>JAVGWX010000016.1:45103139-45720639 GCA_036924085.1 Ariolimax columbianus
CCCAAGACCTGAACTCACTATAGTCAAGTGCACATGTAGCCATATATCCAACCTGAACTCACTATAGTCAAGTGTGCATGTAGCCATATACCCAAGACCTGAACTCACTATTGTAAAGTGCACATGTAGCCTATCCAAGACCTGAACTCACTATAGTCAAGTGTGCATGTACCCATATATCCAAGACCTTAACTCACTATAGTCAAGTGTGCATGTACCCATATACCCAAGACCTGAACTCACTATTGTCAAGTGTGCATGTAGCTATATATCCAAGACCTGAACTCACTATGGTCAAGTGTGCATGTAGCCATATATCCAAGACCTGAACTCACTATAGTCAAGTGTGCATGTACCCATATATCCAAGACCTGAATTCACTATAGTCAATTGTGCATGTAGCCATATATCCAAGACCTGAACTCACTATTGTCTAGTGTGCATGTAGGCATATATCCAAGACCTGAACTCACAATGGTCAAGTGCACCTGTACCCATATACCCAAGACCTGAACTCACTATAGTCAAGTGCACATGTAGCCATATATCCAACCTGAACTCACTATAGTCAAGTGTGCATGTAGCCATATATCCAAGACCTAAACTCACTATAGTCAAGTGTGCATGTAGCCATATACCCAAGACCTGAACTCATTATTGTCAAGTGCACATGTAGCCTATCCAAGACCTGAACTCACTATAGTCAAGTGTGCATGTACCCATATATCCAAGACCTTAACTCACTATTGTCAAGTGTGCATGTAGCTATATATCCAAGACCTGAACTCACTATGGTCAAGTGTGCATGTAGCCATATATCCAAGACCTGATCTCACTATAGTCAAGTGTGCATGTACCCATATATCCAAGACCTGAACTCACTATAGTCAAGTGTGCATGTACCCATATATCCAAGACCTGAATTCACTATAGTCAATTGTGCACGTAAAGGGGACGGCGTGGCCTAGTGGATAAGTGGCACAGCTCACATTCCGAAGGTGCTGGGTTCGATCACCATCACAGCACCGGCAGTTACCCCGGGGAAGCAAACCCTTAGAAAATGAAGAAGGAAGCAGACCCTTACATAAAATGCATGCTGAAGTCGGATGCATTGGGCCGACAGGCGCAAAATAAAAACCACAGTGCAACGCACACCGCCTTGGGGATTAGAGAAATAAGGCGAACGCAAAGAAAAAAAAAAAAAAAAAAAAAAAAAAAAATTGTGCACGTAGCCATATATCCAAGACCAGAACTCCCTATGGTCAAGTGTGCATGTAGCCCTATATCCAAGACCTGAACTCACTATTCTCAAGTGTGCATGTAGCCATATATCCAAGACCTGAACTCACTATGGTCAAGTGTACCTGTATCCATATATCCAAGACCTGAACTAACTATAGTCAAGTGTGCATGTAGCCATATACCAAAGACCTGAACTCACTATAGTCAAGTGCACATGTAGCCATATATCCAAGACCTGAACTCACTATAGTCAAGTGTGCATGTACCCATATATCCAAGACCTGAACGCACTATAGTCAAGTGTGCATGTAGCCATTAACCCAAGACCTGAACTCACTATAGTCAAGTGCACATGTAGCCATATATCCAACCTGAACTCACTATAGTCAAGTGTGCATGTAGCCATATATCCAAGACCTAAACTCACTATAGTCAAGTGTGCATGTAGCCATATACCCAAGACCTGAACTCACTATTGTAAAGTGCACATGTAGCCTATCCAAGACCTGAACTCACTATAGTCAAGTGTGAATGTACCCATATATCCAAGACCTTAACTCACTATAGTCAAGTGTGCATGTACCCATATACCCAAGACCTGAACTCACTATTGTCAAGTGTGCATGTAGCTATATATCCAAGACCTGAACTCACTATGGTCAAGTGTGCATGTAGCCATATATCCAAGACCTGAACTCACTATAGTCAAGTGTGCATGTACCCATATATCCAAGACCTGAATTCACTATAGTCAATTGTGCATGTAGCCATATATCCAAGACCTGAACTCACTATTGTCTAGTGTGCATGTAGGCATATATCCAAGACCTGAACTCACAATGGTCAAGTGCACCTGTACCCATATACCCAAGACCTGAACTCACTATAGTCAAGTGCACATGTAGCCATATATCCAACCTGAACTCACTATAGTCAAGTGTGCATGTAGCCATATATCCAAGACCTAAACTCACTATAGTCAAGTGTGCATGTAGCCATATACCCAAGACCTGAACTCACTATTGTCAAGTGCACATGTAGCCTATCCAAGACCTGAACTCACTATAGTCAAGTGTGCATGTACCCATATATCCAAGACCTTAACTCACTATTGTCAAGTGTGCATGTAGCTATATATCCAAGACCTGAACTCACTATGGTCAAGTGTGCATGTAGCCATATATCCAAGACCTGAACTCACTATAGTCAAGTGTGCATGTACCCATATATCCAAGACCTGAATTCACTATAGTCAATTGTGCATGTAGCCATATATCCAAGACCTGAACTCACTATTGTCTAGTGTGCATGTAGGCATATATCCAAGACCTGAAATCACAATGGTCAAGTGCACCTGTACCCATATATCCAAGACCTGAACTCACTATAGTCAAGTGTGCATGTAGCCATATATCGAAGACCTGAACTCACTATAGTCAAGTGTGCATGTACCCATATATCCAAGACCTGAATTCACTATAGTCAATTGTGCACGTAAAGGGGACGGCGTGGCCTAGTGGATAAGTGGCACAGCTCACATTCCGAAGGTGCTGGGTTCGATCCCCATCACAGCACCGGCAGTTACCCCGGGGAAGCAAACCCTTAGAAAATGAAGAAGGAAGCAGACCCTTACATAAAATGCATGCTGAAGTCGGATGCATTGGGCCGACAGGCGCAAAATAAAAACCACAGTGCAACGCACACCGCCTTGGAGATTAGAGAAATAAGGCGAACGCAAAGAAAAAAAAAAAAAAAAAAAAAAAAAAAAAATTGTGCACGTAGCCATATATCCAAGACCAGAACTCCCTATGGTCAAGTGTGCATGTAGCCCTATATCCAAGACCTGAACTCACTATTCTCAAGTGTGCATGTAGCCATATATCCAAGACCTGAACTCACTATGGTCAAGTGTACCTGTATCCATATATGCAAGACCTGAACTAACTATAGTCAAGTGTGCATGTACCCATATATCCAAGACCTGAACTCACTATAGTCAAGTGTGCATGTAGCCATATATCTGAGACCTGAACTCACTATAGTCAAGTGTGCATGTACCCATATATCCAAGACCTGAACTCACTATGGTCAAGTGTGCATGTACCCATATATCCAAGACCTGAACTCACTATAGTCAAGTGTGCATGTACCCATATATCCAAGACCTGAACTTACTATAGTCAAGTGTGCATGTAGCCATATATCAAAGACCTGAACTCACTATGGTCAAGTGTGCATGTACCTATATATCTAAGACCTGAACTCACTATAGTCAAGTGTGCATGTAGCCATATATCCAAGACCTAAACTCACTATAGTAAAGTTTGCGTGTAGCCATATATCCAAGACCTGAACACCTATAGTCAAGTGTGCATGTAGCCATATACCTAAGACCTGAACTCACTATGGTCAAGTGTGCATGTAGCCATATATCCAAGACCTGAACTCACTATAGTCAAGTGTGCATGTACCCATATATCCAAGACCTAAACTCACTATAGTAAAGTTTGCGTGTAGCCAAATATCCAAGACCTTAACTCACTATAGTCAAGTGTGCGTGTAGCCATATATCCAAGACCTGAACTCACTATGGTCAAGTGTGCATGTAGCCATATATCCAAGACCTGAACTCACTATAGTCAAGTGTGCGTGTAGCCATATACCCAAGACCTGAACTCACTATTGTCAAGTGTGCATGTAGCCATATATCCAAGACCTGAACTCACTATGGTCAAGTGTGCATGTACCCATATATCCAAGACCTAAATTCACTATAGTCAATTGTGCATGTAGCCATATATCAAAGACCTGAACTCACTATGGTCAAGTGTGCATGTAGCCCTATATCAAAGACCTGAACTCACTATGGTCAAGTGTGCATGTAGCCATATATCCAAGACCTTAACTCACTATAGTTAAGTGTGCATGTAGCCATATATCCAAGACCTGAACTCACTATGGTCAATTGTGCATGTAGCCATATATTCAAGACCTGAACTCACTATAGTTAAGTGTGCATGTAGCCATATACCAAAGACCTGAACTCACTATTGTCAAATGTGCATGTAGCCATATATCCAAGACCTGAACTCACTATAGTTAAGTGTGCATGTACCCATATATCCAAGACCTGAACTCACTATGGTCAAGTGTGCATGTAGCCCTATATCCAAGACCTGAACTCATTATAGTTAAGTGTGCATGTAGCCATATATCCAACACCTGAACTCACTATGGTCAAGTGTGCATGTAGCCATATATCCAAGACCTGAACTCACTATAGTCAAGTGTGCATGTAGCCATATATCCAAGACCTGAACTCACTATGGTCAAGTGTGCATGTACCCATATATCCAAGACCTGAACTCACTATAGTCAAGTGTGCATGTAGCCATATATCTAATACCTGAACTCACTATAGTCAAGTGTGCATGTAGCCATATATCCAAGACCTGAACTAACTATGGTCAATTGTGCATGTAGCCATATACCAAAGACCTGAACTCACTATAATCAAGTGTGCATGTACCCATATATCCAAGACCTGAACTCACTATAGTAAAGTGTGCATGTAGCCATATATCCAAGACCTGAACTCACTATGTTCAAGTGTGCATATAGCCAGATATCCAAGACCTGAACTCACTAAGGTCAAGAATGCATGTAGCCATATATCCAAGACCTGAACTCACTATGGTCAAGTGTGCATGTAGCCATATACCCGGGACCTTAACTCACTATAGTTAAGTGTGCATGTAGCCATATATCCAAGACCTGAACTCACTATAGTCAAGTGTGCGTGTAGCCATATATCCAAGACCTGAACTCACTTGTGTCAAGTGTGCATGTAGCAATATATCTAAGACCTGAACTCACTATTGTTAAGTGTGCATGTAGCCATATATCCAAGACCTGAACTCACTATAGTCAAGTGTGCATGTAGCCATATATCAAAGACCAGAACTCACTATGGTAAAGTGTGCATATAGCCATATATCCAAGACCTGAACTCACTAAGGTCAAGAATGCATGTAGCCATATATCCAAGACCTGAACTCACTATAGTCAAGTGCACATGTACCCATATATCCAAGACCTGAACTCACTATAGTCAAGTGTGCATGTAGCCATATACCCAAGACCTGAACTCACTATAGTCAAGTGCACATGTAGCCATATATCCAACCTGAACTCACTATAGTCAAGTGTGCATGTAGCCATATATCCAAGACCTGAACTCACTATAGTCAAGTGTGCATGTAGCCATATACCCAAGACCTGAACTCACTATTGTCAAGTGCACATGTAGCCTATCCAAGACCTGAACTCACTATAGTCAAGTGTGCATGTACCCAAATATCCAAGACCTGAACTCACTATAGTCAAGTGTGCATGTACCCATATACCCAAGACCTGAACTCAATATTGTCAAGTGTGCATGTAGCCATATATCCAAGACCTGAACTCACTATGGTCAAGTGTGCATGTAGCCATATATCCAAGACCTGAACTCACTATAGTCAAGTGTGCATGTACCCATATATCCAAGAGCTGAATTCACTATAGTCAATTGTGCATGTAGCCATATATCCAAGACCTGAACTCACTATGGTGAAGTGTGCATGTAGCCCTATATCCAAGACCTGAACTCACTATTTTCTAGTGTGCATGTAGGCATATATCCAAGACCTGAACTCACTATGGTCAAGTGTACCTGTACCCATATATCCAAGACCTGAACTCACTATAGTCAAGTGTGCATGTAGCCATATATCCAAGACCTGAACTCACTATAGTCAAGTGTGCATGTACCCATATATCCAAGACCTGAATTCACTATAGTCAATTGTGCACGTAGCCATATATCCAAGACCTGAACTCACTATGGTCAAGTGTGCATGTAGCCCTATATCCAAGACCTGAACTCACTATTGTCAAGTGTGCATGTAGCCATATATCAAAGACCTGAACTCACTATGGTCAAGTGTACCTGTATCCATATATCCAAGACCTGAACTAACTATAGTCAAGTGTGCATGTACCCATATATCCAAGACCTGAACTCACTATAGTCAAGTGTGCATGTAGCCATATATCTGAGACCTGAACTCACTATAGTCAAGTGTGCATGTACCCATATATCCAAGACCTGAACTCACTATGGTCAAGTGTGCATGTACCCATATATCCAAGACCTGAACTCACTATAGTCAAGTGTGCATGTACCCATATATCCAAGACCTGAACTCACTATAGTAAAATGTGCATGTAGCCATATATCAAAGACCTGAACTAACTATGGTCAAGTGTGCATGTACCTATATATCTAAGACCTGAACTCACTTTAGTCAAATGTGCATGTACCCATATATCCAAGACCTAAACTCACTATAGTAAAGTTTGCGTGTAGCCATATATCCAAGACCTGAACACACTATAGTCAAGTGTGCATGTAGCCATATATCCAAGACCTGAACTCACTATGGTCAAGTTTGCATGTAGCCATATATCCAAGACCTGAACTCACTATAGTCAAGTGTGCGTGTAGCCATATACCCAAGACCTGAACTCACTATTGTCAAGTGTGCATGTAGCCATATATCAAAGACCTGAACTCACTATGGTCAAGTGTGCATGTAGCCATATATCCAAGACCTGAACTCACTATAGTCAAGTGTGCATGTAGCCATATATCCAAGACCTGAACTCACTATAGTCAAGTGTGCATGTAGCCATATACCCAAGACCTGAACTCACTATTGTCAAGTGCACATGTAGCCTATCCAAGACCTGAACTCACTATAGTCAAGTGTGCATGTACCCATATATCCAAGACCTGAACTCACTATAGTCAAGTGTGCATGTACCCATATACCCAAGACCTGAACTCAATATTGTCAAGTGTGCATGTAGCCATATATCCAAGACCTGAACTCACTATGGTCAAGTGTGCATGTAGCCATATATCCAAGACCTGAACTCACTATAGTCAAGTGTGCATGTACCCATATATCCAAGACCTGAATTCACTATAGTCAATTGTGCATGTAGCCATATATCCAAGACCTGAACTCACTATGGTCAAGTGTGCATGTAGCCCTATATCCAAGACCTGAACTCACTATTGTCTAGTGTGCATGTAGGCATATATCCAAGACCTGAACTCACTATGGTCAAGTGTACCTGTACCCATATATCCAAGACCTGAACTCACTATAGTCAAGTGTGCATGTAGCCATATATCCAAGACCTGAACTCACTATAGTCAAGTGTGCATGTACCCATATATCCAAGACCTGAATTCACTATAGTCAATTGTGCACGTAGCCATATATCCAAGACCTGAACTCACTATGGTCAAGTGTGCATGTAGCCCTATATCCAAGACCTGAACTCACTATTGTCAAGTGTGCATGTAGCCATATATCCAAGACCTGAACTCACTATGGTCAAGTGTACCTGTATCCATATATCCAAGACCTGAACTAACTATAGTCAAGTGTGCATGTACCCATATATCCAAGACCTGAACTCACTATAGTCAAGTGTGCATGTAGCCATATATCTGAGACCTGAACTCACTATAGTCAAGTGTGCATGTACCCATATATCCAAGACCTGAACTCACTATGGTCAAGTGTGCATGTACCCATATATCCAAGACCTGAACTCACTATAGTCAAGTGTGCATGTACCCATATATCCAAGACCTTAACTCACTATAGTAAAATGTGCATGTAGCCATATATCAAAGACCTGAACTAACTTTGGTCAAGTGTGCATGTACCTATATATCTAAGACCTGAACTCACTTTAGTCAAATGTGCATGTACCCATATATCCAAGACCTAAACTCACTATAGTAAAGTTTGCGTGTAGCCATATATCCAAGACCTGAACACACTATAGTCAAGTGTGCATGTAGCCATATATCCAAGACCTGAACTCACTATGGTCAAGTTTGCATGTAGCCATATATCCAAGACCTGAACTCACTATAGTCAAGTGTGCGTGTAGCCATATACCCAAGACCTGAACTCACTATTGTCAAGTGTGCATGTAGCCATATATCAAAGACCTGAACTCACTATGGTCAAGTGTGCATGTAGCCATATATCCAAGACCTGAACTCACTATAGTCAAGTGTGCATGTACCCATATATCCAAGACCTCAATTCACTATAGTCAATTGTGCATGTAGCCCTATATCCAAGACCTGAACTCACTATGGTCAAGTGTGCGTGTAGCCATATATCCAAGACCTTAACTCACTATAGTTAAGTGTGCATGTAGCCATATATCAAAGACCTGAACTCACTATTGTCAAGTGTGCATGTAGGCATATATCCAAGACCTGAACTCACTATGGTCAAGTGTGCATGTACCAATATATCCAAGACCTGAATTCACTATAGTCAATTGTGCATGTAGCCATATATCCAAGACCTGAACTCACTATGGTCAAGTGTGCATGTAGCCATATATCCAAGACCTGAACTCACTATAGTCAAGTGTGCGTGTAGCCATATATCCAAGACCTGAACTCACTATAGTCAAGTGTGCGTGTAGCCATATACCCAAGACCTGAACTCACTATTGTCAAGTGTGCATGTAGCCATATATCAAAGACCTGAACTCACTATGGTCAAGTGTGCATGTAGCCATATATCCAAGACCTGAACTCACTATAGTCAAGTGTGCATGTAGCCATATATCCAAGACCTGAACTCACTATAGTCAAGTGTGCATGTAGCCATATACCCAAGACCTGAACTCACTATTGTCAAGTGCACATGTAGCCTATCCAAGACCTGAACTCACTATAGTCAAGTGTGCATGTACCCATATATCCAAGACCTGAACTCACTATAGTCAAGTGTGCATGTACCCATATACCCAAGACCTGAACTCAATATTGTCAAGTGTGCATGTAGCCATATATCCAAGACCTGAACTCACTATGGTCAAGTGTGCATGTAGCCATATATCCAAGACCTGAACTCACTATAGTCAAGTGTGCATGTACCTATATATCCAAGACATGAATTCACTATAGTCAATTGTGCATGTAGCCATATATCCAAGACCTGAACTCACTATGGTCAAGTGTGCATGTAGCCCTATATCCAAGACCTGAACTCACTATTGTCTAGTGTGCATGTAGGCATATATCCAAGACCTGAACTCACTATGGTCAAGTGTACCTGTACCCATATATCCAAGACCTGAACTCACTATAGTCAAGTGTGCATGTAGCCATATATCTGAGACCTGAACTCACTATAGTCAAGTGTGCATGTACCCATATATCCAAGACCTGAACTCACTATGGTCAAGTGTGCATGTACCCATATATCCAAGACCTGAACTCACTATAGTCAAGTGTGCATGTACCCATATATCCAAGACCTGAACTCACTATAGTAAAATGTGCATGTAGCCATATATCAAAGACCTGAACTAACTTTGGTCAAGTGTGCATGTACCTATATATCTAAGACCTGAACTCACTTTAGTCAAATGTGCATGTACCCATATATCCAAGACCTAAACTCACTATAGTAAAGTTTGCGTGTAGCCATATATCCAAGACCTGAACACACTATAGTCAAGTGTGCATGTAGCCATATATCCAAGACCTGAACTCACTATGGTCAAGTTTGCATGTAGCCATATATCCAAGACCTTAACTCACTATAGTCAAGTGTGCGTGTAGCCATATACCCAAGACCTGAACTCACTATTGTCAAGTGTGCATGTAGCCATATATCAAAGACCTGAACTCACTATGGTCAAGTGTGCATGTAGCCATATATCCAAGACCTGAACTCACTATAGTCAAGTGTGCATGTACCCATATATCCAAGACCTCAATTCACTATAGTCAATTGTGCATGTAGCCCTATATCCAAGACCTGAACTCACTATGGTCAAGTGTGCGTGTAGCCATATATCCAAGACCTTAACTCACTATAGTTAAGTGTGCATGTAGCCATATATCAAAGACCTGAACTCACTATTGTCAAGTGTGCATGTAGGCATATATCCAAGACCTGAACTCACTATGGTCAAGTGTGCATGTACCAATATATCCAAGACCTGAATTCACTATAGTCAATTGTGCATGTAGCCATATATCCAAGACCTGAACTCACTATGGTCAAGTGTGCATGTAGCCATATATCCAAGACCTGAACTCACTATAGTCAAGTGTGCGTGTAGCCATATATCCAAGACCTGAACTCACTTGTGTCAAGTGTGCATGTAGCAATATATCTAAGACCTGAACTCACTATTGTCAAGTGTGCATGTAGCCATATATCCAAGACCTGAACTCACTATTGTCAAGTGTGCATGTAGCCATATATCCAAGACCTGAACTCACTATAGTCAAGTGTGCATGTACCCATAAATCCAAGACCTGAATTCTCTATGGTCAAGTGTGCATATAGCCATATATCCAAGACCTGAACTCACTATAGTCAAGTGTGCATGTACCCATATATCCAAGACCTGAACTCACTATGGTCAAGTGTGCATGTAGCCATATATCCAAGACCTGAACTCACTATAATCAAGTGTGCATGTACCCATATATTCAAGACCTGAACTCACTATAGTCAAGTGTGCATGTAGCCATATATCAAAGACCTGAACTCACTATGGTAAAGTGTGCATATAGCCATATATCCAAGACCTGAACTCACTAAGGTCAAGAATGCATGTAGCCATATATCCAAGACCTGAACTCACTATAGTCAAGTGCACATGTACCCATATATCCAAGACCTGAACTCACTATAGTCAAGTGTGCATGTAGCCATATACCCAAGACCTGAACTCACTATAGTCAAGTGCACATGTAGCCATATATCCAACCTGAACTCACTATAGTCAAGTGTGCATGTAGCCATATATCCAAGACCTAAACTCACTATAGTCAAGTGTGCATGTAGCCATATACCCAAGACCTGAACTCACTATTGTCAAGTGCACATGTAGCCTATCCAAGACCTGAACTCACTATAGTCAAGTGTGCATGTACCCATATATCCAAGACCTGAACTCACTATAGTCAAGTGTGCATGTACCCATATACCCAAGACCTGAACTCACTATTGTCAAGTGTGCATGTAGCCATATATCCAAGACCTGAATTCACTATGGTCAAGTGTGCATGTAGCCATATATCCAAGACCTGAACTCACTATAGTCAAGTGTGCATGTACCCATATATCCAAGACCTGAATTCACTATAGTCAATTGTGCATGTAGCCATATATCCAAGACCTGAACTCACTATGGTCAAGTGTGCATGTAGCCCTATATCCAAGACCTGAACTCACTATTGTCTAGTGTGCATGTAGGCATATATCCAAGACCTGAACTCACTATGGTCAAGTGTACCTGTACCCATATATCCAAGACCTGAACTCACTATAGTCAAGTGTGCATGTAGCCATATATCCAAGACCTGAACTCACTATAGTCAAGTGTGCATGTACCCACATATCCAAGACCTGAATTCACTATAGTCAATTGTGCACGTAGCCATATATCCAAGACCTGAACTCACTATGGTCAAGTGTGCATGTAGCCCTATATCCAAGACCTGAACTCACTATTGTCAAGTGTGCATGTAGCCATATATCCAAGACCTGAACTCACTATGGTCAAGTGTACCTGTATCCATATATCCAAGACCTGAACTAACTATAGTCAAGTGTGCATGTACCCATATATCCAAGACCTGAACTCACTATAGTCAAGTGTGCATGTAGCCATATATCTGAAACCTGAACTCACTATAGTCAAGTGTGCATGTAGCCATATATCTGAGACCTGAACTCACTATGGTCAAGTGTGCATGTACCCATATATCCAAGACCTGAACTCACTATATTCAAGTGTGCATGTACCCATATATCCAAGACCTGAACTCACTATAGTCAAGTGTGCATGTAGCCATATATCAAAGACCTGAACTCACTATGGTCAAGTGTGCATGTACCTATATATCTAAGACCTGAACTCACTTTAGTCAAATGTGCATGTAGCCATATATCCAAAACCTAAACTCACTATAGTAAAGTTTGCGTGTAGCCATATATCCAAGACCTGAACACACTATAGTCAAGTGTGCATGTAGCCATATACCCAAGACCTGAACTCACTATGGTCAAGTGTGCATGTAGCCATATATCCAAGACCTGAACTCACTATAGTCAAGTGTGCATGTACCAATATATCCAAGACCTAAACTCACTATAGTAAAGTTTGCGTGTAGCCAAATATCCAAGACCTTAACTCACTATAGTCAAGTGTGCGTGTAGCCATATATCCAAGACCTGAACTCACTATGGTCAAGTTTGCATGTAGCCATATATCCAAGACCTGAACTCACTATAGTCAAGTGTGCGTGTAGCCATATACCCAAGACCCGAACTCACTATTGTCAAGTGTGCATGTAGCCATATATACAAGACCTGAACTCACTATGGTCAAGTGTGCATGTAGCCATATATCCAAGACCTTAACTCACTATAGTTAAGTGTGCATGTAGCCATATATCAAAGACCTGAACTCACTATTGTCAAGTGTGCATGTAGGCATATATCCAAGACCTGAACTCACTATGGTCAAGTGTGCATGTACCAATATATCGAAGACCTGAATTCACTATAGTAAATTCTGCATGTAGCCATATATCCAAGACCTGAACTCACTATGGTCAAGTGTGCATGTAGCCCTATATCCAAGACCTGAACTCACTATGATCAAGTGTGCATGTAGCCATATATCCAAGACCTTAACTCACTATAGTTAAGTGTGCATGTAGCCATATATCCAAGACCTGAACTCACTATGGTCAAGTGTGCATGTAGCCATATATCCAAGACCTGAACTCACTATAGTTAAGTGTGCATGTAGCCATATACCCAAGACCTGAACTTACTATTGTCAAGTGTGCATGTAGCCATATATCCAAGACCTAAACTCACTATAGTCAAGTGTGCATGTACCCATATATCCAAAACCTGAAATCACTATGGTCAAGTGTGCATGTAGCCCTATATCCAAGACCTGAACTCACTATGGTTAAGTGTGCATGTAGCCATATATCCAAGACCTGAACTGATTATGGTCAAGTGTGCATGTAGCCATATATCCAAGACCTGAACTCACTATAGTCAAGTGTGCATGTAGCCATATATCCAAGACCTGAACTCACTATGGTCAAGTGTACCTGTACCCATATATCCAAGACCTGAACTCACTAAAGTCAAGTGTGCATGTACCCATATATCCAAGACCTGAACTCACTATAGTCAAGTGTGCATGTAGCCATATATCTAATACCTGAACTCACTATAATCAAGTGTGCATGTACCCATATATCGAAGACCTGAACTCACTATAGTAAAGTGTGCATGTAGCCATATATCCAAGACCTGAACTCACTATGGTCAAGTGTGCATATAGCCATATATCCAAGACCTAAACTCACTAAGGTCAAGAATGCATGTAGCCATATATCCAAGACCTGAACTCACTATTGTTAAGTGTGCATGTAGGCATATACCCGGGACCTGAACTCACTATGGTCAATTGTGCATGTAGCCATATATCCAAGACCTGAACTCACTATAGTCAAGTGTGCGTGTAGCCATATATCCAAGACCTGAACTCACTTGTGTCAAGTGTGCATGTAGCAATATATCTAAGACCTAAACTCACTATTGTCAAGTGTGCATGTAGCCATATATCCAAGATCTGAACTCACTATTGTCAAGTGTGCATGTAGCCATATATCCAAGACCTGAACTCACTATAGTCAAGTGTGCATGTACCCATAAATCCAAGACCTGAATTCTCTATGGTCAAGTGTGCATATAGCCATATATCCAAGACCTGAACTCACTATAGTCAAGTGTGCATGTACCCATATATCCAAGACCTGAACTCACTATGGTCAAGTGTGCATGTAGCCATATATCCAAGACCTGAACTCACTATAATCAAGTGTGCATGTACCCATATATCCAAGACCTGAACTCACTATAGTCAAGTGTGCATGTAGCCATATATCCAAGACCTGAACTCACTATGGTCAAGTGTGCATATAGCCATATATCCAAGACCTGAACTCACTAAGGTCAAGAATGCATGTAGCCATATATCCAAGACCTGAACTAACTATGGTAAATTGTGCATGTAGCCATATACCCAAGACCTGAATTCACTATGGTCAAGTGTGCGTGTAGCCATATATCCAAGACCTGAACTCACTATGGTCAAGTGTGCATGTAGCCCTATATCCAAGACCTGAACTAACTATGGTCAAGTGTGCATGTAGCAATATATCTAAGACCTGAACTCACTATTGTCAAGTGTGCATGTAGCGATATATCCAAGACCTGAACTCACTATGGTCAAGTGTGCATGTAGCCATATATCCAAGACCTGAACTCACTATAGTCAAGTGTGCATGTAGCCATATATCCAAGACCTGAACTCACTATAGTCAAGTGTGCGTGTAGCCATATATCCAAGACCTGAACTCACTATGGTCAAGTGTGCATATAGCCATATATCCAAGACCTGAACTCACTAAGGTCAAAAATGCATGTAGCCATATATCTAAGACCTGAACTCACTATGGTCAATTGTGCATGTAGCCATATACCCAAGACCTGAAGTCACTATGGTCAAGTGTGCATGTAGACATATATCCAAGACCTGAACTCACTATAGTCAAGTGTGCGTGTAGCCATATATCCAAGACCTGAACTCACTATGGTCAAGTGTGCATGTAGCAATATATCTAAGACCTGAACTCACTATTGCTAAGTGTGCATGTAGCCATATATCCAAGACCTGAACTCACTATGGTCAAGTGTACCTGTACCCATATATCCAAGACCTGAACTCACTATAGTCAAGTGTGCATGTACCCATATATCCAAGACCTGAAGTCACTATAGTCAAGTGTGCATGTAGCCATATATCTAAGACCTGAACTCACTATAGTCATGTGTGCATGTAGCCATATATCCAATACCTGAACTCACTATGGTCAATTGTGCATGTAGCCATATACCCAAGACCTGAACTCACTATAATCAAGTGTACATGTACCCATATATCCAAGACCTGAACTCACTATAGTCAAGTGTGCATGTAGCTATATATCCAAGACCTGAACTCACTATGGTCATGTGTGCATATAGCCATATATACAAGACCTGAACTCACTATGGTCAAGTGTGCATGTAGCCATATACCCAAGACCTGAACTCACTATGGTCAAGTGTGCATGTAGCCATATATCCAAGACCTGAACTCACTATAGTCTAGTGTGCGTGTAGCAATATATCCAAGACCTGAACTCACTATGGTCAAGTGTGCATGTAGCAATATATCTAAGACCTGAACTCACTATTGTCAAGTGTGCATGTAGCCATATATCCAAGACCTAAACTCACTATGGTCAAGTGTGCATGTAGCCATATATCCAAGACCTGAACTCACTATAGTTAAGTGTGCATGTACCCATAAATCCAAGACCTGAATTCACTATGGTCAAGTGTGCATGTAGCCATATATCCAAAACCTGAACTCATTATAGTCAAGTGTGCATGTACCCATATATCCAAGACCTGAATTCACTATAGTCAATTGTGCATGTAGCAATATTTCCAAGACCTGAACTCACTATGGTCAAGTGTGCATGTAGCCCTATATCCAAGACCTGAACTAACTATGGTAAAGTGTGCATATAGCCATATATCCAAGACCTTAACTCACTATAGTTAAGTGTGCATGTAGCCATATATCCAAGGCCTGAACTCACTATTGTCAAGTGTGCATGTAGGCATATATCCAAGACATGAACTCACTATGGTCAAGTGTGCATGTAGCCATATATCCAAGACCTGAACTCACTATAGTCAAGTGTGCATGTAGCCATATATCCAAGACCTGAACTCACTATGGTCAAGTGTACCTGTACCCATATATCCAAGACCTGAACTCACTATAGTCAAGTGTGCATGTACCCATATATCCAAGACCTGAACTCACTATAGTCAAGTGTGCATGTAGCCATATATCTAAGACCTGAACTCACTATAGTCAAGTGTGCATGTAGCCATATATCTAAGACCTGAACTCACTATGGTCAATTGTGCATTTAGCCATATACCCAAGACCTGAACTCACTATGGTGAAGTGTGCATGTAGCCATATATCCAAGACCTGAACTCACTATGGTCAATTGTGCATTTAGCCCTATATCCAACACCTGAACTCACTATTGTCAAGTGTGCATGTAGCCATTTATCCAAGACCTGAACTCACTATGGTCAAGTGTACCTTTACCCATATATCCAAGACCTGAACTAACTATAGTCAAGTGTGCATGTACCCATATATCCCAGACCTGAACTCACTATGGTCATGTGTGCATATAGCCATATATACAAGACCTGAACTCACTATGGTCAAGTGTGCATGTAGCCATATACCCAAGACCTGAACTCACTATGGTCAAGTGTGCATGTAGCCATATATCCAAGACCTGAACTCACTATAGTCTAGTGTGCGTGTAGCAATATATCCAAGACCTGAACTCACTATGGTCAAGTGTGCATGTAGCAATATATCTAAGACCTGAACTCACTATTGTCAAGTGTGCATGTAGCCATATATCCAAGACCTAAACTCACTATGGTCAAGTGTGCATGTAGCCATATATCCAAGACCTGAACTCACTATAGTTAAGTGTGCATGTACCCATAAATCCAAGACCTGAATTCACTATGGTCAAGTGTGCATGTAGCCATATATCCAAAACCTGAACTCATTATAGTCAAGTGTGCATGTACCCATATATCCAAGACCTGAATTCACTATAGTCAATTGTGCATGTAGCAATATTTCCAAGACCTGAACTCACTATGGTCAAGTGTGCATGTAGCCCTATATCCAAGACCTGAACTAACTATGGTAAAGTGTGCATATAGCCATATATCCAAGACCTTAACTCACTATAGTTAAGTGTGCATGTAGCCATATATCCAAGGCCTGAACTCACTATTGTCAAGTGTGCATGTAGGCATATATCCAAGACATGAACTCACTATGGTCAAGTGTGCATGTAGCCATATATCCAAGACCTGAACTCACTATAGTCAAGTGTGCATGTAGCCATATATCCAAGACCTGAACTCACTATGGTCAAGTGTACCTGTACCCATATATCCAAGACCTGAACTCACTATAGTCAAGTGTGCATGTACCCATATATCCAAGACCTGAACTCACTATAGTCAAGTGTGCATGTAGCCATATATCTAAGACCTGAACTCACTATAGTCAAGTGTGCATGTAGCCATATATCTAAGACCTGAACTCACTATGGTCAATTGTGCATTTAGCCATATACCCAAGACCTGAACTCACTATGGTGAAGTGTGCATGTAGCCATATATCCAAGACCTGAACTCACTATGGTCAATTGTGCATTTAGCCCTATATCCAACACCTGAACTCACTATTGTCAAGTGTGCATGTAGCCATTTATCCAAGACCTGAACTCACTATGGTCAAGTGTACCTTTACCCATATATCCAAGACCTGAACTAACTATAGTCAAGTGTGCATGTACCCATATATCCCAGACCTGAACTCACTATAGTCAAGTGTGCATCTAGCCATATATCTGAGACCTAAACTCACTATAGTCAAGTGTGCATGTAGCCATATATCTGAGACCTGAACTCACTATAGTCAAGTGTCTATGTACCCATATATCCAAGATCTTAACTCACTATGGTCAAGTGTGCATGTACCCATATATCCAAGACCTGAACTCACTATAGTCAAGTGTGCATGTACACATATATCCAAGACCTGAACTCACTATAGTCAAGTGTGCATGTAGCCATATATCCAAGACCTAAACTCACTATAGTAAAGTTTGCGTGTAGCCATATACCCAAGACCTTAACCCACTATGGTCAAGTGTGCATATAGCCATATATCAAAGACTTGAACTCACTATGGTCAAGTAAGCATGTAGCCATATATCTAAGACCTGAACTCACTATTGTAAATTGTGCATGTAGCCATATACCAAAGACCTGAACTCACTATGGTCAAGTGTGCATGTAGCCATATATCCAAGACCTGAACTCACTATGGTCAAGTGTGCATGTAGCCATATATCCAATACCTGAACTCACTATAGTCAAGTGTGCATGTACCCATATATCCAAGAGCTAAACTCACTATAGTCAAGTGTGCATGTAGCCATATATCCAAGATCTGAACTCACTATGGTCAAGTGTGCATGTACCTATATATCTAAGACCTGAACTGACTATAGTCAAGTGTGCATGTAGCCATATATCTAAGACCTGAACTCACTATAGTTAAGTGTGCATGTAGCCATATACCCAAGACCTGAACTCACTATTGTCAAGTGTGCATGTAGCCATATATCCAAGACCTGAACTCACTATTGTCTAGTGTGCATGTAGGCATATATCCAAGACCTGAACTCACTATGGTCAAGTGTACCTGTACCCATATATCCAAGACCTGAACTCACTATAGTCAAGTGTGCATGTACCCATATATCCAAGACCTGAATTCACTATAGTCAAGTGTGCATCTAGCCATATATCTGAGACCTAAACTCACTATAGTCAAGTGTGCATGTAGCCATATATCCCAGACCTGAACTCACTATAGTCAAGTGTGCATCTAGCCATATATCTGAGACCTAAACTCACTATAGTCAAGTGTGCATGTAGCCATATATCTGAGACCTGAACTCACTATAGTCAAGTGTCTATGTACCCATATATCCAAGATCTGAACTCACTATGGTCAAGTGTGCATGTACCCATATATCCAAGACCTGAACTCACTATAGTCAAGTGTGCATGTACACATATATCCAAGACCTGAACTCACTATAGTCAAGTGTGCATGTAGCCATATATCCAAGACCTAAACTCACTATAGTAAAGTTTGCGTGTAGCCATATACCCAAGACCTTAACCCACTATGGTCAAGTGTGCATATAGCCATATATCAAAGACTTGAACTCACTATGGTCAAGTAAGCATGTAGCCATATATCTAAGACCTGAACTCACTATTGTAAATTGTGCATGTAGCCATATACCAAAGACCTGAACTCACTATGGTCAAGTGTGCATGTAGCCATATATCCAAGACCTGAACTCACTATGGTCAAGTGTGCATGTAGCCATATATCCAATACCTGAACTTACTATAGTCAAGTGTGCATGTACCCATATATCCAAGAGCTAAACTCACTATAGTCAAGTGTGCATGTAGCCATATATCCAAGATCTGAACTCACTATGGTCAAGTGTGCATGTACCTATATATCTAAGACCTGAACTGACTATAGTCAAGTGTGCATGTAGCCATATATCTAAGACCTGAACTCACTATAGTTAAGTGTGCATGTAGCCATATACCCAAGACCTGAACTCACTATTGTCAAGTGTGCATGTAGCCATATATCCAAGACCTGAACTCACTATTGTCTAGTGTGCATGTAGGCATATATCCAAGACCTGAACTCACTATGGTCAAGTGTACCTGTACCCATATATCCAAGACCTGAACTCACTATAGTCAAGTGTGCATGTACCCATATATCCAAGACCTGAATTCACTATAGTCAAGTGTGCATCTAGCCATATATCTGAGACCTAAACTCACTATAGTCAAGTGTGCATGTAGCCATATATCCCAGACCTGAACTCACTATAGTCAAGTGTGCATCTAGCCATATATCTGAGACCTAAACTCACTATAGTCAAGTGTGCATGTAGCCATATATCTGAGACCTGAACTCACTATAGTCAAGTGTCTATGTACCCATATATCCAAGATCTGAACTCACTATGGTCAAGTGTGCATGTACCCATATATCCAAGACCTGAACTCACTATAGTCAAGTGTGCATGTACACATATATCCAAGACCTGAACTCACTATAGTCAAGTGTGCATGTAGCCATATATCCAAGACCTAAACTCACTATAGTAAAGTTTGCGTGTAGCCATATACCCAAGACCTTAACCCACTATGGTCAAGTGTGCATATAGCCATATATCAAAGACTTGAACTCACTATGGTCAAGTAAGCATGTAGCCATATATCTAAGACCTGAACTCACTATTGTAAATTGTGCATGTAGCCATATACCAAAGACCTGAACTCACTATGGTCAAGTGTGCATGTAGCCATATATCCAAGACCTGAACTCACTATGGTCAAGTGTGCATGTAGCCATATATCCAATACCTGAACTCACTATAGTCAAGTGTGCATGTACCCATATATCCAAGAGCTAAACTCACTATAGTCAAGTGTGCATGTAGCCATATATCCAAGATCTGAACTCACTATGGTCAAGTGTGCATGTACCTTTATATCTAAGACCTGAACTGACTATAGTCAAGTGTGCATGTAGCCATATATCTAAGACCTGAACTCACTATAGTTAAGTGTGCATGTAGCCATATACCCAAGACCTGAACTCACTATTGTCAAGTGTGCATGTAGCCATATATCCAAGACCTGAACTCACTATGTTTAAGAGTGCATGTAGCCATATATCCAAGACCTGAACTCACTATTGTCTAGTGTGCATGTAGGCATATATCCAAGACCTGAACTCACTATGGTCAAGTGTACCTGTACCCATATATCCAAGACCTGAACTCACTATAGTCAAGTGTGCATGTACCCATATATCCAAGACCTGAATTCACTATAGTTAATTGTTCATATAGCCATATCTCCAAGACCTGAACTCACTATGGTCAAGTGTGCATGTAGCCCTATATCCAAGACCTGAACTCACTATTTTCAAGTGTGCATCTAGCAATACATCCAAGACCTGAACTCACTATGGTCAAGTCTACCTGTATCCATATATCCAAGACCTGAACTAACTATAGTCAAGTGTGCATGTACCCATATATCCAAGACCTGAACTCACTATAGTCAAGTGTGCATGTAGCCATATATCTGAGACCTGAACTCACTATAGTCAAGTGTGCATGTACCCATATATCCAAGACCTGAACTCACTATAGTAAAGTTTGCGTGTAGCCATTAATCCAAGACCTGAACACACTATAGTCAAGTGTGCATGTAGCCATATACCAAAGACCTGAACTCACTATGGTCAAGTGTGCATGTAGCCATATATCCAAGACCTGAACTCACTATGGTCAAGTGTACCTGTACCCATATATCCAAGACCTGAACTCACTAAAGTCAAGTGTGCATGTACCCATATATCCAAGACCTGAACTCACTATAGTCAAGTGTGCATGTAGCCATATATCTAATACCTGAACTCACTATAGTCAAGTGTGCATGTAGCCATATATCCAAGACCTGAACTCACTATGGTCAATTGTGCATGTAGCCATATACCCAAGACCTGAACTCACTATAATCAAGTGTGCATGTACCCATATATCCAAGACCTGAACTCACTATAGTAAAGTGTGCATGTAGCCATATATCCAAGACCTGAACTCACTATGGTCAAGTGTGCATATAGCCATATATCCAAGACCTGAACTCACTAAGGTCAAGAATGCATGTAGCCATATATCCAAGACCTGAACTCACTATGGTCAAGTGTGCATGTAGCCATATACCCGGGACCTGAACTCACTATGGTCAAGTGTGCGTGTAGCCATATATCCAAGACCTGAAATCACTTGTGTCAAGTGTGCATGTAGCAATATATCTAAGACCTGAACTCACTATTGTCAAGTGTGCATGTAGCCATATATCCAAGACCTGAACTCACTATTGTCAAGTGTGCATGTAGCCATATATCCAAGACCTGAACTCACTATAGTCAAGTGTGCATGTACCCATAAATCCAAGACCTGAATTCTCTATGGTCAAGTGTGCATATAGCCATATATCCAAGACCTGAACTCACTATAGTCAAGTGTGCATGTACCCATATATCCAAGACCTGAACTCACTATGGTCAAGTGTGCATGTAGCAATATATCTAAGACCTGAACTCACTATTGTCAAGTGTGCATGTAGCGATATATCCAAGACCTGAACTCACTATGGTCAAGTGTGCATGTAGCCATATATCCAAGACCTGAACTCACTATAGTCAAGTGTGCATGTACCCATATATCCAAGACCTGAACTCACTATGGTCAAGTGTGCATGTAGCAATATATCTAAGACCTGAACTCACTATTGTCAAGTGTGCATGTAGCGATATATCCAAGACCTGAACTCACTATGGTCAAGTGTGCATGTAGCCATATATCCAAGACCTGAACTCACTATAGTCAAGTGTGCATGTAGCCATATATCCAAGACCTGAACTCACTATTGTCAAGTGTGCGTGTAGCCATATATCCAAGACCTGAACTCACTATGGTCAAGTGTGCCTATAGCCATATATCCAAGACCTGAACTCACTATTGTCAAGTGTGCATGTAGCCATATATCCAAGACCTGAACTCACTATGGTCAAGTGTGCATGTAGCAATATATCTAAGACCTGAACTCACTATTGTTAAGTGTGCATGTAGCCATATATCCAAGACCTGAACTCACTATGGTCAAGTGTACCTGTACCCATATATCCAAGACCTGAACTCACTATAGTCAAGTGTGCATGTACCCATATATCCAAGACCTGAACTCACTATAGTCAAGTGTGCATGTAGCCATATATCTAAGACCTGAAATCACTATAGTCATGTGTGCATGTAGCCATATATCCAAGACCTGAACTCACTATGGTCAAGTGTACCTGTACCCATATATCCAAGACCTGAACTCACTAAAGTCAAGTGTGCATGTACCCATATATCCAAGACCTGAACTCACTATAGTCAAGTGTGCATGTAGCCATATATCTAATACCTGAACTCACTATAGTCAAGTGTGCATGTAGCCATATATCCAAGACCTGAACTCACTATGGTCAATTGTGCATGTAGCCATATACCCAAGACCTGAACTCACTATAATCAAGTGTGCATGTACCCATATATCCAAGACCTGAACTCACTATAGTAAAGTGTGCATGTAGCCATATATCCAAGACCTGAACTCACTATGGTCAAGTGTGCATATAGCCATATATCCAAGACCTGAACTCACTAAGGTCAAGAATGCATGTAGCCATATATCCAAGACCTGAACTCACTATGGTCAAGTGTGCATGTAGCCATATACCCGGGACCTGAACTCACTATGGTCAAGTGTGCGTGTAGCCATATATCCAAGACCTGAAATCACTTGTGTCAAGTGTGCATGTAGCAATATATCTAAGACCTGAACTCACTATTGTCAAGTGTGCATGTAGCCATATATCCAAGACCTGAACTCACTATTGTCAAGTGTGCATGTAGCCATATATCCAAGACCTGAACTCACTATAGTCAAGTGTGCATGTACCCATAAATCCAAGACCTGAATTCTCTATGGTCAAGTGTGCATATAGCCATATATCCAAGACCTGAACTCACTATAGTCAAGTGTGCATGTACCCATATATCCAAGACCTGAACTCACTATGGTCAAGTGTGCATGTAGCAATATATCTAAGACCTGAACTCACTATTGTCAAGTGTGCATGTAGCGATATATCCAAGACCTGAACTCACTATGGTCAAGTGTGCATGTAGCCATATATCCAAGACCTGAACTCACTATAGTCAAGTGTGCATGTACCCATATATCCAAGACCTGAACTCACTATGGTCAAGTGTGCATGTAGCAATATATCTAAGACCTGAACTCACTATTGTCAAGTGTGCATGTAGCGATATATCCAAGACCTGAACTCACTATGGTCAAGTGTGCATGTAGCCATATATCCAAGACCTGAACTCACTATAGTCAAGTGTGCATGTAGCCATATATCCAAGACCTGAACTCACTATTGTCAAGTGTGCGTGTAGCCATATATCCAAGACCTGAACTCACTATGGTCAAGTGTGCCTATAGCCATATATCCAAGACCTGAACTCACTATTGTCAAGTGTGCATGTAGCCATATATCCAAGACCTGAACTCACTATGGTCAAGTGTGCATGTAACAATATATCTAAGACCTGAACTCACTATTGTTAAGTGTGCATGTAGCCATATATCCAAGACCTGAACTCACTATGGTCAAGTGTACCTGTACCCATATATCCAAGACCTGAACTCACTATAGTCAAGTGTGCATGTACCCATATATCCAAGACCTGAACTCACTATAGTCAAGTGTGCATGTAGCCATATATCTAAGACCTGAAATCACTATAGTCATGTGTGCATGTAGCCATATATCCAATACCTGAACTCACTATGGTCAATTGTGCATGTACCCATAAATCCAAGACCTGAATTCACTATGGTCAAGTGTGCATGTAGCCATGTATCCAAAACCTGAACTCATTATAGTCAATTGTGCATGTACCCATATATCCAAGACCTGAATTCACTATAGTCAATAGTGCATGTAGCCATATTTCCAAGACCTGAACTCACTATGGTCAAGTGTGCATGTAGCCCTATATCCAAGACCTGAACTAACTATGGTAAAGTGTGCATGTAGCCATATATCCAAGACCTTAACTCACTATAGTTAAGTGTGCATGTAGCCATATATCCAAGACCTGAACTCACTATTGTCAAGTGTGCATGTAAGCATATATCCAAGACCTGAACTCACTATGGTCAAGTGTGCATGTAGCCATATATCCAAGACCTGAACTCACTATAGTCAAGTGTGCATGTAGCCATATATCCAAGTCCTGAACTCACTACGGTCAAGTATACCTGTACCCATATATCCAAGACCTGAACTCACTATAGTCAAGTGTGCATGTACCCATATATCCAAGACCTGAACTCACTATAGTCAAGTGTTCATGTAGCCATATATCTAAGACCTGAACTCACTATAGTCAAGTGTGCATGTAGGCATATATCCAAGACCTGAACTCACTATGGTCAATTGTGCATTTAGCCATATACCCTAGACCTGAACTCACTATGGTCAAGTGTGCATGTAGCCATATATCCAAGACCTGAACTCACTATGGTCAATTGTGCATTTAGCCCTATATCCAACACCTGAACTCACTATTGTCAAGTGTGCATGTAGCCATTTATCCAAGACCTGAACTCACTATGGTCAAGTGTACCTTTACCCATATATCCAAAACCTGAACTAACTATAGTCAAGTGTGCATGTACCCATAGATCCAAGACCTGAACTCACTATAGTCAGGTGTGCATGTAGCCATATATCTGAGAACTGAACTCACTATAGTCAAGTGTGCATGTAGCCATATATCTGAGACCTGAACTCACTATAGTCAAGTGTGCATGTACCCATATATCCAAGACCTGAACTCACTATGGTCAAGTGTGCATGTACCCATATATCCAAGACCTGAACTCACTATAGTCAAGTGTGCATGTACCCATATATCTAAGACCTGAACTCACTATAGTCAAGTGTGCATGTAGCCATATATCCAAGACCTAAACTCACTATAGTAAAGTTTGCGTGTAGCCATATACCTAAGACCTGAACTCACTATGGTCAAGTGTGCATATAGTAATATATCAAAGACTTGAACTCACTATGGTCAAGTATGCATGTAGCCATATATCTAAGACCTGAACTCACTATTGTCAATTGTGCATGTAGCCATATACCAAAGACCTGAACTCACTATGGTCAAGTGTGCATGTAGCCATATATCCAAGACCTGAACTCACTATGGTCAAGTGTGCATGTAGCCATATATCCAAGACCTGAACTCACTATAGTCAAGTGTGCATGTAGCCATATATCCAAGATCTGAACTCACTATGGTCAAGTGTGCATGTACCTATATATCTAAGACCTGAACTCACTATAGTCAAGTGTGCATGTAGCCATATATCTAAGACCTGAACTAACTATAGTTAAGTGTGCATGTAGCCATATACCCAAGACCTGAACTCACTATTGTCAAGTGTGCATGTAGCCATATATCCAAGACCTGAACTCACTATGTTCAAGAGTGCATGTAGCCATATATCCATGACCTGAACTCACTATTGTCTAGTGTGCATGTAGGCATATATCCAAGACCTGAACTCACTATGGTCAAGTGTACCTGTACCCATGTATCCAAGACCTGAACTCACTATAGTCAAGTGTGCATGTATCCATATATCCAAGACCTGAACTCACTAAGGTCAAGAATGCATGTAGCCATATATCCAAGACCTGAACTCACTATGGTCAAGTGTGCATGTAGCCATATACCCGGGACCTGAACTCACTATGGTCAAGTGTGCGTGTAGCCATATATCCAAGACCTGAAATCACTTGTGTCAAGTGTGCATGTAGCAATATATCTAAGACCTGAACTCACTATTGTCAAGTGTGCATGTAGCCATATATCCAAGACCTGAACTCACTATTGTCAAGTGTGCATGTAGCCATATATCCAAGACCTGAACTCACTATAGTCAAGTGTGCATGTACCCATAAATCCAAGACCTGAATTCTCTATGGTCAAGTGTGCATATAGCCATATATCCAAGACCTGAACTCACTATAGTCAAGTGTGCATGTACCCATATATCCAAGACCTGAACTCACTATGGTCAAGTGTGCATGTAGCAATATATCTAAGACCTGAACTCACTATTGTCAAGTGTGCATGTAGCGATATATCCAAGACCTGAACTCACTATGGTCAAGTGTGCATGTAGCCATATATCCAAGACCTGAACTCACTATAGTCAAGTGTGCATGTACCCATATATCCAAGACCTGAACTCACTATGGTCAAGTGTGCATGTAGCAATATATCTAAGACCTGAACTCACTATTGTCAAGTGTGCATGTAGCGATATATCCAAGACCTGAACTCACTATGGTCAAGTGTGCATGTAGCCATATATCCAAGACCTGAACTCACTATAGTCAAGTGTGCATGTAGCCATATATCCAAGACCTGAACTCACTATTGTCAAGTGTGCGTGTAGCCATATATCCAAGACCTGAACTCACTATGGTCAAGTGTGCCTATAGCCATATATCCAAGACCTGAACTCACTATTGTCAAGTGTGCATGTAGCCATATATCCAAGACCTGAACTCACTATGGTCAAGTGTGCATGTAGCAATATATCTAAGACCTGAACTCACTATTGTTAAGTGTGCATGTAGCCATATATCCAAGACCTGAACTCACTATGGTCAAGTGTACCTGTACCCATATATCCAAGACCTGAACTCACTATAGTCAAGTGTGCATGTACCCATATATCCAAGACCTGAACTCACTATAGTCAAGTGTGCATGTAGCCATATATCTAAGACCTGAAATCACTATAGTCATGTGTGCATGTAGCCATATATCCAATACCTGAACTCACTATGGTCAATTGTGCATGTACCCATAAATCCAAGACCTGAATTCACTATGGTCAAGTGTGCATGTAGCCATGTATCCAAAACCTGAACTCATTATAGTCAATTGTGCATGTACCCATATATCCAAGACCTGAATTCACTATAGTCAATAGTGCATGTAGCCATATTTCCAAGACCTGAACTCACTATGGTCAAGTGTGCATGTAGCCCTATATCCAAGACCTGAACTAACTATGGTAAAGTGTGCATGTAGCCATATATCCAAGACCTTAACTCACTATAGTTAAGTGTGCATGTAGCCATATATCCAAGACCTGAACTCACTATTGTCAAGTGTGCATGTAAGCATATATCCAAGACCTGAACTCACTATGGTCAAGTGTGCATGTAGCCATATATCCAAGACCTGAACTCACTATAGTCAAGTGTGCATGTAGCCATATATCCAAGTCCTGAACTCACTACGGTCAAGTATACCTGTACCCATATATCCAAGACCTGAACTCACTATAGTCAAGTGTGCATGTACCCATATATCCAAGACCTGAACTCACTATAGTCAAGTGTTCATGTAGCCATATATCTAAGACCTGAACTCACTATAGTCAAGTGTGCATGTAGGCATATATCCAAGACCTGAACTCACTATGGTCAATTGTGCATTTAGCCATATACCCTAGACCTGAACTCACTATGGTCAAGTGTGCATGTAGCCATATATCCAAGACCTGAACTCACTATGGTCAATTGTGCATTTAGCCCTATATCCAACACCTGAACTCACTATTGTCAAGTGTGCATGTAGCCATTTATCCAAGACCTGAACTCACTATGGTCAAGTGTACCTTTACCCATATATCCAAAACCTGAACTAACTATAGTCAAGTGTGCATGTACCCATAGATCCAAGACCTGAACTCACTATAGTCAGGTGTGCATGTAGCCATATATCTGAGAACTGAACTCACTATAGTCAAGTGTGCATGTAGCCATATATCTGAGACCTGAACTCACTATAGTCAAGTGTGCATGTACCCATATATCCAAGACCTGAACTCACTATGGTCAAGTGTGCATGTACCCATATATCCAAGACCTGAACTCACTATAGTCAAGTGTGCATGTACCCATATATCTAAGACCTGAACTCACTATAGTCAAGTGTGCATGTAGCCATATATCCAAGACCTAAACTCACTATAGTAAAGTTTGCGTGTAGCCATATACCTAAGACCTGAACTCACTATGGTCAAGTGTGCATATAGTAATATATCAAAGACTTGAACTCACTATGGTCAAGTATGCATGTAGCCATATATCTAAGACCTGAACTCACTATTGTCAATTGTGCATGTAGCCATATACCAAAGACCTGAACTCACTATGGTCAAGTGTGCATGTAGCCATATATCCAAGACCTGAACTCACTATGGTCAAGTGTGCATGTAGCCATATATCCAAGACCTGAACTCACTATAGTCAAGTGTGCATGTAGCCATATATCCAAGATCTGAACTCACTATGGTCAAGTGTGCATGTACCTATATATCTAAGACCTGAACTCACTATAGTCAAGTGTGCATGTAGCCATATATCTAAGACCTGAACTAACTATAGTTAAGTGTGCATGTAGCCATATACCCAAGACCTGAACTCACTATTGTCAAGTGTGCATGTAGCCATATATCCAAGACCTGAACTCACTATGTTCAAGAGTGCATGTAGCCATATATCCATGACCTGAACTCACTATTGTCTAGTGTGCATGTAGGCATATATCCAAGACCTGAACTCACTATGGTCAAGTGTACCTGTACCCATGTATCCAAGACCTGAACTCACTATAGTCAAGTGTGCTTGTATCCATATATCCAAGACCTGAATTCACTAAAGTCAATTGTTCATGTAGCCATATATTCAAGACCTGAACTCACTATAGTCAAGTGTGCATGTACCCATATATCCAAGACCTGAACTCACTATAGTCAAGTGTGCATGTACCCATATATCCAAGACCTGAACTCACTATAGTAAAGTGTGCGTATAGCCATATATCAAAGACCTGAACTCACTATTGTCAAGTGTGCATGTACCTATATATCTAAGACCTGAACTCACTATAGTCAAGTGTGCATGTAGCCATACATCCAAGACCTAAACTCACTATAGTAAAGTTTGCGTGTAGCCATTAATCCAAGACCTGAACACACTATAGTCAAGTGTGCATGTAGCCATATACCAAAGACCTGAACTCACTATGCTCAAGTGTGCATGTAGCCATATATCCAAGAACTGAAATCACTATAGTCAAGTGTGCATATACCCATATATCCAAGACCTAAACTCACTATAGTAAAGTTTGCGTGTAGCCAAATATCCAAGACCGTAACTCACTATAGTCAAGTGTGCGTGTAGCCATATATCCAAGACCTGAACTCACTATGGTCAAGTGTGCATGTAGCCATATATCCAAGACCTGAACTCACTATGGTCAAGTTTGCATGTAGCCATATATCCAAGACCTGAACTCACTATAGTTAAGTGTGCATGTAGCCATATACCCAAGACCTGAACTCACTATTGTCAAGTGTGCATGTAGCCATATATCCAAGACCTGAACTCACTATGGTCAAGTGTGCATGTAGCGATATATCCAAGACCTGAACTCACTATAGTCAAGTGTGCATGTACCCATATATCCAAGACCTGAATTCACTATAGTCAATTGTGCATGTAGCCATATATCCAAGACCTGAACTCACTATGGTCAAGTGTGCATGTAGCCCTATATCCAAGACCTGAACTCACTATGGTCAAGTGTGCATGTAGCCATATATCCAAGACCTTAACTCACTATAGTTAAGTGTGCATGTAGCCATATATCCAAGACCTGAACTCACTATTGTCAAGTGTGCATGTAGGCATATATCCAAGACCTGAACTCACTATGGTCAAGTGTGCATGTATCCATATATCCAAGACCTGAACTCACTATGGTCAACTGTGCATGTAGCCATATATCCAAGACCTGAACTCACTATAGTCAAGTGTGCATGTACCCATATATCCAAGACCTGAATTCACTATAGTCAATTGTGCATGTAGCCATATATCCAAGACCTGAACTCACTATGGTCAAGTGTGCATGTAGCCCTATATCAAAGACCTGAACTCACTATGGTCAAGTGTGCATGTAGCCATATATCCAAGACCTTAACTCACTATAGTTAAGTGTGCATGTAGCCATATATCCAAGACCTGAACTCACTATGGTCAAGTTTGCATGTAGCCATATATCAAAGACCTGAACTCACTATAGTCTAGTGTGCATGTAGCCATATATCCAAGACCTGAACTCACTATGGTCAAGTGTACCTGTACCCATATATCTAAGACCTGAACTCACTATAGTCAAGTGTGCATGTACCCATATATCCAAGACCTGAACTCACTATAGTCAAGTGTGCATGTAGCCATATATCTAAGACCTGAACTCACTATAGTCAAGTGTGCATGTAGCCATATATCCAAGACCTGAACTCACTATGGTCAATTGTGCATGCAGCCATATATCCAAGACCTGAATTCACTATGGTCAAGTGTGCATATAGCCATATATCCAACACCTGAACTCACTAAGGTCAAGATTGCATGTAGCCATATATCCAAGACCTGAACTCACTATAGTAAAGTTTGCGTGTAGCCATATATCCAAGACCTGAACTCACTATAGTTAAGTGTGCGTGTAGCCATATATCCAAGACCTGAACTCACTATGGTTAAGTGTGCATGTAGCCATATATCCAAGACCTGAACTCACTATGGTCAAGTGTGCATGTAGCCATATATCCAAGACCTGAACTCACTATAGTCAAGTGTGCATGTACCCATATATCCAAGACCTGAATTCACTATAGTCAATTGTGCATGTAGCCATATATCCAAGACCCTAACTCACTATGGTCAAGTGTGCATGTAGCCCTATATCCAAGACCTGAACTCACAATGGTCAAGTGTGCATGTAGCCATATATCCAAGACCTTAACTCACTATAGTTAAGTGTGCATGTAGCCATATACCCAAAACCTGAATTCACTATTGTCAAGTGTGCATGTAGCCATATATCCAAGACCTGAACTCACTATGGTCAACTGTGCAAGTAGCCATATATCAAATACCTGAACTCACTATAGTCAAGTGTGCATGTACCCATATATCCAAGACCTGAATTCACTATAGTCAATTGTGCATGTAGCCATATATCCAAGACCTGAACTCACTATGGTCAAGTGTGCATGTAGCCCTATATCCAAGACCTGAACTCACTATGGTCAAGTGTGCATGTAGCCATATATCAAAGACCTTACCTAACTATAGTTAAGTGTGCATGTAGCCATATATCCTAGACCTGAACTCACTATGGTCAAGTGTGCATGTAGCCATATATCCAAGACCTGAACTCCCTATAGTCAAGTGTGCATGTAGCCATATACCCAAGACCTGAACTCACTATGGTCAAGTGTACCTGTACCCATATATCCAAGACCTGAACTCACTATAGTGAAGTGTGCATGTAGCCATATATCTAAGACCTGAACTCACTATAGTCAAGTGTGCATGTAGCCATATATCCAAAACCTGAAATCACTATGGTCAATTGTGCATGTAGCCATATACCAAAGACCTGAACTCACTATAATCAATTGTGCATGTACCCATATATCCAAGACCTGAACTCACTATAGTCAAGTGTGCATGTAGCCATATATCAAAGACCTGAACTCACTATGGTCAAGTGTGCATATAGCCATATATACAAGACCTGAACTCACCTAGGTCAAGAATGCATCTAGCCATATATCCAAGACCTGAACTCACTATGGTCAAGTGTGCATGTAGCCATATACTCAACACCTGAACTCACTATGGTCAAGTGTGCATGTAGCCATATATCCAAGACCTGAACTCACTATAGTCTAGTGTGCGTGTAGCAATATATCCAAGACCTGAACTCACTATGGTCAAGTGTGCATGTAGCAATATATCTAAGACCTGAACTCACTATTGTCAAGTGTGCATGTAGCCATATATCCAAGCTCTGAACTCACTATGGTCAAGTGTGCATGTAGCCATATATCCAAGACCTGAACTCACTATAGTCAAGTGTGCATGTACCCATATACCCAAGACCTGAACTCACTATGGTCAAGTGTGCATGTAGCCATATATCCAAGACCTGAACTCACTATAAACAAGTGTGCATGTACCCATATATGCAAGACCTAAACTCACTATAGTAAAGTTTGCGTGTAGCCATATATCAAAGACCTTAACTCACTATAGTCAAGTGTGCATATAGCCATATATACAATACCTGAACTCATTAAGGTCAAGAATGCATGTAGCCATATATCCAAGACCTGAATTCACTATAGTCAATTGTGCATATAGCCATATATCCAAGACCTGAACTCACTATGGTCAAGTTTGCATGTAGCCCTATATCCAAGACCTGAACTCACTATGGTCAAGTGTGCATGTAGCCATATATCCAAGACCTTAACTAACTATAGTTAAGTGTGCATGTAGCCATATGTCCAAGACCTGAACTCACTATGGTCAAGTGTGCATGTAGCCATATATCCAAGACCTGAACTCACTATAGTCAAGTGTGCATGTAGCCATATATCCAAGACCTGAACTCACTATGGTCAAGTGTACCTGTACCCATATATCCAAGACCTGAACTCACTATAGTAAAGTGTGCATGTAGCCATATATCTAAGACCTGAACTCACTATAGTCAAGTGTGCATGTAGCCATATATCCAAGACCTGAACTCACTATGGTCAATTGTGCATGTAGCCATATACCCAAGACCTGAACTCACTATGGTCAAGTGTGCATGTAGCCATATATCCAAGACCTGAACTCACTATAGTCAAGTGTGCATGTACCCATATATCCAAGACCTGAATTCACTATAGTCAATTGTGCATGTAGCTATATATCCAAGACCCTAACTCACTATGGTCAAGTGTGCATGTAGCCCTATATCCAAGACCTGAACTCACAATGGTCAAGTGTGCATGTAGCCATATATCCAAGACCTTAACTCACTATAGTTAAGTGTGCATGTAGCCATATACCCAAGACCTGAACTCACTATTGTCAAGTGTGCATGTAGCCATATATCCAAGACCTGAACTCACTATGTTCAAGAGTGCATGTAGCCATATATCCATGACCTGAACTCACTATTGTCTAGTGTGCATGTAGGCATATATCCAAGACCTGAACTCACTATGGTCAAGTGTACCTGTACCCATGTATCCAAGACCTGAACTCACTATAGTCAAGTGTGCATGTACCCATATATCCAAGACCTGAACTCACTATAGTCAAGTGTGCATGTAGCCATATATCTAAGACCTGAAATCACTATAGTCATGTGTGCATGTAGCCATATATCCAATACCTGAACTCACTATGGTCAATTGTGCATGTACCCATAAATCCAAGACCTGAATTCACTATGGTCAAGTGTGCATGTAGCCATGTATCCAAAACCTGAACTCATTATAGTCAATTGTGCATGTACCCATATATCCAAGACCTGAATTCACTATAGTCAATAGTGCATGTAGCCATATTTCCAAGACCTGAACTCACTATGGTCAAGTGTGCATGTAGCCCTATATCCAAGACCTGAACTAACTATGGTAAAGTGTGCATGTAGCCATATATCCAAGACCTTAACTCACTATAGTTAAGTGTGCATGTAGCCATATATCCAAGACCTGAACTCACTATTGTCAAGTGTGCATGTAAGCATATATCCAAGACCTGAACTCACTATGGTCAAGTGTGCATGTAGCCATATATCCAAGACCTGAACTCACTATAGTCAAGTGTGCATGTAGCCATATATCCAAGTCCTGAACTCACTACGGTCAAGTATACCTGTACCCATATATCCAAGACCTGAACTCACTATAGTCAAGTGTGCATGTACCCATATATCCAAGACCTGAACTCACTATAGTCAAGTGTTCATGTAGCCATATATCTAAGACCTGAACTCACTATAGTCAAGTGTGCATGTAGGCATATATCCAAGACCTGAACTCACTATGGTCAATTGTGCATTTAGCCATATACCCTAGACCTGAACTCACTATGGTCAAGTGTGCATGTAGCCATATATCCAAGACCTGAACTCACTATGGTCAATTGTGCATTTAGCCCTATATCCAACACCTGAACTCACTATTGTCAAGTGTGCATGTAGCCATTTATCCAAGACCTGAACTCACTATGGTCAAGTGTACCTTTACCCATATATCCAAAACCTGAACTAACTATAGTCAAGTGTGCATGTACCCATAGATCCAAGACCTGAACTCACTATAGTCAGGTGTGCATGTAGCCATATATCTGAGAACTGAACTCACTATAGTCAAGTGTGCATGTAGCCATATATCTGAGACCTGAACTCACTATAGTCAAGTGTGCATGTACCCATATATCCAAGACCTGAACTCACTATGGTCAAGTGTGCATGTACCCATATATCCAAGACCTGAACTCACTATAGTCAAGTGTGCATGTACCCATATATCTAAGACCTGAACTCACTATAGTCAAGTGTGCATGTAGCCATATATCCAAGACCTAAACTCACTATAGTAAAGTTTGCGTGTAGCCATATACCTAAGACCTGAACTCACTATGGTCAAGTGTGCATATAGTAATATATCAAAGACTTGAACTCACTATGGTCAAGTATGCATGTAGCCATATATCTAAGACCTGAACTCACTATTGTCAATTGTGCATGTAGCCATATACCAAAGACCTGAACTCACTATGGTCAAGTGTGCATGTAGCCATATATCCAAGACCTGAACTCACTATGGTCAAGTGTGCATGTAGCCATATATCCAAGACCTGAACTCACTATAGTCAAGTGTGCATGTAGCCATATATCCAAGATCTGAACTCACTATGGTCAAGTGTGCATGTACCTATATATCTAAGACCTGAACTCACTATAGTCAAGTGTGCATGTAGCCATATATCTAAGACCTGAACTAACTATAGTTAAGTGTGCATGTAGCCATATACCCAAGACCTGAACTCACTATTGTCAAGTGTGCATGTAGCCATATATCCAAGACCTGAACTCACTATGTTCAAGAGTGCATGTAGCCATATATCCATGACCTGAACTCACTATTGTCTAGTGTGCATGTAGGCATATATCCAAGACCTGAACTCACTATGGTCAAGTGTACCTGTACCCATGTATCCAAGACCTGAACTCACTATAGTCAAGTGTGCATGTATCCATATATCCAAGACCTGAACTCACTAAGGTCAAGAATGCATGTAGCCATATATCCAAGACCTGAACTCACTATGGTCAAGTGTGCATGTAGCCATATACCCGGGACCTGAACTCACTATGGTCAAGTGTGCGTGTAGCCATATATCCAAGACCTGAAATCACTTGTGTCAAGTGTGCATGTAGCAATATATCTAAGACCTGAACTCACTATTGTCAAGTGTGCATGTAGCCATATATCCAAGACCTGAACTCACTATTGTCAAGTGTGCATGTAGCCATATATCCAAGACCTGAACTCACTATAGTCAAGTGTGCATGTACCCATAAATCCAAGACCTGAATTCTCTATGGTCAAGTGTGCATATAGCCATATATCCAAGACCTGAACTCACTATAGTCAAGTGTGCATGTACCCATATATCCAAGACCTGAACTCACTATGGTCAAGTGTGCATGTAGCAATATATCTAAGACCTGAACTCACTATTGTCAAGTGTGCATGTAGCGATATATCCAAGACCTGAACTCACTATGGTCAAGTGTGCATGTAGCCATATATCCAAGACCTGAACTCACTATAGTCAAGTGTGCATGTACCCATATATCCAAGACCTGAACTCACTATGGTCAAGTGTGCATGTAGCAATATATCTAAGACCTGAACTCACTATTGTCAAGTGTGCATGTAGCGATATATCCAAGACCTGAACTCACTATGGTCAAGTGTGCATGTAGCCATATATCCAAGACCTGAACTCACTATAGTCAAGTGTGCATGTAGCCATATATCCAAGACCTGAACTCACTATTGTCAAGTGTGCGTGTAGCCATATATCCAAGACCTGAACTCACTATGGTCAAGTGTGCCTATAGCCATATATCCAAGACCTGAACTCACTATTGTCAAGTGTGCATGTAGCCATATATCCAAGACCTGAACTCACTATGGTCAAGTGTGCATGTAGCAATATATCTAAGACCTGAACTCACTATTGTTAAGTGTGCATGTAGCCATATATCCAAGACCTGAACTCACTATGGTCAAGTGTACCTGTACCCATATATCCAAGACCTGAACTCACTATAGTCAAGTGTGCATGTACCCATATATCCAAGACCTGAACTCACTATAGTCAAGTGTGCATGTAGCCATATATCTAAGACCTGAAATCACTATAGTCATGTGTGCATGTAGCCATATATCCAATACCTGAACTCACTATGGTCAATTGTGCATGTACCCATAAATCCAAGACCTGAATTCACTATGGTCAAGTGTGCATGTAGCCATGTATCCAAAACCTGAACTCATTATAGTCAATTGTGCATGTACCCATATATCCAAGACCTGAATTCACTATAGTCAATAGTGCATGTAGCCATATTTCCAAGACCTGAACTCACTATGGTCAAGTGTGCATGTAGCCCTATATCCAAGACCTGAACTAACTATGGTAAAGTGTGCATGTAGCCATATATCCAAGACCTTAACTCACTATAGTTAAGTGTGCATGTAGCCATATATCCAAGACCTGAACTCACTATTGTCAAGTGTGCATGTAAGCATATATCCAAGACCTGAACTCACTATGGTCAAGTGTGCATGTAGCCATATATCCAAGACCTGAACTCACTATAGTCAAGTGTGCATGTAGCCATATATCCAAGTCCTGAACTCACTACGGTCAAGTATACCTGTACCCATATATCCAAGACCTGAACTCACTATAGTCAAGTGTGCATGTACCCATATATCCAAGACCTGAACTCACTATAGTCAAGTGTTCATGTAGCCATATATCTAAGACCTGAACTCACTATAGTCAAGTGTGCATGTAGGCATATATCCAAGACCTGAACTCACTATGGTCAATTGTGCATTTAGCCATATACCCTAGACCTGAACTCACTATGGTCAAGTGTGCATGTAGCCATATATCCAAGACCTGAACTCACTATGGTCAATTGTGCATTTAGCCCTATATCCAACACCTGAACTCACTATTGTCAAGTGTGCATGTAGCCATTTATCCAAGACCTGAACTCACTATGGTCAAGTGTACCTTTACCCATATATCCAAAACCTGAACTAACTATAGTCAAGTGTGCATGTACCCATAGATCCAAGACCTGAACTCACTATAGTCAGGTGTGCATGTAGCCATATATCTGAGAACTGAACTCACTATAGTCAAGTGTGCATGTAGCCATATATCTGAGACCTGAACTCACTATAGTCAAGTGTGCATGTACCCATATATCCAAGACCTGAACTCACTATGGTCAAGTGTGCATGTACCCATATATCCAAGACCTGAACTCACTATAGTCAAGTGTGCATGTACCCATATATCTAAGACCTGAACTCACTATAGTCAAGTGTGCATGTAGCCATATATCCAAGACCTAAACTCACTATAGTAAAGTTTGCGTGTAGCCATATACCTAAGACCTGAACTCACTATGGTCAAGTGTGCATATAGTAATATATCAAAGACTTGAACTCACTATGGTCAAGTATGCATGTAGCCATATATCTAAGACCTGAACTCACTATTGTCAATTGTGCATGTAGCCATATACCAAAGACCTGAACTCACTATGGTCAAGTGTGCATGTAGCCATATATCCAAGACCTGAACTCACTATGGTCAAGTGTGCATGTAGCCATATATCCAAGACCTGAACTCACTATAGTCAAGTGTGCATGTAGCCATATATCCAAGATCTGAACTCACTATGGTCAAGTGTGCATGTACCTATATATCTAAGACCTGAACTCACTATAGTCAAGTGTGCATGTAGCCATATATCTAAGACCTGAACTAACTATAGTTAAGTGTGCATGTAGCCATATACCCAAGACCTGAACTCACTATTGTCAAGTGTGCATGTAGCCATATATCCAAGACCTGAACTCACTATGTTCAAGAGTGCATGTAGCCATATATCCATGACCTGAACTCACTATTGTCTAGTGTGCATGTAGGCATATATCCAAGACCTGAACTCACTATGGTCAAGTGTACCTGTACCCATGTATCCAAGACCTGAACTCACTATAGTCAAGTGTGCATGTATCCATATATCCAAGACCTGAATTCACTAAAGTCAATTGTTCATGTAGCCATATATTCAAGACCTGAACTCACTATAGTCAAGTGTGCATGTACCCATATATCCAAGACCTGAACTCACTATAGTCAAGTGTGCATGTACCCATATATCCAAGACCTGAACTCACTATAGTAAAGTGTGCGTATAGCCATATATCAAAGACCTGAACTCACTATTGTCAAGTGTGCATGTACCTATATATCTAAGACCTGAACTCACTATAGTCAAGTGTGCATGTAGCCATACATCCAAGACCTAAACTCACTATAGTAAAGTTTGCGTGTAGCCATTAATCCAAGACCTGAACACACTATAGTCAAGTGTGCATGTAGCCATATACCAAAGACCTGAACTCACTATGCTCAAGTGTGCATGTAGCCATATATCCAAGAACTGAAATCACTATAGTCAAGTGTGCATATACCCATATATCCAAGACCTAAACTCACTATAGTAAAGTTTGCGTGTAGCCAAATATCCAAGACCGTAACTCACTATAGTCAAGTGTGCGTGTAGCCATATATCCAAGACCTGAACTCACTATGGTCAAGTGTGCATGTAGCCATATATCCAAGACCTGAACTCACTATGGTCAAGTTTGCATGTAGCCATATATCCAAGACCTGAACTCACTATAGTTAAGTGTGCATGTAGCCATATACCCAAGACCTGAACTCACTATTGTCAAGTGTGCATGTAGCCATATATCCAAGACCTGAACTCACTATGGTCAAGTGTGCATGTAGCGATATATCCAAGACCTGAACTCACTATAGTCAAGTGTGCATGTACCCATATATCCAAGACCTGAATTCACTATAGTCAATTGTGCATGTAGCCATATATCCAAGACCTGAACTCACTATGGTCAAGTGTGCATGTAGCCCTATATCCAAGACCTGAACTCACTATGGTCAAGTGTGCATGTAGCCATATATCCAAGACCTTAACTCACTATAGTTAAGTGTGCATGTAGCCATATATCCAAGACCTGAACTCACTATTGTCAAGTGTGCATGTAGGCATATATCCAAGACCTGAACTCACTATGGTCAAGTGTGCATGTATCCATATATCCAAGACCTGAACTCACTATGGTCAACTGTGCATGTAGCCATATATCCAAGACCTGAACTCACTATAGTCAAGTGTGCATGTACCCATATATCCAAGACCTGAATTCACTATAGTCAATTGTGCATGTAGCCATATATCCAAGACCTGAACTCACTATGGTCAAGTGTGCATGTAGCCCTATATCAAAGACCTGAACTCACTATGGTCAAGTGTGCATGTAGCCATATATCCAAGACCTTAACTCACTATAGTTAAGTGTGCATGTAGCCATATATCCAAGACCTGAACTCACTATGGTCAAGTTTGCATGTAGCCATATATCAAAGACCTGAACTCACTATAGTCTAGTGTGCATGTAGCCATATATCCAAGACCTGAACTCACTATGGTCAAGTGTACCTGTACCCATATATCTAAGACCTGAACTCACTATAGTCAAGTGTGCATGTACCCATATATCCAAGACCTGAACTCACTATAGTCAAGTGTGCATGTAGCCATATATCTAAGACCTGAACTCACTATAGTCAAGTGTGCATGTAGCCATATATCCAAGACCTGAACTCACTATGGTCAATTGTGCATGCAGCCATATATCCAAGACCTGAATTCACTATGGTCAAGTGTGCATATAGCCATATATCCAACACCTGAACTCACTAAGGTCAAGATTGCATGTAGCCATATATCCAAGACCTGAACTCACTATAGTAAAGTTTGCGTGTAGCCATATATCCAAGACCTGAACTCACTATAGTTAAGTGTGCGTGTAGCCATATATCCAAGACCTGAACTCACTATGGTTAAGTGTGCATGTAGCCATATATCCAAGACCTGAACTCACTATGGTCAAGTGTGCATGTAGCCATATATCCAAGACCTGAACTCACTATAGTCAAGTGTGCATGTACCCATATATCCAAGACCTGAATTCACTATAGTCAATTGTGCATGTAGCCATATATCCAAGACCCTAACTCACTATGGTCAAGTGTGCATGTAGCCCTATATCCAAGACCTGAACTCACAATGGTCAAGTGTGCATGTAGCCATATATCCAAGACCTTAACTCACTATAGTTAAGTGTGCATGTAGCCATATACCCAAAACCTGAATTCACTATTGTCAAGTGTGCATGTAGCCATATATCCAAGACCTGAACTCACTATGGTCAACTGTGCAAGTAGCCATATATCAAATACCTGAACTCACTATAGTCAAGTGTGCATGTACCCATATATCCAAGACCTGAATTCACTATAGTCAATTGTGCATGTAGCCATATATCCAAGACCTGAACTCACTATGGTCAAGTGTGCATGTAGCCCTATATCCAAGACCTGAACTCACTATGGTCAAGTGTGCATGTAGCCATATATCAAAGACCTTACCTAACTATAGTTAAGTGTGCATGTAGCCATATATCCTAGACCTGAACTCACTATGGTCAAGTGTGCATGTAGCCATATATCCAAGACCTGAACTCCCTATAGTCAAGTGTGCATGTAGCCATATACCCAAGACCTGAACTCACTATGGTCAAGTGTACCTGTACCCATATATCCAAGACCTGAACTCACTATAGTGAAGTGTGCATGTAGCCATATATCTAAGACCTGAACTCACTATAGTCAAGTGTGCATGTAGCCATATATCCAAAACCTGAAATCACTATGGTCAATTGTGCATGTAGCCATATACCAAAGACCTGAACTCACTATAATCAATTGTGCATGTACCCATATATCCAAGACCTGAACTCACTATAGTCAAGTGTGCATGTAGCCATATATCAAAGACCTGAACTCACTATGGTCAAGTGTGCATATAGCCATATATACAAGACCTGAACTCACCTAGGTCAAGAATGCATCTAGCCATATATCCAAGACCTGAACTCACTATGGTCAAGTGTGCATGTAGCCATATACTCAACACCTGAACTCACTATGGTCAAGTGTGCATGTAGCCATATATCCAAGACCTGAACTCACTATAGTCTAGTGTGCGTGTAGCAATATATCCAAGACCTGAACTCACTATGGTCAAGTGTGCATGTAGCAATATATCTAAGACCTGAACTCACTATTGTCAAGTGTGCATGTAGCCATATATCCAAGCTCTGAACTCACTATGGTCAAGTGTGCATGTAGCCATATATCCAAGACCTGAACTCACTATAGTCAAGTGTGCATGTACCCATATACCCAAGACCTGAACTCACTATGGTCAAGTGTGCATGTAGCCATATATCCAAGACCTGAACTCACTATAAACAAGTGTGCATGTACCCATATATGCAAGACCTAAACTCACTATAGTAAAGTTTGCGTGTAGCCATATATCAAAGACCTTAACTCACTATAGTCAAGTGTGCATATAGCCATATATACAATACCTGAACTCATTAAGGTCAAGAATGCATGTAGCCATATATCCAAGACCTGAATTCACTATAGTCAATTGTGCATATAGCCATATATCCAAGACCTGAACTCACTATGGTCAAGTTTGCATGTAGCCCTATATCCAAGACCTGAACTCACTATGGTCAAGTGTGCATGTAGCCATATATCCAAGACCTTAACTAACTATAGTTAAGTGTGCATGTAGCCATATGTCCAAGACCTGAACTCACTATGGTCAAGTGTGCATGTAGCCATATATCCAAGACCTGAACTCACTATAGTCAAGTGTGCATGTAGCCATATATCCAAGACCTGAACTCACTATGGTCAAGTGTACCTGTACCCATATATCCAAGACCTGAACTCACTATAGTAAAGTGTGCATGTAGCCATATATCTAAGACCTGAACTCACTATAGTCAAGTGTGCATGTAGCCATATATCCAAGACCTGAACTCACTATGGTCAATTGTGCATGTAGCCATATACCCAAGACCTGAACTCACTATGGTCAAGTGTGCATGTAGCCATATATCCAAGACCTGAACTCACTATAGTCAAGTGTGCATGTACCCATATATCCAAGACCTGAATTCACTATAGTCAATTGTGCATGTAGCTATATATCCAAGACCCTAACTCACTATGGTCAAGTGTGCATGTAGCCCTATATCCAAGACCTGAACTCACAATGGTCAAGTGTGCATGTAGCCATATATCCAAGACCTTAACTCACTATAGTTAAGTGTGCATGTAGCCATATACCCAAAACCTGAATTCACTATTGTCAAGTGTGCATGTAGCCATATATCCAAGACCTGAACTCACTATGGTCAACTGTGCAAGTAGCCATATATCAAAGACCTGAACTCACTATAGTCAAGTGTGCATGTACCCATATATCCAAGACCTGAATTCACTATAGTCAATTGTGCATGTAGCCATATATCCAAGACCTGAACTCACTATGGTCAAGTGTGCATGTAGCCCTATATCCAAGACCTGAACTCACTATGGTCAAGTGTGCATGTAGCCATATATCAAAGACCTTACCTAACTATAGTTAAGTGTGCATGTAGCCATATATCCTAGACCTGAACTCACTATGGTCAAGTGTGCATGTAGCCATATATCCAAGACCTGAACTCCCTATAGTCAAGTGTGCATGTAGCCATATACCCAAGACCTGAACTCACTATGGTCAAGTGTACCTGTACCCATATATCCAAGACCTGAACTCACTATAGTCAAGTGTGCATGTACCCATATATCCAAGACCTGAACTCACTATAGTGAAGTGTGCATGTAGCCATATATCTAAGACCTGAACTCACTATAGTCAAGTGTGCATGTAGCCATATATCCAAAACCTGAAATCACTATGGTCAATTGTGCATGTAGCCATATACCAAAGACCTGAACTCACTATAATCAATTGTGCATGTACCCATATATCCAAGACCTGAACTCACTATAGTCAAGTGTGCATGTAGCCATATATCAAAGACCTGAACTCACTATGGTCAAGTGTGCATATAGCCATATATACAAGACCTGAACTCACCTAGGTCAAGAATGCATGTAGCCATATATCCAAGACCTGAACTCACTATGGTCAAGTGTGCATGTAGCCATATACCCAACACCTGAACTCACTATGGTCAAGTGTGCATGTAGCCATATATCCAAGACCTGAACTCACTATAGTCTAGTGTGCGTGTAGCAATATATCCAAGACCTGAACTCACTATGGTCAAGTGTGCATGTAGCAATATATCTAAGACCTGAACTCACTATTGTCAAGTGTGCATGTAGCCATATATCCAAGCTCTGAACTCACTATGGTCAAGTGTGCATGTAGCCATATATCCAAGACCTGAACTCACTATAGTCAAGTGTGCATGTACCCATATACCCAAGACCTGAACTCACTATGGTCAAGTGTGCATGTAGCCATATATCCAAGACCTGAACTCACTATAGTCAAGTGTGCATGTACCCATATATGCAAGACCTAAACTCACTATAGTAAAGTTTGCGTGTAGCCATATATCCAAGACCTTAACTCACTATAGTCAAGTGTGCATATAGCCATATATACAATACCTGAACTCATTAAGGTCAAGAATGCATGTAGCCATATATCCAAGACCTGAATTCACTATAGTCAATTGTGCATATAGCCATATATACAAGACCTGAACTCACTATGGTCAAGTTTGCATGTAGCCCTATATCCAAGACCTGAACTCACTATGGTCAAGTGTGCATGTAGCCATATATCCAAGACCTTAACTAACTATAGTTAAGTGTGCATGTAGCCATATATCCAACACCTGAACTCACTATGGTCAAGTGTGCATGTAGCCATATATCCAAGACCTGAACTCACTATAGTCAAGTGTGCATGTAGCCATATATCCAAGACCTGAACTCACTATGGTCAAGTGTACCTGTACCCATATATCCAAGACCTGAACTCACTATAGTAAAGTGTGCATGTAGCCATATATCTAAGACCTGAACTCACTATAGTCAAGTGTGCATGTAGCCATATATCCAAGACCTGAACTCACTATGGTCAATTGTGCATGTAGCCATATACCCAAGACCTGAACTCACTATAATCAAGTGTGCATGTACCCATATATCCAAGACCTGAACTCACTATAGTCAAGTGTGCATGTAGCCATATATCCAAGACCTGAACTCACTATGGTTAAGTGTGCATATAGCCATATATACAAGACCTGAACTCACTAAGGTCAAGAATGCATGTAGCAATATATCCAAGACCTGAACTCACTATGGTCAAGTGTGCATGTAGCCATATACCAAACACCTGAACTCACTATGGTCAAGTGTGCATGTAGCCATATATCCAAGACCTTAACTAACTATAGTTAAGTGTGCATGTAGCCATATATCCAAGACCTGAACTCACTATGGTCAAGTGTGCATGTAGCCATATATCCAAGACCTGAACTCACTATAGTCAAGTGTGCATGTAGCCATATATCCAAGACCTGAACTCACTATGGTCAAGTGTACCTGTACCCATATATCCAAGACCTGAACTCACTATAGTCAAGTGTGCATGTACCCATATATCCAAGACCTGAACTCACTATAGTCAAGTGTGCATGTAGCCATATATCTAAGACCTGAACTCACTATAGTCAAGTGTGCATGTAGCCATATATCTAAGACCTGAACTCACTATTGTCAAGTGTGCATGTAGCCATATATCCAAGCTCTGAACTCACTATGGTAAAGTGTGCATGTTGCCATATATCCAAAACCTGAACTCACTATATTCAAGTGTGCATGTACCCATAAATCCAAGACCTGAATTCACTATGGTCAAGTGTGCATGTAGCCATATATCCAAGACCTGAACTCATTATAGTCAAGTGTGCATGTACCCATATATCCAAGACCTGAATTCACTATAGTCAATTGTGCATGTAGCCATATATCCAAGACCTGAACTCACTATGGTCAAGTGTGCATGTAGCCCTATATCCAAGACCTGAACTCACTATGGTCAAGTGTGCATGTAGCCATATATCCAAGACCTTAACTCACTATAGTTAAGTGTGCATGTAGCCATATATCCAAGACCTGAACTCACTATTGTAAAGTGTGCATGTAGGCATATATCCAAGACCTGAACTCACTATGGTTAAGTGTGCATGTAGCCATATATCCAAGACCTGAACTCACTATAGTCAAGTGTGCATGTAGCCATATATCCAAGACCTGAACTCACTATGGTCAAGTGTACCTGTACCCATATATCCAAGACCTGAACTATCTATAGTCAAGTGTGCATGTACCCATATATCCAAGACCTGAACTCACTATAGTCAAGTGTGCATGTAGCCATATATCTAAGACCTGAACTCACTATAGTCAAGTGTGCATGTAGCCATATATCCAAGACCTGAACTCACTATGGTCAATTGTGCATTTAGCCATATACCCAAGACCTGAACTCACTATAATCAAGTGTGCATATAGCCATATATCCAAGACCTGAACTCACTAAGGTCAAGAATGCATGTAGCCATATATCCAAGACCTGAACTCACTATGGTCAATTGTGCATGTAGCCATATACCAAAGATCTGAAGTCACTATGGTCAAGTGTGCATGTAGCCATATATCCAAGACCTGAACTCACTATAGTCAAGTGTGCGTGTAGCCATATATCAAAGACCTGAACTCACTATTGTCAAGTGTGCATGTAGCCATATATCCAAGACCTGAACTCACTATGGTCAAGTGTGCATGTAGCCATATATCCAAGACCTGAACTCACCATAGTCAAGTGTGCATGTACCCATAAATCCAAGACCTGAATTCACTATAGTCAATTATGCATGTAGCCATATATCCAAGACCTGAACTCACTATGGTCAAGTGTGCATGTAGCCCTTTATCCAACACCTGAACTCACTATTGTCAAGTGTGCATGTAGCCATTTATCCAAGACCTGAACTCACTATGGTCAAGTGTACCTTTACCCATATATCCAAGACCTGAACTAACTATAGTCAAGTGTGCATGTACCCATATATCCAAGACCTGAACTCACTATAGTCAAGTGTGCATGTAGCCCTATATCTGAGACCTGAACTCACAATAGTCAAGTGTGCATGTACCCATATATCCAAGACCTGAACTCACTATGGTCAAGTGTGCATGTACCCATATATCCAAGACCTGAACTCACTATAGTCAAGTGTGCATGTACCCATATATCCAAGACCTGAACTCACTATAGTCAAGTGTGCATGTAGCCATATATCCAAGACCTAAACTCACTATAGTAAAGTTTGCGTGTAGCCATATACCCAAGACCTGAACTCACTATGGTCAAGTGTGCATATAGCCATATATCCAAGACTTGAACTCACTATGGTCAAGTATGCATGTAGCCATATACCCAAGACCTGAACTCACTATAGTCAAGTGTGCATGTAGCCATATATCCAAGCTCTGAACTCACTATGGTCAAGTGTGCATGTAGCCATATATCCAAGACCTGAACTCACTATAGTCAAGTGTGCATGTACCCATATACCCAAGACCTGAACTCACTATGGTCAAGTGTGCATGTAGCCATATATCCAAGACCTAAACTCACTATAGTAAAGTTTGCGTGTAGCCATATATCCAAGACCTTAACTCACTATAGTCAAGTGTGCATATAGCCATATATCCAAGACCTGAATTCATTATAGTCAAGTGTGCATGTACCCATATATCCAAGACCTGAATTCACTATAGTCAATTGTGCATGTAGCCATATATCCAAGACCTGAACTCACTATGGTCAAGTGTGCATGTAGCCCTATATCCAAGACCTGAACTCACTATGGTCAAGTGTGCATGTAGCCATATATCCAAGACCTTAACTCACTATAGTTAAGTGTGCATGTAGCCATATATCCAAGACCTGAACTCACTATTGTCAAGTGTGCATGTAGGCATATATCCAAGACCTGAACTCACTATGGTTAAGTGTGCATGTAGCCATATATCCAAGACCTGATCTCACTATGGTCAAGTGTACCTGTACCCATATATCCAAGACCTGAACTCACTATAGTCAAGTGTGCATGTACCCATATATCCAAGACCTGAACTCACTATAGTCAAGTGTGCATGTAGCCATATATCTAAGACCTGAACTCACTATAGTTAAGTGTGCATATAGCCATATATCCAAGACCTGAACTCACTATGGTCAATTGTGCATTTAGCCATATACCCAAGACCTGAACTCACTATAATCAAGTGTGCATATAGCCATATATCCAAGACCTGAACTCACTAAGGTCAAGAATGCATGTAGCCATATATCCAAGACCTGAACTCACTATGGTCAATTGTGCATGTAGCCATATACCCAAGATCTGAAGTCACTATGGTCAAGTGTGCATGTAGCCATATATCCAAGACCTGAACTCACTATAGTCAAGTGTGCGTGTAGCCATATATCCAAGACCTGAACTCACTATTGTCAAGTGTGCATGTAGCCATATATCCAAGACCTGAACTCACTGTGGTCAAGTGTGCATGTAGCCATATATCCAAGACCTGAACTCACCATAGTCAAGTGTGCATGTACCCATAAATCCAAGACCTGAATTCACTATAGTCAATTATGCATGTAGCCATATATCCAAGACCTGAACTCACTATGGTCAAGTGTGCATGTAGCCCTTTATCCAACACCTGAACTCACTATTGTCAAGTGTGCATGTAGCCATTTATCCAAGACCTGAACTCACTATGGTCAAGTGTACCTTTACCCATATATCCAAGACCTGAACTAACTATAGTCAAGTGTGCATGTACCCATATATCCAAGACCTGAACTCACTATAGTCAAGTGTGCATGTAGCCATATATCTGAGACCTGAACTCACTATAGTCAAGTGTGCATGTACCCATATATCCAAGACCTGAACTCACTATGGTCAAGTGTGCATGTACCTATATATCCAAGACCTGAACTCACTATAGTCAAGTGTGCATGTACCCATATATCCAAGACCTGAACTCGCTATAGTCAAGTGTGCATGTAGCCATATATCCAAGACCTAAACTCATTATAGTAAAGTTTGCGTGTAGCCATATACCCAAGACCTGAACTCACTATGGTCAAGTGTGCATATAGCCATATATCCAAGACTTGAACTCACTATGGTCAAGTATGCATGTAGCCATATATCCAAGACCTGAACTCACTATGGTGAAGTGTGCGTGTAGCCCTATATCCAAGACCTGAACTCACTATGGTCAAGTGTGCATGTAGCCATATATCCAAGACCTTAACTAACTATAGTTAAGTGTGCATGTAGACATATATCCAAGACCTGAACTCACTATGGTCAAGTGTGCATGTAGCCATATATCCAAGACCTGAACTCACTATAGTCAAGTGTGCATGTAGCCATATATCCAAGACCTGAACTCACTATGGTCAAGTGTACCTGTACCTATATATCCAAGACCTGAACTCACTATAGTCAAGTGTGCATGTACCCATATATCCAAGACCTGAACTCACTATAGTCAAGTGTGCATGTAGCCATATATCTAAGACCTGAACTCACTATAGTCAAGTGTGCATGTAGCCATATATCCAAGACCTGAACTCACTGTGGTCAATTGTGCATGTAGCCATATACCCAAGACCTGAACTCACTATAATCAAGTGTGCATGTACCCATATATCCAAGACCTGCACTCACTATAGTCAAGTGTGCATGTAGCCATATATCCAAGACCTGAACTCACTATGGTCAAGTGTGCATATAGCCATATATACAAGACCTGAACTCACTAAGGTCAAGAATGCATGTAGCAATATATCCAAGACCTGAACTCACTATGGTCAAGTGTGCATGTAGCCATATTCCCAAGATCTGAAGTCACTATGGTCAAGTGTGCATGTAGCCATATATCCAAGACCTGAACTCACTATAGTCAAGTGTGCGTGTAGCCATATATCCAAGACCTTAACTCACTATTGTCAAGTGTGCATGTAGCCATATATCCAAGACCTGAACTCACTATGGTCAAGTGTGCATGTAGCCATATATCCAAGACCTGAACTCACCATAGTCAAGTGTGCATGTACCCATAAATCCTAGACCTGAATTCACTATAGTCAATTATGCATGTAGCCATATATCCAAGACCTGAACTCACTATGGTCAAGTGTGCATGTAGCCCTTTATCCAACACCTGAACTCACTATTGTCAAGTGTGCATGTAGCCATTTATCCAAGACCTGAACTCACTATGGTCAAGTGTACATTTACCCATATATCCAAGACCTGAACTAACTATAGTCAAGTGTGCATGTACCAATATATCCAAGACCTAAACTCACTATAGTCAAGTGTGCATGTAGCCATATATCTGAGACCTGAACTCACTATAGTCAAGTGTGCATGTACCCATATATCCAAGACCTGAACTCACTATGGTCAAGTGTGCATGTACCCATATATCCAAGACCTGAACTCACTAAAGTCAAGTGTGCATGTACCCATATATCCAAGACCTGAACTCACTATAGTCAAGTGTGCATGTAGCCATATATCCAAGACCTAAACTCACTAGAGTAAAGTTTGCGTGTAGCCATATACCCAAGACCTGAACTCACTATGGTCAAGTGTGCATATAGCCATATATCCAAGACTTGAACTCACTATGGTCAAGTATGCATGTAGCCATAAATCCAAGACCTGAACTCACTATTGTCTAGTGTGCATGTAGGCATATATCCAAGACCTGAACTCACTATGGTCAAGTGTACCTGTACCCATATATCCAAGACCTGAACTCACTATAGTCAATTGTTCATGTAGCCATATATCCAAGACCTGAACTCACTATGGTCAAGTGTGCATGTAGCCCTATATCCAAGACCTGAACTCACTATTGTCAAGTGTGCATGTAGCCATATATCCAAGACCTGAACTCACTATGGTCACGTGTACCTGTATCCATATATCCAAGACCTGAACTAACTATAGTCAAGTGTGCATGTACCCATATATCCAAGACCTGAACTCACTATAGTCAAGTGTGCATGTAGCCATATATCTGAGACCTGAACTCACTATAGTCAAGTGTGCATGTACCCATATATCCAAGACCTGAACTCACTATTGTCAAGTGTGCATGTAGCCATATATCCAAGACCTGAACTCACTGTGGTCAAGTGTGCATGTAGCCATATATCCAAGACCTGAACTCACCATAGTCAAGTGTGCATGTACCCATAAATCCAAGACCTGAATTCACTATAGTCAATTATGCATGTAGCCATATATCCAAGACCTGAACTCACTATGGTCAAGTGTGCATGTAGCCCTTTATCCAACACCTGAACTCACTATTGTCAAGTGTGCATGTAGCCATTTATCCAAGACCTGAACTCACTATGGTCAAGTGTACCTTTACCCATATATCCAAGACCTGAACTAACTATAGTCAAGTGTGCATGTACCCATATATCCAAGACCTGAACTCACTATAGTCAAGTGTGCATGTAGCCATATATCTGAGACCTGAACTCACTATAGTCAAGTGTGCATGTACCCATATATCCAAGACCTGAACTCACTATGGTCAAGTGTGCATGTACCTATATATCCAAGACCTGAACTCACTATAGTCAAGTGTGCATGTACCCATATATCCAAGACCTGAACTCGCTATAGTCAAGTGTGCATGTAGCCATATATCCAAGACCTAAACTCATTATAGTAAAGTTTGCGTGTAGCCATATACCCAAGACCTGAACTCACTATGGTCAAGTGTGCATATAGCCATATATCCAAGACTTGAACTCACTATGGTCAAGTATGCATGTAGCCATATATCCAAGACCTGAACTCACTATGGTGAAGTGTGCGTGTAGCCCTATATCCAAGACCTGAACTCACTATGGTCAAGTGTGCATGTAGCCATATATCCAAGACCTTAACTAACTATAGTTAAGTGTGCATGTAGACATATATCCAAGACCTGAACTCACTATGGTCAAGTGTGCATGTAGCCATATATCCAAGACCTGAACTCACTATAGTCAAGTGTGCATGTAGCCATATATCCAAGACCTGAACTCACTATGGTCAAGTGTACCTGTACCTATATATCCAAGACCTGAACTCACTATAGTCAAGTGTGCATGTACCCATATATCCAAGACCTGAACTCACTATAGTCAAGTGTGCATGTAGCCATATATCTAAGACCTGAACTCACTATAGTCAAGTGTGCATGTAGCCATATATCCAAGACCTGAACTCACTATGGTCAATTGTGCATGTAGCCATATACCCAAGACCTGAACTCACTATAATCAAGTGTGCATGTACCCATATATCCAAGACCTGCACTCACTATAGTCAAGTGTGCATGTAGCCATATATCCAAGACCTGAACTCACTATGGTCAATTGTGCATGTAGCCATATACCCAAGACCTGAACTCACTATAATCAAGTGTGCATGTACCCATATATCCAAGACCTTAACTAACTATAGTTAAGTGTGCATGTAGCCATATATCCAAGACCTGAACTCACTATGGTCAAGTGTGCATGTAGCCATATATCCAAGACCTGAACTCACTATAGTCAAGTGTGCATGTAGCCATATATCCAAGACCTGAACTCACTATGGTCAAGTGTACCTGTACCCATATATCCAAGACCTGAACTCACTATAGTCAAGTGTGCATGTACCCATATATCCAAGACCTGAACTCACTATAGTCAAGTGTGCATGTAGCCATATATCTAAGACCTGAACTCACTATAGTCAAGTGTGCATGTAGCCATATATCTAAGACCTGAACTCACTATTGTCAAGTGTGCATGTAGCCATATATCCAAGCTCTGAACTCACTATGGTAAAGTGTGCATGTTGCCATATATCCAAAACCTGAACTCACTATATTCAAGTGTGCATGTACCCATAAATCCAAGACCTGAATTCACTATGGTCAAGTGTGCATGTAGCCATATATCCAAGACCTGAACTCATTATAGTCAAGTGTGCATGTACCCATATATCCAAGACCTGAATTCACTATAGTCAATTGTGCATGTAGCCATATATCCAAGACCTGAACTCACTATGGTCAAGTGTGCATGTAGCCCTATATCCAAGACCTGAACTCACTATGGTCAAGTGTGCATGTAGCCATATATCCAAGACCTTAACTCACTATAGTTAAGTGTGCATGTAGCCATATATCCAAGACCTGAACTCACTATTGTAAAGTGTGCATGTAGGCATATATCCAAGACCTGAACTCACTATGGTTAAGTGTGCATGTAGCCATATATCCAAGACCTGAACTCACTATAGTCAAGTGTGCATGTAGCCATATATCCAAGACCTGAACTCACTATGGTCAAGTGTACCTGTACCCATATATCCAAGACCTGAACTATCTATAGTCAAGTGTGCATGTACCCATATATCCAAGACCTGAACTCACTATAGTCAAGTGTGCATGTAGCCATATATCTAAGACCTGAACTCACTATAGTCAAGTGTGCATGTAGCCATATATCCAAGACCTGAACTCACTATGGTCAATTGTGCATTTAGCCATATACCCAAGACCTGAACTCACTATAATCAAGTGTGCATATAGCCATATATCCAAGACCTGAACTCACTAAGGTCAAGAATGCATGTAGCCATATATCCAAGACCTGAACTCACTATGGTCAATTGTGCATGTAGCCATATACCAAAGATCTGAAGTCACTATGGTCAAGTGTGCATGTAGCCATATATCCAAGACCTGAACTCACTATAGTCAAGTGTGCGTGTAGCCATATATCAAAGACCTGAACTCACTATTGTCAAGTGTGCATGTAGCCATATATCCAAGACCTGAACTCACTATGGTCAAGTGTGCATGTAGCCATATATCCAAGACCTGAACTCACCATAGTCAAGTGTGCATGTACCCATAAATCCAAGACCTGAATTCACTATAGTCAATTATGCATGTAGCCATATATCCAAGACCTGAACTCACTATGGTCAAGTGTGCATGTAGCCCTTTATCCAACACCTGAACTCACTATTGTCAAGTGTGCATGTAGCCATTTATCCAAGACCTGAACTCACTATGGTCAAGTGTACCTTTACCCATATATCCAAGACCTGAACTAACTATAGTCAAGTGTGCATGTACCCATATATCCAAGACCTGAACTCACTATAGTCAAGTGTGCATGTAGCCCTATATCTGAGACCTGAACTCACAATAGTCAAGTGTGCATGTACCCATATATCCAAGACCTGAACTCACTATGGTCAAGTGTGCATGTACCCATATATCCAAGACCTGAACTCACTATAGTCAAGTGTGCATGTACCCATATATCCAAGACCTGAACTCACTATAGTCAAGTGTGCATGTAGCCATATATCCAAGACCTAAACTCACTATAGTAAAGTTTGCGTGTAGCCATATACCCAAGACCTGAACTCACTATGGTCAAGTGTGCATATAGCCATATATCCAAGACTTGAACTCACTATGGTCAAGTATGCATGTAGCCATATACCCAAGACCTGAACTCACTATAGTCAAGTGTGCATGTAGCCATATATCCAAGCTCTGAACTCACTATGGTCAAGTGTGCATGTAGCCATATATCCAAGACCTGAACTCACTATAGTCAAGTGTGCATGTACCCATATACCCAAGACCTGAACTCACTATGGTCAAGTGTGCATGTAGCCATATATCCAAGACCTGAACTCACTATAGTCAAGTGTTCATGTACCCATATATGCAAGACCTAAACTCACTATAGTAAAGTTTGCGTGTAGCCATATATCCAAGACCTTAACTCACTATAGTCAAGTGTGCATATAGCCATATATCCAAGACCTGAATTCATTATAGTCAAGTGTGCATGTACCCATATATCCAAGACCTGAATTCACTATAGTCAATTGTGCATGTAGCCATATATCCAAGACCTGAACTCACTATGGTCAAGTGTGCATGTAGCCCTATATCCAAGACCTGAACTCACTATGGTCAAGTGTGCATGTAGCCATATATCCAAGACCTTAACTCACTATAGTTAAGTGTGCATGTAGCCATATATCCAAGACCTGAACTCACTATTGTCAAGTGTGCATGTAGGCATATATCCAAGACCTGAACTCACTATGGTTAAGTGTGCATGTAGCCATATATCCAAGACCTGATCTCACTATGGTCAAGTGTACCTGTACCCATATATCCAAGACCTGAACTCACTATAGTCAAGTGTGCATGTACCCATATATCCAAGACCTGAACTCACTATAGTCAAGTGTGCATGTAGCCATATATCTAAGACCTGAACTCACTATAGTTAAGTGTGCATATAGCCATATATCCAAGACCTGAACTCACTATGGTCAATTGTGCATTTAGCCATATACCCAAGACCTGAACTCACTATAATCAAGTGTGCATATAGCCATATATCCAAGACCTGAACTCACTAAGGTCAAGAATGCATGTAGCCATATATCCAAGACCTGAACTCACTATGGTCAATTGTGCATGTAGCCATATACCCAAGATCTGAAGTCACTATGGTCAAGTGTGCATGTAGCCATATATCCAAGACCTGAACTCACTATAGTCAAGTGTGCGTGTAGCCATATATCCAAGACCTGAACTCACTATTGTCAAGTGTGCATGTAGCCATATATCCAAGACCTGAACTCACTGTGGTCAAGTGTGCATGTAGCCATATATCCAAGACCTGAACTCACCATAGTCAAGTGTGCATGTACCCATAAATCCAAGACCTGAATTCACTATAGTCAATTATGCATGTAGCCATATATCCAAGACCTGAACTCACTATGGTCAACTGTGCATGTAGCCCTTTATCCAACACCTGAACTCACTATTGTCAAGTGTGCATGTAGCCATTTATCCAAGACCTGAACTCACTATGGTCAAGTGTACCTTTACCCATATATCCAAGACCTGAACTAACTATAGTCAAGTGTGCATGTACCCATATATCCAAGACCTGAACTCACTATAGTCAAGTGTGCATGTAGCCATATATCTGAGACCTGAACTCACTATAGTCAAGTGTGCATGTACCCATATATCCAAGACCTGAACTCACTATGGTCAAGTGTGCATGTACCTATATATCCAAGACCTGAACTCACTATAGTCAAGTGTGCATGTACCCATATATCCAAGACCTGAACTCGCTATAGTCAAGTGTGCATGTAGCCATATATCCAAGACCTAAACTCATTATAGTAAAGTTTGCGTGTAGCCATATACCCAAGACCTGAACTCACTATGGTCAAGTGTGCATATAGCCATATATCCAAGACTTGAACTCACTATGGTCAAGTATGCATGTAGCCATATATCCAAGACCTGAACTCACTATGGTGAAGTGTGCGTGTAGCCCTATATCCAAGACCTGAACTCACTATGGTCAAGTGTGCATGTAGCCATATATCCAAGACCTTAACTAACTATAGTTAAGTGTGCATGTAGACATATATCCAAGACCTGAACTCACTATGGTCAAGTGTGCATGTAGCCATATATCCAAGACCTGAACTCACTATAGTCAAGTGTGCATGTAGCCATATATCCAAGACCTGAACTCACTATGGTCAAGTGTACCTGTACCTATATATCCAAGACCTGAACTCACTATAGTCAAGTGTGCATGTACCCATATATCCAAGACCTGAACTCACTATAGTCAAGTGTGCATGTAGCCATATATCTAAGACCTGAACTCACTATAGTCAAGTGTGCATGTAGCCATATATCCAAGACCTGAACTCACTATGGTCAATTGTGCATGTAGCCATATACCCAAGACCTGAACTCACTATAATCAAGTGTGCATGTACCCATATATCCAAGACCTGCACTCACTATAGTCAAGTGTGCATGTAGCCATATATCCAAGACCTGAACTCACTATGGTCAAGTGTGCATATAGCCATATATACAAGACCTGAACTCACTAAGGTCAAGAATGCATGTAGCAATATATCCAAGACCTGAACTCACTATGGTCAAGTGTGCATGTAGCCATATTCCCAAGATCTGAAGTCACTATGGTCAAGTGTGCATGTAGCCATATATCCAAGACCTGAACTCACTATAGTCAAGTGTGCGTGTAGCCATATATCCAAGACCTTAACTCACTATTGTCAAGTGTGCATGTAGCCATATATCCAAGACCTGAACTCACTATGGTCAAGTGTGCATGTAGCCATATATCCAAGACCTGAACTCACCATAGTCAAGTGTGCATGTACCCATAAATCCTAGACCTGAATTCACTATAGTCAATTATGCATGTAGCCATATATCCAAGACCTGAACTCACTATGGTCAAGTGTGCATGTAGCCCTTTATCCAACACCTGAACTCACTATTGTCAAGTGTGCATGTAGCCATTTATCCAAGACCTGAACTCACTATGGTCAAGTGTACATTTACCCATATATCCAAGACCTGAACTAACTATAGTCAAGTGTGCATGTACCAATATATCCAAGACCTAAACTCACTATAGTCAAGTGTGCATGTAGCCATATATCTGAGACCTGAACTCACTATAGTCAAGTGTGCATGTACCCATATATCCAAGACCTGAACTCACTATGGTCAAGTGTGCATGTACCCATATATCCAAGACCTGAACTCACTAAAGTCAAGTGTGCATGTACCCATATATCCAAGACCTGAACTCACTATAGTCAAGTGTGCATGTAGCCATATATCCAAGACCTAAACTCACTAGAGTAAAGTTTGCGTGTAGCCATATACCCAAGACCTGAACTCACTATGGTCAAGTGTGCATATAGCCATATATCCAAGACTTGAACTCACTATGGTCAAGTATGCATGTAGCCATAAATCCAAGACCTGAACTCACTATTGTCTAGTGTGCATGTAGGCATATATCCAAGACCTGAACTCACTATGGTCAAGTGTACCTGTACCCATATATCCAAGACCTGAACTCACTATAGTCAATTGTTCATGTAGCCATATATCCAAGACCTGAACTCACTATGGTCAAGTGTGCATGTAGCCCTATATCCAAGACCTGAACTCACTATTGTCAAGTGTGCATGTAGCCATATATCCAAGACCTGAACTCACTATGGTCACGTGTACCTGTATCCATATATCCAAGACCTGAACTAACTATAGTCAAGTGTGCATGTACCCATATATCCAAGACCTGAACTCACTATAGTCAAGTGTGCATGTAGCCATATATCTGAGACCTGAACTCACTATAGTCAAGTGTGCATGTACCCATATATCCAAGACCTGAACTCACTATTGTCAAGTGTGCATGTAGCCATATATCCAAGACCTGAACTCACTGTGGTCAAGTGTGCATGTAGCCATATATCCAAGACCTGAACTCACCATAGTCAAGTGTGCATGTACCCATAAATCCAAGACCTGAATTCACTATAGTCAATTATGCATGTAGCCATATATCCAAGACCTGAACTCACTATGGTCAAGTGTGCATGTAGCCCTTTATCCAACACCTGAACTCACTATTGTCAAGTGTGCATGTAGCCATTTATCCAAGACCTGAACTCACTATGGTCAAGTGTACCTTTACCCATATATCCAAGACCTGAACTAACTATAGTCAAGTGTGCATGTACCCATATATCCAAGACCTGAACTCACTATAGTCAAGTGTGCATGTAGCCATATATCTGAGACCTGAACTCACTATAGTCAAGTGTGCATGTACCCATATATCCAAGACCTGAACTCACTATGGTCAAGTGTGCATGTACCTATATATCCAAGACCTGAACTCACTATAGTCAAGTGTGCATGTACCCATATATCCAAGACCTGAACTCGCTATAGTCAAGTGTGCATGTAGCCATATATCCAAGACCTAAACTCATTATAGTAAAGTTTGCGTGTAGCCATATACCCAAGACCTGAACTCACTATGGTCAAGTGTGCATATAGCCATATATCCAAGACTTGAACTCACTATGGTCAAGTATGCATGTAGCCATATATCCAAGACCTGAACTCACTATGGTGAAGTGTGCGTGTAGCCCTATATCCAAGACCTGAACTCACTATGGTCAAGTGTGCATGTAGCCATATATCCAAGACCTTAACTAACTATAGTTAAGTGTGCATGTAGACATATATCCAAGACCTGAACTCACTATGGTCAAGTGTGCATGTAGCCATATATCCAAGACCTGAACTCACTATAGTCAAGTGTGCATGTAGCCATATATCCAAGACCTGAACTCACTATGGTCAAGTGTACCTGTACCTATATATCCAAGACCTGAACTCACTATAGTCAAGTGTGCATGTACCCATATATCCAAGACCTGAACTCACTATAGTCAAGTGTGCATGTAGCCATATATCTAAGACCTGAACTCACTATAGTCAAGTGTGCATGTAGCCATATATCCAAGACCTGAACTCACTATGGTCAATTGTGCATGTAGCCATATACCCAAGACCTGAACTCACTATAATCAAGTGTGCATGTACCCATATATCCAAGACCTGCACTCACTATAGTCAAGTGTGCATGTAGCCATATATCCAAGACCTGAACTCACTATGGTCAAGTGTGCATATAGCCATATATACAAGACCTGAACTCACTAAGGTCAAGAATGCATGTAGCAATATATCCAAGACCTGAACTCACTATGGTCAAGTGTGCATGTAGCCATATACCCAACACCTGAACTCACTATGGTCAAGTGTGCATGTAGCCATATATCCAAGACCTTAACTAACTATAGTTAAGTGTGCATGTAGCCATATATCCAAGACCTGAACTCACTATGGTCAAGTGTGCATGTAGCCATATATCCAAGACCTGAACTCACTATAGTCAAGTGTGCATGTAGCAATATATCCAAGACCTGAAATCACTATGGTCAAGTGTACCTGTACCCATATATCCAAGACCTGAACTCACTATAGTCAAGTGTGCATGTACCCATATATCCAAGACCTGAACTCACTATAGTCAAGTGTGCATGTAGCCATATATCTAAGACCTGAACTCACTATAGTCAAGTGTGCATGTAGCCATATATCTAAGACCTGAACTCACTATTGTCAAGTGTGCATGTAGCCATATATCCAAGCTCTGAACTCACTATGGTCAAGTGTGCATGTAGCCATATATCCAAAACCTGAACTCACTATAGTCAAGTGTGCATGTACCCATAAATCCAAGACCTGAATTCACTATGGTCAAGTGTGCATGTAGCCATATATCCAAGACCTGAACTCATTATAGTCAAATGTGCATGTACCCATAAATCCAAGACCTGAATTCACTATGGTCAAGTGTACATTTACCCATATATCCAAGACCTGAACTAACTATAGTCAAGTGTGCATGTACCAATATATCCAAGACCTAAACTCACTATAGTCAAGTGTGCATGTAGCCATATATCTGAGACCTGAACTCACTATAGTCAAGTGTGCATGTACCCATATATCCAAGACCTGAACTCACTATGGTCAAGTGTGCATGTACCCATATATCCAAGACCTGAACTCACTAAAGTCAAGTGTGCATGTACCCATATATCCAAGACCTGAACTCACTATAGTCAAGTGTGCATGTAGCCATATATCCAAGACCTAAACTCACTAGAGTAAAGTTTGCGTGTAGCCATATACCCAAGACCTGAACTCACTATGGTCAAGTGTGCATATAGCCATATATCCAAGACTTGAACTCACTATGGTCAAGTATGCATGTAGCCATAAATCCAAGACCTGAACTCACTATTGTCTAGTGTGCATGTAGGCATATATCCAAGACCTGAACTCACTATGGTCAAGTGTACCTGTACCCATATATCCAAGACCTGAACTCACTATAGTCAATTGTTCATGTAGCCATATATCCAAGACCTGAACTCACTATGGTCAAGTGTGCATGTAGCCCTATATCCAAGACCTGAACTCACTATTGTCAAGTGTGCATGTAGCCATATATCCAAGACCTGAACTCACTATGGTCACGTGTACCTGTATCCATATATCCAAGACCTGAACTAACTATAGTCAAGTGTGCATGTACCCATATATCCAAGACCTGAGCTCACTATAGTCAAGTGTGCATGTAGCCATATATCTGAGACCTGAACTCACTATAGTCAAGTGTGCATGTACCCATATATCCAAGACCTGAACTCACTATGGTCAAGTGTGCATGTAGCCATATATCCAAGACCTGAACTGACTATAGTCAAGTGTGCATATACCCATATATCCAAGACCTGAACACACTATAGTCAAGTGTGCATGTAGCCATATATCAAAGACCTGAACTCATTATGGTCAAGTGTGCATGTACCTATATATCTAAGACCTGAACTCACTATAGTCAAGTGTGCATGTAGCCATATATCCAAGACCTAAACTCACTATAGTAAAGTTTGCGTGTAGCCATATATCCAAGACCTGAACACACTATAGTCAAGTGTGCATGTAGCCATATACCAAAGACCTGAACTCACTATGGTCAAGTGTGCATGTAGCCATATATCCAAGACCTGAACTCACTATAGTCAAGTGTGCATGTACCCATATATCCAAGACCTAAATTCACTATAGTAAAGTTCGCGTGTAGCCAAATATCCAAGACCTTAACTCACTATAGTCAAGTGTGCGTGTAGCCATATATCCAAGACCTGAAATCACTATGGTCAAGTGTGCATGTAGCCATATATCCAAGACCTGAACTCACTATGGTCAAGTTTGCATGTAGCCATATATCCAAGACCTGAACTCACTATAGTTAAGTGTGCATGTAGCCATATACCCAAGACCTGAACTCACTATTGTCAAGTGTGCATGTAGCCATATATCCAAGACCTGAACTCACTATAATCAAGTGTGCATGTACCCATATATCCAAGACCTGCACTCACTATAGTCAAGTGTGCATGTAGCCATATATCCAAGACCTGAACTCACTATGGTCAAGTGTGCATATAGCCATATATACAAGACCTGAACTCACTAAGGTCAAGAATGCATGTAGCAATATATCCAAGACCTGAAATCACTATGGTCAAGTGTGCATGTAGCCATATACCCAACACCTGAACTCACTATGGTCAAGTGTGCATGTAGCCATATATCCAAGACCTTAACTAACTATAGTTAAGTGTGCATGTAGCCATATATCCAAGACCTGAACTCACTATGGTCAAGTGTTCATGTAGCCATATATCCAAGACCTGAACTCACTATAGTCAAGTGTGCATGTAGCAATATATCCAAGACCTGAAATCACTATGGTCAAGTGTACCTGTACCCATATATCCAAGACCTGAACTCACTATAGTCAAGTGTGCATGTACCCATATATCCAAGACCTGAACTCACTATAGTCAAGTGTGCATGTAGCCATATATCTAAGACCTGAACTCACTATAGTCAAGTGTGCATGTAGCCATATATCTAAGACCTGAACTCACTATTGTCAAGTGTGCATGTAGCCATATATCCAAGCTCTGAACTCACTATGGTCAAGTGTGCATGTAGCCATATATCCAAAACCTGAACTCACTATAGTCAAGTGTGCATGTACCCATAAATCCAAGACCTGAATTCACTATGGTCAAGTGTGCATGTAGCCATATATCCAAGACCTGAACTCATTATAGTCAAATGTGCATGTACCCATATATCCAAGACCTGAATTCACTATAGTCAATTGTGCATGTAGCCATATATCCAAGACCTGAACTCACTATGGTCAAGTGTGCATGTAGCCCTATATCCAAGACCTGAACTCACTATGGTCAAGTGTGCATGTAGCCATATATCCAAGACCTTAACTCACTATAGTTAAGTGTGCATGTAGCCATATATTCAAGATCTGAACTCACTATGGTCAATTGTGCATGTAGCCATATACCCAAGATCTGAAGTCACTATGGTCAAGTGTGCATGTAGCCATATATCCAAGACCTGAACTCACTATAGTCAAGTGTGCGTGTAGCCATATATCCAAGACCTTAACTCACTATTGTCAAGTGTGCATGTAGCCATATATCCAAGACCTGAACTCACTATGGTCAAGTGTGCATGTAGCCATATATCCAAGACCTGAACTCACCATAGTCAAGTGTGCATGTACCCATAAATCCTAGACCTGAATTCACTATAGTCAATTATGCATGTAGCCATATATCCAAGACCTGAACTCACTATGGTCAAGTGTGCATGTAGCCCTTTATCCAACACCTGAACTCACTATTGTCAAGTGTGCATGTAGCCATTTATCCAAGACCTGAACTAACTATAGTCAAGTGTGCATGTACCAATATATCCAAGACCTAAACTCACTATAGTCAAGTGTGCATGTAGCCATATATCTGAGACCTGAACTCACTATAGTCAAGTGTGCATGTACCCATATATCCAAGACCTGAACTCACTATGGTCAAGTGTGCATGTACCCATATATCCAAGACCTGAACTCACTAAAGTCAAGTGTGCATGTACCCATATATCCAAGACCTGAACTCACTATAGTCAAGTGTGCATGTAGCCATATATCCAAGACCTAAATTCACTATAGTAAAGTTTGCGTGTAGCCATATACCCAAGACCTGAACTCACTATGGTCAAGTGTGCATATAGCCATATATCCAAGACTTGAACTCACTATGGTCAAGTATGCATGTAGCCATAAATCCAAGACCTGAACTCACTATTGTCTAGTGTGCATGTAGGCATATATCCAAGACCTGAACTCACTATGGTCAAGTGTACCTGTACCCATATATCCAAGACATGAACTCACTATAGTCAATTGTTCATGTAGCCATATATCCAAGACCTGAACTCACTATGGTCAAGTGTGCTTGTAGCCCTATATCCAAGACCTGAACTCACTATTGTCAAGTGTGCATGTAGCCATATATCCAAGACCTGAACTCACTATGGTCACGTGTACCTGTATCCATATATCCAAGACCTGAACTAACTATAGTCAAGTGTGCATGTACCCATATATCCAAGACCTGAGCTCACTATAGTCAAGTGTGCATGTAGCCATATATCTGAGACCTGAACTCACTATAGTCAAGTGTGCATGTACCCATATATCCAAGACCTGAACTCACTATGGTCAAGTGTGCATGTAGCCATATATCCAAGACCTGAACTGACTATAGTCAAGTGTGCATATACCCATATATCCAAGACCTGAACACACTATAGTCAAGTGTGCATGTAGCCATATATCAAAGACCTGAACTCATTATGGTCAAGTGTGCATGTACCTATATATCTAAGACCTGAACTCACTATAGTCAAGTGTGCATGTAGCCATATATCCAAGACCTAAACTCACTATAGTAAAGTTTGCGTGTAGCCATATATCCAAGACCTGAACACACTATAGTCAAGTGTGCATGTAGCCATATACCAAAGACCTGAACTCACTATGGTCAAGTGTGCATGTAGCCATATATCCAAGACCTGAACTCACTATAGTCAAGTGTGCATGTACCCATATATCCAAGACCTAAACTCACTATAGTAAAGTTCGCGTGTAGCCAAATATCCAAGACCTTAACTCACTATAGTCAAGTGTGCGTGTAGCCATATATCCAAGACCTGAAATCACTATGGTCAAGTGTGCATGTAGCCATATATCCAAGACCTGAACTCACTATGGTCAAGTTTGCATGTAGCCATATATCCAAGACCTGAACTCACTATAGTTAAGTGTGCATGTAGCCATATACCCAAGACCTGAACTCACTATTGTCAAGTGTGCATGTAGCCATATATCCAAGACCTGAACTCACTATGGTCAAGTGTGCATGTAGCCATATATCCAAGACCTGAACTCACTATAGTCAAGTGTGCATGTACCCATATATACAAGACCTGAATTCACTATAGTCAATTGTGCATGTAGCCATATATCCAAGACCTGAACTCACTATGGTAAAGTGTGCATGTAGCCCTATATCCAAGACCTGAACTCACTATGGTCAAGTGTGCATGTAGCTATATATCCAAGACCTTAACTCACTATAGTTAAGTTTGCATGTAGCCATATATCCAAGACCTGAACTCACTATTGTCAAGTGTGCATGTAGGCATATATCCAAGACCTGAACTCACTATGGTCAAGTTTGCATGTAGCAATATATCCAAGACCTAAACTCACTATAGTCAAGTGTGCATGTAGCCATATATCCAAGACCTTAACTCACTATGGTCAAGTGTACCTGTACCCATATATCCAAGACCTGAACTCACTATAGTCAAGTGTGCATGTAGCCATATATCTAAGACCTGAACTCACTATAGTCAAGTGTGCATGTAGCCATATAACCAAGACCTTAACTCACTATAGTTAAGTGTGCATGTAGCCATATATCCAAGACCTGAACTCACTATGGTCAAGTGTGCATGTAGCCATATATCCAAGACCTGAATTCACTATGGTCAAATGTGCATGTAGCCATATATCCAAAACCTGAACTCACTTTGGTCAAGTGTACCTGTACCCATATATCCAAGACCTGAACTCACTATAGTCAAGTGTGCATGTACCCATATATCCAAGACCTGAACTCACTATAGTCAAGTGTGCATGTAGCCATATATCCAAGACCTGAACTCACTATGGTCAATTGTGCATGTAGCCATATACCCAAGACCTGAACTCACTATGGTCAAGTGTGCATGTACCCATAAATCCAAGACCTGAATTCACTATGGTCAAGTGTGCATGTACCCATATATCCAAGACCTGAACTCACTATAGTCAAGTGTGCATGTAGCCATATATCCAAGACCTGAACTCACTATGGTCAATTGTGCATGTAGCCATATATCCAAAACCTGAACTCACTATAGTCAAGTGTGCATGTACCCATAAATCCAAGACCTGAATTCACTATGGTCAAGTGTGCATGTAGCCATATATCCAAGACCTGAACTCATTATAGTCAAATGTGCATGTACCCATATATCCAAGACCTGAATTCACTATAGTCAATTGTGCATGTAGCCATATATCCAAGACCTGAACTCACTATGGTCAAGTGTGCATGTAGCCCTATATCCAAGACCTGAACTCACTATGGTCAAGTGTGCATGTAGCCATATATCCAAGACCTTAACTCACTATAGTTAAGTGTGCATGTAGCCATATATTCAAGATCTGAACTCACTATGGTCAATTGTGCATGTAGCCATATACCCAAGATCTGAAGTCACTATGGTCAAGTGTGCATGTAGCCATATATCCAAGACCTGAACTCACTATAGTCAAGTGTGCGTGTAGCCATATATCCAAGACCTTAACTCACTATTGTCAAGTGTGCATGTAGCCATATATCCAAGACCTGAACTCACTATGGTCAAGTGTGCATGTAGCCATATATCCAAGACCTGAACTCACCATAGTCAAGTGTGCATGTACCCATAAATCCTAGACCTGAATTCACTATAGTCAATTATGCATGTAGCCATATATCCAAGACCTGAACTCACTATGGTCAAGTGTGCATGTAGCCCTTTATCCAACACCTGAACTCACTATTGTCAAGTGTGCATGTAGCCATTTATCCAAGACCTGAACTCACTATGGTCAAGTGTACATTTACCCATATATCCAAGACCTGAACTAACTATATTCAAGTGTGCATGTACCAATATATCCAAGACCTAAACTCACTATAGTCAAGTGTGCATGTAGCCATATATCTGAGACCTGAACTCACTATAGTCAAGTGTGCATGTACCCATATATCCAAGACCTGAACTCACTATGGTCAAGTGTGCATGTACCCATATATCCAAGACCTGAACTCACTAAAGTCAAGTGTGCATGTACCCATATATCCAAGACCTGAACTCACTATAGTCAAGTGTGCATGTAGCCATATATCCAAGACCTAAATTCACTATAGTAAAGTTTGCGTGTAGCCATATACCCAAGACCTGAACTCACTATGGTCAAGTGTGCATATAGCCATATATCCAAGACTTGAACTCACTATGGTCAAGTATGCATGTAGCCATAAATCCAAGACCTGAACTCACTATTGTCTAGTGTGCATGTAGGCATATATCCAAGACCTGAACTCACTATGGTCAAGTTTACCTGTACCCATATATCCAAGACCTGAACTCACTATAGTCAATTGTTCATGTAGCCATATATCCAAGACCTGAACTCACTATGGTCAAGTGTGCTTGTAGCCCTATATCCAAGACCTGAACTCACTATTGTCAAGTGTGCATGTAGCCATATATCCAAGACCTGAATTCACTATGGTCACGTGTACCTGTATCCATATATCCAAGACCTGAACTAACTATAGTCAAGTGTGCATGTACCCATATATCCAAGACCTGAGCTCACTATAGTCAAGTGTGCATGTAGCCATATATCTGAGACCTGAACTCACTATAGTCAAGTGTGCATGTACCCATATATCCAAGACCTGAACTCACTATGGTCAAGTGTGCATGTAGCCATATATCCAAGACCTGAACTGACTATAGTCAAGTGTGCATATACCCATATATCCAAGACCTGAACACACTATAGTCAAGTGTGCATGTAGCCATATATCAAAGACCTGAACTCATTATGGTCAAGTGTGCATGTACCTATATATCTAAGACCTGAACTCACTATAGTCAAGTGTGCATGTAGCCATATATCCAAGACCTAAACTCACTATAGTAAAGTTTGCGTGTAGCCATATATCCAAGACCTGAACACACTATAGTCAAGTGTGCATGTAGCCATATACCAAAGACCTGAACTCACTATGGTCAAGTGTGCATGTAGCCATATATCCAAGACCTGAACTCACTATAGTCAAGTGTGCATGTACCCATATATCCAAGACCTAAACTCACTATAGTAAAGTTCGCGTGTAGCCAAATATCCAAGACCTTAACTCACTATAGTCAAGTGTGCGTGTAGCCATATATCCAAGACCTGAAATCACTATGGTCAAGTGTGCATGTAGCCATATATCCAAGACCTGAACTCACTATGGTCAAGTTTGCATGTAGCCATATATCCAAGACCTGAACTCACTATAGTTAAGTGTGCATGTAGCCATATACCCAAGACCTGAACTCACTATTGTCAAGTGTGCATGTAGCCATATATCCAAGACCTGAACTCACTATGGTCAAGTGTGCATGTAGCCATATATCCAAGACCTGAACTCACTATAGTCAAGTGTGCATGTACCCATATATACAAGACCTGAATTCACTATAGTCAATTGTGCATGTAGCCATATATCCAAGACCTGAACTCACTATGGTAAAGTGTGCATGTAGCCCTATATCCAAGACCTGAACTCACTATGGTCAAGTGTGCATGTAGCTATATATCCAAGACCTTAACTCACTATAGTTAAGTTTGCATGTAGCCATATATCCAAGACCTGAACTCACTATTGTCAAGTGTGCATGTAGGCATATATCCAAGACCTGAACTCACTATGGTCAAGTTTGCATGTAGCAATATATCCAAGACCTAAACTGACTATAGTCAAGTGTGCATGTAGCCATATATCCAAGACCTTAACTCACTATGGTCAAGTGTACCTGTACCCATATATCCAAGACCTGAACTCACTATAGTCAAGTGTGCATGTAGCCATATATCTAAGACCTGAACTCACTATAGTCAAGTGTGCATGTAGCCATATAACCAAGACCTGAACTCACTATAGTTAAGTGTGCATGTAGCCATATATCCAAGACCTGAACTCACTATGGTCAAGTGTGCATGTAGCCATATATCCAAGACCTGAATTCACTATGGTCAAATGTGCATGTAGCCATATATCCAAAACCTGAACTCACTTTGGTCAAGTGTACCTGTACCCATATATCCAAGACCTGAACTCACTATAGTCAAGTGTGCATGTACCCATATATCCAAGACCTGAACTCACTATAGTCAAGTGTGCATGTAGCCATATATCCAAGACCTGAACTCACTATGGTCAATTGTGCATGTAGCCATATACCCAAGACCTGAACTCACTATGGTCAAGTGTGCATGTAGCCATATATCCAAGACCTGAACTCACTATGGTCAAGTGTGCATGTAGCCATATATCCAAGACCTGAACTCACTATAGTCAAGTGTGCGTGTAGCCATATATCCAAGACCTGAACTCACTATGGTCAAGTGTGCATGTAGCAATATATCTAAGAGCTGAACTCACTATTGTCAAGTGTGCATGTACCTATATATCTAAGACCTGAACTCACTATAGTCAAGTGTGCATGTAGCCATATATCCAAGACCTAAACTCGCTATAGTAAAGTTTGCGTGTAGCCATATACCCAAGACCTGAACTCACTAGAGTCAAGTGTGCATGTAGCCATATATCCAAGACCTGAACTCACTATAGTCAAGTGTGCATGTACCCATATATCCAAGACCTGAATTCACTATAGTCAATTGTGCATGTAGCCATATATCCAAGACCCTAACTCACTATGGTCAAGTGTGCATGTAGCCCTATATCCAAGACCTAAACTCACAATGGTCAAGTGTGCATGTAGCCATATATCCAAGACCTTAAATCACTATAGTTAAGTGCGCATGTAGCCATATATCCAAGACCTGAACTCACTATGGTCAAGTGTGCATGTAGCCATATATCCAAGACCTGAACTCACTATAGTCAAGTGTGCGTGTAGCCATATATCCAAGACCTGAACTCACTATGGTCAAGTGTGCATGTAGCCATATATCCAAGACCTGAACTCACTATGGTCAAGTGTGCATGTAGCGATATATCCAAGACCTGAACTCACTATAGTTAAGTGTGCATGTAGCCATATACCCAAAACCTGAATTCCCTATTGTCAAGTGTGCATATAGCCATATATCCAAGACCTGAACTCACTATGGTCAACTGTGCATGTAGCCATATATCAAAGACCTGAACTCACTATAGTCAAGTGTGCATGTACCCATATATCCAAAACCTGAATTCACTATAGTCAATTGTGCATGTAGCCATATATCCAAGACCTGAACTCACTATGGTCAAGTGTGCATGTAGCCCTATATCCAAGACCTGAACTCACTATGGTAAAGTGTGCATGTAGCCATATATCCAAGACCTTAACTCACTATAGTTAAGTGTGCATGTAGCCATATATCCAAGACCTGAACTCACTATAGTCAAGTGTGCATGTAGCCATATAATCAAGACCTGAATTCACTATGGTCAAGTGTACCTGTACCCATATATCCAAGACCTGAACTCACTATAGTCAAGTGTGCATGTACCCATATATCCAAGACCTAAACTCACTATAGTCAAGTGTGCATGTAGCCTTATATCTAAGACCTGAACTCACTATAGTCAAGTGTGCATGTAGCCATATATCCAAGACCTGAACTCACTATGGTCAATTGTCCATGTAGCCATATACCAAAGACCTGAACTCACTATAATCAAGTGTGCATGTACCCATATATCCAAGACCTGAACTCACTATAGTAAAGTGTGCATGTAGCCATATATCCAAGACCTGAACTCACTATGGTCAAGTGTGCATATAGCCATATTTACAAGATCTGAACTCACTAAGGTCAAGAATGCATGTAGCCATATATCCAAGACCTAAACTCACTATGGTCAAGTGTGCATGTAGCAATATATCCAAGACCTGAACTCACTATGGTCAAGTGTGCATGTAGCCATATATCAAAGACCTGAACTCACTATAGTCTAGTGTGCGTGTAGCCATATATCCAAGACCTGAACTCACTATGGTCAAGTGTGCATGTAGCAATATATCTAAGACCTGAACTCACTATTGTCAAGTGTGCATGTAGCCATATATCCAAGACCTGAACTCACTATGGTCAAGTGTGCATGTAGCCATATATCCAAGACCTGAACTCACTATAGTCAAGTGTGCATGTACCCATAAATCCAAGACCTGAATTCACTATGGTCAAGTGTGCATGTAGCCATATATCCAAGACCTGAACTCATTATAGTCAAGTGTGCATGTACCCATATATCCTAGACCTGAATTCACTATAGTCAATTGTGCATGTAGCCATATATCCAAGACCTAAACTCACTATGTTAAAGTGTGCATGTAGCCCTATATCCAAGACCTGAACTCACTATGGTCAAGTGTGCATGTAGCCATATATCCAAGACCTTAACTCACTATAGTTAAGTTTGCATGTAGCCATATATCCAAGACCTGAACTCACTAAGGTCAAGAATGCATGTAGCCATATATCCAAGACCTGAACTCACTATGGTCATTTGTGCATGTAGCCATATACCCAAGACCTGAAGTCACTATGGTCAAGTGTGCATGTAGCCATATATCCAAGACCTGAACTCACTATAGTCAAGTGTGCGTGTAGCCATATATCCAAGACCTGAACTCACTATGGTCAAGTGTGCATGTAGCAATATATCTAAGACCTGGACTCACTATTGTCAAGTGTGCATGTAGCCATATATCCAAGACCTGAACTCACTATGGTCAAGTGTGCATGTAGCCATATATCCAAGACCTGAACTCACTATAGTCAAGTGTACATGTACCCATAAATCCAAGACCTGAATTCACTATAGTCAATTATGCATGTAGCCATATATCCAAGACCTGAACTCACTATGGTCAAGTGTGCATGTAGCCCTATATCCAACACCTGAACTCACTATTGTCAAGTGTGCATGTAGCCATTTATCCAAGACCTGAACTCACTATGGTCAAGTGTACCTTTACCCATATATCCAAGACCTGAACTAACTATAGTCAAGTGTGCATGTACCCATATATCCAAGACTTGAATTCACTATAGTCAAGTGTTCATGTAGCTATATATCTGAGACCTGAACTCACTATAGTCAAGTGTGAATGTACCCATATATCCAAGTTCTGAACTCACTATGGTCAAGTGTGCATGTACCCATATATCCAAGACCTGAACTCACTATAGTCAAGTGTGCATGTACCCATATATCCAAGACCTGAACTCACTTTAGTCAAGTGTGCATGTAGCCATATATCCAAGACCTAAACTCACTATAGTAAAGTTTGCGTGTAGCCATATAGCCAAGACCTGAAATCACTATGGTCAAGTGTGCATATAGCCATATATACAAGAATTGAACTCACTATGGTCAATTATGCATGTAGCCATATATCCAAGACCTGAACTCACTATTGTCAATTGTGCATGTAGCCATATACCAAAGACCTGAACTCACTATGGTCAAGTGTGCATGTAGCCATATATCCAAGACCTGAAGTCACTATGGTCAAGTGTGCATGTAGCCATATATCCAAGACCTGAACTCACTATAGTCAAGTGTGATGTACCCATATATCCAAGAGCTAAACTCACTATAGTCAAGTGTGCATGTAGCCATATATCCAAGATCTGAACTCACTATGGTTAAATGTGCATGTACCTATATATCTAAGACCTGAACTCACTATAGTCAAGTGTGCATGTAGCCATATATCCAAGACCTAAACTCACTATAGTAAAGTTTGCGTGTAGCCATATATCCAAGACCTGAACTCACTATGGTCAAGTGTGCATGTAGCCATATATCCAAGACCTGAACTCACTATGGTCAAGTATGCATATAGCCATATATCCAACACCTGAACTCACTAAGGTTAAGAATGCATGTAGCCATATATCCAAGACCTGAACTCACTAAAGTCAATTGTGCATGTAGCCATATATCCAAGACCTGAACTCACTATGGTCAAGTGTGCATGTAGCCCTATATCCAAGACCTGAACTCACTATGGTCAAGTGTGCATGTAGCCATATATCCAAGACCTTAACTCACATAGTTAAGTGTGCATGTAGCCATATATCCAAGACCTGAACTCACTATGGTCAAGTGTGCATGTAGCCATATATCCAAGACCTGAACTCACTATAGTCAATTGTGCATGTAGCCATATATCCAAGACCTGAACTCACTATGGTCAAGTGTGCATGTAGCCCTATATCCAAGACCTGAACTCACTATGGTCAAGTGTGCATGTAGCCATATATCCAAGACCTTAACTCACTATAGTTAAGTGTGCATGTAGCCATATATCCAAGACCTGAACTAACTATGGTCAAGTGTGCATGTAGCCATATATCCAAGACCTGAACTGACTTTAGTCAAGTGTGCATGTAGCCATATAATCAAGACCTGAATTCACTATGGTCAAGTGTACCTGTACGCATATATCCAAGACCTGAACACACTATAGTCAAGTGTGCATGTACCCATATATCCAAGACCTAAACTCACTATAGTAAAGTGTGCATGTAGCCATATATCTAAGACCTGAACTGACTATAGTCAAGTGTGCATGTAGCCATATATCCAAGACCTGAACTCACTATGGTCAAGTGTGCATGTAGCCATATATCCAAGACCTTAACTCACTATAGTTAAGTGTGCATGTAGCCATATATCAAAGACCTGAACTCACTATGGTCAAGTGTGCATGTAGCCATATATCCAAGACCTGAACTCACTATAGTCAAGTGTGCATGTAGCCATATAATCAAGACCTGAATTCACTATGGTCAGGTGTACCTGTACCCATATATCCAAGACCTGAACTCACTATAGTCAAGTGTGCATGTACCCATATATCCAAGACCTAAACTCACTATAGTCAACTGTGCATGTAGCCATATATCTAAGACCTGAACTCACTATAGTCAAGTGTGCATGTAGCCATATATCCAAGACCTGAACTCACTATGGTCAATTGTGCATGTAGCCATATACCAAAGACCTGAACTCACTATAATCAAGTGTGCATGTACCCATATATCCAAGACCTGAACTCACTATAGTAAAGTGTGCATGTAGCCATATATCCAAGACCTTAACTCACTATGGTCAAGTGTGCATATAGCCATATTTACAAGATCTGAACTCACTAAGGTCAAGAATGCATGTAGCCATATATCCAAGACCTGAACTCACTATGGTCAAGTGTGCATGTAGCCATATACCCAAGACCTGAACTCACTATGGTCAAGTGTGCATGTAGCCATATATCAAAGACCTGAACTCACTATAGTCTAGTGTGCGTGTAGCCATATATCCAAGACCTGAACTCACTATGGTCAAGTGTGCATGTAGCAATATATCTAAGACCTGAACTCACTATTGTCAAGTGTGCATGTAGCCATATATCCAAGACCTGAACTCACTATGGTCAAGTGTGCATGTAGCCATATATCCAAGACCTGATCTCACTATAGTCAAGTGTGCATGTACCCATAAATCCAACACCTGAATTCACTATGGTCAAGTGTGCATGTAGCCATATATCCAAGACCTGAACTCATTATAGTCAAGTGTGCATGTACCCATATATCCAAGACCTGAATTCACTATAGTCAATTGTGCATGTAGCCATATATCCAAGACCTAAACTCACTATGTTAAAGTGTGCATGTAGCCCTATATCCAAGACCTGAACTCACTATGGTCAAGTGTGCATGTAGCCATATATCCAAGACCTTAACTCGCTATAGTTAAGTGTGCATGTAGCCATATATCCAAGACCTGAACTCACTAAGGTCAAGAATGCATGTAGCCATATATCCAAGACCTGAACTCACTATGGTCAATTGTGCATGTAGCCATATACCAAAGACCTGAAGTCACTATGGTAAAGTGTGCATGTAGCCATTTATCCAAGACCTGAACTCACTATAGTCAAGTGTGCGTGTAGCCATATATCCAAGACCTGAACTCACTATAGTCAAGTGTGCATGTAGCAATATATCTAAGACCTGAACTCCCTATTGTCAAGTGTGCATGTAGCCATATATCCAAGACCTGAACTCACTATGGTCAAGTGTGCATGTAGCCATATATCCAAGACCTGAACTCACTATAGTCAAGTGTGCATGTACCCATAAATCCAAGACCTGAATTCACTATAGTCAATTATGCATGTAGCCATATATCCAAGACCTGAACTCACTATAGTCAAGTGTGCATGTAGCCCTATATCCAACACCTGAACTCACTATTGTCAAGTGTGCATGTAGCCATTTATCCAAGACCTGAACTCACTATGGTCAAGTGTACCTTTACCCATATATCCAAGACCTTAACTAACTATAGTCAAGTGTGCATGTACCCATATATCCAAGACTTGAATTCACTATAGTCAAGTGTTCATGTAGCTATATATCTGAGACCTGAACTCACTATAGTCAAGTGTGAATGTACCCATATATCCAAGTTCTGAACTCACTATGGTCAATTGTGCATGTACCCATATATCCAAGACCTGAATTCACTATAGTCAAGTGTGCATGTACCCATATATCCAAGACCTGAACTCACTATAGTCAAGTGTTCATGTAGCCATATATCCAAGACCTAAACTCATTATAGTAAAGTTTGCGTGTAGCCATATACCCAAGACCTGAACTCACTATGGTCAAGTGTGCAAATAGCCATATATCCAAGAATTGAACTCACTATGGTCAATTATGCATGTAGCCATATATCCAAGACCTGAACTCACTATTGTCAATTGTGCATGTAGCCATATACCAAAGACTTGAACTCACTATGGTCAAGTGTGCATGTAGCCATATATCCAAGACCTGAAATCACTATGGTCAAGTGTGCATGTAGCCATATATCCAAGACCTGAACTCACTATAGTCAAGTGTGCATGTACCCATATATCCAGGGGCTAAACTCACTATAGTCAAGTGTGCATGTAGCCATATATCCAAGATCTGAACTCACTATGGTCAAATGTGCATGTACCTATATATCTAAGACCTGAACTCACTATAGTCAAGTGTGCATGTAGCCATATATCCAAGACCTAAACTCACTATAGTAAAGTTTACGTGTAGCCATATATTTAAGACCTGAACTCACTATGGTCAAGTGTGCATGTAGCCATATATCCAAGACCTGAACTAACTATGGTCAAGTGTGCATGTAGCCATATATCCAAGACCTGAACTCACTATGGTCAAGTATGCATATAGCCAAATGTCCAACACCTGAACTCACTAAGGTCAAGAATGCATGTAGCCATATATCCAAGACCTGAACTCACTATAGTCAATTGTGCATGTAGCCATATATCCAAGACCTGAACTCACTATGGTCAAGTGTGCATGTAGCCCTATATCCAAGACCTGAAATCACTATGGTCAAGTGTGCATGTAGCCATATATCCAAGACCTTAACTCACTATAGTTTAGTGTGCATATAGCCAAATATCCAAGACCTGAACTCACTATGGTCAAGTGTGCATGTAGCCATATATCCAAGACCTGAACTCACTATAGTCAAGTGTGCATGTAGCCATATAATCAAGACCTGAATTCACTATGGTCAAGTGTACCTGTACCCATATATCCAAGACCTGAACTCACTATAGTCATGTGTGCATGTACCCATATATCCAAGACCTGAACTCACTATGGTCAAGTGTGCATGTAGCCATATACCAAAGACCTGAACTCACTATGGTCAAGTGTGCATGTAGCCATATATCCAAGACCTGAACTCACTATAGTCTAGTGTGCGTGTAGCCATATATCCAATACCTGAACTCACTATGGTCAAGTGTGCATGTAGCAATATATCTAAGACCTGAACTCACTATTGTCAAGTGTGCATGTAGCCATATATCCAAGACCTGAACTCACTATGGTCAAGTGTGCATGTAGCCATATATCCAAGACCTGAACTCACTATAGTCAAGTGTGCATGTAGCCATAAATCCAAGACCTGAATTCACTATGGTCAAGTGTGCATGTAGCCATATATCCAAGACCTGAACTCATTATAGTCAAGTGTGCATGTACCCATATATCCAAGACCTGAATTCACTATAGTCAATTGTGCATGTAGCCATATATCCAAGACCTGAACTCACTATGTTAAAGTGTGCATGTAGCCCTATATCCAAGACCTGAACTCATTATGGTCAAGTGTGCATGTAGCCATATATCCAAGACCTTAACTCACTATAGTTAAGTGTGCATGTAGCCATATATCCAACACCTGAACTCACTAAGGTCAAGAAAGCATGTAGCCATATATCCAAGACCTGAACTCACTATGGTCAAGTGTGCATGTAGCCATATATCCAAGACCTGAACTCACTATAGTCAAGTGTGCATGTACCCATAAATCCAAGACCTGAATTCACTATAGTCAATTATGCATGTAGCCAAATATCCAAGACCTGAACTCACTATGGTCAAGTGTGCATGTAGCCCAATATCCAACACCTGAACTCACTATTGTCAAGTGTGCATGTAGCCATTTATCCAAGACCTGAACTCACTATGGTCAAGTGTACCTTTACCCATATATCCAAGACCTGAACTAACTATAGTCAAGTGTGCATGTACCCATATATCCAAGACTTGAATTCACTATAGTCAAGTGTGCATGTAGCTATATATCTAAGACCTGAACTAACTATAGTCAAGTGTGAATGTACCCATATATCCAAGATCTGAACTCACTATGGTCAAGTGTGCATGTACCCATATATCCAAGACCTGAACTCATTATAGTCAAGTGTGCATGTACCCATATATCCAAGACCTGAATTCACTATAGTCAATTGTGCATGTAGCCATATATCCAAGACCTAAACTCACTATGTTAAAGTGTGCATGTAGCCCTATATCCAAGACCTGAACTCACTATGGTCAAGTGTGCATGTAGCCATATATCCAAGACCTTAACTCACTATAGTTAAGTGTGCATGTAGCCATATATCCAAGACCTGAACTCACTAAGGTCAAGAATGCATGTAGCCATATATCCAAGACCTGAACTCACTATGGTCAATTGTGCATGTAGCCATATACCCAAGACCTGAAGTCACAATGGTCAAGTGTGCATGTAGCCATATATCCAAGACCTGAACTCACTATAGTCAAGTGTGCGTGTAGCCATATATCCAAGACCGGAACTCACTATTGTCAAGTGTGCATGTAGCCATATATCCAAGACCTGAACTCACTATGGTAAAGTGTGCATGTAGCCATATATCCAAGACCTAAACTCACTATAGTAAAGTTTGCGTGTAGCCATATATCCAAGACCTGAACTCACTATGGTCAAGTGTGCATGTAGCCATATATCCAAGACCTGAACTCACTATGCTCAAGTGTGCATGTAGCCATATATCCAAGACCTGAACTCACTATAGTTAAGTGTGCATGTAGCCATATATCCAAGACCTGAACTCACTATGGTCAAGTGTGCATGTAGCAATATAGCTAAGACCTGAACTCACTATTGTCAAGTGTGCATGTAGCCATATATCCAAGACCTGAACTCACTATTGTCAAGTGTGCATGTAGCCATATATCCAAGACCTGAACTCACTATGGTCAAGTGTGCATGTAGCCATATATCCAAGACCTGAACTCACTATGGTCAAGTGTGCATGTAGCCATATATCCAAGACCTGAACTCACTATAGTCAAGTGTGCGTGTAGCCATATATCCAAGACCTGAACTCACTATGGTCAAGTGTGCATGTAGCAATATATCTAAGACCTGAACTCACTATTGTCAAGTGTGCATGTAGCCATATATCCAAGACCTGAACTCACTATGGTCAAGTGTGCATGTAGCCATATATCCAAGACCTGAACTCACTATAGTTAAGTTTGCATGTAGCCATATATCCAAGACCTGAACTCACTATAGTCAAGTGTGCGTGTAGCCATATATCCAAGACCTGAACTCACTATGGTCAAGTGTGCATGTAGCAATATATTTAAGACCTGAACTCACTATTGTCAAGTGTGCATGTAGCCATTTATCCAAGACCTGAACTCACTATGGTCAAGTGTGCATGTACCTATATATCTAAGACCTGAACTCACTATGGTCAAGTGTGCATGTAGCCATATATTCAAGACCTTAACTCACTATAGTTAAGTGTGCATGTAGCCATATATCCAAGACCTGAACTCCCTATGGTCAAGTGTGCATGTAGCCATATATCCAAGACCTGAACTCACTATAGTCAAGTGTGCATGTAGCCATATAATCAAGACCTGAATTCACTATGGTCAAGTGTACCTGTACCCATATATCCAAGACCTGAACTCACTATAGTCAAGTGTGCATGTACCCATATATCCAAGACCTAAACTCACTATAGTCAAGTGTGCATGTAGCAATATATCTAAGACCTGAACTCACTATAGTCAAGTGTGCATGTAGCCATATATCCAAGACCTGAACTCACTATGGTCAATTGTGCATGTAGCCATATACTAAAGACCTGAACTCACTATAATCAAGTGTGCATGTACCCATATATCCAAGACCTGAACTCACTATAGTAAAGTGTGCATGTAGCCATATATCAAAGACCTGAACTCACTATGGTCAAGTGTGCATATAGCCATATTTACAAGATCTGAACTCACTAAGGTCAAGAATGCATGTAGCCATATATCTAAGACCTGAACTCACTATGTACAAGTGTGCATGTAGCCATATACCAAAGACCTGAACTCACTATGGTCAAGTGTGCATGTAGCCATATATCCAAGACCTGAACTTACTATAGTCTAGTGTGCGTGTAGCCATATATCCAAGACCTGAACTCACTATGTTCAAGTGTGCATGTAGCAATATATCTAAGACCTGAACTCACTATTGTCAAGTGTGCATGTAGCCATATATCCAAGACCTGAACTCACTATGGTCAAGTGTGCATGTAGCCATATATCCAAGACCTGAACTCACTATAGTCAAGTGTGCATGTACCCATAAATCCAAGACCTGAATTCACTATGGTCAAGTGTGCATGTAGCCATATATCCAAGACCTGAACTCATTATAGTCAAGTGTGCATGTACCCATATATCCAAGACCTGAATTCACTATAGTCAATTGTGCATGTAGTCATATATCCAAGACCTGAACTCACTATGTTAAAGTGTGCATGTAGCCCTATATCCAAGACCTGAACTCACTATGGTCAAGTGTGCATGTAGCCATATATTCAAGACCTTAAATCACTATAGTTAAGTGTGCATGTAGCCATATATCCAAGACCTGAACTCACTATGGTCAAGTGTGCATGTAGCAATATATCTAAGACCTGAACTCACTATGGTCAAGTGTGCATGTAGCCATATATCCAAGACCTGAACTCACTATGGTCAAGTGTGCATGTAGCCATATATCCAAGACCTAAACTCACTATAGTAAAGTTTGCGTGTAGCCATATATCCAAGACCTGAACTCACTATGGTCAAGTGTGCATGTAGCCATATATCCAAGACCTGAACTCACTATGCTCAAGTGTGCATGTAGCCATATATCCAAGACCTGAACTCACTATAGTTAAGTGTGCATCTAGCCATATATCCAAGACCTGAACTCACTATGGTCAAGTGTGCATGTAGCAATATAGCTAAGATCTGAACTCACTATTGTCAAGTGTGCATGTAGCCATATATCCAAGACCTGAACTCACTATTGTCAAGTGTGCATGTAGCCATATATCCAAGACCTGAACTCACTATGGTCAAGTGTGCATGTAGCCATATATCCAAGACCTGAACTCACTATGGTCAAGTGTGCATGTAGCCATATATCCAAGACCTGAACTCACTATAGTCAAGTGTGCGTGTAGCCATATATCCAAGACCTGAACTCACTATGATCAAGTGTGCATGTAGCAATATATCTAAGACCTGAACTCACTATTGTCAAGTGTGCATGTAGCCATATATCCAAGACCTGAACTCACTATGGTCAAGTGTGCATGTAGCCATATATCCAAGACCTAAACTCACTTTAGTCAAGTTTGCATGTAGCCATATATCCAAGACCTGAACTCACTATAGTCAAGTGTGCGTGTAGCCATATATCCAAGACCTGAACTCACTATGGTCAAGTGTGCATGTAGCCATATATCCAAGACCTGAACTCACTATGGTCAAGTGTGCATGTAGCCATATATCCAAGACCTGAACTCACTATGGTCAAGTGTGCATGTACCTATATATCTAAGACCTGAACTCACTATAGTCTAGTGTGCATGTAGCCTTATATCCAAGACCTAAACTCACTATAGTAAAGTTTGCGTGTAGCAATATACCCAAGACCTGAACTCACTATAGTCAAGTGTGCATGTACCCATATTTCCAAGAGCTAAACTCACTATAGTCAAGTGTGCATGTAGCCATATATCCAAGATCTGAACTCACTATGGTCAAATGTGCATGTACCTATATATCTAAGACCTGAACTCACTATAGTCAAGTGTGCATGTAGCCATATATCCAAGACCTAAACTCACTATAGTAAAGTTTGCGTGTAGCCATATATCCAAGACCTGAACTCACTATGGTCAAGTGTGCATGTAGCCCTATATCCAAGACCTGAACTCACTATGGTCAAGTGTGCATGTAGCCATATATCCAAGACCTTAACTCACTATAGTTAAGTGTGCATGTAGCCATATATCCAAGACCTGAACTCACTATGGTCAAGTGTGCATGTAGCCATATATCCAAGACCTGAACTCACTATAGTCAAGTGTGCATGTAGCCATATAATCAAGACCTGAATTCACTATGGTCAAGTGTACCTGTACCCATATATCCAAGACCTGAACTCACTATAGTCAAGTGTGCATGTACCCATATATCCAAGACCTGAACTCACTATTGTCAAGTGTGCATGTAGCAATATATCTAAGACCTGAACTCACTATAGTCAAGTGTGCATGTAGCCATATATCCAAGACCTGAACTCACTATGGTCAATTGTGCATGTAGCCATATACCAAAGACCTGAACTCACTATAATCAAGTGTGCATGTACCCATATATCCAAGACCTGAACTCACTATAGTAAAGTGTGCATGTAGCCATATATCCAAGACCTGAACTCACTATGGTCAAGTGTGCATATAGCCATATTTACAAGATCTGAACTCACTAAGGTCAAGAATGCATGTAGCCATATATCCAAGACCTGAACTCACTATGGTCAAGTGTGCATGTAGCCATATATCCAAGACCTGAACTTACTATAGTCTAGTGTGCGTGTAGCCATATATCCAAGACCTGAACTCACTATGGTCAAGTGTGCATGTAGCAATATATCGATAACCTGAACTCACTATTGTCAAGTGTGCATGTAGCCATATATCCAAGACCTGAACTCACTATGGTCAAGTGTGCATGTAGCCATATATCCAAGACCTGAACTCACTATGGTCAAGTGTGCATGTAGCCATATATCCAAGACCTGAACTCACTATAGTCAAGTGTGCGTGTAGCCATATATCCAAGACCTGAACTCACTATGATCAAGTGTGCATGTAGCAATATATCTAAGACCTGAACTCACTATAGTCAAGTGTGCATCTAGCCATATATCCAAGACCTGAACTCACTATGGTCAAGTGTGCATGTAGCAATATAGCTAAGATCTGAACTCACTATTGTCAAGTGTGCATGTAGCCATATATCCAAGACCTGAACTCACTATTGTCAAGTGTGCATGTAGCCATATATCCAAGACCTGAACTCACTATGGTCAAGTGTGCATGTAGCCATATATCCAAGACCTGAACTCACTATGGTCAAGTGTGCATGTAGCCATATATCCAAGACCTGAACTCACTATAGTCAAGTGTGCGTGTAGCCATATATCCAAGACCTGAACTCACTATGATCAAGTGTGCATGTAGCAATATATCTAAGACCTGAACTCACTATTGTCAAGTGTGCATGTAGCCATATATCCAAGACCTGAACTCACTATGGTCAAGTGTGCATGTAGCCATATATCCAAGACCTAAACTCACTTTAGTCAAGTTTGCATGTAGCCATATATCCAAGACCTGAACTCACTATAGTCAAGTGTGCGTGTAGCCATATATCCAAGACCTGAACTCACTATGGTCAAGTGTGCATGTAGCCATATATCCAAGACCTGAACTCACTATGGTCAAGTGTGCATGTAGCCATATATCCAAGACCTGAACTCACTATGGTCAAGTGTGCATGTACCTATATATCTAAGACCTGAACTCACTATAGTCTAGTGTGCATGTAGCCTTATATCCAAGACCTAAACTCACTATAGTAAAGTTTGCGTGTAGCAATATACCCAAGACCTGAACTCACTATAGTCAAGTGTGCATGTACCCATATTTCCAAGAGCTAAACTCACTATAGTCAAGTGTGCATGTAGCCATATATCCAAGATCTGAACTCACTATGGTCAAATGTGCATGTACCTATATATCTAAGACCTGAACTCACTATAGTCAAGTGTGCATGTAGCCATATATCCAAGACCTAAACTCACTATAGTAAAGTTTGCGTGTAGCCATATATCCAAGACCTGAACTCACTATGGTCAAGTGTGCATGTAGCCCTATATCCAAGACCTGAACTCACTATGGTCAAGTGTGCATGTAGCCATATATCCAAGACCTTAACTCACTATAGTTAAGTGTGCATGTAGCCATATATCCAAGACCTGAACTCACTATGGTCAAGTGTGCATGTAGCCATATATCCAAGACCTGAACTCACTATAGTCAAGTGTGCATGTAGCCATATAATCAAGACCTGAATTCACTATGGTCAAGTGTACCTGTACCCATATATCCAAGACCTGAACTCACTATAGTCAAGTGTGCATGTACCCATATATCCAAGACCTGAACTCACTATTGTCAAGTGTGCATGTAGCAATATATCTAAGACCTGAACTCACTATAGTCAAGTGTGCATGTAGCCATATATCCAAGACCTGAACTCACTATGGTCAATTGTGCATGTAGCCATATACCAAAGACCTGAACTCACTATAATCAAGTGTGCATGTACCCATATATCCAAGACCTGAACTCACTATAGTAAAGTGTGCATGTAGCCATATATCCAAGACCTGAACTCACTATGGTCAAGTGTGCATATAGCCATATTTACAAGATCTGAACTCACTAAGGTCAAGAATGCATGTAGCCATATATCCAAGACCTGAACTCACTATGGTCAAGTGTGCATGTAGCCATATATCCAAGACCTGAACTTACTATAGTCTAGTGTGCGTGTAGCCATATATCCAAGACCTGAACTCACTATGGTCAAGTGTGCATGTAGCAATATATCGATAACCTGAACTCACTATTGTCAAGTGTGCATGTAGCCATATATCCAAGACCTGAACTCACTATGGTCAAGTGTGCATGTAGCCATATATCCAAGACCTGAACTCACTATAGTCAAGTGTGCATGTACCCATAAATCCAAGACCTGAATTCACTATGTTCAAGTGTGCATGTAGCCATATATCCAAGACCTGAACTCATTATAGTCAAGTGTGCATGTACCCATATATCCAAGACCTGAATTCACTATAGTCAATTGTGCATGTAGCCATATATCCATGACCTGAACTCACTATGTTAAAGTGTGCATGTAGCCCTATATCCAAGACCTGAACTCACTATGGTCAAGTGTGCATGTAGCCATATATTCAAGACCTTAAATCACTATAGTTAAGTGTGCATGTAGCCATATATCCAAGACCTGAACTCACTAAGGTCAAGAATGCATGTAGCCATATATCCAAGACCTGAACTCACTATGGTCAATTGTGCATGTAGCCATATACCCAAGACCTGAAGTCACTATGGTAAATTGTGCATGTAGCCATATATCCAAGACCTGAACTCACTATAGTCAAGTGTGCGTGTAGCCATATATCCAAGAACTGAACTCACTATAGTCAAGTGTGCATGTACCCATAAATCCAAGACCTGAATTCACTATAGTCAATTATGCATGTAGCCATATATCCAAGACCTGAACTCACTATAGTTAAGTGTGCATGTAGCCATATATCCAAGACCTGAACTCACTATGGTCAAGTGTGCATGTAGCAATATAGCGAAGACCTGAACTCACTATTGTCAAGTGTGCATGTAGCCATATATCCAAGACCTGAACTCACTATTGTCAAGTGTGCATGTAGCCATATATCCAAGACCTGAACTCACTATGGTCAAGTGTGCATGTAGCCATATATCCAAGACCTGAACTCACTATGGTCAAGTGTGCATGTAGCCATATATCCAAGACCTGAACTCACTATAGTCAAGTGTGCGTGTAGCCATATATCCAAGACCTGAACTCACTATGGTCAAGTGTGCATGTAGCAATATATCTAAGACCTGAACTCACTATTGTCAAGTGTGCATGTAGCCATATATCCAAGACCTGAACTCACTATGGTCAAGTGTGCATGTAGCCATATATCCAAGACCTGAACTCACTATAGTCAAGTTTGCATGTAGCCATATATCCAAGACCAGAACTCACTATAGTCAAGTGTGCGTGTAGCCATATATCCAAGACCTGAACTCACTATGGTCAAGTGTGCATGTAGCCATATATCCAAGACCTGAACTCACTATGGTCAAGTGTGCATGTAGCCATATATCCAAGACCTGAACTCACTATGGTCAAGTGTGCATGTACCTATATATCTAAGACCTGAACTCACTATAGTCAAGTGTGCATGTAGCCTTATATCCAAGACCTAAACTCACTATAGTAAAGTTTGCGTGTAGCAATATACCCAAGACCTGAACTCACTATAGTCAAGTGTGCATGTAGCCATATACCAAGACCTGAACTCACTATGGTCAAGTGTGCATGTAGCCATATATCCAAGACCTGAAGTCACTATGGTCAAGTGTGCATGTAGCCATATATCCAAGACCTGAACTCACTATAGTCAAGTGTGCATGTACCCATATATCCAAGAGCTAAACTCACTATAGTCAAGTGTGCATGTAGCCATATATCCAAGATCTGAACTCACTATGGTCAAATGTTCATGTACCTATATATCTAAGACCTGAACTCACTATAGTCAAGTGTGCATGTAGCCATATATCCAAGACCTAAACTCACTATAGTAAAGTTTGCGTGTAGCCATATATCCAAGACCTGAACTCACTATGGTCAAGTGTACCTGTACCCATATATCCAAGACCTGAACTCACTATAGTCAAGTGTGCATGTACCCATATATCCAAGACCTGAACTCACTATTGTCAAGTGTGCATGTAGCAATATATCTAAGACCTGAACTCACTATAGTCAAGTGTGCATGTAGCCATATATCCAAGACCTGAACTCACTATGGTCAATTGTGCATGTAGCCATATACCAAAGACCTGAACTCACTATAATCAAGTGTGCATGTACCCATATATCCAAGACCTGAACTCACTATAGTAAAGTGTGCATGTAGCCATATATCCAAGACCTGAACTCACTATGGTCAAGTGTGCATATAGCCATATTTACAAGATCTGAACTCACTAAGGTCAAGAATGCATGTAGCCATATATCCAAGACCTGAACTCACTATGGTCAAGTGTGCATGTAGCCATATATCCAAGACCTGAACTTACTATAGTCTAGTGTGCGTGTAGCCATATATCCAAGACCTGAACTCACTATGGTCAAGTGTGCATGTAGCAATATATCGATAACCTGAACTCACTATTGTCAAGTGTGCATGTAGCCATATATCCAAGACCTGAACTCACTATGGTCAAGTGTGCATGTAGCCATATATCCAAGACCTGAACTCACTATAGTCAAGTGTGCATGTACCCATAAATCCAAGACCTGAATTCACTATGTTCAAGTGTGCATGTAGCCATATATCCAAGACCTGAACTCATTATAGTCAAGTGTGCATGTACCCATATATCCAAGACCTGAATTCACTATAGTCAATTGTGCATGTAGCCATATATCCATGACCTGAACTCACTATGTTAAAGTGTGCATGTAGCCCTATATCCAAGACCTGAACTCACTATGGTCAAGTGTGCATGTAGCCATATATTCAAGACCTTAAATCACTATAGTTAAGTGTGCATGTAGCCATATATCCAAGACCTGAACTCACTAAGGTCAAGAATGCATGTAGCCATATATCCAAGACCTGAACTCACTATGGTCAATTGTGCATGTAGCCATATACCCAAGACCTGAAGTCACTATGGTAAATTGTGCATGTAGCCATATATCCAAGACCTGAACTCACTATAGTCAAGTGTGCGTGTAGCCATATATCCAAGAACTGAACTCACTATAGTCAAGTGTGCATGTACCCATAAATCCAAGACCTGAATTCACTATAGTCAATTATGCATGTAGCCATATATCCAAGACCTGAACTCACTATAGTTAAGTGTGCATGTAGCCATATATCCAAGACCTGAACTCACTATGGTCAAGTGTGCATGTAGCAATATAGCGAAGACCTGAACTCACTATTGTCAAGTGTGCATGTAGCCATATATCCAAGACCTGAACTCACTATTGTCAAGTGTGCATGTAGCCATATATCCAAGACCTGAACTCACTATGGTCAAGTGTGCATGTAGCCATATATCCAAGACCTGAACTCACTATGGTCAAGTGTGCATGTAGCCATATATCCAAGACCTGAACTCACTATAGTCAAGTGTGCGTGTAGCCATATATCCAAGACCTGAACTCACTATGGTCAAGTGTGCATGTAGCAATATATCTAAGACCTGAACTCACTATTGTCAAGTGTGCATGTAGCCATATATCCAAGACCTGAACTCACTATGGTCAAGTGTGCATGTAGCCATATATCCAAGACCTGAACTCACTATAGTCAAGTTTGCATGTAGCCATATATCCAAGACCAGAACTCACTATAGTCAAGTGTGCGTGTAGCCATATATCCAAGACCTGAACTCACTATGGTCAAGTGTGCATGTAGCCATATATCCAAGACCTGAACTCACTATGGTCAAGTGTGCATGTAGCCATATATCCAAGACCTGAACTCACTATGGTCAAGTGTGCATGTACCTATATATCTAAGACCTGAACTCACTATAGTCAAGTGTGCATGTAGCCTTATATCCAAGACCTAAACTCACTATAGTAAAGTTTGCGTGTAGCAATATACCCAAGACCTGAACTCACTATAGTCAAGTGTGCATGTAGCCATATACCAAGACCTGAACTCACTATGGTCAAGTGTGCATGTAGCCATATATCCAAGACCTGAAGTCACTATGGTCAAGTGTGCATGTAGCCATATATCCAAGACCTGAACTCACTATAGTCAAGTGTGCATGTACCCATATATCCAAGAGCTAAACTCACTATAGTCAAGTGTGCATGTAGCCATATATCCAAGATCTGAACTCACTATGGTCAAATGTGCATGTACCTATATATCTAAGACCTGAACTCACTATAGTCAAGTGTGCATGTAGCCATATATCCAAGACCTAAACTCACTATAGTAAAGTTTGCGTGTAGCCATATATCCAAGACCTGAACTCACTATGGTCAAGTGTGCATGTAGCCCTATATCCAAGACCTGAACTCACTATGGTCAAGTGTGCATGTAGCCATATATCCAAGACCTTAACTCACTATAGTTAAGTGTGCATGTAGCCATATATCCAAGACCTGAACTCACTATGGTCAAGTGTGCATGTAGCCATATATCCAAGACCTGAACTCACTATAGTCAAGTGTGCATGTAGCCATATAATCAAGACCTGAATTCACTAAGGTCAAGTGTACCTGTACCCATATATCCAAGACCTGAACTCACTATAGTCAAGTGTGCATGTACCCATATATCCAAGACCTGAACTCACTATTGTCAAGTGTGCATGTAGCAATATATCTAAGACCTGAACTCACTATAGTCAAGTGTGCATGTAGCCATATATCCAAGACCTGAACTCACTATGTTAAAGTGTGCATGTAGCCCTATATCCAAGACCTGAACTCACTATGGTCAAGTGTGCATGTAGCCATATATCCAAGACCTGAACTCACTATAGTCAAGTGTGCGTGTAGCCATATATCCAAGACCTGAACTCACTATGGTCAATTGTGCATGTAGCAATATATCTGAGACCTGAACTCACTATTGTCAAGTGTGCATGTAGCCATATATCCAAGACCTGAACTTACTATGGTCAAGTGTGCATGTAGCCATATATCCAAGACCTGAACTCACTATAGTCAAGTGTGCATGTAGCCATATATCCAAGACCTGAACTCACTATAGTCAAGTGTGCGTGTAGCCATATATCCAAGACCTGAACTCACTATGGTCAAGTGTGCATGTAGCAATATATCAAAGACCTGAACTCACTATTGTCAAGTGTGCATGTAGCCATATATCCAAGACCTGAACTCACTATGGTCAAGTGTGCATGTACCTATATATCTAAGACCTGAACTCACTATAGTCAAGTGTGCATGTAGCCTTATATCCAAGACCTAAACTCACAATAGTAAAGTTTGCGTGTAGCCATATACCCAAGACCTGAACTCACTATAGTCAAGTGTGCATGTAGCCATATACCCAAGACCTGAACTCACTATGGTCAAGTGTGCATGTAGCCATATATCCAAGACCTTAACTCACTATAGTCAAGTGTGCATGTACCCATATATCCAAGACCTAAACTCACTATAGTAAAGTTTGCGTGTAGCCATATATCCAAGACCTAAACTCACAATAGTAAAGTGTGCGTGTAGCCATATACCCAAGACCTGAACTCACTATAGTCAAGTGTGCATGTAGCCATATACCCAAGACCTGAACTCACTATGGTCAAGTGTGCATGTAGCCATATATCCAAGACCTTAACTCACTATAGTCAAGTGTGCATGTACCCATATATCCAAGACCTAAACTCACTATAGTAAAGTTTGCGTGTAGCCATATATCCAAGACCTGAACTCACTATAGTCAAGTGTGCGTGTAGCCATATATCCAAGACCTGAACTCACTATGGTCAAGTGTGCATGTAGCCATATATCCAAGACCTGAACTCACTATGGTCAACTGTGCATGTAGCCATATATCAAAGACCTGAACTCACTATAGTTAAGTGTGCATGTACCCATATATCCAAGACCTGAATTCACTATAGTCAATTGTGCATGTAGCCATATATCCAAGACCTGAACTCACTATGGTCAAGTGGTCATGTAGCCCTATATCCAAGACCTGAACTCACTATGGTCAAGTGTGCATGTAGCAATATATCGATAACCTGAACTCACTATTGTCAAGTGTGCATGTAGCCATATATCCAAGACCTGAACTCACTATGGTCAAGTGTGCATGTAGCCATATATCCAAGACCTGAACTCACTATAGTCAAGTGTGCATGTACCCATAAATCCAAGACCTGAATTCACTATGTTCAAGTGTGCATGTAGCCATATATCCAAGACCTGAACTCATTATAGTCAAGTGTGCATGTACCCATATATCCAAGACCTGAATTCACTATAGTCAATTGTGCATGTAGCCATATATCCAAGACCTGAACTCACTATGTTAAAGTGTGCATGTAGCCCTATATCCAAGACCTGAACTCACTATGGTCAAGTGTGCATGTAGCCATATATTCAAGACCTTAAATCACTATAGTTAAGTGTGCATGTAGCCATATATCCAAGACCTGAACTCACTAAGGTCAAGAATGCATGTAGCCATATATCCAATACCTGAACTCACTATGGTCAATTGTGCATGTAGCCATATACCCAAGACCTGAAGTCACTATGGTAAATTGTGAATGTAGCCATATATCCAAGACCTGAACTCACTATAGTCAAGTGTGCGTGTAGCCATATATCCAAGAACTGAACTCACTATAGTCAAGTGTGCATGTACCCATAAATGCAAGACCTGAATTCACTATAGTCAATTATGCATGTAGCCATATATCCAAGACCTGAACTCACTATAGTTAAGTGTGCATGTAGCCATATATCCAAGACCTGAACTCACTATGGTCAAGTGTGCATGTAGCAATATAGCGAAGACCTGAACTCACTATTGTCAAGTGTGCATGTAGCCATATATCCAAGACCTGAACTCACTATTGTCAAGTGTGCATGTAGCCATATATCCAAGACCTGAACTCACTATGGTCAAGTGTGCATGTAGCCATATATCCAAGACCTGAACTCACTATGGTCAAGTGTGCATGTAGCCATATATCCAAGACCTGAACTCACTATAGTCAAGTGTGCGTGTAGCCATATATCCAAGACCTGAACTCACTATGGTCAAGTGTGCATGTAGCAATATATCTAAGACCTGAACTCACTATTGTCAAGTGTGCATGTAGCCATATATCCAAGACCTGAACTCACTATGGTCAAGTGTGCATGTAGCCATATATCCAAGACCTGAACTCACTATAGTCAAGTTTGCATGTAGCCATATATCCAAGACCTGAACTCACTATAGTCAAGTGTGCGTGTAGCCATATATCCAAGACCTGAACTCACTATGGTCAAGTGTGCATGTAGCCATATATCCAAGACCTGAACTCACTATGGTCAAGTGTGCATGTAGCCATATATCCAAGACCTGAACTCACTATGGTCAAGTGTGCATGTACCTATATATCTAAGACCTGAACTCACTATAGTCAAGTGTGCATGTAGCCTTATATCCAAGACCTAAACTCACTATAGTAAAGTTTGCGTGTAGCAATATACCCAAGACCTGAACTCACTATAGTCAAGTGTGCATGTAGCCATATACCAAGACCTGAACTCACTATGGTCAAGTGTGCATGTAGCCATATATCCAAGACCTGAAGTCACTATGGTCAAGTGTGCATGTAGCCATATATCCAAGACCTGAACTCACTATAGTCAAGTGTGCATGTACCCATATATCCAAGAGCTAAACTCACTATAGTCAAGTGTGCATGTAGCCATATATCCAAGATCTGAACTCACTATGGTCAAATGTGCATGTACCTATATATCTAAGACCTGAACTCACTATAGTCAAGTGTGCATGTAGCCATATATCCAAGACCTAAACTCACTATAGTCAAGTTTGCGTGTAGCCATATATCCAAGACCTGAACTCACTATGGTCAAGTGTGCATGTAGCCCTATATCCAAGACCTGAACTCACTATGGTCAAGTGTGCATGTAGCCATATATCCAAGACCTTAACTCACTATAGTTAAGTGTGCATGTAGCCATATATCCAAGACCTGAACTCACTATGGTCAAGTGTGCATGTAGCCATATATCCAAGACCTGAACTCACTATAGTCAAGTGTGCATGTAGCCATATAATCAAGACCTGAATTCACTAAGGTCAAGTGTACCTGTACCCATATATCCAAGACCTGAACTCACTATAGTCAAGTGTGCATGTACCCATATATCCAAGACCTGAACTCACTATTGTCAAGTGTGCATGTAGCAATATATCTAAGACCTGAACTCACTATAGTCAAGTGTGCATGTAGCCATATATCCAAGACCTGAACTCACTATGTTAAAGTGTGCATGTAGCCCTATATCCAAGACCTGAACTCACTATGGTCAAGTGTGCATGTAGCCATATATCCAAGACCTGAACTCACTATAGTCAAGTGTGCGTGTAGCCATATATCCAAGACCTGAACTCACTATGGTCAATTGTGCATGTAGCAATATATCTGAGACCTGAACTCACTATTGTCAAGTGTGCATGTAGCCATATATCCAAGACCTGAACTTACTATGGTCAAGTGTGCATGTAGCCATATATCCAAGACCTGAACTCACTATAGTCAAGTGTGCATGTAGCCATATATCCAAGACCTGAACTCACTATAGTCAAGTGTGCGTGTAGCCATATATCCAAGACCTGAACTCACTATGGTCAAGTGTGCATGTAGCAATATATCTAAGACCTGAACTCACTATTGTCAAGTGTGCATGTAGCCATATATCCAAGACCTGAACTCACTATGGTCAAGTGTGCATGTACCTATATATCTAAGACCTGAACTCACTATAGTCAAGTGTGCATGTAGCCTTATATCCAAGACCTAAACTCACAATAGTAAAGTTTGCGTGTAGCCATATACCCAAGACCTGAACTCACTATAGTCAAGTGTGCATGTAGCCATATACCCAAGACCTGAACTCACTATGGTCAAGTGTGCATGTAGCCATATATCCAAGACCTTAACTCACTATAGTCAAGTGTGCATGTACCCATATATCCAAGACCTAAACTCACTATAGTAAAGTTTGCGTGTAGCCATATATCCAAGACCTAAACTCACAATAGTAAAGTGTGCGTGTAGCCATATACCCAAGACCTGAACTCACTATAGTCAAGTGTGCATGTAGCCATATACCCAAGACCTGAACTCACTATGGTCAAGTGTGCATGTAGCCATATATCCAAGACCTTAACTCACTATAGTCAAGTGTGCATGTACCCATATATCCAAGACCTAAACTCACTATAGTAAAGTTTGCGTGTAGCCATATATCCAAGACCTGAACTCACTATAGTCAAGTGTGCGTGTAGCCATATATCCAAGACCTGAACTCACTATGGTCAAGTGTGCATGTAGCCATATATCCAAGACCTGAACTCACTATGGTCAACTGTGCATGTAGCCATATATCAAAGACCTGAACTCACTATAGTTAAGTGTGCATGTACCCATATATCCAAGACCTGAATTCACTATAGTCAATTGTGCATGTAGCCATATATCCAAGACCTGAACTCACTATGGTCAAGTGGTCATGTAGCCCTATTTCCAAGACCTGAACTCACTATGGTCAAGTGTGCATGTAGCCATATATCAAAGACCTTAACTCACTATAGTTAAGTGTGCATGTATCCATATATCCAAGACCTGAACTCACTATGGTCAAGTGTGCATGTAGCCATATATCCATAACCTGAACTCACTATAGTCAAGTGTGCATGTAGCCATATATCCAAGACCTGAACTCACTATGGTCAAGTGTACCTGTACCCATATATCCAAGACCTGAACTCACTATAGTCAAGTGTGCATGTACCCATATATCCAAGACCTGAATTCACTATAGTCAATTGTGCATGTAGCCATATATCTAAGACCTAAACTCACTATAGTCAAGTGTGCATGTAGCCATATATCCAAGACCTGAACTCACTATGGTCAATTGTGCATGTAGCCATATAACCAAGACCTGAACTCACTATAATCAAGTGTGCATGTACCCATATATCAAAGACCTGAACTCACTATAGTCAAGTGTGCATGTAGCCATATATCCAAGACCTGAACTCACTATGGTCAAGTGTGCATATAGCCATATATACAAGACCTGAACTCACTAAGGTAAAGAATGCATGTAGCCATATATCCAAGACCTGAACTCACTATGGTCAAGTGTGCATGTAGCAATATACCTAAGACCTGAACTCCCTATGGTCAAGTGTGCGTGTAGCCATATATCCAAGACCTGAACTCACTATGGTAAAGTGTGCATGTAGCAATATATCTAAGACCTGAACTCACTATTGTAAAGTGTGCATGTAGCCATATATCCAAGACCTGAACTAGCTATGGTCAAGTGTGCATGTAGCCATATATCCAAGACCTTAACTCAATATAGTCAAGTGTGCATGTAGCCATATATCCAAGACCTTAACTCACTATAGTCAAGTGTGCGTGTAGCCATATATCCAAGACCTGAACTCACTATGGTCAAGTGTGCATGTAGCAATATATCTAAGACCTGAACTCACTATTGTCAAGTGTGCAAGTAGCCATATATCCAAGACCTGAACTCACTATGGTCAAGTGTGCATGTACCTATATATCTAAGACCTGAACTCACTATAGTCAAGTGTGCATGTAGCCTTATATCCAAGACCTAAACTCACTATAGTAAAGTTTGCGTGTAGCCATATACCCAAGACCTGAACTCACTATAGTCAAGTGTGCATGTAGCCATATACCCAGGACCTGAACTCACTATGGTCAAGTGTGCATGTAGCCATATATCCAAGACCTCAACTCACTATAGTCAAGTGTGCATGTACCCATAAATCCAAGACCTAAACTCACTATAGTAAAGTTTGCGTGTAGCCATATATCCAGGACCTTAACTCACTATAGTCAAGTGTGCGTGTAGCCATATATCCAAGACCTGAACTCACTATAGTCAAATGTGCGTGTAGCCATATATCCAAGAACTGAAATCACTATGGTCAAGTGTGCATGTAGCCATATATCCAAGACCTGAACTCACTATGTTCAACTGTGCATGTAGCCATATATCAAAGACCTGAACTCACTATAGTTAAGTGTGCATGTACCCATATATCCAAGACCTGAATTCACTATAGTCAATTGTCCATGTATCCATATATCCAAGACCTAAACTAACTATGGTCAAGTGTACCTGTACTCATATATCCAAGACCTGAACTCACTATAGTCAAGTGTGCATGTACCCATATATCCAAGACCTGAACTCACTATAGTCAATTGTGCATGTAGCCATATATCTAAGACCTGAACTCACTATAGTCAAGTGTGTATGTAGCCATATATCCAAGATCTGAACTCACTATGGTCAACTGTGCATGTAGCCATATATCAAAGACCTGAACTCACTATAGTTAAGTGTGCATGTACCCATATATCCAAGACCTGAATTCACTATAGTCAATTGTGCATGTAGCCATATATCCAAGACCTGAACTCACTATGGTCAAGTGGTCATGTAGCCCTATATCCAAGACCTGAACTCACTATGGTCAAGTGTGCATGTAGCCATATATCAAAGACCTTAACTCACTATAGTTAAGTGTGCATGTATCCATATATCCAAGACCTGAACTCACTATGGTCAAGTGTGCATGTAGCCATATATCCATAACCTGAACTCACTATAGTCAGGTGTGCATGTAGCCATATATCCAAGACCTGAACTCACTATGGTCAAGTGTACCTGTACCCATATATCCAAGACCTGAACTCACTATAGTCAAGTGTGCATGTACCCATATATCCAAGACCTGAATTCACTATAGTCAATTGTGCATGTAGCCATATATCTAAGACCTGAACTCACTATAGTCAAGTGTGCATGTAGCCATATATCCAAGACCTGAACTCACTATGGTCAATTGTGCATGTAGCCATATAACCAAGACCTGAACTCACTATAATCAAGTGTGCATGTACCCATATATCAAAGACCTGAACTCACTATAGTCAAGTGTGCATGTAGCCATATATCCAAGACCTGAACTCACTATGGTCAAGTGTGCATATAGCCATATATACAAGACCTGAACTCACTAAGGTAAAGAATGCATGTAGCCATATATCCAAGACCTGAACTCACTATGGTCAAGTGTGCATGTAGCAATATACCCAAGACCTGAACTCCCTATGGTCAAGTGTGCGTGTAGCCATATATCCAAGACCTGAACTCACTATGGTAAAGTGTGCATGTAGCAATATATCCAAGACCTGAACTAGCTATGGTCAAGTGTGCATGTAGCCATATATCCAAGACCTTAACTCAATATAGTCAAGTGTGCATGTAGCCATATATCCAAGACCTTAACTCACTATAGTCAAGTGTGCGTGTAGCCATATATCCAAGACCTAAACTCACTATAGTAAAGTTTGCGTGTAGCCATATATCCAGGACCTTAACTCACTATAGTCAAGTGTGCGTGTAGCCATATATCCAAGACCTGAACTCACTATAGTCAAATGTGCGTGTAGCCATATATCCAAGAACTGAAATCACTATGGTCAAGTGTGCATGTAGCCATATATCCAAGACCTGAACTCACTATGTTCAACTGTGCATGTAGCCATATATCAAAGACCTGAACTCACTATAGTTAAGTGTGCATGTACCCATATATCCAAGACCTGAATTCACTATAGTCAATTGTCCATGTATCCATATATCCAAGACCTAAACTAACTATGGTCAAGTGTACCTGTACTCATATATCCAAGACCTGAACTCACTATAGTCAAGTGTGCATGTACCCATATATCCAAGACCTGAACTCACTATAGTCAATTGTGCATGTAGCCATATATCTAAGACCTGAACTCACTATAGTCAAGTGTGTATGTAGCCATATATCCAAGATCTGAACTCACTATGGTCAACTGTGCATGTAGCCATATATCAAAGACCTGAACTCACTATAGTTAAGTGTGCATGTACCCATATATCCAAGACCTGAATTCACTATAGTCAATTGTGCATGTAGCCATATATCCAAGACCTGAACTCACTATGGTCAAGTGGTCATGTAGCCCTATATCCAAGACCTGAACTCACTATGGTCAAGTGTGCATGTAGCCATATATCAAAGACCTTAACTCACTATAGTTAAGTGTGCATGTATCCATATATCCAAGACCTGAACTCACTATGGTCAAGTGTGCATGTAGCCATATATCCATAACCTGAACTCACTATAGTCAGGTGTGCATGTAGCCATATATCCAAGACCTGAACTCACTATGGTCAAGTGTACCTGTACCCATATATCCAAGACCTGAACTCACTATAGTCAAGTGTGCATGTACCCATATATCCAAGACCTGAACTCACTATAGTCAATTGTGCATGTAGCCATATATCTAAGACCTGAACTCACTATAGTCAAGTGTGTATGTAGCCATATATCCAAGATCTGAACTCACTATGGTCAACTGTGCATGTAGCCATATATCAAAGACCTGAACTCACTATAGTTAAGTGTGCATGTACCCATATATCCAAGACCTGAATTCACTATAGTCAATTGTGCATGTAGCCATATATCCAAGACCTGAACTCACTATGGTCAAGTGGTCATGTAGCCCTATATCCAAGACCTGAACTCACTATGGTCAAGTGTGCATGTAGCCATATATCAAAGACCTTAACTCACTATAGTTAAGTGTGCATGTATCCATATATCCAAGACCTGAACTCACTATGGTCAAGTGTGCATGTAGCCATATATCCATAACCTGAACTCACTATAGTCAGGTGTGCATGTAGCCATATATCCAAGACCTGAACTCACTATGGTCAAGTGTACCTGTACCCATATATCCAAGACCTGAACTCACTATAGTCAAGTGTGCATGTACCCATATATCCAAGACCTGAATTCACTATAGTCAAGTGTGCATGTAGCCATATATCCAAGACCTGAACTCACTATGGTCAATTGTGCATGTAGCCATATAACCAAGACCTGAACTCACTATAATCAAGTGTGCATGTACCCATATATCAAAGACCTGAACTCACTATAGTCAAGTGTGCATGTAGCCATATATCCAAGACCTGAACTCACTATGGTCAAGTGTGCATATAGCCATATATACAAGACCTGAACTCACTAAGGTAAAGAATGCATGTAGCCATATATCCAAGACCTGAACTCACTATGGTCAAGTGTGCATGTAGCAATATACCCAAGACCTGAACTCCCTATGGTCAAGTGTGCGTGTAGCCATATATCCAAGACCTGAACTCACTATGGTAAAGTGTGCATGTAGCAATATATCCAAGACCTGACCTAGCTATGGTCAAGTGTGCATGTAGCCATATATCCAAGACCTTAACTCAATATAGTCAAGTGTGCATGTAGCCATATATCCAAGACCTTAACTCACTATAGTCAAGTGTGCGTGTAGCCATATATCCAAGACCTGAACTCACTATGGTCAAGTGTGCATGTAGCAATATATCTAAGACCTGAACTCACTATTGTCAAGTGTGCATGTAGCCATATATCCAAGACCTGAACTCACTATGGTCAAGTGTGCATGTACCTATATATCTAAGACCTGAACTCACTATAGTCAAGTGTGCATGTAGCCTTATATCCAAGACCTAAACTCACTATAGTAAAGTTTGCGTGTAGCCATATACCCAAGACCTGAACTCACTATAGTCAAGTGTGCATGTAGCCATATACCCAGGACCTTAACTCACTATGGTCAAGTGTGCATGTAGCCATATATCCAAGACCTGAACTCACTATAGTCAAGTGTGCATGTACCCATAAATCCAAGACCTAAACTCACTATAGTAAAGTTTGCGTGTAGCCATATATCCAGGACCTTAACTCACTATAGTCAAGTGTGCGTGTAGCCATATATCCAAGACCTGAACTCACTATAGTCAAATGTGCGTGTAGCCATATATCCAAGAACTGAACTCACTATGGTCAAGTGTGCATGTAGCCATATATCCAAGACCTGAACTCACTATGGTCAACTGTGCATGTAGCCATATATCAAAGACCTGAACTCACTATAGTTAAGTGTGCATGTACCCATATATCCAAGACCTGAATTCACTATAGTCAATTGTGCATGTATCCATATATCCAAGACCTGAACTCACTATGGTCAAGTGTACCTGTACCCATATATCCAAGACCTGAACTCACTATAGTCAAGTGTGCATGTACCCATATATCCAAGACCTGAACTCACTATAGTCAATTGTGCATGTAGCCATATATCTAAGACCTGAACTCACTATAGTCAAGTGTGCATGTAGCCATATATCCAAGACCTGAACTCACTATGGTCAATTGTGCATGTAGCCATATATCCAAGACCTGAACTCACTATAATCAAGTGTGCATGTACCCATATATCCAAGACCTGAACTCACTATAGTTAAGTGTGCATGTAGCCATATATCCAAGACCTGAACTCACTATGGTCAAGTGTGCATGTAGCAATATATCTAAGACCTGAACTCACTATTGTGAAGTGTGCATGTAGCCATATATCCAAGACCTGAACTCACTATGGTCAAGTGTGCATGTACCTGTATATCTAAGACCTGAACTCACTATAGTCAAGTGTGCATGTAGCCTTATATCCAAGACCTAAACTCACTATAGTAAAGTTTGCGTGTAGCCATATATCCAGGACCTTAACTCACTATAGTCAAGTGTGCGTGTAGCCATATATCCAAGACCTGAACTCACTATAGTCAAGTGTGCGTGTAGCCATATATCCAAGACCTAAACTCACTATGGTCAAGTGTGCATGTAGCCATATATCCAAGACCTGAACTCACTATGGTCAACTGTGCATGTAGCAATATATCAAAGACCTGAACTCACTATACTTAAGTGTGCATGTACCCATATATCCAAGACCTGAATTCACTATAGTGAATTGTGCATGTAGCCATATATCTAAGACCTGAACTCACTATAGTCAAGTGTGCATGTAGCCATATATCCAAGACCTGAACTCACTAAGGTCAAGAATGCATGTAGCCATATATCCAAGACCTGAATTCACTATAGTCAATTGTGCATGTAGCCATATATCCAAGACCTGAACTCACTATGGTCAAGTGTGCATGTAGCAATATACCCAAGACCTGAACTCACTATGGTCAAGTGTGCATGTAGCCATATTTCCAAGACCTGAACTCACTATGGTCAAGTGTGCATGTAACAATATATCTAAGACCTGAATTCACTATTGTCAAGTGTGCATGTAGCCATATATCCAAGACCTGAACTCACTATAGTCAAGTGTGCATGTACCCATATATCCCAGACCTGAACTCACTATGGTCAAGTGTGCATGTAGCCATATATCCAAGACCTTAACTCACTATAGTCAAGTGTGCATGTACCCATATATCCAAGACCTAAACTCACTATAGTAAAGTTTGCGTGTAGCCATATATCCAGGACCTGAACTCACTATAATCAAGTGTGCATGTACCTATATATCCAAGACCTGAACTCACTATAGTTAAGTGTGCATGTAGCCATATATCCAAGACCTGAACTCACTATAGTTAAGTGTGCATGTAGCCATATATCCAAGACCTGAACTCACTATAGTCAAATGTGCGTGTAGCCATATATCCAAGAACTGAACTCACTATGGTCAAGTGTGCATGTAGCCATATATCCAAGACCTGAACTCACTATAGTTAAGTGTGCATGTAGCCATATATCAAAGACCTGAACTCACTATAGTTAAGTGTGCATGTACCCATATATCCAAGACCTGAATTCACTATAGTCAATTGTGCATGTATCCATATATCCAAGACCTGAACTCACTATGGTCAAGTGTACCTGTACCCATATATCCAAGACCTGAACTCACTATAGTCAAGTGTGCATGTACCCATATATCCAAGACCTGAACTCACTATAGTCAATTGTGCATGTAGCCATATATCTAAGACCTGAACTCACTATAGTCAAGTGTGCGTGTAGCCATATATCCAAGACCTGAACTCACTATAGTCAAATGTGTGTGTAGCCATATATCCAAGAACTGAAATCACTATGGTCAAGTGTGCATGTAGCCATATATCCAAGACCTGAACTCACTATGTTCAACTGTGCATGTAGCCATATATCAAAGACCTGAATTCACTATAGTTAAGTGTGCATGTACCCATATATCCAAGACCTGAATTCACTATAGTCAATTGTCCATGTATCCATATATCCAAGACCTGAACTAACTATGGTCAAGTGTACCTGTACTCATATATCCAAGACCTGAACTCACTATAGTCAAGTGTGCATGTACCCATATATCCAAGACCTGAACTCACTATAGTCAATTGTGCATGTAGCCATATATCTAAGACCTGAACTCACTATAGTCAAGTGTGCATGTAGCCATATATCTAAGACCTGAACTCACTATAGTCAAGTGTGCATGTAGCCATATATCCAAGACCTGAACTCACTATGGTCAACTGTGCATGTAGCCATATATCAAAGACCTGAACTCACTATAGTTAAGTGTGCATGTACCCATATATCCAAGACCTGAATTCACTATAGTCAATTGTGCATGTAGCCATATATCCAAGACCTGAACTCACTATGGTCAAGTGGTCATGTAGCCCTATATCCAAGCCCTGAACTCACTATGGTCAAGTGTGCATGTAGCCATATATCAAAGACCTTAACTCACTATAGTTAAGTGTGCATGTATCCATATATCCAAGACCTGAACTCACTATGGTCAAGTGTGCATGTAGCCATATATCCATAACCTGAACTCACTATAGTCAGGTGTGCATGTAGCCATTTATCCAAGACCTGAACTCACTATGGTCAAGTGTACCTGTACCCATATATCCAAGACCTGAACTCACTATAGTCAAGTGTGCATGTACCCATATATCTAAGACCTGAATTCACTATAGTCAAGTGTGCATGTAGCCATATATCCAAGACCTGAACTCACTATGGTCAATTGTGCATGTAGCCATATAACCAAGACCTGAACTCACTATAATCAAGTGTGCATGTACCCATATATCAAAGACCTGAACTCACTATAGTCAAGTGTGCATGTAGCCATATATCCAAGACCTGAACTCACTATGGTCAAGTGTGCATATAGCCATATATACAAGACCTGAACTCACTAAGGTAAAGAATGCATGTAGCCATATATCCAAGACCTGAACTCACTATGGTCAAGTGTGCATGTAGCAATATACCCAAGACCTGAACTCCCTATGGTCAAGTGTGCGTGTAGCCATATATCCAAGACCTGAACTCACTATGGTAAAGTGTGCATGTAGCAATATATCCAAGACCTGAACTAGCTATGGTCAAGTGTGCATGTAGCCATATATCCAAGACCTTAACTCAATATAGTCAAGTGTGCATGTAGCCATATATCCAAGACCTTAACTCACTATAGTCAAGTGTGCGTGTAGCCATATATCCAAGACCTGAACTCACTATGGTCAAGTGTGCATGTAGCAATATATCTAAGACCTGAACTCACTATTGTCAAGTGTGCATGTAGCCATATATCCAAGACCTGAACTCACTATGGTCAAGTGTGCATGTACCTATATATCTAAGACCTGAACTCACTATAGTCAAGTGTGCATGTAGCCTTATATCCAAGACCTAAACTCACTATAGTAAAGTTTGCGTGTAGCCATATACCCAAGACCTGAACTCACTATAGTCAAGTGTGCATGTAGCCATATACCCAGGACCTGAACTCACTATGGTCAAGTGTGCATGTAGCCATATATCCAAGACCTGAACTCACTATAGTCAAGTGTGCATGTACCCATAAATCCAAGACCTAAACTCACTATAGTAAAGTTTGCGTGTAGCCATATATCCAGGACCTTAACTCACTATAGTCAAGTGTGCGTGTAGCCATATATCCAAGACCTGAACTCACTATAGTCAAATGTGCGTGTAGCCATATATCCAAGAACTGAACTCACTATGGTCAAGTGTGCATGTAGCCATATATCCAAGACCTGAACTCACTATGGTCAACTGTGCATGTAGCCATATATCAAAGACCTGAACTCACTATAGTTAAGTGTGCATGTACCCATATATCCAAGACCTGAATTCACTATAGTCAATTGTGCATGTATCCATATATCCAAGACCTGAACTCACTATGGTCAAGTGTACCTGTACCCATATATCCAAGACCTGAACTCACTATAGTCAAGTGTGCATGTACCCATATATCCAAGACCTGAACTCACTATAGTCAATTGTGCATGTAGCCATATATCTAAGACCTGAACTCACTATAGTCAAGTGTGCATGTAGCCATATATCCAAACCTGAACTCACTATGGTCAATTGTGCATGTAGCCATATATCCAAGACCTGAACTCACTATAATCAAGTGTGCATGTACCCATATATCCAAGACCTGAACTCACTATAGTTAAGTGTGCATGTAGCCATATATCCAAGACCTGAACTCACTATGGTCAAGTGTGCATGTAGCAATATATCTAAGACCTGAACTCACTATTGTCAAGTGTGCATGTAGCCATATATCCAAGACCTGAACTCACTATGGTCAAGTGTGCATGTACCTGTATATCTAAAACCTGAACTCACTATAGTCAAGTATGCATGTAGCCTTATATCCAAGACCTAAACTCACTATAGTAAAGTTTGCGTGTAGCCATATATCCAGGACCTTAACTCACTATAGTCAAGTGTGCGTGTAGCCATATATCCAAGACCTGAACTCACTATAGTCAAGTGTGCGTGTAGCCATATATCCAAGACCTAAACTCACTATGGTCAAGTGTGCATGTAGCCATATATCCAAGACCTGAACTCACTATGGTCAACTGTGCATGTAGCAATATATCAAAGACCTGAACTCACTATACTTAAGTGTGCATGTACCCATATATCCAAGACCTGAATTCACTATAGTGAATTGTGCATGTAGCCATATATCTAAGACCTGAACTCACTATAGTCAAGTGTGCATGTAGCCATATATCCAAGACCTGAACTCACTAAGGTCAAGAATGCATGTAGCCATATATCCAAGACCTGAATTCACTATAGTCAATTGTGCATGTAGCCATATATCCAAGACCTGAACTCACTATGGTCAAGTGTGCATGTAGCAATATACCCAAGACCTGAACTCACTATGGTCAAGTGTGCATGTAGCCATATTTCCAAGACCTGAACTCACTATGGTCAAGTGTGCATGTAACAATATATCTAAGACCTGAACTCACTATTGTCAAGTGTGCATGTAGCCATATATCCAAGACCTGAACTCACTATAGTCAAGTGTGCATGTACCCATATATCCCAGACCTGAACTCACTATGGTCAAGTGTGCATGTAGCCATATATCCAAGACCTTAACTCACTATAGTCAAGTGTGCATGTACCCATATATCCAAGACCTAAACTCACTATAGTAAAGTTTGCGTGTAGCCATATATCCAGGACCTGAACTCACTATAATCAAGTGTGCATGTACCCATATATCCAAGACCTGAACTCACTATAGTTAAGTGTGCATGTAGCCATATATCCAAGACCTGAACTCACTATGGTCAAGTGTGCATGTAGCAATATATCTAAGACCTGAACTCACTATTGTCAAGTGTGCATGTAGCCATATATCCAAGACCTGAACTCACTATGGTCAAGTGTGCATGTACCTATATATCTAAGACCTGAACTCATTATAGTCAAGTGTGCATGTAGCCTTATATCCAAGACCTAAACTCACTATAGTAAAGTTTGCGTGTAGCCATATATCCAGGACCTTAACTCACTATAGTCAAGTGTGCGTGTAGCCATATATCCAAGACCTGAACTCACTATAGTCAAGTGTGCGTGTAGCCATATATCCAAGACCTAAACTCACTATGGTCAAGTGTGCATGTAGCCATATATCCAAGACCTGAACTCACTATGGTCAACTGTGCATGTAGCAATATGTCAAAGACCTGAACTCACTATACTTAAGTGTGCATGTACCCATATATCCAAGACCTGAATTCACTATAGTCAATTGTGCATGTACCCATATATCCAAGACCTGAATTCACTATAGTCAATTGTGCATGTAGCCATATATCTAAGACCTGAACTCACTATAGTCGAGTGTGCATGTAGCCATATATCCAAGAACTGAACTCACTAAGGTAAAGAATGCATGTAGCCATATATCCAAGACCTGAATTCACTATAGTCAATTGTGCATGTAGCCATATATCCAAGACCTGAACTCACTATGGTCAAGTGTGCATGTAGCAATATACCCAAGACCTGAACTCACTATGGTCAAGTGTGCATGTAGCCATATATCCAAGACCTGAACTCACTATGGTCAAGTGTGCATGTAGCAATATATCTAAGACCTGAACTCACTATTGTCAAGTGTGCATGTAGCCATATATCCAAGACCTGAACTCACTATAGTCAAGTGTGCATGTACCCATATATCCCAGACCTGAACTCACTATGGTCAAGTGTGCATGTAGCCATATATCCAAGACCTTAACTCACTATAGTCAAGTGTGAATGTACCCATATATCCAAGACCTAAACTCACTATAGTAAAGTTTGCGTGTAGCCATATATCCAGGACCTTAACTCACTATAGTCAAGTGTTATTGTAGCCATATATCCAAGACCTGAACTCACTATAGTCAAGTGTGCGTGTAGCCATATATCCAAGACCTGAACTCACTATGGTCAAGTGTGCATGTAGCCATATATCCAAGACCTGAACTCACTATGGTCAACTGTGCATGTAGCCATATATCAAAGACCTGAACTCACTATAGTTAAGTGTGCATGTACCCATATATCCAAGACCTGAATTCACTATAGTCAATTGTGCATGTAGCCATATATCCAAGACCTGAACTCACTATGGTCAAGTGTGCATGTAGCCCTATATCCAAGACCTGAACTCACTATGGTCAAGTGTGCATGTAGCCATATATCCAAGACCTTAACTCACTATAGTTAAGTGTGCATGTATCCATATATCCAAGACCTGAACTCACTATGGTCAAGTGTGCATGTAGCCATATATCCAAGACCTGAACTCACTATAGTCAAGTGTGCATGTCAAACAAAAACTGCCAGACCGAAAAAGAAAGGAGAGACACTACCCTAAGCTTCATAACGAAAAGCTACCCAAGCATGGACTGGACCCATGCATACACCGACGGTTCTGTAACAAACACTACACAGAACGGAGGGGCAGGAGCATTCCTGAACCTACCAAATGGCAGAAAAATAACACTGTCATTCGCTACTGGTAAGTACACGAGCAATTTCAGAGCAGAGGCAGAGGCACTGAGGGCGGCAGTGGAAGAAATGGCAACACACAGTGAAAATGAGAGCCATATAGTCCTGCTGACAGATGCTCTCGAAGTAGTCACAGCGCTAAAAAGCCAGAAAAACACTGAGCTTAATGACTTAAGAGCAGCACTCTGCAAACTGTGCCAACAGTCCGCACCAAAAAGGGTAGTGGTACAGTGGGTTCCGTCACACTGCAACATCCAAGGCAACGAGGAGGCAGACAGACTGGCAAAAGAAGGTGCAAGGCTACCACAAACAGATACCAGTATGACGTACGAAGAGTCAAAACGGCTTATCAAAGCCAGGTACATGTCCAAATGGGAAACCGAACATACTGGTTACACCAAAAACCATGCCTATTACCAGTTGAACCGAAGAGAGCAGGTCGTTGTCTTCAGACTTCGCACTGGCCACAACAGACTGAGGTACCACCTCTTCAACAAATTGAAGATAGGGTGTACCGACGAATGCCCGTGCGGTACTGGTAAAATGACCACTGAACATCTGCTGCAGAACTGCCCGACATACGAGGATCAGAGAGAGCAGATGTGGCCATTGCCAGTGGAACTGCAAGACAAGCTCTATGGTAGTGGCGAGAGTCTCAGGATGACCGCCGCTTTTTTCGAAAAAATAATGGTTACTGTCTGACTGTGTACGCAGAAGAAGAAGAAGAAGAAGAAGTGTGCATGTAGCCATATATCCAAGACCTGAACTCACTATGGTCAAGTGTACCTGTACCCATATATCCAAGACCTGAACTCACTATAGTCAAGTGTGCATGTACCCATATATCCAAGACCTGAACTCACTATAGTCAACTGTGCCTGTAGCCATATATCTAAGACCTGAACTCACTATAGTCAAGTGTGCATGTAGACATATATCCAAGACCTGAACTCACTATGGTCAATTGTGCATGTAGCCATATACCCAAGACCTGAACTCACTATAATCAAGTGTGCATGTACCCATATATCCAAGACCTGAACTCACTATAGTCAAGTGTGCATGTAGCCATATATCCAAGACCTGAACTCACTATGGTCAAGTGTGCATATAGCCATATATACAAGACCTGAACTCACTAAGGTCAAGAATGCATGTAGCCATATATCCAAGACCTGAATTCACTATAGTCAATTGTGCATGTAGCCATATATCCAAGACCTGAACTCACTATGGTCAAGTGTGCATGTAGCAATATACCCAAGACCTGAACTCACTATGGTCAAGTGTGCGTGTAGCCATATATCCAAGACCTGAACTCACTATGGTCAAGTGTGCATGTAGCAATATATCTAAGACCTGAACTCACTATTGTCAAGTGTGCATGTAGCCATATATCCAAGACCTGAACTCACTATGGTCAAGTGTGCATGTAGCAATATATCTAAGACCTGAACTCACTATTGTCAAGTGTGCATGTAGCCATATATCCAAGACCTGAACTCACTATGGTCAAGTGTGCATGTAGCCATATATCCAAGACCTGAACTCACTAAGGTCAAGAATGCATGTAGCCATATATCCAAGACCTGAACTCACTATGGTCAATTGTGCATGTAGCCATATACCCAAGACCTAAAGTCACTATGGTCAAGTGTACATGTAGCCATATATCCAAGACCTGAACTCACTATAGTCAAGTGTGCGTATAGCCATATATCCAAGACCTGAACTCACTATGGTCAAGTGTGCATGTAGCAATATATCTAAGACCTGAACTCACTATTGTCAAGTGTACATGTAGCCATATATCCAAGACCTGAACTCACTATGGTCAAGTGTGCATGTAGCCATATATCCAAGACCTGAACTCACTATAGTCAAGTGTGCATGTACCCATAAATCCAAGACCTGAATTCACTATAGTCAATTATGCATGTAGCCATATATCCAAGACCTGAACTCACTATGGTCAAGTGTGCATGTAGCCCTATATCCAACACCTGAACTCACTATTGTCAAGTGTGCATGTAGCCATTTATCCAAGACCTGAACTCACTATGGTCAAGTGTACCTTTAGCCATATATCCAGGACCTGAACTAACTATAGTCAAGTGTGCATGCACCCATATATCCAAGACCTGAACTCACTATAGTCAAGTGTGCATGTAGCCATATATCATAGACCTGAACTCACTATAGTCAAGTGTGCATGTACCCATATATCCAAGACCTGAACTCACTATGGTCAAGTGTGCATGTACCCATATATCCAAGACCTGAACTCACTATAGTCAAGTGTGCATGTACCCATATATCCAAGACCTGAACTCACTATAGTCAAGTGTGCATGTAGCCATATATCCAAGACCTAGACTCACTATAGTCAAGTTTGCGTGTAGCCATATACACAAAACCTGAACTCACTATGGTCAAGTGTGCATATAGCCATATATCCAAGACTTGAACTCACTATGGTCAAGTATGCATGTAGCCATATATCCAAGACCTGAACTCACTATTGTCAATTGTGCATGTAGCCATATACCAAAGACCTGAACTCACTATGAACAAGTGTGCATGTAGCCATTTATCCAAGACCTGAACTCACTATGGTCAAGTGTGCATGTAGCCATATATCCAAGACCTGAACTCACTATAGTCAAGTGTACATGTACCCATATATCCAAGAGCTAAACTCACTATAGTCAAGTGTGCATGTAGCCATTTATCCAAGATCTGAACTCACTATGGTCAAGTGTGCATGTACCTATATTTCTAAGACCTGAACTCACTATAGTCAAGTGTGCATGTAGCCATATATCTAAGACCTAAACTCACTATAGTAAAGTTTGCGTGTAGCCATATATCCAAGACCTGAACTGACTATGGTAAAGTGTGCATGTAGCCATATATCCAAGACCTGAACTCACTATGGCCAAGTGTGCATGTAGCCATATATCCAAGACCTGAACTCACTATAGTTAAGTGTGCATGTAGCCATATACCCAAGACCTGAACTCACTATTGTCAAGTGTGCATGTAGCCATATATCCAAGACCTGAATTCACTATGTTCAAGTGTGCATGTAGCCATATATCCAAGACCTGAACTCACTATAGTCAAGTGTGCATGTACCCATATATCCAAGACCTGATTTCACTATAGTCAATTGTGCATGTAGCCATATATCCAAGACCTGAACTCACTATGGTCAAGTGTGCATGTAGCCCTATATCCAAGACCTGAACTCACTATGGTCAAGTGTGCATGTAGCCATATATCCAAGACCTTAACTCACTATAGTTAAGTGTGCATGTAGCCATATATCCAAGACCTGAACTCACTATTGTCAAGTGTGCATGTATGCATATATCCAAGACCTGAACTCACTATGGTCAAGTGTGCATGTAGCCATATATCCAATACCTGAACTCACTATAGTCAAGTGTGCATGTAGCCATATATCCAAGACCTGAACTCACTATGGTCAAGTGTACCCGTACCCATATATCCAAGACCTGAACTCACTATAGTCAAGTGTGCATGTACCCATATATCCAAGAACTGAACTCACTATAGTCAAGAGTGCATGTAGCCATATATCTAAGACCTGAACTCACTATAGTCAAGTGTGCATGTAACCATATATCCAAGACCTGAACTCACTATGATCAATTGTGCATGTAGCCATATACCCAAGACCTGAACTCACTATGGTCAAGTGTGCATGTAGCCATATATCCAAGACCTGAACTCACTATAGTCAAGTGTGCATATAGCCATATATCCAAGACCTGAACTCACTATGGTCAAGTGTACCTGTACCCATATATCCAAGACCTGAACTCACTATAGTCAAGTGTGCATGTACCCATATATTCAAGAACTGAACTCACTATAGTCAAGTGTGCATGTAGCCATATATCTAAGACCTGAACTCACTATAGTCAAGTGTGCATGTAGCCATATATCCAAGACCTGAACTCACTATGGTCAATTGTGCATGTAGCCATATACCCAAGACCTGAACTCACTATGGTCAAGTGTGCATGTAGCCATATATCCAAGACCTGAACTCACTATGGTCAAGTGTGCCTGTAGCCATATATCCAAGACCTGAACTCACTATAGTCAAGTGTGCATGTAGCCATATATCCAAGACCTGAACTCACTTTGGTCAAGTGTGCATATAGCCATATATCCAAGACCTGAACTCGCTATGGTCAAGAATGCATGTAGCCATATATCCAAGACCTGAACTCACTATGGTCAATTGTGCATGTAGCCATATACCCAAGACCTGAACTCACTATGGTCAAGTGTGCATGTAGCCATATATCCAAGACCTGAACTCACTATGGTCAAGTGTGCATGTAGCCCTATATCCAAGACCTGAACTCACTATAGTCAAGTGTGCATCTACCCATATATCCAAGACCTGAACTCACTATAGTCAAGAGTGCATGTACCCATATATCCAAGACCTGAACTCACTATAGTCAAGTGTGCATGTGGCCATATATCCAAGACCTGAACTCACTATGGTCAAGTGTGCATGTACCTATATATCCAAGACCTGAACTCACTATAGTCAAGTGTGCATGTAGCCATATATCCAAGACCTAAACTCACTATAGTAAAGTTTGCGTGTAGCCATATATCCAAGACCTGAACTCACTATAGTAAAGTGTGCGTGTAGCCATATATCCAAGACCTGAACTCACTATAGTCAAGTGTGCGTGTAAAGTGTGCATGTCTGAAATCACTAATATCGGCCATGACAAGGGCTGCCAGATGAGACTTCTTCCCGCTTATAATCGAACGTAAAGACGAAAAGAGCCATGTATATATATATATGCAAAACCCTTAGCCGACTTTATCCCTCCCCCTGGGCGCACTCTAGTGGGCTCAGTCCGTTTCCTTGGTGAAGCAAGCCACGAACTCTGTTGACTCAGTCAGGTACCCTTTTACAGCTGAGTCGAATGGGGAAGGTGGTTATACCACGAAAAAACACGAACGACCTTTCTGGTCTGAGCACCACGGAACATGGTACTGGATTGGCAGTATTGCTCAGAGTCACTGGACCACACTGATCCATAAATATATTTAAAATAATGAGAGAGAGAGAGCGATGGAAGGAGAGACGAAAAGAATCAAAGAGGGGATACATTGGAAAGAGAATATGAAACAATAAGAATAACAAGAAAAATGAAAATATTTAAAACTAAGAAAGAGGAGGGGGCTGGATGGCCTAGAGGTCAAGCGTCCGTTTCACACTCCCAACGTACCCAGTTCGAATCACTCTCGTATTCAGTTTGGCAGACATGAGTTTTTTTTCTCTCGCTACCCCACGCACGGAAAGTAATGGCAACCTACCGTACTGCACACCTGCCAAGAAACTTATAACAGCCAAATAGGTTACAGTTGTGAGAAGCCCCGTTCTGTAAAGGATATGATGGTTACTTTTTTTTTTTTTAAGAAAGAGAATGGGAAGCAGGAGATAGAGAGAGAGAGAGATAGAGAGAGGGGGGGTGGAGAAAGAGAGAGTAGAGAGAGAAAGGAGGAGGGTAAAGAGAAAGATATGTTCATATCTCAACTTACATAAGGATTTGATAAATCTGCTCAAACGTCATGCACATCTCCATGCCACACACGACCATGACCAAGAGCACCTGCTTACAGTGACCGACACCTTTCTGTTGATGTGTGACGGGAAGATGATCCTCGCGACATTGTAAGGCGATGGACACTTGCATGGACTCGCTCACTGATGCACCCGCCGCCATTTGATTCACGCAAGAAACTTGGCTCTTATGGACTGAAACTACCAAATGATAAAGTAAAGTCAGTCTTATTGTATGTCTCTGAAACTAAGATAGTGGCAACAACAACAAACAAACTGATGCAACATTGCATCAATGTACAGAACAGAAGGAATGACATTATGTGATCAGATCACCTAGCAGAAATTGGTTGATAGATCCAAAGACATAACAGTGGGGTTGGTAGTGCTGAAACAAAAATGGCCTTGGACAGGATACACATCAATAAAACGTACAATACAGCCACCTAAAAGAACAAGAAAGCACATCCACAAATTAATTAACGAAAGGTTCAGATTAGATACCAGGAAATATTTATTTTTTAGTCAGCGAGTGGTGAATGCTTGGAATACATTGCCACAGGAAATAGTGGAGACAAGGTCAATTAATGCAATCAAGAATATATTGGATGCGCATATGTATTTTTAGATCAGGTGAATGTAGAAGAAACTGGTTGTGTACAGGCTCTATGGAGTTTTCTAAACCAGTATAAAGACGTTGAGTAAAGAGTAACAAAATTAGAGACGACAATTCTAGACATATATATTAATGACATTGCGGAGAGAAAGAGATAGAAAGAGAGGGAGAGAGAGAAAGGGAGAGAGAGTGCTGGGAGGGACGGTCCAAGTCAGGAGGCCTTGACCTTTATTTTGTTAAGACATGTGCTCAATATTGAGCCGAAAAAGAATATATTAAGTAAACTAAATCACAGAACGCGACAAGAACATCTAGTGAACAAGTTGAAGAAGAAGACAAAGCAATTGTTGTCTCAATGACGAAATTGAAGAAGACGATCCAAAAACAGAACTCTGGTGACAACAATTGTTGAAGCCCGATCTACCGGACAGACCTTGACGAAATAATGGCAGTTACTGTTTATCAATCTCTGATAATATGACTGGTTTGATGGACAAAAGAATCGAATCGTGAAGAAACATAATATGATCAAAACTGATCACCAAGCGTAAGTTTGTATATCTAACTGACCATATGACCGCCACTGCATCCAATCATACCAATTATACATCTATTCATATATAAATATATTCATTAATCCATTCTTCAGTCCGTTCAAGAATTGATTCATATTTCGAAATATTCACAAATTCATACTTATCCACCTTTCAATCGATTCAAGCACATAGATCTTCTCAATTATCCAACGTTCAATCCATTCATTCACATCTATCTTCCCATTTATCCACCATTCACATTTATCTGTCCATTTATCCACCATTCACTCCATCCATTCACATTTATCTGTCCATTTATCCACCATTCACATTTATCTGTCCATTTATCCATTCATATGTTCATCCTGTCACCTTTCTATCCATATAGATTTTTAAAAGACTTACTTCCAATCAGCTGGAGATCACATAATGTGATATATTGACCTGTGATAACTGCCTGATACCATTTATACCCCTGGTGTCACTTGTGAAAACGAACCAGTTCCAAACAGATTCTGGTGGACCTTACTGGTAGGCGCGTGTTCGCTAACGTTCATTTGTCGTTGGCAAATTTTTGTACAGGTAAAAGTTACATACAAGCCCAACCTATGGTCCAATAATTAAAACTCGATACGGTTGTAAGCCATGCAACGGCCAACTCAAGATATACCTTTTTTTAAAAAGGCGGTTAATGTTATGCAGTGGAACTAATCAACATGCCAGTTGGTAAACTGACGTCTGCGGGTCATCATGCAGTCGTTGTACACATTCATCATCATTTATCTGCCATTTTAGAAGGCGTAGAATAGGATCAACATTACATTTGGTTTATCCTACTCAGCTTTTAGGGAAACATGGATTCCTTTGCTTGAAGTGCGGTTTCAGTAGCAATAGGTTTTACATGGTGAGGCTGCAAGCCTCATGCACAAGCATCTCTAGTCGCCTGTTACAACGTCAGTTCAGTTCAGTTCATCCCATAACCCATCAGGTCGTCGGGGCACACTTGAAGTCACTCCCCCGCCATCTCTTTCTGTCCGCTGCCGCCAGTCGTGTCTCACCGAGACGATGGTTTGACCACTCAGTGATGTTGTCTGCCCATCCCCGGTCTCTCTTTCCTGGCTACATGTAGTAACAAGCGACTCGGAAGGAAGCAGATACGCGTAGAAAGGCGCCGTCGCTCTTCTTGACATGGTCCAAGGGAGAGTTAGAACCACATTCCAAGATCTGCAGGAAGTCCGGCTAGAGGCGGCGGTCCCGTCCAGTGTGAACCCATCCCAGTACTCTCTCTGACCAAGTTCACAAAAGCAATCCCTTCCCTGATGCTACACATACAATTTGCACACTTCCCAAACGACTACGTTGTTTTATCGACTAGAGGATATGCACCCCGGAAACCTGCTGCGGATATTTTAATTATAATACAAATCAATAATAATAGATTAGTTGTGGACAGCGTGAGAATGTTGATAATTAGATCAAGAAGAAAGCGATCGTGTAAGGAAATCAATTGGCAGGAAGAACACTAACCCCTCTAGTGTAGATGACCATCCAACACGTGACTTTGCATACCCTGCCATTCATGTAAGATAGAAACAGGGTGTCCGGCAAGTTGACAAGTTTGAAAGAAAGGACTAGAATCAATAGATACATTAGCCGAGCTGTCATCGTGAGATGAAGTCGTCGAGGCTGTCAGAGCCTGGGGCGGAGGAGTTGAGGATGAGTTCTTTATTAAGGAAATGCTATAAAGACATGTGCACCATATCATATACTCATGTGGCACCAAAAGCCAAGATCCAGGTCCTATCGGGGAGGGGGAGGGGGTGGTTGTTCCTGCTAACACGAATAAGAGCGATATATCTCTCGTCCCTAAAACTAGAAAGCTCTGACAAGTCAGGACCGTTTTGGAGGTTTAGTTAAAGTCCTTTCAACCTCAGACCGTAGCCTTTTTTTTGGTTAGGTTATATCAGAACGTATTGGGGATCAAGATGCTGAGCAACGCACGAGCTGCAGTGGTCAGCGACCCATAGCTGACTGCTAGCGTCAGGGCCAGCGAACCAGAGCTGCCAAGACCCTTCTACACCTCCACGCAGGTGATCCTGGATAACAGGCTGCAGCAGGGCAGTCTGGCTAAGGAGAAGGGATCGAAGAAGGAATGCTAACCCGGTACTCAAAAAATGCTTGCTGAAGTCGGATGTGTTGGACCGAAAGGTGCAAATATCGCAGCCAAGCTGTAAACTACGACACAACGCATTCCGTTCTCTGGACTACATTCTGCTACTTAAGCCCTTTCAGGGTTTGGTAGTGGGAGATCGAGAACGAACGAACGAAGAAGAAGAAGAAGAAGAAGAAGAAGATATTGGCCAGTGCATGGATGCGTGTGTGTATGTTTCTGTGTGTTCCACAATGGCAGTTTTACCGTACAGCAGTTTTAAAAATGTTTTATGGCCTGTCTTCGTTTAGATTTGTCGGCAGTAGATACCTTTCAAATGTGTTTTAAACCCTCCTAGGCTCATACAAAATGCATATTATAATTTTTGTGCACAATTAATATGTTGTTGTTTGCACATGCCCATAATGAGTAGGTTCACTCTTCTGTGCGCCCTGAAAAGGTCGTTAAGTGGTGGGTTACAGTAGCTTTCCTCACATTCCGAGCGTGCTGATGAAGGTGGACCGTGGCCTCCAGACGGTTGTGCTATGCTTGGCTTCATCTGCGTGTCACTAACTACTACGGGGATCACGTAGATCCCTCACCCCGTTAGCCAGGCTTGCTGAAAACAGCCCGTTTCCAAGGAAGGCTACTAGGAAGCCGAGGTGAGGGTCTTGGCCAGTATATTTTTTCCTGACTCATCTAATCAGTATATTTTGCCTGACCAGACAATTAATATAGTCTATATTGTAGGACAAAATGAAACGTTTAATATTGGTCCTGAGATTTAGCATTTTTGGAGCAATGATTTTATTAATAGCTTATCCAAGACCACGTGACAGAAATATTTGACGTTCACTGGCGAGAAGAAAAGACAATCTTGCTTCTCGTGCTGCTATAAAACACACATCCCATTATTTGATCCAAACTGGAACATCGCTTACTGCGGTTATACACGAGTGGAGCGCAGAAGTGTCTGAGTTTGGCATTCCATCTCAGTCACGAAGACGAGGTCGAGTCCCATTGTCAGAAAGTGACCTGTAAGCTACCTATGTATGCCCGTAGAGTAAGAATAACATTAAACACAACAAAATCTGCCGGAGTGTGTTACTATGCGCTTTGGGAACAACCAAAAACTGTTGGAGCTTAAGAATCACAATATCCATTCACATTATAGGGAAAGGCAAGCACTGTTTCCACTGCATATATGGACCTACTTCGTCTGATATATAATTTAGAAAGAATATTTAGTGTGAACTACATGCAACTTTGAGCCATATTTGCATATTCATAATTGTGAGTATTTATCTTCCGTTCCGTCTGACAGAGACTTCAAAATACGTTTAATTTGTAAGACTTCAGTTATTTAACGTCACATAATACTCGAGACTTGAACATTCATAAAATGTTGGAGAACCGCCTGCAGTCAGCCATCGAGGAAGAGACGCCCATGTCGTGACCTGATAGTACATCTTAGAGCTAAACATCCCATCTGGCATGCGTGACGTGGTTAGCTTTCAAACCTTGGAATTTACGAACATTTTTCACAGAAATAAAAACAAAAACAAAATGGCAAACAATCGACCGATTTTTTCGTGCACTGTGACTAATCCAGTTGGTACTGCATCTCGTCAATGTGACACGGCACGTGTCTACGGATCTGACCAATGTACTACCTGGGCATTCCCCCTCTCTATGATAATGTCATCGTCTTAAAAAAGACACTACAAAACTGTTCCCTTTTAAGAAGTAAACTGCATGTATTAAAGAGGTCACTGGCCCATTTGTCTGCTTTAGAAACGGTTTTTTTAATACTGATATCTTGGTCATACCATTCAATTTGGAGTGATTCTTTGTTAATTGGCTGTTTATGTGCTAATTCGATCAGAGGTTTAATGCACATTATAGATAGGCAGACATGTCAAAAGATAGGCCGATGTGTCATGAGGAAAGCAGACATGTCATGAGGTAAGCAAACATGTCACTAGGTAGGCACACAATTCAATAGGTAGGCAGACATGTCAAAAGATAAACAGGTAAGATGGTATGTGTGGTAGAGATAGTGGGAGACTGGAGGATAGGGTGTGGTAGAGATAGTGGGAGACTGGAGGATAGGGTGTGGTAGATAGTGGGAGACTGGAGGCTAGTGTGTGGTAGAGATAGTGGGAGACTGGAGGCTAGTGTGTGGTAGAGATAGTGGGAGACTGGAGGCTAGTGTGTGGTAGAGATAGTGGGATACTGGAGGCTGGTAGAGATAGTGGGAGACTGGAGGCTAGTGTGTGGTAGAGATAGTGGGAGACTGGAGGCTAGTGTGTGGTAGAGATAGTGGGATACTGGAGGCTGGTAGAGATAGTGGGAGTCTGGAGGCTGGTGTGTAGTAGAGATAGTGGGATACTGGAAGATAGGGTGTGGTAGAGATAGTGGGATACTGGAGGATAGGGTGTGGTAGAGATAGTGGGATACTGGAGGCTGGTGTGTGGTAGAGATAGTGGGATACTGGAGGATAGGGTGTGGTAGATAGTGGGATACTGGAGGCTAGTGTGTGGTAGAGATAGTGGGATACTGGAGGATAGGGTGTGGTAGATAGTGGGAGACTGGAGGCTAGCGTGTGGTAGAGATAGTGGGAGACTGGAGGCTGGTAGAGATAGTGGGAGACTGGAGGCTGGTAGAGATAGTGGGAGTCTGGAGGCTGGTGTGTGGTAGAGATAGTGGGAGACTGGAGGCTAGTGTGTGGTAGAGATAGTGGGAGACTGGAGGCTAGGGTGTGGTAGATAGTGGGAGACTGGAGGCTAGGGTGTGGCTAGAGATAGTTGGAGACTGGAGGCTAGGGTGTGGTGGTAAACTGGAGGCTAGAGTGGGGTAAAGGGAGACTGGAAGCTAGAGTGGGGTAGAGGAAGACTGGAGGCTAGGGTGTGGTAGAGGGAGATTGGAGGCTAGAGTGGGGTAGAAGGCTAGAGTGGGGTAGAGGGCGATTGGGGGCTAGAGCGGGCTAGAGGTAGATTAGAGGCTAGAGCGGGGTAGAGGAACATTGGAGGCTATTGTATGGTAGAGGGAGACTGGAGGCTAGGGTATGGTAGAGGAAGACTAAAGTGTGGTAGATGGAGACTAGAGTGGGGTAGAGGAAGACTGGAGGCTAGAGTGGGGTAGAGGAAGACTGGAGGCTAGAGTGGGGTAGAGGAAGACTAGAGTGGGGTAGAGGAAGACTGGAGGCTAGAGTGGGGTAGAGGAAGACTAGAGTGGGGTAGAGGAAGACTGGAGGCTAGAGTGGGGTAGAGGGAGGCTAGAGTGGGGTAGAGGAAGACTGGAGGCTAGAGTGGGGTAGAGGAAGACTAGAGTGGGGTAGAGGAAGACTGGAGGCTAGAGTGGGGTAGAGGAAAACTAGAGTGGGGTAGAGGAAGACTGGAGGCTAGAGTGAGGTAGAGGAAGACTAGAGTGGGGTTCAGGAAGACTGGAGTGGGGTAAAGGAAGACTGGAGGCTAGAGTTGGGTAGAGGAAGACTAGAGTGGGGTAGAGGAAGACTGGAGGCTAGAGTGGGGTAGAGGAAGACTGGAGGCTAGGGTGGGGTAGAGGAAGACTGGAGGCTAGAGTGGGGTAGAGGGAGGCTAGAGTGGGGTAGAGAAAGACTGGAGGCTAGAGTGGGGTAGAGGAAGACTGGAAGCTAGAGTGGGGTAGAGGAAGACTAGAGTGGGGTAGAGGGAGGCCAGAGTGGGGTAGAGAGAGACTGGAGGCTAGAGTGTGGTAGAGGGAGGCTAGAGTGGGGTAGAGGGAGGCTAGAGTGGGGTAGAGGGAGGCTAGAGTGGGGTAGAGGGAGGCTGGAGGCTAGAGTGTGGTAGAGGGAGGCTAGAGTGGGGTAGAGGGAGACTAGAGTGGGGTAGAGGGAGACTGGAGGCTAGAGTGTGGTAGAGGAAGACTACAGTGGGGTAGAGGAAGACTGGAGGCTAGAGTGGGGTAGAGGGAGACTGGAGGCTAGAGTGGGGTAAAGGAAGAATGGAGGCTAGAGTGTGGTAGAGGGAGGCTAGAGTGGGGTAGAGGGAGGCTAGAGTGGGGTAGAGGGAGGCTGGAGGCTAGAGTGTGGTAGAGGAAGGCTAGAGTGGGGTAGAGGGTGACTAGAGTGGGGTAGAGGAAGACTGGAGGCTAGAGTGGGGTAGAGGGAGGCTAGAGTGGGGTAGAGGAAGACTGGAGGCTAGAGTGGGGTAGAGGAAGACTAGAGTGGGGTAGAGTGGGGTAGAGGGAGGCTAGAGTGGGGTAGAGGAAGACTGGAGGCTAGAGTGGGGTAGAGGAAGACTAGAGTGGGGTAGAGGAAGACTGGAGGCTAGAGTGTGGTAGAGGGAGGCTGGAGGCTAGGGTGGGGTAGAGGAAGACTGGAGGCTAGAGTGTGGTAGAGGAAGACTGGAGGCTAGGGTGGGGTAGAGGGAGACTGGAGGCTAGGGTGGGGTAGAGGAAGACTGGAGGCTAGGGTGGGGTAGAGGGAGACTGGAGGCTAGGGTGGGGTAGAGGGAGGCTAGAGTGGGGTAGAGGAAGACTAGAGTGGGATAGAGGAAGACTGGAGGCTAGAGTGGGGTAGAGGAAGACTGGAGGCTAGAGTGGGGTAGAGGAAGACTGGAGGCTAGAGTGTGGTAGAGGGAGGCTAGAGTGGGGTAGAGGAAGACTGGAGACTAGAGTGGGGTAGAGGAAGACTAGAGTGTGGTAGAGGGAGACTGGAGTGGGGTAGAGGGAGACTAGAGTGGGGTAGAGGAAGACTGGAGTGGGGTAGAGGAAGACTAGAGTGGGGTAGAGGAAGACTGGAGGCTAGAGTGGGGTAGAGGGAGACTAGAGTGGGGTAGAGGGAGACTGGAGTGGGGTAGAGGGAGACTAGAGTGGGGTAGAGGAAGACTGGAGTGGGGTAGAGGAAGACTGGAGTGGGGTAGAGGAAGACTGGAGGCTAGAGTGTGGTAGAGATTAGCCGTATGTTGAGAAATCTATGGACAGCAAAGATACTAATAAGGTAGTGCTTGAAGAAGACAGACACACAGTCAGCTTATGGCAAGCAGAGGAACAAGGCAGTCATCGTATTTATAGCATACAATTAGAAGAGGCGGATTGGAACACATGGTAGCAACGGCAGAATTGCCAGGGACGAGAGACAGAGGAAGGCATACAGCGAAATATAGGACATCTTGAAAGAATGGCATGGGAGACCATAGACGGCGGGACTGATAAACAGCACACGGCACACGCGGGGGTTGAGTAATAGTCAACCGGCAGGACATGATGATGATGATGAGTGGATTAAAGGGTGGAAACATTTCTTCTCTGCCCCCCTCTCCCTCTCTGTGATAGGATTAGAGATAATGTATAAACATATCACATCTGCTCTCTCTCTCTCTCTCTCTCACACTCTGTGATAGGATTAGAGATAATGTATAAACATATCACATCTGCACTCTCTCTCTCTCTCACACTCTGTGATAGGATTAGAGATAATGTATAAACATATCACATCTGCACTCTCTCTCTCTCTCACACTCTGTGATAGGATTAGAGATAATGTATAAACATATCACATCTGCGCTCTCTCTCTCTCACTCTCTGTGATAGGATTAGAGATAATGTATAAACATACCACATCTGCTCTCTGTGATATGATTAGAGATTATGTATAAACATACCACATCTGCTCTCTCTCTCTCTCTGTGATAGGATTTGAGATAATGTATAAAAATACCACATCTGCTCTCTCTCTCTCTGTGATAGGATTAGAGATAATGTATAAACGTATCACATCTGCTCTCCCTCTTTCTCTCTCTGTGATTTGATTAGAGATAATATATAAAAATGTGGCGCCATAACTGGCTGTGGGTCTACATTGCTCGTCTGTTTTAGTTCATTATAGATGCCGCCAGACCATGGATTTGCTGAGAATTCCCACTAGTCAACGACTTACACTTGGGTTCACGGAAACGTGTTGTTGTTTTCCATTTGGACTGGTTGATTCGTTCGTTTTGTGTGTTTTCTTCCGTCTGATTATCCTGGAATGGACATCAGCTATATGAATAACACTAGGCTTAAACATGTGTCACTGTCTTGTTCACACGGCTGGACTTCATGAGATTGGCGCCTTCGCCCTAGCTGAAGACAGTGTCAGCTTTGTTGTATGGAATCTAGACACAACTATAATGAACTGCCACCAGGAGAGAGATGGGTCCCGTCAGGCGTGTAGCGGCCTAAGACTCACTGTTGTTGTATGGCAGAACTCGTACTACAAACAGTAAAAACTTGCCTCATCGATTTTCTAGGTTATGGGACTGATGATGATGAATGTATAAACATGCCATCCCTTCTCTCACACATCATGTACTACATAATGTCTGGTATATGGTGCTTTTAATGAGAATCTTCATATTGAAATGTACATACAGCATGGACTACAAGAACAACAAAAATACAGTTCAAAACCAACATCAACACAACAAATGAACAACATAAAACTCATAGAAATGTTACAGTTCTATGTAAGAGTGTACGGTTGGCTTGTATACTAGTTAGATTACAAGAGTTTGACTCTGCTCATATAACTAGAAACATATATAGTTTCTTGCTTCATACCAACAGACATTGACAGATGATCTAACCAAGGGCTGTCAAACTGAAGCAGCCATCCCATCCTGAAGAGGCCTGTAAAATAATGCCTGATGATGAGCCAGCACATCAAGTACAGTCACCAGGCCTGAAGGTCAGAGAAAACGGCACCCTGTCATGTCCGTTTGTTTGTTGAGCATGTGTGACAACCTTCGGAGATTGTGTAACATTCTTCCAATGTTCAAAACGTAGTTGACTGTTTTTATGTGTTGTTTCGTCTGTCTAGTCCTTGGTGAAAGTCTATTGTGGTGGAAACGTGGGTAAACATCTGCTGCAGTTCTCATGTTACGCCAGGTATTTGTATTTCAACAATTCTGTGTTTTACGTACATGTCTGTCAACATTCACAGGTTGCCAACAACTACTATGGATGACTATTTGTCTGTCAACATTCACAGGTTGCCAACAACTACTATGGATGACTATTTGTCTGTCAACATTCACAGGTTGCCAACAGCTACTATGGATGACTATTTGTCTGTCAACGTTCACAGGTTGCCAACAACTACTATGGATGACTATTTGTCTGTCAACATTCACAGGTTGCCAACAGCTACTATGGATGACTATTTGTCTGTCAACATTCACAGGTTGCCAACAGCTACTATGGATGACTATTTGTCTGTCAACATTCACAGGTTGCCAACAGCTACTATGGATGACTATTTGTCTGTCAACATTCACAGGTTGCCAACAGCTACTATGGATGACTATTTGTCTGTCAACATTCACAGGTTGCCAACAGCTACTATGGATGACTATTTGTCTGTCAACATTCACAGGTTGCCAACAGCTACTATGGATGACTATTTGTCTGTCAACATTCACAGGTTGCCAACAGCTACTATGGATGACTATTTGTCTGTCAACATTCACAGGTTGCCAACAGCTACTATGGATGACTATTTGTCTGTCAACATTCACAGGTTGCCAACAGCTACTATGGATGACTATTTGTCTGTCAACATTCACAGGTTGCCAACAGCTACTATGGATGACTATTTGTCTGTCAACATTCACAGGTTGCCAACAGCTACTATGGATGACTATTTGTCTGTCAACATTCACAGGTTGCCAACAGCTACTATGGATGACTATTTGTCTGTCAACATTCACAGGTTGCCAACAGCTACTATGGATGACTATTTGTCTGTCAACATTCACAGGTTGCCAACAGCTACTATGGATGACTATTTGTCTGTCAACATTCACAGGTTGCCAACAGCTACTATGGATGACTATTTGTCTGTCAACATTCACAGGTTGCCAACAGCTACTATGGATGACTATTTGTCTGTCAACATTCACAGGTTGCCAACAGCTACTATGGATGACTATTTGTCTGTCAACATTCACAGGTTGCCAACAGCTACTATGGATGACTATTTGTCTGTCAACATTCACAGGTTGCCAACAGCTACTATGGATGACTATTTGTCTGTCAACATTCACAGGTTGCCAACAGCTACTATGGATGACTATTTGTCTGTCAACATTCACAGGTTGCCAACAGCTACTATGGATGACTATTTGTCTGTCAACATTCACAGGTTGCCAACAGCTACTATGGATGACTATTTGTCTGTCAACATTCACAGGTTGCCAACAGCTACTATGGATGAGCACACCAGCTGTGCTTACCAAGAAGGAATCTCATTTCAAATGCCCCCCATCTTCAGTCTGACAGCAGTCCTCTGATATCGATCAGCCAGAAATGGATCACCCATTATAAGAAAGCATGGGGCATGTACTACAGACAACCACTGATAACCCAGGTAACAAAAATGCTCAAGTCTTCCATCCAATGTACAAGATGATGATGATTGATTACTCAAGATTGGTAAAATACCAGAATTCAATGAAGAAGACAGATAAATAATGATGACAATGATTATGGGACATTTAGCACTACTAGAACCAGCCTGACAGCAGCAAACTCTGATGTGGAGAACAAGAAGACTATACAAATCATGGCAGGGATTGACAAATGTCATAGCAAGATGAGTCCGCTAGTTTAGACTTGTGGGTTAGAAATCTACCAATAATAGCTCAAATATGATGCAGGAATAAGAGAAGAAATAGTTTTCCTGGATAGTGAGGCAAGAAGAATAAATATCGAGGAAGCAGCAACTTCTTCTTCTTCTTCTTCGTACGCAGTCAGACAGTAACCATTATTTTTTCGACAAAAGCGGCGGTCATCCTGAGGCTGTCGCCACTGCCATAGAGCTTGTCTTGCAGTTCCACTGGTGATGGCCACATCTGCTCTCTCTGATCCTCGTATGTCGGGCAGTTCTGCAGCAGATGTTCAGCGGTCATTTTACCAATACCGCACGGGCATTCGTCGGTACACCCTATCTTCAATTTGTTGAATACGTGGTACCTCAGTCTATTGTGGCCAGTGCGAAGTCTGAAGACAACGACCTGCTCTCTTCGATTCAACTGGTAATAGGCATCGTTTTTGGTGTAACCAGTATGTTCGGTTTCCCATTTGGTCATGTATCTGGCTTTGATAAGCCGTTTTGACTCTTCGTACGTCGTACTAGTATCTGTTTGTGGTAGTCTTGCACCTTCTTTTGCCAGTCTGTCTGCCTCCTCATTGCCTTGGATGTTGCAGTGTGATGGGACCCACTGTACCACTACCCTTTTTGGTGCGGACTGCTGGCACAGTTTGCAGAGTGCTGCTCTTAAGTCATTAAGCTCAGTATTTTTCTGGCTTTTTAGCGCTGTGACTACGGCGAGAGCATCTGTAAGCAGGACTATATGGCTTTCATTTTCACTGTGTGTCACCATTTCTTCCACTGCCGCCCTCAGTGCCTCTGCTCTGAAATTGCTTGTGTACTTACCAGTAGCGAATGACAGTGTTATTTTTCTGCCATTTGGTAGGTTCAGGAATGCTCCTGCCCCTCCGTTCTATGTAGTGTTTGTTACAGAACCGTCGGTGTATGCATGGATCCAGTCCATGCTTGGGTAGCTTTTCGTTATGAAGCTTAGGGTAGTATCTCTCCTTTCTTTTTCGGTCTGGCAGTTTTTGTTTCCAATACCTGGTATATTTTCTACCACCTCTGGAAATATATCCTGCCTCCAGGTAGGTTTTCGTACAGTAGTGATGGGTTTTGGTGTTGTTAGTGCGTTTATGGGATCTTCGTGCATCTTTGCTTTGGCTATTTCTGCAAAGTTTCTCCGCTTTAGTTTCCCATTTCCCAAATTGTTTAGTCTCTGGTGCATTGGATGGTCGGTCAGTCTTCGGAGTTTCTCTGACTGCAGCTGGGCTCTGCAGTCTCTTCTATCGGTCATGGATTGCAGTTTTGTAATCTTTTCAAGTTCTACAATTGGCGTTGACTTCATGCCTCCTGTTATAATTCTCATGACTTGGTTTTGAAGTTTGCTAACTTTATCGAAGTTTGCCTTCGCTGCTGTTGTCCATGCCGCAATGCCATACTCGAGAACTGGTCTCACTCTTCCAGTGTACAGTTTCTTTAGTATGCCTTCGTCTGCTCCCCAGCTTGTGCCAGCAAGTTTCCTCATGATTGCCATTCTTTCCCTGGCTTTCATTCGGTTTCTCTCAATCTGACTTGTCCATGTCATGCGCCGATCAAATGTGACTCCCAGATAGGTTGGGTTGTCGTTTGGCTGCAGGAATTTGCCATTTAGACTTAATTTGGTATTTTGGGGTTTTAATGAAAGCGAGAATATTGTGCATGTGGTTTTCTCCTCGTTTATTTTGACCAGCCATGAGTTCGCCCACTCTTCCAACGATGTTAGGGCCGTCTGCATCCGATTTCTTGCTATGGTGAGATTCTTTTCAGAGGTCCACATAGCCAGATCGTCTCTTCTTGGTATATTCTCTGTAATATCGTTTATATATACCAGGAAGAGTGTGGGTGACAGTACTCCCCCTTGGGGTACTCCCTGCTCGAGTGTCACCTTTTTGCTCATCTGCCCTTGTACTTGGACTCTGGCCGTTCTTTGTTTGAGGTAGTGGTTGATCCACTTGTACATTTTCCCACAAACATCACTTCTTCTTAGCTTGACTCTGAGTCCGTCTTTCCAGACTTTGTCAAATGCCTTTTCCAGATCCACCCAAACAGCTACTGTGTGTTTCTGTGCCTGGTAGGCATCTTCTATCTCCTGGGCTATGAGGATGACCTGGTCCTCAGTGGATCTGTGCTGTCTAAAGCCGGCTTGCTGTGGAATTAGTATTCGTTTTTCTTCCAGGTGCCACATCAGTCTGGTGTTTATCATCCGTTCCATCAGCTTGCCGACACAGCTCAGTAGGCTGATGGGCCTGTATCCATTTGGATCTGTTTTGTCCTTTCCTGTTTTTGGTACTGGTACCAGTATTGCATCTTTCCATGCCTGGGGTACAATTCCCCTTTTCCAGCTTTGGTTCAGGACCGATAGCAGTTTCCTCTTCGCTGTTTGGCCCAGCCCCATCAGCATTTCGTTTGTTATCCCGTCTTTTCCGGGAGATTTCCTTTTCTTTAATGTTCTCATAGCCTCTTCCATTTCGGAAGCAGCAACTAAAAGTCAGTGTATGGATGGACCAAGCTGACAGAATGGCTAACATGCACGACGTGTGACGTGATTCCTGGACACACAGCAACGTTCAGCTATGTCTAGTATATGCACTCTTGTTTTCTCTTTCTAGATGTTCTTGGTTTCCTCCCTTCCTTGGATTTGGTTACAAGTATATTCTCATGCTCTGACCAAAATAACTAGTTCTGAAAGGGCCTCTCATTCACTCTCCTTCCATGACACAATCTATTACCTACAGCAATGAGATGACTGGAGACACTCCCTATCAAACCTGAGCAATGAGATGACTGGAGACACTCCCTATCAAACCTGAGCAATGAGACTGGAGACACTCCCTATCAAACCTGAGCAATGAGATGACTGGAGACACTCCCTATCAAACCTGAGCAATGAGATGACTGGAGACACTCCCTATCAAACCTGAGCAATGAGACTGGAGACACTCCCTATCAAACCTGAGCAATGAGACTGGAGACACTCCCTATCAAACCTGAGTAATGAGATGACTGGAGACACTCCCTATCAAACCTGAGCAATGAGACTGGAGACACTCCCTATCAAACCTGAGCAATGAGACTGGAGACACTCCCTATCAAACCTGAGCAATGAGATGACTGGAGACACTCCCTATCAAACCTGAGCAATGAGATGACTGGAGACACTCCCTATCAAACCTACAGCAATGAGATGACTGGAGACACTCACTATCAAACCTGAGCAATGAGACTGGAGACACTCCCTATCAAACCTGAGCAATGAGACTGGAGACACTCCCTATCAAACCTGAGCAATGAGATGACTGGAGACACTCCCTATCAAACCTGAGCAATGAGACTGGAGACACTCCCTATCAAACCTGCAGCAATGAGACTAGACTTGAGACACTCCCTATCAAACCTGCAATCACCTAGCATGCTCCACTTCATCCATCTGAAAATGGGCACCTAACTCAGACAAAGTTATCAGCAAGGGAGAAACTGGTTAGCCCATCACACAAAAACTGATGTCTTACAAAACTCTAGTATAAGCTAAGTGTCAACCTTCACATGACATATTACTGAAATGGTATTTGCAAACAAGAAACAGTTCTAGCCGACAAGAATATATGAATAAAAGTTGTGGAACGTCTTGTATTCTGTCAAAACAGATGAGCGGTGTCCTGATTGTTGTAGTAACTGTTGTGTACATTGTCAAACTACTACATGCTGAGATGTCTTCACACTACACGCTGAGATGTCTCCACACTACAGGTACATCTATAGTACATGTTGAAGCAATTCCACTGTGAATGCAGAGATGCCTCTACAGTGCATGCTGAGATATCTCCACATTACACACTTGAAACACCCCCACACTCAAGGCACCCCCACACTCAAGACACCCGCACACTCAAGGTACCCTCACACTCAAGACACCCCCACATTCTCAAGGCACCCTCACACTAAAGACACCCGCACACTCAAGCCACCCCCACACAACATAGTTTACTGATCATTTATCCAACTTTCATTTGACATATTAGTTTTGTTACATAAACATAATATTAACATAATATTACCAACATCAATTTCCATGAAAGTAAACACTATTTAAAAAGAAATCAGCTAGCTAACAATGACCCAACTCTACTTATCTCACCAACAATGAAATCACTGAGGTAATTCACAATGTGAACATGAAAGCCAATTCATTATCTCAACGGTTTGAACAAAAAAACTATTTTAAAAAACTATCAAACTTTCAATGATAAATTTACAATGCAGTTTAGCAGTAAGGGAGAATTAGACAACTAAATAAGACTAGAATGATATACTAAATGAAGGCTTGGCAGAGAAATGAATATAAATCAAGACTATTTTTGAGCCAAAAAACTCGGACGGATGTATGTTGTGCAGCAGACAGTGCAGGACAGACTTGACTGAGAAGGCCACCTTGTGTTAAAGACAATAACAACGTCTTGGACACTAGAATCACATCTGACACAGTTACTATGTTTCAATGATGGCACAGAATTGCATATATTTTGACATGATAAAAATATCTCAAGCCAGGCTATAAATGTATTCATTGAAATAACAAGTGGACGGTCTCATCTTCACTGATGTGATATTGTTTGTTGATAACACGGTTTCAGTTATCAGATACCTGAGAGCGATATTAATTTATGAGAAAAATATTATATATACATACATATAACATGGCAAACTTGCAAAATTTATTCAAATATATCAATGGTGAAAGATTTTGTACTTTATATTTTTTCTAATGATACTAAATTTCAAACTCTGGAGGTGAGTTTTGTTTAGACAACTCTGGATTTACCGTTGACAGATATCTGACATATAATTTGGAGTTGTGTCCCTTTGCCCAAGCACAGAACATTGGTTGTGTCTTCTTCCATTGTTACCATACAATGTTTCATTGGGATCAAAGAACATGTCTACTGTAACATTTCAGGCAAGTAGCACACAATATGTTTGTGTAAAGGGCTAGCAAACATATGCACTAAAATTTGCTACAGCAAACACTAACAGCATCTGGTCAGTGCCATGATAGTTCCAGTAAGATGGCTGGTATTAGTGTGTGTCCAAACCTTCATATGGAGAAACAAGAGCAAGCCATCTCACTTCATCTTTTCACAGCTGATTCTAACCATATGTAAACCTAACTTTAGCAAATCAATATAGTTAATTCCAGTCAATCTCTCACCCCTGAGATCTAGACTTGAGCAGCATTTCCTGATCGCTGGTTGCTGGATACAGATAAAGGTTTACAATCAATATTGTAACAACAACAAAATGAGCTGCCAAGTTGTGGACGGAGACCAGATGGAGATGGCCAGTTGTTGACAGAGACCAGGTAGAGATGACCAGTTGTTGACAGAGACCAGGTAGAGATGACCAGTTGTTGACAGAGACCAGGTAGAGATGACCAGTTGTTGACAGAGACCAGGTAGAGATGACCAGGTGTTGACAGAGACCAGGTAGAGATGACCAGTTGTTGACAGAGACCAGGTAGAAATGACCCATTGTTGACAGGAGACCAGGTAGAGATGACCAGTTGTGGACAGAGACCAGGTAGAGATGACCAGTTGTTGACAGAGACCAGGTAGAGATGACCAGTTGTTGACAGGAGACCAGGTAGAGATGACCAGGTGTTGACAGAGACCAGGTAGAGATGACCAGTTGTGGACAGAGACCAGGTAGAGATGACCAGTTGTTGACAGAGACCAGGTAGAGATGACCAGTTGTTGACAGGAGACCAGGTAGAGATGACCAGGTGTTGACAGAGACCAGGTAGAGATGACCAGTTGTTGACATAGTCCAGGTAGAGATGACCAGGTGTTGACAGAGACCAGGTAGAGATAACCAGTTGTTGACAGAGACCAGGTAGAGATGACCAGATGTTGACAGGAGACCAGGCAGTCATGTTATCAGTCCCAGAATCTCTGTTTGTCAGTGCCAGCAGTACTGTATGCTATCCTGTCTATTGATAAACGTTTCATTGTTTATACTATTAAATATTGTTAAACAAATGTTATCAATCCAAATAGCAAAAACAATAACCATTAGATAGTGATATCTACTCACGACAGTCATCTGTAGATACAATATTTCAAATACATGTGTCCCAGAGACTTGAACATGATTTCAAGAGTTCGTCCAGGACACAATCTTTGAGCTAGAAAGACATGCTATATCCTAAAGGATACTGATCATCAGTGAGGAATACCTCAAGACGGAACATTCAGCAGTTATTATTTCTAGTCTGTGTAAGGCAGAACTGAGTAGACAGATCTTTGAGAACAGCTCAACACAATAAATCATAGCTCTCTCCCCCTCTCACAAATGTATCAAGTGATTTGGAAGCTGAAACAACAACAGATGCAGCCATTCCGAATAGGCAATGCAAACAAGCAAATATGTTACACTTTCAGTACTGATAGAGAGAGGGAACATCTATTATTTAAGACGGCTGCCTCACTCAAACTATAGATATCAACTTGTCTGGTTGACCTCTGTACGACTAGTTTTCACTTCCTTCATCCTTCGGTGTATGGCCATAAAGCAGATAAAAGTTTTGTTATCACAAGTAATATCAAAAAAATGCTTCTTGTCCGTATCTTGTCTGGATGGAATTTGTCAAATATGAAGGCCTCCTAAACCAATCAGCCAAATCAATCCCAAATGTGCCCCTTGGTGTTCTGAAAATAACAAAAACAGCTAGCCAACATTAAGTAGCCAGATTGGGTTCGTAGAGATCAACTGACAATCCATAATATTCAGAAATGTGTTAGTATACAGTTATGACTAAAGATAACAATTGGTAAATGTATCTCGTTGTATTCAACCACATGTGTACTTGTTCATATAGTTTTTGTCCCCTCTCCATTAGTTTATATTGGTCTGATCTACTGGTTTGTCATTTGCTACATGTTAACATCTATGACACTATACACATACAACATTGTCAACACATTTCTACAGAGACAACATTTTCTATGAAATTATAAACACCTAAAGTGAAATCATTTCTTTTATATTTTCACATGTAACAAAATAGATATGATTAATGCACGGTAATATGATTACAATAATAATAATTGTGATGATGAGATTCAATGTTTGGCCCAGACACACATGACATCCAACCTAGCACATTCCCACACAAGCCTTGTTGGAACAACATGTGTGATGATATTCATTAACCTCTGCAGCTGTACCCTGGATGTTATCAAATATTCAACATTTCTGGACAGAATTTTCTTCTCAATTCCATATAAGTAAAATTCGTATTTCAACATCCAAACAATGAATCATGCAGCAACATGAAATTCTTTTAGTGAGGGTTAATGAAGGTCTACTATCTGCCAGTATTGTTTTTCCTCCAAAAGTCACACCATCTTGGCATTGAGGGCAGAGAATATGGCAAATTGCTTTCAATATCTTTTCAAATGAAAAGAAATATTTGTTATGGGCTGCTATTAATTTGGCTTGATGTCCTTGTCATATAGTACCAGCATTAGTTCCTGGTCATGAAATAGTCATTAACTATAAATTTTAGAAACGCATAGTTTTCTATCCACCCTGAAATTAAGGATTATCGAATAGACCATATAAACCACACCCACTGACACAGCTAGCTCTTCCACCTGGATTTACCTCCATCATTCTGGTTGGCCTTGGTTTTATAGCAAAAAACAAACACATTTCCGCACAGAAATGATAATACAATCCAGCAGCATTAAAGAAGGCCCGTCTCCACATAAGAATGAGCGGAAAACTTGTCACAGCAGTTCCTCATAGCACCTCTCAACAAGGATCAACAGTTCCGTTAAGTGCACCCAGTCTTCTGTTCTATTACATGCATGCATGTCTACCAAATGACCATCACATTTTGCAACTATAGCAAAATATTATTTCTTAATTTGGCAAAAAAATACATCTGTACATTTATTGAAATATAATTCATGGCTTTTTTTAAATCTTGACAACTATTATAATAAGAACAACAAAGACTACTTTTTACTGCCAGGGTTGACAAAAATATAGCCTCTTTTTTTGACAACCCTGACTGTAGCTACAAAGTAAACACATAATTACAAGTATACACAAAATTCACAATAAATGAATGTACTGTACACCTTATTCTATTATTTGTACCCACACTGAAATTAGCATTCTGGGAATGAATTTAGCATTTGCCATCATAGCAGTCAAGTCAGTTACTTGAGCATCTTAAATTGACTGTGAGCATTGCAGAATGGGGCAAAAAACCAGCTGCTGTTTAATACCTCGATCACTTCTTTATCTCAAGCTATTTTTACAATTTATACAGACAATTATTAGGTGTCGTTAAGTGTGGTGTGGTGTCTGTGCGTGCGCTCATGTGTGTGTGTGTGTGTGTGTGTGTGCTGCTGTGGTCGAGAGTTAAGGCACTCTCCTTCCAAAACGATGAACGGAAACAATGGGCAATTGAATCCCGCAAGTTTAAAACGTTTGGTCTCAAGGGAGGCAGGACCAGAGTGTATGCATACTGAGTTACCTCCAGTCGTCTTGACATGTGTTGTTACTGATCCAAGGTAGCTCGGGACCAGAGAGTGAGGTTGATGACCAGTGCAGCTTCTTCCTCGCTATAATTCAAATACAGTGCAAGTTACATCATCAAGACAAAACCCTCTGATGGTGTCGCTATCATCACTTGCGATGGGCAACTAACAGCACATGACATGTCTGTATGTCTGTAAGTTTTCAGTAAGTGCTGAATTATGTGGCTGTAAATTTCTTGTAAAGATTTGAAGAATATACTTGTAAGACTGGCTTTGACTGTCTGTGTACCAGGTCATGTTAGCTCTAGAACCTACAACTAAAAACACTAATATAGTCAGACCCATGTGTGGATCATTCTCAGCAGACCCCTTATGGAAGAAGAAAGTATAGCACCAGTGCACACTACTATGCATGTGGTTAAGGTGACTAAGTAGGGTCAAGCATGAGACTAGTAACCTCTTCATGTCAAAGTACCAAAGAAAGCACTACCTACTACAGGAGGACATTGATGCTTTGGTACAAGATTCCTACAAGGAGATCAACTATTGCCCCTATGATCCATGACACAAAATAGGAATGAATATAATTAGAAATGTCCGTCCCCAAAGCTTGCTATCAATATATGCCAGTACTGACAAATAATTTGCATAAAAGCACTTGTCTTCTGAAAACATCTACATCTGTCAAATATGTGGATTACTATTACTTCATGTGTCAAATATGTGGATTACTATTACTTTATGTGTCAAATATGTGGATTACTATTACTTCATGTGTCAAATATGTGGATTACTATTACTTTATGTGTCAAACTGTTACCCAAATTATCTTCACATTTCCTATCAATAATATGAATGTACAAGACCTGGTACTTTTATGTTTCAATAAAAAATAGTTTGTTCAAGAACATTCTTGACCATGATTATCTAGATGTTGATGAAAAGTCTCAGTACAAAATGACAACCAACCGTAAACACGCTTCACTATAACATCTTGGATGATTGTTGCTGAGATTGTGTAGCTAAACATGAAATGGATATCATTTGATAATTATATACCAAACCAAATTTCAATGGTTATCTTTGACAATGATAACCAAGTTAAGGTCAATCTACCAATAGACTGCTACAAAAGGAAAGTCACAAATGATGTTACAAAAGTAATTATTTGTACCAACTGTGAACAAGCATTCTCAAGAATGAAGTATGTTAAATCCAACTACCAATCTAATTTATATGATGCATAAGAAGTCCATTTTAATAAATGACTCCTCAAGCTAGGAACCTCAGTTCCATCATTTCCATTGATCCTGTGCATAATTCCATGATTTGTTACTTGCGATTGAAATCTTCAATTGCTAGCCCAAAGTAAATATGGGTTTTTATTACTTGGAAATATGTATGACCTGCTGCCTATCTTTCTCATTGTTACATTTCTCTTAAGTTTAGAATCATATCGTGTTGATTGATATAAAAAATTCATGTAAAAGTTAATCAATCATTTATAAAACTGATTTTCTTTTCTTCGGGCCATGAAAATGTGTACAATATATTATGTGGCCTGTGTTCAAAAATGTTTTGAGACCCTTGATTTATACCATCAGCAAAACAGTGCTTATTTAGGAGAGAGACATGCTCTTGATATCAAAGCTTTTCTCCATGACAACCAAATAGTCCTAACATCAAAGCTTTCCTCCATGACAACCAAACAGTCCTAACATCAAAGTTTTCTACATGACAACCAAACAGTCCTAACATCAAAGCTTTCTACATGACAACCAAATAGTCCTAACATCACAGTTTTCTCCATGACAACCAAACAAGCCTAACATCAAAGCTTTTCTCCATGACAACCAAACAGTCCTAACATCAAAGCTTTCTACATGACAACCAAATAGTCCTAACATCAAAGCTTTCTACATGACAACCAAACAGTCCTAACATCAAAGTTTTCTCCATGCCAACCAAACAGTCCTAACATCAAAACTTCCTCCATGACAACCAAACAGGCCTAACATTAAAGTTTTCTACATGACAGAGAGCCGCGTAGCGCAGTGGTTAGCGCGCTGGCTTCACATCTGAGTGGTCCTGGGTTCATTCCCCAGTTGAGGCAGTAGTGTTTTTTCAGACAGCAACGGCTCCCGGGTCGACCCAGCCTTAAATGGGTACCAGGAAGTAAAAGCGGCGAAGGAGAGGAGATGGCTACGGCCCTCATATAGCCGAGACTTTGAAATGTGATATCGCTAACACCTCACACCCCAACGGCAGTAATGCTATGGGTTACATTACTTTTACATGACAAACAGGCCTAATAATAAAGTTTTCTGCATGACAACCAAACAGGCCTAACATCAAAGTTTTCTACTTGACAAACAGGCCTAACATTAAAGTTATCTCCATGACAACCAAACAGGTCTGACATCCAATTTGTCTCCATGACAACCAAAGAGAAGGAATGGAATGTGACATGAATTATACCCCTGCAAACTAGATCAGACTTGAGGAAGCCTATGACATTAAAATCACAAACAGTGTTGGAAACCAATGAAGGAGTAATAAATGCTAGCCACAGATTTATATAACAGTTCATGAGTATGGTTGGGTCATCTTATCATTGTGTGTGTGTAAACTCTTTACTAGATATAACATAGTTAGATGGTATCATTTACGTAACCATAGTTAAATATAGTTGGCTAGATTTGACAAGTGTCACTATCATATTCCCAATGACATAGTTAGATGGTGTCATGTATGTAACCATTGTTTGTTAAATACAGTTGGCTAGATTTGACAATTGTTACTATCATATTCCCAATGACATAGTTAGATGGCTTATGTAGCTAGTGGCTGTGGATTTTGCCCCCTACTGCTTGCATGTTACATGACATTCAAAATGAGTTTGTACTTGGACAAGACATCTCAACTGTCTGGCATATGTAGCACTTCATCTTCACATTGCTTGACAGCAGCCACAAAACATTGTCCCACAGATATTAACAATGTCAGGGCCAGCATCTACTGGCTGAGCATCTCCACAATGCTGGGCTATGGCACAACAAACTGAAACCTGTCAAGTCTTCTACAGCACATGGATGTGGATGGAATAACCCATTCATTTGAAATCTCGGATAACTCATTTGAAGCTATGCATAGTTGCTGTGATGGCTCCCTAGTGATGCCAGCTCAGCTTGGACTTCAGGATCTTTGTGTAGTTCATCAATCTCTTCTGGCTGTACACGCCTGCGGTCTGAGCGCAAGGAGTGGCCTGACCTGTTAGACTTGTTGCTTTTTGTTGACTTTGTGGATTTCGTGGATTTGGTACTGTTTGCTCGCTGTGACTGTCGCCGCAGGATGTTTTGGGAAATGGTTCGATGTAAGTTTTTACTGGAGGCAGCATTAGCACTCTGAAGCAGCCAGGGATGTTTACTGGCTTGCATGGCATTGAGACGTTCGTTTGGGTCAAGCACCAGTGTTCTATCAATAAAATCCTTGGCGAGCATGGACACATCTTTCCAGTGCTGAAAACATAAACAAAACAATTTGTAAGACCATTATGAATCAAGAAAGTTAAAACAAACAATCATAAAAGTAAGACATCACATGTGAGAAGTATAAGGTCACAGTACAAATCAAACAGCTAAGATGGAGGATCTGGTCAACTTTATGAACAAAAGCAATGGTCAGTATACTAGACAATGTGTGTATCAATAATAGTAAAACCCATGACAACTTGTTGAGAGCACAATATCAGAATATAATACATATCAAAACAGGCAAACTATACCAGGCTAACACTGGTTAGCTCAATCAAATAAATCAAAGAAGGAAAGCAATTTTTCAGTGGATAAATTATCACGAAATAATTAAAGATTCATGAGAATAAAAGTGATGACCCTGCAAATACATAAACACACAGTCCTAAATTGTGGGCTAGGATAGCTAAGTGGATAGGACCATACTGTGAGCTACAGATGATGGACAACGCTAAGTTGTGAGCTAGAGATGATGGACAATGCTAAGTTGTGAACTAGAGATGATGGACAACGCTAAGTTGTGAACTAGAGATGATGGACACAGCTAAGTTGTGAACTAGAGATGATGGACAACGCTAAGTTGTGAACTAGAGATGATGGACACAGCTAAGTTGTGAACTAGAGATGATGGACACAGCTAAGTTGTGAACTAGAGATGATGGACAACGCTAAGTTGTGAACTAGAGATGATGGACACAGCTAAGTTGTGAACTAGAGATGATGGACACAGCTAAGTTGTGAACTAGAGATGATGGACAACGCTAAGTTGTGAACTAGAGATGATGGACACAGCTAAGTTGTGAACTAGAGATGATGGACAACGCTAAGTTGTGAGCTAGAGATGATGGACACAGCTAAGTTGTGAACTAGAGATGATGGACAGAGCTAAGTTGTGAGCTAGAGATAAACTGGGCTAAGTTGTGAGCTAGATATGGACAGAGCCATAATGCTGAACCTTGGTAGGTGGAATCTATAATCAAGAAAATGCATGTCTGTGTGGTACATAGTGTTAGTAATGGTAAAATTACCAGTTATATCGACTATACATTTATAGTACATCACTTAAGAGCATGTCAGTCTCTGGTCATGCTAGTTCGGCTTACTTCAGACAAGGGGAGGGTGATATCATATATGGGAGGTGATATCAGACAATGGAAAGATAATAGCAGACTAAGGGACAGTAATGTCAGACACGAGGACGGATATATCGGACAAGCAGAGGGTAATAGTAATATCAGACAACGGGAGGACAATAAAACCAACATGATCTAAATCCTGACAACAATTCAGGAATCTTGAACGTCAAACACATACATCCACATGTCTACCTGGACATACCAGTAACTGATAATTTGGGCAAGATAACCTGATAACAACATTAACGAGCTCTCAGTGTGCCAGTTATAATGCTGTTGGAAGTGAGAATATTGTCCATTAAAACCTGCAAATTTCATCAAATTTTATAACGTTCAAGACATGCCAGTTTTCACAAGATCTTTAATCAGGATATAATTTCGTGTTCACTCGTCGCCCTCAAATAGCAAGTGAGGGGGTGGGAAGAAGATGAGAGAGAGAGAGAGAGAGAGAAAGAGGGAGAGAGAAAAAGAGAGAAAAAGAGAGTGGGGTGGGGGGCGAGAGAGAGAGAAAGAGAGAGAGCCGGTTTCACTGAACTTCCAAAGAGGAATCACAATTTACTGATGAAGTTGTCCATCTAGTTACACAACAGTTCCCCCTCTCCAGCTTTCCTCATAGCAGGAACACGGTTAAGAGAACGTTCGGTGTAGGAAACCCTGGACGTTTAAAAATAGTCCTGACACTTGGCAAAGCCTCAAAAGTATTTCTGCTAGGCTCTTTACCTTCCCGGGCCAAGGCCTCGTGCAGGAAACGTTGGGTTTACACATGAAGAAAAATATAGCCTTTTTGTTGGAAAAAATAAAACTCACGAAAATTCGATCGTTTTGAAATAGGTCAAGTTTGTTGATAATATTTAGGAGAAGATGCAAGAAATGATAATCAGTATATACTGGACTTTTACCTTTCACGCTATATAAATACAAGAAAAACATATATTTAAATAATATGCTAAAGTCCCCAAATAATATAGCAAAATCAAACGGAAAGCATGCCGTGCAATAGAGCGCAGGCAGAGACAATAGATGACTATGGAATGTAAAAGAGCGGAGAGGCCATAAAGAAGATAAAGTTATAGTACCAATACAGATTAAGATGAGCTAAGACTGGAAGTAAAACACAAAGCAAAAATAATGGAGAGTGACGAATGTTGGGGGCAGTTAGGATGACAGAAACATACCCTCTTTATGGTTACAATATCAAGTTGGTAGCTACAGCTCTGAAATCATCCTGAAAGCCTATCTGTGCATTAGAAAAACAATGGAGGCTTGCAGTTCAGATGGTGACATTCGTTACAAGAGTTGAAAGCACACGCATATTTGTGAAGTGTTTCAATTATTTCCCCATTTTAATCTGAGACAAACAATAGCTCGCTCAGGCTTTTCAATCCACAAGGACTGACCAACAATACGAGTATGTATCACTGATTCTCAACCAACATTACGAGTATGTATCACTGGTTCTCAACCAACATTACTAGTATGTATCACTGATTCTCAACCAACATTACGAGTATGTATCACTGGTTCTCAACCAACATTACGAGTATGTATCACTGGTTCTCAACCAATATTACGAGTATGTATCACTGGTTCTCAACCAACATTACGAGTATGTATCACTGGTTCTCAACCAACATTACGAGTATGTATCACTGATTCTCAACCAACATTACGAGTATGTATCACTGGTTCTCAACCAACATTACGAGTATGTATCACTGATTCTCAACCAACATTACGAGTATGTATCACTGATTCTCAACCAACAGTATTTATCGCCCTTGTCACTTCGGGGTGCATAGGTCATTGGCCAATTCTCTGCAAACAGTTCCGTCTTGCCTACATTTTCTCCAACTCTGTCTAGCTTATCCGCCCTTTTCTTCCATGGACCCACATCTTCTCAATGTGCTCTATGCCTATTTGTCTCAAGGGGTTCCACGACAGAAAATGCATGAGGATACTGGGCTTGTGTAAGATTGTGCTGTTCTCTCCCAAAAGCGTTCGTCTGTAACCTTGTCGAACCATTCAGTGGATCTTTTCCCAAAGATGTGTTGACGAAGCCATGTAATCCCTCTAATATTGAGTTTCTGGTCCATACAAAGGGACGTACTTTACATTGGAGATGAAGATTCTTAGCTTGATTTGAATTATGTTAGAGTTATACATGGTTTTCACATTATCAACATCACTCCGGTTTTCTCTAGCCTGCTTTATATCTTCGTGGTCAATTTGAAAAATAAAGTTAGTTTCATCCCGCTTGCGTGTGTGACGCGTGTGTCTAAAATAATCAGTCAATTCTGTGTACTAACAACATGCAGTACACTAATATGTGGCTATATTGATGTGAACGACAGATCACAATATGTGAAATGAGATGCTTAAAGAACACAACAGAGGTCACTAGAAGAGACAGTGAGAAACTAAGGAAGCCAACAGAGAATACCAACATCGCCATGCTTGGAATCTATAGATAAGACAGGCAGATCATTGAAAGGTTTCAACATATGACAGTAATGCCTCCAACCATAGCTGTCGCACAAGCCTATACCACGAAACAACAGGGCAAGAGGAAGAGCAAGAAAAAGGTGTATTAACGGTATTTAAAAACACTAGAGAGACATGTATTTAAAATAATAACCACAGATGAAAGAAGATGGCACCTCGCCGTAGTGTAAAGGTGAGATGAGATAGATATATGAATAATGTCTACATCATCGTTTATCCTTTCATAAAACAATGGCTGATACGACAGCAGCAGTGCTTTCTGTAACACATCGCTGTACGTGACCAGGTTGTCTGTACATTAACTACTCTCCTTAGTTGTGTTTGATAACATACATAGCAGGGTCCAGTTGTATTCATCTTTTCACGAAAAGGTACAATTGGGGACTGACCAAAAAAGCACGAAGACATTTATAATCAGGTTCCCCTCGGAATATAGGACAGCAACCTATGCTCTCCATCTGTTCCTATTCTGTGCCATCATCTTGAGTTCCACACACGAGACTCAGATTGAACGGACGGACTTCCTCCTTGACCGTTCGTCACCAGGTGTTCCTTGGTCTTCTAATTTGTCTCTTTCACTGTGGGTTGTAATTCAGCGCATGTCTGGTTATGCTGTCCATCATCTTTCTGAAAACGTGTCCTATCCCTCTCAACTTTGATGCTGTATGGGTTATTGCCATGTTATTTACCCCATATCTGTCTTTATCATTACCTCTGGTCATCTAATGTGAAGCAAGGGAACATACAAATGGTAAATAAAGGACTATTCTGAAAGGCATGGAGACGCACGACAGGTATAATAGAGAACTGTTCAAAGGGTACGGAGACACAGAAAGTACGTGTGATTTAGTAAGTGTACCCTGAGAATGATATTGGTGGCAAGCAGCACAAACTGCATTATGTAGAAATAGTTGGCGATAGGATTCTAGATACTGCCACAGCTGGTGATAGGGTTCTAGATACTGCCACAGCTGGGGATAGGGTTCTAGATACTGCCACAGCTGGAGATATGGTTCTAGATACTGCCACAGCTGGAGATATGGTTCTAGATACTGCTACAGCTGGAGACAAGGTTCTAGATCCTGCCACAGCTGGAGACAGGGTTCTAGATCCTGCCACAGCTGGAGACAGGGTTCTAGATCCTGCCACAGCTGGAGATAGGATTCTAGATCCTGCCACATCTGGAGATAGGGTTCTAGATCCTGCCACAGCTGCAGATAGGGTTCTAGATCCTGCCACAGCTGTAGATAGGGTTCTATATCCTGCCACAGCTGGAGATAGGGTTCTAGATCATGCCACAGTTGGGGATAGGGTTCTGGATGCTGCCACAGCTGGAGATAGGGTTCTAGATCCTGCCACAGCTGGAGATAAGAGTTCTAGATCCTGCCACAGCTGGAGATAGGGTTCTAGATCCTGCCACAGCTGGTTTTCGAGGATGTCACAGCGGACAATAGGGCTGCCAATGCTGTCACAGCTGGTAATATGGTTATCTATGTCACAGCTGGCAATATTTTCTGAATGATGTCCCAGCTGGCAATATATTCTCAATGATGTCACAGTTGCCAATAGGTTCTCAATGATGTCACAGCTGCCAATAGGTTCTCAATGATGACACAGCTGGTAATATGGTTCTTTATGTCACAGCTGGCAATATGTTCTCAATGATGTCACAGCTGCCAATAGGTTCTCAATGATGACACAGCTGGTAATATGGTTCTCTATGTCACAGCTGCCAATATGTTCTCAATGTCACAGCTGCCAATAGGTTCTCAATTATGTCACAGCTGGTAATATGTTCTCGATGATGTCAAAGCTGCAAATATGTTCTCAATGATGTCACAGCTGCCAATATGTTCTCAATGATGCGACAGCTGGCGATATGTTTCTCAGTGCTGTCACAGCTGGCAATATGGTTCTCAGTGCTGTCACAGTTGGGAATATGGTTCTCAGTGCTGTTAAAGCTGGGGATATGGTTCTCGGTGCTGTCACAGCAGGCAATATGGCACTCAGTGCTGTCACAGCTGGCTCTCAGTGCTGTCACAGCTGGTAATATGGTTCTCAGTGCTATCACAGCTGGCGATATGGTTCTCAGTGCTGTCACATCTGGCAATATGGTTCTCAGTGCTGTCACAGCTGGCAATATGGTTCTCAGTGCTGTCACAGCTGGCAATATGGCTCTCAATGCTTTCACAGCTGGCAATATGGTTCTCAGTGCTATCACAGCTGGCAATATGGTTCTCAGTGCTGTCACATCTGGCAATATGGTTCTCAGTGCTGTCACAGATGGCAATATAGTTCTCAGTGTTGTCACAGCTGGCAATATGGCTCTCAGTGCTGTCACAGCTGGCAATATGGTTCTCAGTGCTGTCACAGCTGGCAATATGGTTCCCAGTGCTATCACAGCTGGCAATATGGTTCCCAGTGCTATCACAGCTGGCAATATAGTTCTCAGTGCTGTCACATCTGGCAATATGGTTCTCAGTGCTGTCACAGATGGCAATATAGTTCTCAGTGTTGTCACATCTGGCAATATGGCTCTCAGTGCTGTCACAGCTGGCAATATGGTTCTCAGTGCTGTCACAGCTGGCAATATGGTTCCCAGTGCTATCACAGCTGGCAATATGGTTCCCAGTGCTATCACAGCTGGCAATATAGTTCTCAGTGCTGTCACAGCTGAGAATGGAATTGAGGATGAGCTCTCGCTTATAATTAAATGTTTCCATGGTCAAGGTATGTGCATTACACAACCGCTGACAGCAACATTTCCTGGACATCCCTACAGTGAAAACTCTTCCTACTAGCAGGACAAGAGATATGGGGCCTTACAGTAAGAATAATATAGGTAATTGTAGCGCAAAGACTTCATGTAAGTCTAAGATTTGATAAAAGAACACTACTAGACGATGACAGGTGTTTCGACCAGCTTCTGTCTTTATCGAGGACTTTTGATAATTGTATCATGGATCTGACCAAACTATTTCATGGAGTTATCAAGCTGTGTCATGGATTGGACCAAACTGTATTTTCAAGTCCCCCAAACAGAAGTCCCATGACCCAGATGAATCCACCAATTGTACTTAGTGCAGTCAACCCATATTCCAAGCGATGTTACAATTGTTGGCAGCAGCGTGGGGAAACTGATGACCAATAAGAAGGAAGAATAGATATGCGTTAATCTCATTAGAGTGTATCTCGATTCAATAGTAGAACTAACAGGCAAAGAAAAAAGCAGTGTCCGCTACGTATCTTCTTTTATCTTTTCTTATTTCTCTTCTAACTTTTCTTGCGCAGTTTTTATATGCTGTGTTCGTCCCATGACCTCCTGTTTGTTTTAATTGGTTTTTTTCTTCAATAAGTTTCAGTGTTTCATCTGAAATATAGCTCTGTTTCTTGTGCGACATCCTGGGAATCATTTCGTTCGCTGTCGAGATTAAAATATCCCTTGCGTGCGATGTTAACTCCTCAGATGTCATCTCTTCATGTACCGCAAGCAACGCCTCAAATTTGTTTTCTACTTTGATGTATTCAGTCGGTATTGCTGTTACATCAAAGCGTATTGGCTGGAACCTTTGTTAATCTTACGAAGTCTTGTCTTGAAAACTGCAAACAATAATTCGTGGTCCGTATCGCAGTCCGCTCCTGTCAGTGTTTTTGTTGCCTGCACATTTGATCTCCATCTTTGTTGTACCAGGATCTAATGTATTTGATTTCTGCTGTTACCATCAGGGGAGATCCACGTTTATAATCGTCGCAGATGTTGTTTAAATAAGGTTTTGGCAACGGAGAGGTTATTTCCCTTGCAGATTTTAACCAGTTTTTCTCCTAGCTCATTGAGCGAGGTTACAAATGCACATAACTAAAAAGCCATTATTTGATAATCGATTAAACAACACGAATTACCTTTAGTAATTAAATGTCAAAATATTTTAAGGAAGAAGAACTAGAAATAGTATTGTGGGATATAAGGAAGGATAACTAGAAATAGTGTGTGGGATATAAGGAAGAATAACTAGAAATAGTGTCTGGGATATAAGAAAGAATAACTAGAAATAGTGTCTGGGATATAAGAAAGAATAACTAGAAACAGTGTCTGGGATAAAAGGAAGAATAACTAGAAATAGTGTCTGGGATATAAGAAAGAATAACTAGAAATAGTGTCTGGGATATAAGAAAGAATAACTAGAAATAGTGTCTGGGATATTAAGGAAGAATAACTAAAAATAGTTAAAGGGTGTCCGTCGGCAGACAACCGGTGGTCGGAAATGAAGTGTTAGCACTAAGCCACGGCTTGGTTGAGATTGGGGGGGGGGGGGGGCAGTTTCTTCCTCGCCGTCTTCTCCTTTCCTAACCGTAAGTCAGACATCCATTTACAGCTGGGTCAACTGGTGCTTGGTTGTTAAATTCCGTACCTTTGGCGTGAAAATCCAGTGCTCTACCATCACACTAATCTGACGCTCACAGGAATTGTAAGGAAGAATTGAACAATAATAGAAGGTTATATATGAGGCTGTACTTGCGTCTTAATTCACCCCAAACAGAGTTCCCTGCGCTACCATCGTATGTCATGGGACATTCCATTCCTGGATGAATGGTTGGTTAATTTTATTGTAATTAAATAAGTAAAGACTTAGATACAGATAGAAGTGTAGAACAGATTATTATATTCGGTTTTGCGAAGGGTTATGGTTAAGGTCAGGGCTAGATAACATGGATGTTACTACATAGTCTGACAACATGGATAATGTCATGCTGCTGTAGAAACCTTATCATGGAACGACGTTGACAGATTCAAGATATTCATTGCTAAGAAGGCAGGAATAGGGTCAGCACAAGCAGAAGTTCTGGCAGAATGGTCCCCACCCCCAACAGTTCAAAAATGATATTATTCCGAGATATCACTACCTCAAATTCGGTGCTAAAAATATATATTTATTTTATTTGGAGTGTATAAAGACACAACGAGGCTAGCAAACTCATCCAACAAAACCACTGCTTTTGAAAACTGCAAGTGCTCAGATACAGGCTGCCTGGAAAGGCAGAAGCTGCGGTGGTGTCCCTTCGCTTGACATGGTGCGAGGAGACAGAAAATCATCGGTATTTAATACACACATCATTGATTATTTGTAGCTCAGGTTTACCACTTTGCAATAATATCAACAAATACTTGCATGCGCCACTTTATAAACAAATGTAATAAAAAAACCTTATCGGCAGTGCTAAGCACGCGATAAGGGGACGCCATGGTGACCGCAGTTACAGAGTTGGGGACCACTGTGCCAAACTGTCCCGAGCCTACTCGCTTATGTGTGATGTTCTCATCTGTGTGTTTCCGGTAACGTTTGAAATCTACGAGGACACACAACCCTGTAAACCACGCTAGAACATTAGATTGGCCTTAGCGGGAAATCTTGTAGCAAAGGTGGCTGTCGGTTGGGAGCTGAAGTGAGGTCGAGGCAAGCAGGGGGAAAGATGGCTGCCGTTGAACAGCTGTGAGTTCTAGTCTGCCAGGAAGAAGACGATTTCCTGTCGGGACGGAAGTGAGTTCAGAGATCAGGGTGAGTGGGGGTGGGGAAGAGAGTTCGTGTGAAACTATATATAATATATAGCATATATATTTCAACAGCCCGAGATAGAATACTATAGTAAGTCTATCTCTAGGTATACTCATGCCTAGCTAAATCTGAGGTCGAGAAAACGTGTTTCAGGCAGGGGGGATTACTGTAGGCAATGGTTGGTGTGTGATGGGGTTTATTAGCGATGGAGAGGGTGCAGCATGTTGCGCTGCAGAGACCGGATAATAGGGTGCTGACACAAGTTAGTTCTCATATTGGCATCAACAGATGAGGCGCAGCGACTACTTATAGGGACACACACATAGATGGGGCTGAGAGGAGTGGAGCGATAGACGACAGAGACAAGTCCTTGAGGTCTTGCTATCAGAGAATAGAGCGTCTCAGTAGAGAGTTTCTTTGTCACGGTTCAATTACCAGGTCGCAACACGCCCCCGTCTACCCAGCAGTACGGGGAGGAAGACTAACATCCGGTCACGCAAAACATACTGACCAAGACTCTCACCTCGGCTTCCTAGCAGCCCTTCCTAGAAACAGTTTTCATGACAGCCTGGCTAACGAGGTGAGGGATCGACGTGATCCCCGTAGTAGTGAGTGACACGCAGGTTAAGCCAGGTATAATACAACCGCCTGGAGGACCCCGGTCCGCCTTCATCAACACGCTCAGGATGTGAGGAAAGCTACTGCAACCCGCCACTCAACGTCGTTTCCAGGACACACAAAAGAGTAACCAACTCATTGTGGGCATTCGCAAACAATAACCCAGCAGTAAATGAATACATAACTTAGTTCAGGAAACCAAGTCAGAGAGAAAGGGTACTGGTCAATGCAACTCACTATAAGCGTACAATCAAGTCTCCAATACTTGATCCCCGACTGCTAGGACGTGTCTATGAGAGAGGACATATGAAGAGATGGAAGACAGAACATCAGTGCTGACTAGGAGCTCGGTGATCTCTTCAACAAAAGCCAGAAGCCTAGAAGTCAGTGCCAGATACTCATTCATTTGGATCTGGAGCACAGGACCGCCGTCACAGCTGCTCCATTTACATGAAACATGTATCCGAGCATGTGTTGTGGCAGTCTCGACAGCAGTGGTGAAGAGGTTGCTAACCCCCGCACGTCCGTTAGTTGTCCACGACATGCTTGGACGATTAGCCGTATTCTAGTCAAACCGGGTACGATTCGGGTGGGCGTGAGCAAACTCAGTGCGGATAACATTAGATGGAGAGGTCTGACATATGTTCAGTGAATGACTGAAAGGACAACTGGGTGGGTATGTGTGTGCGTGACAGAGGTTTGAGAAGAATACATGTATGGAATATGATCCCACCAAAGGACTACACACACTTGTATATTGTGTATGCAGAGATAGAGCGAATCTGCATGTCAACATACCTCCACGACTGGAAAGCTGCACAGACACACAAAAAACAATTCAGCTCTTTTATTTCTAGCCGACCATTCTTAGATTAATCCACATGCACTGAGAACGCACAGTTTCCCGCTCAAAACTAAAATAAGAAATGCTTACCTTTGTTTGGACATTATTTTCGGCGTAACCCCCCAGTTACTCGCCCCTTTCGTTCAGTTATTGCCCTTTCACATCTTCAACATGGCCACTCGAATTCATAGTTTCCTGTCGCTAACTTGTACGTGCAGCACGTCCTGATTCCCATTGACTTATTTCGGGCAGCTTGTGTTCGTGACTTCATGGGTTATCCCAGTCTATTCTGATAATTAAAGGGGGTTATTTTACAGCAATTTTGTTTTTAATGCCCAATTAGAATCATTGGTCAGATAACTGATTAAGTGCACAGTGCAACATGTCTGGAAAGTGAAAGTATCAATGACACAAGATGGAGCAGTAAGCCTAGAGTTAACCAGTCCAAATGTTCTGTAAACTCTCATCAGTCGATACGGACCAGGGAAAGAGATTTAGGTTGGTGCAACACTAACAGCCGTCCTTTATGACAGGTGATCATGAAATGCCGTCCTCTATGACAGGTGATCGTGAAAGATCGTTCTCTATGACAGGTGATCATGAAATGCCGTTCTTTATGACAGGTGATCATGAACCGTAACCTAAGCACATTCATATTCTTCTGCGTTCGTTCCAGAAAGGACGCGTGTGACGTTGTTTACATCGAGAGTGATTTCTGCGCCTCTCGGCCCGACACATCCGATTTCACAAAGTGTATTTTCGGGACAGGGTTTGTCTTCCCGTTTCGATCAATAATCAATAAATGAGGCCATAAGAACTTTAAAGAAAAAGAAATCACCCGGAAAAGATGGGGTAACAAATGAAATGCTAATGGGGTTGGGCCAAACAGCAAAGCGGAAGCTACTGTCAGTCCTGAATCAAAGCTGGAAGAGGAGAATTGTACCGCAGGCATGGGAAGATGCTGTACTTATGCCAGTGCCAAAGAAAGAAAAAGATAGAACAGATCAAAATGGATACAGGCCTATCAGTCTACTGAGCTATGCAGGTAAACTGATGGAGCGTATGATAAATACCAGACTGATGTGGCACCTGGAAGCAAAACAAATATTAATTCCACAGCAAGCAGGATTTAGACAACACAGATCCACTGAGGACCAGATCACTCTCATAGCACAGGAAATAGAGGATGCTTACCAAGAGAAAAAGCATACAGTAGCGGTTTGGGTGGATCTGGAGAAGGCATTTGACAAGGTGTGGAAAGAGGGACAAAGTCAAGCTACGAAGAAGTGAAACATGTACAGATGGATCAGCCACTACCTAGAAAACAGAACAGCCAGAGTTCAAGTACAAGGGCAGATGAGCAAAAAGGTGACACTGGAGCAAGGAGTACCCCAAGAGGGAGTACTGTCACCCACACTTTTTTCTGGTGTATATAAACAACATCATAGAAAATATAAAAAGAAGAGTCCACAGCTCCATGTTTGCAGACGATCTGGCTATGTGGGCCTCCGAAAAAAAATCTCACAGTAGCAAACATTCGGATGCAGCAGGCCCTAACTTCGTTGGAGGAGTAGGCGAAATCATGGCTGGTCAAAATAAATGAAGAAAAAACAACATGTACGATATTCTCGCTTTCAAATAAACCACAGAACACCAAAATAAGTCTTAACGGCAAATATCTGCAGCCAAACGACAACCCAAACTACTTGGGCGTCACCTTTGATCGGCGCATGACATGGAAAAGTCAGATCGAGAGAAACCGAATGAGAGCCAGACAAAGAATGGCAATCATGAGGAAACTTGCTGGCACAAGCTGGGGAGCAGACGAAAGAATACTCAAGAAACCGTACACTGGAAGAGTGAGACCAGTTCTCGAGTATGGCATTGCGGCATGGACAACAGCAGCAAAGACGAACTTTGATAAAATTAGCAAACTCAAAAACCAAGCCATGAGAGTTATAACAGGAGGCATGAAGTCAACGCCAATCGTAGAACTTGAAAAGATTACAAATCTGCAATCCATGACCGACAGAATAGAGTTCAGAGCCCAGCAGCAAGCAGAGAAACTCAGAAGACTGACAGACCATCCAATGCATCAGAGACTAAATAGATTTGGAAAAATGAAACTAAAGCGGAGAAAATTTGCAGAAATAGCCAAAGCAAAGATGAGCGAAGACACTATGAACACCATAACAACACCAAACCCATTCCTACTGTACGCAAACCCACATGGAAGCAGCATATCATTCCGGAGGTGGTAGAAAATATACCAGGTATTGGAAACCAGAACAGCCAGACTGAAAAAGAAAGAAGAGAAATAACCCTAAGGTACATAGCGGAAAACTATCCAAGCATGGACTGGACCCATGCATACACAGACGGTTCTGTAACAAACACAACACAGAATGGGGGGGGGGAGAGAAGGGGTATTCCTGAGCCTAACAAATGGTAGAAAAATAACACTGTCAGTGACAACTGAAAAATTCTCAAGCAATTTCAGAGCTGAGGCAGATGCAATGAAGGCTGCAGTGAAAACAATGCTAACAGGCGAAAGCAATGAAAGCCAGATAGTCCTGGTCGTTGTTACAGCACTAAAAAGACAGAAAAATACTGATATTAATGATTTAAGAGCAGTATTCTGTCAACTATGCCAGCAGTCCGCACCAAAAAGAGTAGTGGTACAGTGGGTTCCATCCCACTGTAACATCCAAGGCAACGAGGAGGCAGACAGACTGGCAAAAGAAGGTGCAAGACTACCACAACCAGATTCTAGTGTGACCTACGAAGAGTCCAAAAGGTTTATTAGGGGGCAGACACATAGCCAAATGGGAAACAGAACATACTGGCTACACAAAAAGTGATGCCTACTACCAGTTGAACAGAAGAGAGCAGGTCGTGGTCTTCAGACTCTGCACAGGACACACCAGACTGAGGTACCATCTATTCAATAAACTGAAGATAGGTGGCACTGACGAATGCACCTGTGGTACAGAGAAAATGAACGCTGAACATCTGCTGCAAAAGTGCCCGACATACGAGGACCAGAGAAAGCACATGTGGCCATCACCAGTGGTAACACTAGACAAGCTCTATGGCAGTGTCGACATCCTCAGGATGGCCGCTGCTTTCTTCGAACAAATTCAAGTTGACGTCTGACAGCGTACGAAGAAGATCCATAATCTCTTAGCCAGACTGCAGTCTGTTCTCAGAGCTATCACTTGGAGGCGGAATGTGGTCCTTGTCGTTGATGCCTTGTGTTCTACAGGCAGCTAACAGGAATACGACAATAGCGAAGTCGTGCAACAATCATATCATACTTGGAACACCAAACACGCTATGAACTGTTCTAGTGATGAGAATGGACGAAGAACGCCGTGTCAGCAATGTTTCTGTCGTATCGTTTCCGATGGATAACCGGGCAGCAAAGAAATATTAATAGCACAAGCCGGTTGGTACAGAAGAACTACAGAATGACTGACCTACTTCTCGTAGCCCCTGCATGCAACGGCAAACAAGCTAGAAGGTGGGGTAAACGTCCCCTGGAGTAAACACATCACACGTACATGCAAACTGTCGGAACCAACATGCAAAATCAACTGAATCGGTGGCCCTTTGCCAGCTTCTTTTCTGGTTTGCATTATTGCTTTTCTATAATAAGTATCACATTCATGCCTCGATCACTTTCGCTCTGTCTCTCTCTCTCTCTCTCTCTCTCTCTCTCTCTCTATATATATATATATATATATATATATATATATATCTAGAGAGAGAGAGAGAGAGAGAGAGAGAGAGAGAGAGAGAGAGAAATATAGGTTTACTTACAAGCAATAATGGTACACTTTGCGAATGTGTACAGTGCACCAGTAGTTGACAAAACTGAGCTCGGTGAAGCTCGTGCCGAGGATGCCAAAATAAATGCAAATTATAGACACGGTGCACCTTGATTCACTGACAAATGTGATAGTCCTGTTAATGACCGATAAGTACAAGGTGAGTCAGTAGTGACTACCATAGCAAAGATCCGTGTTTTTGTCTGCACCCAGAAAGCATTTATACTTGAGCCAAGAACAGAGAACATGGAGGAGTATTATGTACCCTGGAAGCGAACCCTGTAACTCCGGGTAACCAATAAATTGAAGGATAGTTATTCAATTTTGCACTTAATTGCCACGTAGTCAACAGGTCATAAATATTATTATTTGAATTGTTCGCTTTCCGTTAAGTGTCTATAAAGGCTAACGTGTAATTTAAATTAATATTCCCCAACTTATTGTGAAGCCTTTGTGATCGACATATAAATGTGAACCTTTGACTCGAAGAATATGATTAGGCTGTACATTACAAATGTTATGTACAACCTCTATGGTTTGGGAATGCGGTAAGTTATAAAGAATACCACAACCAAACGACAGACCTTCAGCATATCAGATTGGCACACGTAATAGCAAAATTGAAAGATACCCAATACAGCTGGAAATTAAACAGATGGATTGATAGCCACTAAGGAAACAGTAACAATATCAGTCGACATACATGCTCTTATTCTCCCATGCATGGCATTGTGTTCATCGACTGTAAAAACGGTACCAAAATATACGGCTGTGTATTTCTACCTGAAACAGAACTATAAAACCTCTGAGGCGAGAAGCAAGCTTTAACCACGTCCCCATAAACACAGAACATACTGGCTACACACAAAAATGATGCCTACTACCAGCTGAACAGAAGAGAGCAAGTCGTGGTCTTCAGACTCTGCACAGGCCACAACAGACTGAGGTACCATCTATTCAATAAACTGAAGATAGGTGGCACTGACGAATGCACCTGTGGTACAGGGAAAATGACCGCTGAACATATGCTATCTGCTGTAAAATTACCAGACATACGAGGACCAAAGAAAGCACATGTGGCCATCACCAGTGGCAACACTAGACAAGCTCTATGGCAGTGTCGACAGCCTCAGGATGATAGCTGCTTTCTTCGAACAAATTCAAGTTGACGTCTGACAGCGTACGAAGAAGAAGAAGAAGAAGAACCACTTCCCATACTATATATCTTGCTCATATGTGCACAGGTATATCACTGGACGGTTCCTAATATTATATTGGTGTCGTCGTGTGGCTTTTGATATCATCTGACAGACATTCGAGTATTACACGTGTCTTCTCATCTGACAAATAAATTTTACGAACACCTAAACAATCATTGTTATATCATCCGAACGACTGTGCACCTAGTCTTCAAGAAGTCGTGATGCCCCTAGGTTAGAACTAATGGGATGTTTTTGTTGGTTTTTTAAAGACCTTTTTCACCAACTGACACTATTTACTAAACAGTGGCTGTATTACAAGACAACACACGTATATTCACTTAATGCAAAGACTCAAATTATTGCACGCCTTATACAGCGATTCCGCGCAAATTGACAAGCATACAATAATGACGCACTCAAGTCTTTCATCTAAAAATGCGCAGACCCGTGATAGAGATTTGCACTGGCACAAGTATCTTTATCCAGTAGTTGAGAAAGCAAAAATCAAGATCACAAGAGCATTCACTATACTTGTGATAACTGATTGACTTCAGTATATGCCTACTGTTCATACACAATGTCATCAACATGGTTGCTTTGGATATCTATTTTCTTGCTACACACCGAGGTGAAAACCTACATAGCATCTACATTATGTTGCAGAGCGGTCAGGTTTCGGTTGACTGGGCGTGTTGTTCACATGCGCGACCACAGCATGTAACTCCTTTATGGTGTACTCAAGACAACCGCTGATCGGGCGGCAGATGAACAGTGACAAAGATTCACTAAAGTCCTCACTGATCTCCATATTGGTGTTGCATCTTGAGAGTCGGTCGTGCCGCCCCTTGAGAGTCGGTCGTGCGCCCCTTGAGAGTCGGTCGTGCCGCACCTTGAGAGTCGGTCGTGTCGCCCCTTGAGAGTCGGTCGTGCCGCCGCTTGAGAGTCGGTCGTGCCGCCGCTTGAGAGTCGGTCGTGCCGCCGCTTGAGAGTCGGTCGTGCCGCCCCTTGAGAGTCGGTCGTGCGCCCCTTGAGAGTCGGTCGTGCCATCCCTTGAGAGTCGGTTGTGCTACCCCTTTCCTGGTTGAGAGTATAATATCTCAGATTCTGCGAGGGTCGCCTCGGCTACCAACACCCTTCATGTATTGGTTTGATTTCCTCTTTTTGTTTAGTCTCATTTGTGGTCATCTATCTAATCGCCCTCTCTGTTTGGGCCATCCATAACTTCCTCGCATTATTCCTGTTACCTAGATGGTTGCAATATCCCTGTACAGTGGGTATGTTCTGTATACAGATACCAGCATATGTCTTCATCGTTGAAATTTACAGACAAATATCTCATAATCAAAATAGGGGTATTCTTAAGGCAACCCAGGACCAGTCAGACTCCTTCACTCTGGACCTGATCCAACCTGTCATACTTTTTGTGCCAGACTTTACTTGCATCTCTGACAGAATGTCTCTTATATGACAAGTTATGATTAAACGACACTACAAAACATCTTATCACACCGACCTTACTGGGATTGATCTCCACCACACCAATGTCTGAGATTCTCCGTATCTTGCGTGACTATTTCATATGAGCCAGATCTGTATGTGAGGATGCCATAACATGTGTCCTGATATGTGGGTTGAAAGATGGCTACTTTTATTGTGTTGACGTTGTACAGCACACGTGACAGTGACAGACTCTAGGGCAGTCCTGTACATCTGTGCATACGTTTTGATGTCTATGATCCTAAGCGAGTGCTATTGTTACCTTCATCAGCCGATTTACTATACAGTTCAGCAGTCATGGGTTTATTACAAATACCCTTCAACAGCACATCAAGAACCCAAATGTCAATTCAGTTATATACATCCTTCTGGCTGAAAGCTTCAACAACTGTTTCTTGTTTGAATTGAATGTAATATACAAATTTCCCAGGATTATAACATGTTTCCTTTATTGACCTTAAAACACCTATGGTAGTGGGCAGGGTGTTCATTTTTAGGCCACTATTTCAAGTAATTTTCAGGAGACATTACTTCTCCAGAACAGTTTAGTGCCTGTAATTCATCTGAGAAGTTTGGAGAGAATTATCCAGTGAATAAACTACTGAAATCGGTGAATAATAAATAAGGAAAGATGTTGACATCTTGGACGAGGAACAAAAGATAGAAAAATCACTTCAAAAGCAAATTGTTCCCACTGAGAAGGAAAACGTTATGGTATTACAAATGACTAAGAAATCTTCTTCTTCGTTATTCATTCTTAAACTCCGGCTTCCGAGATTTGAAAATGTCTTTAAAATGAGCAGGATGTAATCCGAAGAACAGAATGCACTGTGTCGTAGTTTACAGCTCGACTGCGATATATGCGCCTTTCGGTCCGACTTCAGAAATGTAATGACAATATTTTACCAGAAAATAGTAACTAATATAAAAAGAAGGCAGACACAGAGAAAGAAGAGTCTGTAAAGCTTGTGTCAATGTGATAAGAGAGAGACATAGATCTTAGGACTTTGCCAAATACAATAATAACCATGCCACGAGCAGGTCTGCTTATGTAGTGAAATTATAACAAAGACAGGTATTTTATTAGCACTCTGAACACACACAACCAAAAAATAACAAAATTAAGAAAAGGAATAGCCACCATGGAAATTATTATTCGGTTTGCCCAATCCTTCCTTGCTGCAGAAGAGCGACATATTTGGAAATATATAAATATAATAGACCTTTGATGTTACTCTGCAACACAATACCATGGGCAAATTTCTTGCTCAATTTCGCAAATTAGACATTCACCTCTAAATGATCTTTCCTAAAAATATTGCCAATATTGCACTTATCATCTTCTTCTTTGCATTCAGGATCTTTTGGTCATGCTATATCCGCAGCCAGTCGCCACGATGAAGTCTGTAGTCTTCACCAGGTCGGAGCAGCTGTCTCACAGCTTTTGTCTCAGCTCCGTACCCTCTGGTCAGGTCTGGTATCTCATTTCCCTAGAGATTGGTCATTCCTGTAGAATATGTTTTGGGTTCTGGCCTCCTTTTCCATATGGGCACTCATCGGTGTGTGAGATCTTCAGTCGGTATAGATGTTCTGGTAGTCAGTTAATTTCTTTTGAATTAGTGAATTGGGTCTGGTATACTGCTTATGTTTCTGTGTTTTCTCCGTGCTTATCATAAATGGTTTGATCTTCTTTTTCCAAATGCAGGTTGATGGAGCAACAAAGTTCATTATCCAGACAGGGTGTCTATCCACATTCTTATTAGACACTGTTCAAAAATATAAAAATTACAAATCTTTCCCATTTATGTTGCCATAATCCCAACGATCATTACCAATACATGTAATTCTCTAATGCTGAAGGTATTTAATGGACTGTGGAATAAAGGTTACTAGTCTCTGGAGTTGCAGCATACAAACCTACATCTTACTGGTACAGTAATTACTCAGCCCTGTGATCCTAACCACCCCAACAATGATGTAAAAATCAATTATATAAATATATATTTACAGACAACTATCCCACTGGACGACACACCCGTGACCAAAAAAAACAACTGGACCATGAGTGACCACCCCTTGGCGAAGAACGGGCCAAGCTAAGATTAATATATATATATACACACATATGTAGGGAAAGACGTGGGCTAGTGGTTAAGTGACACGGCTCATAATCCGAAGGTGTTGGGTTCACTCCCCAATTACAACACCAGCCGTTACTCCGGGCAAACCCATAGAAAATGAAGGAAACAGACCCTTACATAAAATGCATGCCAAAGTTGGATGCACTGGGCCAACAGGCGCACAATAAAAACATAGTGCAACAAACACCACCTTGGGGAATAGAGAAATAAGGTGAACGCACACAAAAATATTGATATATATATATAGGCCTATATCAATTTATACACACACATATTATCCTTCCTTCTTCACCTTCCATTACTCAACTAACTAACTAGTATAATCTTTCAAATAAATCTTTTACAGTCAGCCTGTTCTGGACAAAACAATCACTTTTTCAAAAATTGTCCTTATCCCGCTGTGTCACCTGTTCACAAGTATTTGCATGTTCCTATATTTCATCTGCCCTAGCTGTTTCAGAAAAAAAAGTTATGTTTTGTTATGCAACAGCCTTGACATTTCATTTTTCTGCCCCACTTTCCAGTGAACTGCATTTTTCTGTTTCTTTACATATGTATAAATGGTCTGCACACAAATAATATAGACGTGATGCACCATCATGTCCAAGATATGCTAGATAATCAGAAAGTAGGACAGAAGGAAGACCACAGGAAACATTGGATGAAATAAGATTCCACCAATAATACTAGAGTAGATACATTTTTATTCAGGCAGAACAATACACTAAAATATATATACAGAATGAAAGACTAATGCAAAAAAAAAGGCATAACGCAGGGCACATAATGAAAGATTCTATCCATCAAGGCATTTTATTCCTTTCCTGGGTCTACAAGGGCATTAACAGGACTGAAGCAGAATGGTTTTTGCCCTGGATGTTGCCACATAGTATGCAAGCTAAGTATTTATTTTACCGCCCAACAGAAAAAACCTAGACCTAAGAAAAGTTGTGAACCTGTTTCCTTTTGGTCAGAAACAGGCATCCTAAACACAGAGTCACTTGCAACTCAATGGAAGATGAAAGTAAAGTAACAAAGCTGAAATAAACAATTTGAAGTTATCTGTTTCCTGTTAGTTACATTTCTGAACTGATCCCATGTTAATCTCTTACATTGCTTACATAGTCTCATAGGGATGAGGCTAACGTCTGGTCATGCAAAACACATTGATCAGAAAATGTTAGCCAGGGTCAGGAGAAATATACTGGCCAATACATTCACCTGACCTCATTGGTCATCCTGGAAACGGGATGTTGTTGAGTACAACAGTCTGGCTAAGAAGGTGAGGTTTGACGGGATCCCCACAGTAGTGAACGATACGCAGATGAAGCCAAGCATAGACAACCGCCTGAAGGACCTGGTCCACCTTCATCAGCATGCTCGGGATGTGAGGAAAGCTATTGCAACACGTCACTTAACATCCTTTTCAGGGCACACAAAAGAGTAACCTACTCATTGTGGGCATTCGCAAACAACAACATAGTCTCATCCAGTGCATTTTTCTAGAAGGAAAGGTGGGTGTAGAGTTTTTTTTAAGACATGTATTTTAACGCTGTATTTAAGCTTCAAAATTAAAAGCTGTATATCTGTTTTTAATCACGGGCTACTGATTGCTTCTTCTTTGCCCGTATCACGTTGTCAACCAATTCTCTCCAAGCAGACTCGTCTTGTGCTATTTTATCTAATTCTTTCCAGCTTCTCCCTGTTCTCTTTCTGCCTCTAGGTCTCTTATGTATTCTCTGGCCTTCCTTTGCTTCTCTTTACCTGTGGGTTCCATGACAGGGATTGCATAGGGATGACTTGAGGTTGTCGCAATGTGTGGCCTATCCAGCATCATCTTCTTCCCAAGATTTCCTGTTCTACCTGTCTTTGTCCTGTTTTCTCCATTAGGCTTTCAGTTATAACCCTGTCAAGCCATCCCAGAATACTTCTCAGGGATTTATTGACAAAGCCTTGTAATCTCTTAATACAGTGTTTAGTCATCCGGCACAATCCCACTCTTTATAAAAGGACAGACATTGGAATTGAAGATCCTTAGCTTAACTTGGTATGCATTCTGATCATTTTAGAGTTCCTTGTGTTTTTTAGCATGACAAAGGCCACTCTTGCCTTTGGATCCTGGCTATTAAATCCTCATTTGCACCCCCTGTCTTATTTATGGCGCTCTTAAGTATGTGAAGCTCTCTACCTCCTCCAATGATGTTCCTCTGTTTGATATGAGCCATGTTGTTGGCCGCATTTAGTTTTACAATTTTTGTAGTTTCTGCATGGATTTTTACCCCATTTGCTTGGAGATTCGGTCTAGTGCTTCTGTCTTCTTCTGCACTTGGAGTTGGTTATGAGATACAAGGGCTATATGATCTGCAAAATCCAGGTCTCCCAGCTGTTTAAACAAGGCCCACTGGATTCTATTTTTTACATTGGCTGTAGCTTCTTTCATTATCCAATCGACTGCCAGCAGGAACATAATAGTTGATAAAAGATATCCCTGGTGAACCCCCAGATCCGATGTTAAATGATTCTACAAGCGGTTTCTCGTATAGCACTCTGCATTGCATGTCCTCACACGTTTGCTGGTGGGATCCTATATTTCCTTAGTAGTTATAAATAGTATCGGATTGCTGCAAAGAATAAAATATTATACAGAAATGCATACAATTTTAAACCTGAATTATATTTTTTAAAGCACTGGTAATACAGACCTTTTGGTCATAAAGTAGATTGTCATTTTTGCTATGTGTGCTCACATTAAATGGTCTCATATATTCTGCCACTATTTACATAAAACAAAATTACACAGGGCACAAAGTAAGGACAAAGTATTAAAAGCTAAATATTTTTTCTGAACATTTCTAATCTATGGGAAACTAAGTCTTAGAAACTTTTCTTTTGCTTGTTGTGCCAGGTAAGATACATCCATGTTGTCTTCAGTTTTTTTTAAATATTTCCTTATACAAAAGATATTGGTTATAAAAATAGTGTTATAATGAAACATTACAACAATAAAGCAGCATACACAAAACCAATTAATATTCTAATGATGTTCACTGAGTGAACAGGTACAACAATTTGCTTATGTGCAACAGACAAGACCCTATCTCATATCTATGTCATACATCTGAAAACAGGCTGTGTTACAGTAACCTGGTCAATGAGGTACAGAATCAGATCAAAACTGTCATCCCCATGGTGCTATGCCTAGTGAGAAGTCTTGCATTGAGTTACAGCGAGGTAGACCAGTCAGCACACCCAGAGAAGTTAGAGAGCCACCTCAGTCCGCTGGCAGAGAGTACAATCATAAAGACAAAACAACAAAAACAAAAGTGAAACTTCAGCCACCAAGAATATAATGAAAGTTAAAGATTACAAGATGACAATAGATTTAAACAACACAATATGAATGTTACCTCGCCAACATAGCTGTATTTTGCCTTGATAATCATTCGGTACAATCGTGTCCTATTGTCATCATCAAAAGGCATAGTCCCACTTAGAAGAATGTACGTTATCACACCTATTGCCCATAGATCCACTTGGCTGGTGTATGGTTTACGCGCTAGAATCTCCGGAGCAATATATTCCGGAGTGCCACAAGTGGTCCTCATGTGATTGTCTGGGCCCTTGAGCATTGCGCTCAACCCGAAATCTGTGATCATGATTTTGGAGTCATGACCAGGATGGTAGTAGAGTAGATTTTCAGGTTTGAGATCCCTATGAGTGATGCCTAATCCATGCAAATATTTCACCCCATCTAAGACCATTATTAGTACTCTGGTAGCATCACGTTCTGTGAAGTTACCCTTGGCGATGATGCGGTCGAAAAGCTCTCCCCCTGTGGCCAACTCCATTACCATGTAGACTTTCTCTGGGGCTTCAAACACTTCAACTAACTGTATAATGTACATATGTTTCACCCTTCGTAAAACATTCAATTCTGCTTCATATACCTCTTTTCCTTGAATTCTATCAATCATCTTGATAGCATATGGTTGTTTAGTCATCCTGTGTTCAACCCTAACAACTCTGCTGAAGCTCCCTCGTCCTATCAAGGCTTTAATATCGTATTTTGCAGTTACACGCGGATCGAATTTATCACGGTACTTTTTCACTTTTTTATTCGTTTTCGGACCCTGCTCCTGGTTAGAGATATCGGGATCGGAATTGTGTTGTCGAGATGCAGGATCCCTTGATCTAAGAAGGGTTTGTGTTTTGATGTCAGCATCATGTCGGTTGTTTCTTGTTTTAGGATCCTGTCTGTAAACGGTCTCAACCAGGTGTGCGTTCGGAGGGGCTTCTGGCACCAACTTGGTGTTCAGACAACCCATATCGTGACGAAACTGTAGAAATGTGCCTGTGACATCCCTTTACACACACGATATGCACCACATGATAATATACTGGGGTAAATCAAGCAAAAATGTACCGTTATGTCTGGATCACATGGAATCCTCCATTATTTTCACACAAACTTGGCTTGGCAGGAACAGGTGTGATCAGCACGCCTCGTACGCGCCTGAAAATAGTTCACTGTTAGTGAGTAGGATTCAAAACGTACAACACATTCTCTCAGAACAATTAATGCACAGAACGATATGTTTTGACGTATATATATAGTTATGACGAACGCTTATCACTAAATATTCAATGTTTGTTTCTCGTTTTACGTACTGATTGCTGCTAGGGAGAATACCCGGAACTTCTTTGTTAAACGGTCAATTGAAGCACGTGACGCAGTGACGTCACATGTTGTTATAACAACTGTACCAAAGGCCAACAGCCTGTCAATAACGGCTTCGAGATCAGGTCTAGACCAGACTTAATCCCCTGTGGCGGCACGCTCAAGATAATTCATCTGCAAATCGTTAACTGACTTGCACCTTGGGAAAGGAATGTAGCAAAATAAGAAACACAATAATCGAAATTGTAGCTGAAAATGGTATATACATCTACATAAGCAGTTTAATGGTTCAGTAACTACGGGGGGGGGGGGGGGGGGGGAGACTCAATAAACAGACACAACCTACGTTACTACACTGGTAGAGAATATGCCAGATCAACTAAGAAAAGATTAACCCTAGTACAATTTAGTCTCATACACTTTACCCCCGACGACAATTTCTACAATGGTATCATATTTACATGTTACTTCCTAATATAAGCTTACCACCAAAGACTGGTCTTGCGAGTGACGTATATTGTTATAACGACCAACTGCCTGTCAACGTCGTCTTAAGAGATCAGGAGTTCGTGCAATATTTTCTATTTTAATAACACATAAGTCCCCGGTCAAATGATGAAGACCGTGTGCCTATTTGCAATAAGACTTTAAAATAGCCTATCAATTGTGTGAAGCGGGTTCGGTTGGTAGTTGGTAACTCCCGGTTTGATAAGTATGCAGGTTCATTTAGTTTAACATATTCATTGCAGGTTAGGCACGAATTGAACTATACCAGCACATTTGCAATCACGTTTACATTATGCCATTCAGTGACTCTGATTCTGTCTAGTGGTGACGAATGCAATCGGACTGCGCGCGCCAAAGCCGAAATTTTTTTTTTTTTTTTTTTTGCTTAGATGTTTGCCTCACTAGTTTCTACTGGCGGAGGCGCGCCATTTTCCACCCCAGACCGTAGTCAATTGGGCGATATCAGGACGCATAAACCAGTGCTTGGATGCATGTGCGCATCTGTGTGTACCTATGCTAGGTTTGTGCGCCCTCAGAAGCTAGCCCAACCAAAGTGCTATGGAAGGGCTTTACCACGAGAGCGCGTGTGAAAGTTGTGCAAGGGTGTGACTGTAGGACAGAGTCAAATGAAACAGAGTGAGGTGAGAGCAGAGTCAAATGAAACAGAGTGAGGTGAGAGAAGAGAGAGAACGGGGAGAGTGGCTGTCCGCCGAATGCTCTTCCCCAAAGCCGAAATGGTGGACACTATAATTTTAAATACAATTAATAATCACTGCATTGACGCAATTCTTGTCTCGTTCTGTGTTGTGGTAGTTAATGAATCTCCTATATTATTTCTTCATTTTAGAGAGCTGCAGGCTTATGTTTTGTTTAAGTGAAACTAATCATCTAATAATCCTCTTCTTCTACACTGTAACCCAGGAGATAATTGGGCCAACACATCATGCTATGTTGTGAGTTTCTTCTTTCTTCTTTTTTTCAATGGCCAGTATTGCTGCCCCTATCAATGTCTTTCTTGCTCATCCATTCTAAATAGTGTACATTCAGCGCATTTCAGGCCTTCTCACTTTCCTGTTCCTGTGACTGGCGCATAGTATTGAGCAGACCATTTGCTGTTAATATGGACAGACCTAATGAATCTAATGAAAATGTAATGAGAATATGGACTGATGAAGTCTGCTGAGAATATGGACTGATGAAGTCTGCTGAGAATATGGACTGATGAAGTCTGCTGAGAATATGGACTGATGAAGTCTGCTGAGAATATGGACTGATGAAGTCTGCTGAGAATATGGACTGATGAAGTCTGCTGAGAATATGGACTGATGAAGTCTGCTGAGAATATGGACTGATGAAGTCTGCTGAGAATATGAAGTCTGCTGAGAATATGGACTGATGGAATAATGATAATATTGACATACAGACATTCTCTCTCTAACACACACTCCAACACACATACACACATATATACAACCACTCACAAACATACAGACAATCTCTCTCTCTCTCTCTCTCTCTCTCTCTCTCACACACACACACACACACACACACACGCACGCAAGCACTCACAGACATTAATACAGACTTTCCACCAAGAAAACATAGTATTCCTGATTGATGCCTCGTCAGAATTAGCAGCGCTAAAACAACACAAAGATGAAGATCTCGAGCAATGTATGTTCTCCCTGACACAGCTCTCAGCAGAAAACCCAAGGTTGGTCATACAGTGGATCCCATCCCACTGCAATAATGAAGGCAATGAACCTGCAGACAAACTAGTAAAGTATGGAGGAGCATCCCCACAAACAGACCTGTGCATCACATATAATGAGGCCTAAACCATAATTAAAGTCAACTTCAGGGGAAAATGGGCTGATCAACACCCCGACTTCCGACAAAAAAAGACAGCTACTTTTACTTAAACTAGAGAACAGACAAGTCAGATTGAGAACTGGGTATAACAGACTCAAGGATCATATTTACAACAAAATGAGGATTGGGACAGATGACAAGTGTCCATGTTAGGAGCATATCAGGACCATGGAACACATCCTACAAAAGCTGCACGCTCACGCAGGAAAAGAAAGACCAATGCTGGCCTCGTGAGACAAATATGAGACAAAAGCTGTATGGAGATAAAATAGCCTTCCAAAAAATGGCGTTCTTTGTAAGAGAAACCTGGAACTTGATATGACGATCAACGAAGAAGTAGAAGAAGAATACATACTTTATCTCTCTCTCTCTCTCTCTCTCTCTCTCTCACACACACATACACACACATACACACACACACACACACGCATATACACACACATATACACACACATACACACACAAGTCCCCACAAAGATTAATACATACATTATCTCTCTCTCTCTCTCTCTCTCTCTCTCTCACACACACTCAGACACACACTCAGACACACACACACACACACTCACGCAAGCACACACACACTCACACTCACGCAAGCACACACACACACGCAAGCACACACATAATACACTGTATACGATTTGAATGGTTACACCTGGAAAGATGCAGAATGAGTAGCAACAAACTGGCGAGATGTGCCCAATGGCATGTGCTCCGACAGGAGCAATGGTGGGCTTTGATTGAATTGACTGATTGGTTAATTATATTTAGTATCAATAATAACACAAATATGTAACAGTTATACCAAGAAACATATATCAACAGTATACGTTACAACCTAAAGACGTTCAGCGGTGCCCAAGAAAAGGGGAAATAGAACTATCGAGTTATTTTAAAAGATAAATTTGGACATTAGTAAGAATGTATGGTGAATGACACACAAAGATTTATTAAAACATTTTTATCACTCTCAAATCTCAAAATTCTGGAATTCAATCCTGCACGTGTGTCTGATGCCAGGTAGTCAAATGTTGGGTAAACTCATTTCGCTCTTTTGCCTTGGTGTACCATGTTGCCATTATGCCAGCTCTCCACCTCATCCTCGGTAGCCCGCGAGGGCAGCTAAAGTTGTATGGTCACGACGATGTCACTCTACTTGTCAATCTGTTATCTGTCATGACACATGGCTGGCTATGATGTCAGAGAATGAAATTCGACTTCTGATCTCTGCGTTGTGGATTTGGTCACGAATATAAATCTTCAAAGTTCTTCGCTCCATCGTTCGTTGGGCAACGATTAATCTATCTGCATCAGCTTTCCGTAGGTTCCAGACCTTGCATCCATATACAATGGCTGGAATATCCACAGTGTTGAAGGTATGATCCCCAGGGTTGACGTTTCGCATCTGTTTCAATATGGGCTTAATACAGTTGAAGTGAACCAGCTCGCTGCTATCCTTCATGAAATATTCAAATTTAATTAATGGCAGTTCGTGATCTCTTGGTCCATGTAAATATAAGAATTTACGTTTTCGACGTGACAATCTCCACGGCACATATCCCTTTTTGGACAGAAGGTGTTGAGCATGAAGTGGGTTTTCTTCCTATTCGTTTGAAGGCCAACTGCAACTCTTGCTCCGCTGAATTCATTCAGGCTTTTCTCCTCTTTTTTGACGTAGTGGCTGAGAATGACTGTCATCAGCGAACCTCAGATGAGTAAGAATTTCCCCGTCTATGTTAATCATCCAGTCTTCCAAGTCCATTTGTTTAGACTCCCTCAAGAGTTGCTGTAAATAGCCTTTTTTTAAATCGTTTTTATCACAATTTTTATAAATCGAGATCATATCCTCAGTTTTCCATTTTAAAAGCCAACAAGTCATGGAGATTAAAGAACAAATGCATGTTTCATCTTTTACTCAAGTAGCAATCACCAGTTAGTTTCTTCTGCTCTGATGACAGCTCAACTTGAAAACACTAGACGAGGCAAGCATTTACCTGTATGTACATTCTCCTTCATCTTCGACGAGTTTATTTACTCGTTTACTCGTGTATCATGTGTGTTCATAGAGAACTTACAAGTAGCAAGTAGAGTTGTAGTAGCGCTTGGTACTCATGGCACAGGTATTAGAATCGATCCCCGTTACCTTCACTCTCCAGTGGATTGGATTACGTAGGTATCTGGTGAACTGTTAGGGAGGACAAGCATTGAAGAAGGAAACTGGCCACCCAAACGTTCAGTACAACGAAGTATCTAACACTTCACCCATGACAACAGTGTCTGACGAGACTACCGGTCTGTGCGAATTTCTAGTTGCACAATGGCCTGAATTGGAGTTCAGTGGAGTGGCAATGCAGTTAGTCGCCATTTCTTCTTCTTCTTTTTCTTCTTCTTCGTACGCAGTCAGACAGTAACCATTATTTTTTCGAAAAAAAGTGGCGGTCATCCTGAGGCTGTCGACACTGCCATAGAGCTTGTCTTGTGGTTCCACTGGTGATGGCCACATCTGCTCTCTCTGATCCTCGTATGTCGGGAAGTTCTGCAGCAGATGTTCAGCGGTCATTTTCCCGGTACCACACGGGCATTCGTCTGTTCCACCTATCTTCAATTTGTTGAATAGGTGGTACCTCAGTCTATTGTGGCCAGTGCAAAGTCTGAAGACAACGACCTGCTCTCTTCTGTTCAACTGGTAATATGCATCGTTTTTGGTGTAACCAGTATGTTCGGTTTCCCATTTGGTCATGTATCTGGCTAGTCGCCATTTAAGACATGCTCTCTGTGTGAAAGTAGCTATATTTGAATCTCTATCTCACGCAGCATTCTCTTGGAAACTCAGCTACAGACATGCAATGGGAATTATAACAATGGCGCAACAGTTGTATTTTATAACTTCACAGCTAAAAAAACTTTAAAAAAGCAAACCTAACGTCTTTATACTAGTTTAGAAAACTCTGTAGAGTCGGTATACAACCAGTTTCATTTACATTATCTTGCTCTAAAAGCTATGCGCATCCAATTTATTCTGAAATGCATTAATTGTCTCTGCCTCCACTACATCCTGTGGCAATGTATTCCACGCTTTCACCACTCTCTGACTAAAAAAATATTTCCTAATATCTGATCTGGACCTCTCTTTAGTTAATTTATAGCCATGCCCTCTTGTTCTTGTGGGTGGTTGTATTTTGAAAAAAAACTTGTTATAGTCTAATTTATCCGTTCCTCTGATCATCTCTTATAAACCTGTATTGTCACATCTAATTCTTGTCTTTTCTGGACACTGTAGGCCGGTTTTTCTCTTTCCTCATAACTGTAATTCTGGAATCCCTCTATCAGCTTTGTCGCTCTTTTTTGTATTATTTCCATCAAGTTTATATCCCCTCTATGATAAGAACTCCACACCTGTACACAGTACTCCAATCTAGGTCTAACTAATGCTTTATACAGTTTGACTATCACTTCCTTGCTCCTATGTTTAATATGTTTGTATATCATACCTAACATTGCATTTGCATTCTTCCCTGCTACCTGAACTTGCTCACTCGCCTTACCTGTATGATCTATTATAACCCCTAGGTCCCTTTCCTTATCTATCTCTCTAATATTGTTCACTCCCATTCTGTAATTATGTTCCCCATTGGATCTACCCATGTGGATGACTGTATATTTATCTACATTAAACTCCATCTGCCAGCTTACGGTCCATTCTTGAATTTTATCTAAATCCGACCACAATATTTCCAATATTAACAGCGAGGCTGAGAGTAAGATTAGTTTATTTTGCTTTTAGGCTGTGAATTGGTGTTTTTGTTGTCAATTTATTGTTTTCAAATAATTTATGATAGAGTGTTGTTGAAAGGATACATGCCAGCTATTTATACTCATTGATAGGTAGTTATTGAGTTAGTCATTGATAGGTAGTTATTGAGTTAGTCATTGATAGGTAGTTATTGAGTTAGTCATTGATAGGTAGTTATTGAGTTAGTCATTGATAGGTAGTTATTGAGTTAGTCATTGATAGGTAGTTATTGAGTTAGTCATTGATAGGTAGTTATTGAGTTAGTCATTGATAGGTAGTTATTGCGTTAGTCATTGATAGGTAGTTATTGAGTTAGTCATTGATAGGTAGTTATTGAGTTAGTCATTGATAGGTAGTTATTGAGTTAGTCATTGATAGGTAGTTATTGAGTTAGTCATTGATAGGTAGTTATTGAGTTAGTCATTGATAGGTAGTTATTGAGTTAGTCATTGATAGGTAGTTATTGAGTTAGTCATTGATAGGTAGTTATTGAGTTAGTTAGTTGCCCGTCGCAAGCGAAGATGGTGACATCATCAGACATGTTTAATCAGATGTGACCGCCAATGACTGTACAGTCCGATCTGAGCGTGACAAACTGTATCACTGTAGGGCGCACATGAACAGCGTTAGTAATTGGGCCGTCTTGCATTATGTCCTTTGGTGCAGTTCGCTTTTCCTGCCCCGCAGTAATAGTTCTCTTCTGAGCAATGGAAGCACCATGAGTGATGGCAGTAAGCCAGCACTGAGCGGCTTGGAGCAAGCAGCTCCCAGACAGCGACATCAATGAGGAAACTGTTGATAGAAACTTTGAGAGTGTCTTTGTATCGTTTCTTTTGTCCCTTTGCCCCCCCCCCATTCCACCCAACCCGCATGAAGGTAATGTCCTGTCTTGAGCTCACCATACGACACAGGTGTTTAGCGAGGAGCTAATCTGACATGCAAACATGTCCAGTCCACCTGATCTTGGGTCTCTGCAGACACTCTATCCTGCCAATCGAGCCCGATCAGCCGACTGAGACAGTTTAAATGAAACTAATTAAGTTTCCTAGCATGTCCGCTAAAGACTGTCCATGTTCCGCGTGCGTACATAAGGGTGGTTAGCACAACATCACGATACACATTGACCTTAGTGGCGACACCGATTCTTTGTCGGTCCCAAACGTTAGCTCGTGTCTTCCAAAAGCAGCACTCGCCCTGGAAATCCTGTTGTGGACCTGAGAGTCAATATTCGTTACTCTGGTAAGGGCACTACCAAGGTAAATAACGCTACCAAATGTCTATCCATTGATTAAATAAAGAGGAATAACAAGCTATGTGTTACGTTAGTTTGGTTCTAGGTTCTCTCTCGTGATACAGGTCGCAGACAAAAGCGAATATTTTCAGACCTGCGTCAGTATTATGTCCCCTCTATAAGGTGTTCGAGAAAATTGTTCTGGGCCGAATATCAACATTATCGAAGATTAACTATTCCGAAACAGGCAAGGCCCGCAAAATCTGACTGCGGTTAAGTACCTAACCTTAACTCCATTGTTTAGGTTGGATACCAACGTAAGCAGGTGACAATAGTAGATTCTTAATTGATCTCACAGCGGCATTCGACAGGGTAAATCACGGCCTACTTCTATGAATGATACACACGGCCCCAAATGATTGGTTTTCGACCCAGCTAGTTAAATGTCTACTGCAGAATAGACTATTTTACGCGACATTGCAAAATAAAAGTTGTCGCTGGAGGAACCAAAAAAAAATGGTCTATCACAATGTTTACATCAATAATCAACCGATAAATCCAGACACTAAACAATTCATACACGCAGACGACACGACAGTCGCTTATCAGGAAAGTGTTTCAATGAAATGGGGCTCAAACATGTCATAACCGTTGACAGTTTGGCCGAGTATTATGAGGATAACCATTTCAAATTTAACCCCAGCAAAACTCAGATATGTGCGTCATTTCAATTGAAGAACAAACAAGCGAGACTTAACACACGAATTAGTTGGCAGGGGCATGCACTTTAACATAAGGTTACACCTAAGTACATAGGGATTACAATGGCTCACACATTGTCCTACAGGGAATACTGTAAAGCGTTGAAATAACAAAACATATAGTGTACGAAATAACAAACTTAGTAATCTAACGAGGACGGATGGGCAGCATCAGTTACAGTGTTTCGCGCATCGACCCTGACATTGGACATTTCCTGCAGCAAAATACACAGCGCTGGCAGCTATACGTCGACGTGGCAGTTAATGAGGCATATCGCATTGTCTTAAACCAACATAGAAGGGACAAGTTTATACAATCGCTGGAATCGCACCACTAGACTCAGGGAATGTGTTGCGTCAGAAGTCGACAGAAAAAAAGGCAGTCCTGTGATCAGACACATATCCGTTTTGGATATGTATAATCCAGAAAGGGAACGACAAAAATCAAGGAACTTTTTCCTTAACACTGCACAGTTGAGAGACCCAGCAAAACAGGATTGAAAATTGGGTCGAAGATATGGTAAGGAACGGATGGAGATGACAGAAGAACTTATGACCGGGCATAATATGTCATATCCTGGGAGGAGAGCAATAAACAGGTTACAGGGTAAGTGTCCAGGTGTATATCGAATTCGAAAAAAATGGGAATATCTGGACGACGATGTCTGCAAATTTGGAGCTATCCAAGACCCCGAACACCTGTAGAACTGTCTAAGAATTCGGAGCTATCTGAACCCCGAACACCTGTAGAAATAAGAATTCGGAGCTATCCAAGACTCAGAACACCTGTAGAACTGTCTAAGAATTCGGAGTTATCTGAACCCCGAACACCTGTAGAAATAAGAATTCGGAGCTATACAAGACCCAGAATACCTGTAGAGCTGCCTAAGAATTCGGAGCTATCAGAACCCCGAACACCTGTAGAACTAAGAATTCAGAGCTATCAGAACCCCGAACACCTGTAGAACTAAGAATTCAGAGCTATCAGAACCCCAAACACCTGTAGAACTAAGAATTCGGAGCTATCAGAACCCAGAACACATGTAGAACTGTCTAAGAATTCGGAGCTATCCAAGACGCAGAACACCTGTAGAACTAAGAATTCGGAGCTATCAGAACCCAGAACACCTGTAGAACTGTCTAAGAATTCGGAGCTATCCAAGACGCAGAACACCTGTAGAGCTGCCTAAGAATTCGGAGCTATCCAAGACCAAGAACACCTGTAGAACTGCCTAAAAATGAAGAAAACCATTTACTTTGTCGGATCTCATAACAGGAAAGGAAAGAACTTCCAGGGTCGATGATTTCTGGTCTAACACTTTGTGAGGTTGCCAGAAACAGAAAGAAAGTTTGATATTCGGAGGTTTAGAACTCTTAGAGGCCATAAGAACGCTGCCAGCGTTCTCCCTGGCGTTAAAAAGTTTCAAAAGTTTCGTTGATGTCGCTGTATGGCGTCCTGAAAAACGTTAACAGTACATGGAACGAAATTTATTTAGTTTTTTCGATGTTTCAAAATTTGAATTGACATACATGGTAAGGGCAGTAACTCTTATATTTGCCTTTCAATTGTAAAAGCGACGTGATTTGTGTGGAGATTCAAAGTCCGTTTATCACAAAAATGTGTAGCGAACCTAGCCCTTAAGATTGTCTAATAGTAGGTTGTTTTTATCTGTAGAAAAGGATAGAGAGTTGTGTACTCTAGATGAATTTAGTGACGAGGATTCACATTTTTCTGATGTTGAATCGGCTTCAGACATAGACTATAATATTATTCAACTTACTCAGGCTACTGAATCTGATGCTGAAGGTGAGGTGGCGTTGTTTCAGCAAGGACCTATCCCTGCTAAAAGCCAAAAACGTTTGACTGCACCGTCAACAGAAAAATGAAGATGCAATATTTCTAAAGCAAATTCTAGAGAACATGATAGCGAATGGGTTTCAGTACCAAATTCCATCACCACTACTGACTGACTGAGACCCAGAACTCATTCAGATTGCTGCCAAAATGGGGTCAACCATGTGGAGTCAATGGAGACCTGAACTCAGTGACACATTAACTAGATTTGATTGCTACAAAAAATATTTTCTTGTAGATATTATTCATATGTTATTCTGTAGTACACGACCAATCTGCATTACGTTTCAGTTGTTATTCATGGATTGATGACATTTTTGTATGAGAAAAATTGTTTTTATTACAAAAAATGAAAATATAATTATTAACAATTTGTAATATTTTATGAAATTCTACAAGACCTTCATATTCTTACTGCATATTCATTTTCCTTTAATTTGATATATAACATGTTTGTCTTCCTTGTGAAATAATTAAGAAATGTCAAGTTTTATTAAGAGACTGCTTTTATATAAAAAATCTGGCAAAACTAGTTACAAAATTGTGGCCTTTAAGAGCTAGGAGTTGTGGGGCTGTCAGACATGGACAGTAAGTACGAGAGTCGGTGGTCTAGGGGTTGTGGGGCTGTCAGACATGGACAGTAAGTACGAGAGTCGGTGGTCTAGGGGTTGTGGGGCTGTCAGACATGGACAGTAAGTACGAGAGTCGGTGGTCTATGGGTTGTGGGGCTGTCAGACATGGAAAGTAAGTACCAGAGTCGGTGGTCTAGGGGTTGTGGGGTTGTCAGACATGGAAAGTAAGTACCAGAGTCGGTGGTCTAGGGGTTGTGGGGCTGTCAGACATGGAAAGTAAGTACCAGAGTCGGTGGTCTAGGGGTTGTGGGGTTGTCAGACATGGAAAGTAAGTACCAGAGTCGGTGGTCTAAGGGCTGTGGGGCTGTCAGACATGGAAAGTAAGTACCAGAGTCGGTGGTCTAGGGGTTGTGGGATTGTCAGACATGGACAGTAAGTACCAGAGTCGGTGGTCTAGGGGTTGTGGGGCTGTCAGACATGGACAGTAAGTACCAGAGTCGGTGGTCTAGGGGTTGTGGGGCTGTCAGACATGGACAGTAAGTACGAGAGTCGGTGGTCTAGGGGTTGTGGGGCTGTCAGACATGGAAAGTAAGTACCAGAGTCGGTGGTCTAGGGGTTGTGGGGTTGTCAGACATGGAAAGTAAGTACCAGAGTCGGTGGTCTAGGGGTTGTGGGGTTGTCAGACATGGAAAGTAAGTACCAGAGTCGGTGGTCTAGGGGTTGTGGGGTTGTCAGACATGGAAAGTAAGTACCAGAGTCGGTGGTCTAAGGGCTGTGGGGCTGTCAGACATGGAAAGTAAGTACCAGAGTCGGTGGTCTAGGGGTTGTGGGATTGTCAGACATGGACAGTAAGTACGAGAGTCGGTGGTCTAGGGGTTGTGGGGCTGTCAGACATGGACAGTAAGTACGAGAGTCGGTGGTCTAGGGGTTGTGGGGCTGTCAGACATGGACAGTAAGTACGAGAGTCGGTGGTCTAGGGGTTGTGGGGCTGTCAGACATGGACAGTAAGTACGAGAGTCGGTGGTCTAGGGGTTGTGGGGCTGTCAGACATGGACAGTAAGTACGAAAGTCGGTGGTCTAGGGGTTGTGGGGCTGTCAGACATGGACAGTAAGTACCAGAGTCGGTGGTCTAGGGGTTGTGGGGTTGTCAGACATGGAAAGTAAGTACCAGAGTCGGTGGTCTAGGGGTTGTGGGGCTGTCAGACATGGAAAGTAAGTACCAGAGTCGGTGGTCTAGGGGTTGTGGGGTTGTCAGACATGGAAAGTAAGTACCAGAGTCGGTGGTCTAAGGGCTGTGGGGCTGTCAGACATGGAAAGTAAGTACCAGAGTCGGTGGTCTAGGGGTTGTGGGATTGTCAGACATGGACAGTAAGTACCAGAGTCGGTGGTCTAGGGGTTGTGGGGTTGTCAGACATGGAAAGTAAGTACCAGAGTCGGTGGTCTAAGGGCTGTGGGGCTGTCAGACATGGAAAGTAAGTACCAGAGTCGGTGGTCTAGGGGTTGTGGGGTTGTCAGACATGGAAAGTAAGTACCAGAGTCGGTGGTCTAAGGGCTGTGGGGCTGTCAGACATGGAAAGTAAGTACCAGAGTCGGTGGTCTAGGGGTTGTGGGATTGTCAGACATGGACAGTAAGTACCAGAGTCGGTGGTCTAGGGGTTGTGGGGCTGTCAGACATGGACAGTAAGTACGAGAGTCGGTGGTCTAGGGGTTGTGGGGCTGTCAGACATGGACAGTAAGTACGAGAGTCGGTGGTCTAGGGGTTGTGGGGCTGTCAGACATGGACAGTAAGTACGAGAGTCGGTGGTCTAGGGGTTGTGGGGCTGTCAGACATGGACAGTAAGTACGAGAGTCGGTGGTCTAGGGGTTGTGGGGCTGTCAGACATGGACAGTAAGTACCAGAGTCGGTGGTCTAGGGGTTGTGGGGTTGTCAGACATGGAAAGTAAGTACCAGAGTCGGTGGTCTAGGGGTTGTGGGGCTGTCAGACATGGAAAGTAAGTACCAGAGTCGGTGGTCTAGGGGTTGTGGGGTTGTCAGACATGGAAAGTAAGTACCAGAGTCGGTGGTCTAAGGGCTGTGGGGCTGTCAGACATGGAAAGTAAGTACCAGAGTCGGTGGTCTAGGGGTTGTGGGATTGTCAGACATGGACAGTAAGTACCAGAGTCGGTGGTCTAGGGGTTGTGGGGCTGTCAGACATGGACAGTAAGTACGAGAGTCGGTGGTCTAGGGGTTGTGGGGTTGTCAGACATGGAAAGTAAGTACGAGAGTCGGTGGTCTATGGGTTGTGGGGTTGTCAGACACGGAAAGTAAGCAAGTTCGAGATTCGGTGGTCTAGGGGTTGTGGGGTTGTCAGACACGGAAAGTAAGCAAGTTCGAGATTCGGTGGTCTGTGTGGTTACTGTGACATAGGAGAAGTGTTAAGTTATCAGAGCCTAAATCCCAACAACGACTAACCCCGAGAATAGCAAGGACAAATTCTATGAGGAGCTGAACTCCGTCATCTTGTCGGTTATGAGAATCTCGTTATCCCTAGGAACCAAAACCAGAGTAGGGGCCGACCATCAGTCCTGGGAAGGTGTACTTCAGGTACAGGGCACGCGCTAGTCCAACATCAATGGCCCACTACTGCTCAGCATCTGGGTCACTCCTGATCTCCTCATCACCAACACCATTGTTCTGCTGCCCACTCGCAACAAGATGTCATAGGCGCATCCCGCTCTAAGCAGGGGCATCTTATTGACTATGTCCTCGTCAGAAGGAGAGACGAGGGGACGGCGTGGCCTAGTGGTTAAGTGGCACGGCTCACAGCGCGAAGGTGCTGGGTTCGATCCCCATCACAGCACCAGCCGTTACCCCGGGGAAGCAAACCCTTAGAAAATGCAGGAGGAAGCAGACCCTTACATAAAATGCAGGCCAAAGTCGGATGCACTGGGCCGACAGGCGCAAAATAAAAACCACAGTGCAACGCACACCACCTTGGTGATTAGAGAAATAAGGCGAACGCACAACAAAAACACACAAAAAAAAAAAAAAAGAGAGGAGAGACAAACGGAATATGCAAGTGACAAAGGCTTTGTGGGGTACAGGGTGTTTGACAGATCACAGACTCATTGTGTCAAAGTTTAACCTCCACATAGAGCACAAGGTCTGACAGCTGTGAAACGACATCTCCAAACTGTAAAGTGGGACCAATGCAGAAGGCTGTTCTAGGGCTCTGGACAGCCCATTGAGAGACACGCAGCTCTCCATAAAAACATTGGAGGATAGATGGAGCTTTCTGAAAGATGATGTCTAATCTACCGATTCTGAGTATTTGGGTCATGCAGTTCGCAGAAACCAAGGCTGGTTTGACTACAAAGGCAAAGGCCGCCGTCTATCGCAGACGATGATGGCATAATTTATTTTGCTAGCGCTATTTTTAGTAAGGATGAACTGCGCTACTTTTTATCCTAACTATCTCGTCTCGTGCCGCCCGATTCCTGTGGCAAGTCAAGGACAAGACGACTGGGGGCGACTACGAGATGCAGGGAACTCTGCATCAAGCACCCATGAAAAAGACGGTGGAGTCCGGAGTCGAACCCACACCACCTAATCACGAAGCCGACGGCTTAACCACTTCGCCACAGAATCCCACGGGTTGAGTACAACGAGGAGGATAATAAGACTGCTGAATGAAAAACATAGTTTATTAATAAGACTTCACCAAGACGATCCCTCCACATCTACTAAAAAGCAAAGCTTAACCAATATTGGCAGGATTGTCCAATGCCAGCTCAGGACTATGCAGGATGCCTGGCTCAACAATAACGCTGATGAAATCCAACAATTCGCAGATAGAAATGACTCGACGCGGTATTACGATGCCCTGAATACGATCTATGGTCCCAGGTCTTATAATTTACCCCCTGTCCTTAATGCTGATGGCACGTAACTGCTGACCAACAGTATATATTCTGGAGCACTGGCCAAAGTACTTCAGTGCTATGCTAAACTGTACATCCACCATCAGTGAACTAGCTACAACATGCACTCAGAAAGTTGCAATAATTGACAGGCTCGGTATCACTCCCAGCACAGATGAGGTTGAGAAAGCAATCTGCTTAATTTTCAGGGGCAAAGCCCTCGGCTCAGATGATATTCCTGCTGGGATCAAGATGCTGAGCAACGCATGAGCTGCAGTGGTCAGCGACCCATAGCTGACTGCTAGTGTCAAGGCCAGGAAACCAGAGCTACCAAGACCCTTCTATACCTCCACGCGGTGATCCTGGATAACAGGCTGCAGCAGGGCGGACTGACTAAGGAGAAGGGATCGAAGAGGGAATGTTAACCCGGTACTAAAAAAAAATGCTTGCCGAAGTAGGATGTGTTGGACCGAAAGGTGCAAATATCGCAGTCAAGCTGTAAACTACGACACAACGCATTCTGTTCCCTGGACTACATTCGGCTACTTAAGCCCTTTCAGGGCTTACACAAGCTAACATACCTCTTTCGCTTAATTTGCATGTGACATGCCAAAGGAGATTAAAGTTACCGGAAGTGTCCACGTGACAAGCAAAAGGACAATCGTCAATCTTGTGATAACCAGAGAGGAATCTCCCTCCTGTCCATCACTGAAGAAATTATGGCGCGAGTCTTTCTCAACTGATCAACAACTGATCTCGAGCAGAAGCTACTCCCAGAGAGTCAATGCGGGACTATTGACATCATTTTTGCAGTTTGTCAAGTCTAAGAGGAATGTCAGGAAGAACATAATGATATGCACATGACCTTTGTTGATCTGACAAAAGCATTTGACACCGCTAACAGGGGTGGACAGTAGGCCATAGACGGACCGTAGGTCATGGACGGACAGTAGGTCATGGACGGACTGTAAGTCATGGACCGACCGTAGGACATGGACGGACAGAAGGTCATGGACGGACTCTGGACGAGAATGACGAAATTCGGCTGCCACGAAAAATGAATCCCAGTTGTCCTGCCAGTCTCATGATGGCATGTCTGCTCGTGTACTGAAATGATGGGGAACTCTCTGTAGCATTCCCAGTCATAAACTGAGTCAAACAGGGCCGTGTGGACGGCGTGGCCTAATGGGTGACACGGCTCCCAACCCGAAGGTGCTGGGTTCTCTCCCTATCACAGCACCAGCGGAAGAAAACCCTTAGAAAAATGCAGTAGGAAGTTGACCCTTACATAAAATGAATGCCGAAGTCGGATGCAATGAGCCGACAGGCGCAAAATAAAAACATAGTGCAACGCACACATACATGGGGAATATAGAAATAAGGTGAACACCAAAAAAAATGCAACAAAAAAACAGGGCTGTGTGCTGGCTCCCAGCACTCTTCAGCATGGTACTTGCAGCTGTGCTTTCTGGTGCTACAAATGGTCGTGACTGACGTGCATCTCAGATACATGACTGATGGGAATCTCTTCAATCTGAGACTACTAAGGTCCCTCACAAACGTGGAAGAAGCAGCGATCTTTGATCTTTTCTGATGACTTCGCCATTAACGTGTGCTCAGAACAGGACATACAGAAAATCATGGATGAGTCTTCAACTGCCTGCACTAACTTTGGTCTCAAGGTCAACACCAAGAAAACGGAGGTAATGTTTCTACCTGTTCCAGGCAAGCCCTACCCATCGCAAACTAAACATAACAGGACCATCGGCTACAAGCAATTGATAGTTTTATCTATCTTGGCGGTACCCTCACCAGAGAAGCAAATATAGACTCTGAGGTCCACAACATGATTTCCAATTTTGGAAGACTACCAGCAAACGTTTAGCACCGGCAAGGAATCAGTCTACAGTCATATGCGGTCACATCTGAATAAACATGTCTAACGCTTTCGCCATCTGCGATTGCACCTATTATTATTATATATACGGTCTTGAGTCAGATTACTAAGTTTCAAGTATGCCCTCACTTGGCTGATAATCAACAGACATAATTCAACACTTAGTCTATAACCAGGCATCGTACAAGCTCAGGTATAACGCCGTTCAGCCTTGTGGTGGTTTGAGTTTGGGAACCCAGCAGTAGAACACAACTAATTTAATTATAATTCGTATAGGGATTAAAAAGCTAATCAATACTTGGCCGAGTACGACAGTCGTCACATAACAAGAACTATGGCCATCTTTCATCGCGGTTTAAATTGCAAATTTTGAAATAGTTGGCTCTAAGAATCGCAGCAGTTTCCTGGCTTCTGTACAAAAGTGAGCCAACAATCTTTTTTGAATTTAAATGTAACACGCATTTGTATAAGGTTTGACCGTTATTTGCAGCTCATTGATTTAGTCAGTAGTCATTCTCATTTGAATATAAATATTATTATTGATCGTCTGTCGCAACTCGCAACTTCTAATTCTTACTTGGTCTAACCATCATGTGAAAATATATTTTTGAAGGATGGAAAATGCGAAATAAGAATCAGGAAGAGAATAAGGAGGGCAAAATCTGTTTTGTCCAAGTTGGCTGTGTGTGACTGTGACAAACATGTCTTATATTGACATCCAAATAAGTTGCTCACGACAAATGAACAATTATACAATCATTGTTTAAGTTACAATGAGATTGATGAGGTATTTTGCGATATTCATTCATTACTACAACGAGTTTGTGTAATGTGTGTCTGATGTAAGAAAAATAAACATCATTTTAATTAAAACAGACAATGAAAAGTAAATATAAAATAGATATTCAATATTTTCAACAACATTATTTATTGATGCAAGAAAAAGTTCAGCTCAGGTGCCTTCTCCACATTCTGGCATCAATGGTCAGCTGCAATGGACCTCTAACGTCTTCTCTTTCCCCGAGGGCGCAGTCTTCCACATAAAAGTATATTATAAAATAACATAAACTGGAATAGTTTAAAATTAATGAGTCAACAATTACATTTCTATCATTCTATGAGAAATGTGAACCTGTTTACTTAGGCACTAATATTCATTACTGAGTTGAATCACAGACAAGCACGCACATAATTCTTGATGAAGAGAAAGAAGTTGCTGTTGTTTCTTATTTGTAATGTTGGCCAATGCAGAAAGTCCCTTCTAGCACAAAAAAAGCAAATTCAAAACTGTAGTAGTGTATAGATGGCCTCTTCTGATAACATACATTTTTGGGGTGAAATTCAAGAGTTAAAATAGTGTGGTTTCAATAAACATAAGCTGAAAAGTTCAATCATCAGGAAGTTCTGCCAACTCTTCTGCCTATTAATGATGGATGTTTTGTGCCTGCAGCAATAACGACAAAGGGACTGCGGTCCAAATCAGTTATAGTCACATTGAGGGAAGGAAAGTACTTTATCTTTCAAAACCCAGAGGTGTTCTAAAATCCAGCAGGAAGTAATCTCTGAATCAGTATCAGCTGTGAGAGGAAAAATTTCAAGGTTATTGTTTTCAACTTTTGCTTTCCATGTTTCAATTTTTGGCAAGAACCCATGCAGCTTGTCGCTTGATGTCAGAGGTTTTCATCCTTCCCCTGCAGACACACATTAAGGCTGTTTCAATATTCAATATAAAAAAATATCAGCCAGGTATGCAACTTTTGAGCACCATGCTTTGTCTTTAATCTAGCCAGCAAACTCTGTTTCTCTGTAGCATAATTGTCTAATAACTCATTCCTCAGTTCATAAAGTCTGGAGAGTACCTTGCCTTTGGAAAACCAGCGAATATTAGTGGGAAAGACCAGATTCTCATGACGAGCTCCTGCTTCCTGGCACATGTTCTAACTAGTTTTAATTGCTTCAAATTTAATGTAACTAATAATCTACTGGGCATACTACGTTCCTTACAGCTTCAGGATTTGTCATGGCTGCCAAAGATTCTCAATGTAAAAAGAGTGGCCACTACATAGGAGCCCTGTAGCGCAGTGGTTAGCGCGCTGGCTTCGCATCTGGGTGGTCCTGGGTTCATTCCCCAGTTGAGGCGGTAAAGTTTTTTTCAGACCGCAATGGCTCCCGGGTCGACCCAGCCTAAAATGGGTACCGGTTCAGTCCGGGAAGTAAAAGCGGCGAGGGAGAGGAGATGGCTACCGCCCTCATATAGCCGAGCCTTTTTAAATGTGAGATCGCTAACACCTCACACCCCTACGGCAGTAATGCTATGGGATACTTTACTTTACTACATAGGACAATTTTGCTGTAATCTTGAAATAAACCGTTTAAGTCGACCAGTTATTACTGATGCACCGTCAGTGCACACGGAAATACACTTTCCCTAACATAACGTATTTTTTTTTTTAAACATGGGGGTTATTGAATTGTATATGTCAAGTCTGGAAAGACGGACTTAGAGTCAAGCTAAGGAGAAGTGAAGTTTGTGGGAGAATGTACAAGTGGGTCAACCACTACCTCAAACAAAGAACGACCAGAGTCCAAGTACAAGGGCAGATGAGCAAAAAGGTGACACTCGAGCAGGGAGTACCCCAAGGGGGAGTACTGTCACCCACACTCTTCCTGGTGTATATAAACGATATTACAGAGAATATACCAAGAAGAGTCCATAGCTCAATGTTTGCAGACGATCTGGCTATGTGGACCTCTGAAAAGAATCTCACCATAGCAAGAAATCTGATGCAGCAGGCCCTAACATCGCTGGAACAGTGGGCGAACTCATGGCTGGTCAAAATAAACGAGGAGAAAACCACATGCACAATATTCTCGCTTTCAATCAAACCACAAAACACCAAATTAAGCCTAAATGGCAAATTCCTGCAGCCAAACGACAACCCAAACTATCTGGGAGTCACATTTGATCGGCGCATGACATGGAAAAGTCAGATCGAGAGAAACCGAATGAGATCCAGAGAAAGAATGGCAATCATGAGGAAACTTGCTGGCACAATGGGAAGCAGACGAAAGCATACTAAAGAAACTGTACACTGGAAGAGTGAGACCAGTTCTCGAGTATGGCATTGCGGCATGGACAACAGCAGCAAAGGCGAACTTCGATAAAGTTAGCAAACTTCAAAACCAAGCCATGAGAGTTATAACAGGAGGCATGAAGTCAACGCCAATTGTAGAACTTGAAAAGATTACAAAACTGCAATCCATGACCGATAGAAGAGACTGCAGAGCCCAGCTGCAGTCAGAGAAACTCCGAAGACGGACTGACCATCCAATGCACCAGAGACTAAACAATTTAGGAAATGGGAAACTAAAGCGGAGAAACTTTGCAGAAATAGCCAAAGCTAAGATGCACGAAGATCCCATAAACGCACTAACAACACCAAAGCCCATCACTACTGTACGAAAACCTACCTGGAGGCAGGATATATTTCCAGAGGTGGTAGAAAATATACCAGTTATTGGAAACAAAAACTGCCAGACTGAAAAAGAAAGGAGAGATACTACCCTAAGCTTTATATCGAAAAACTACCCAAGCATGGACTGGACCCATGCATACACCGACGGTTGTGTAACAAACATTACACAGAACGGAGGGGCAGGAGCATTCCTGAACCTACCAAATGGCAGAAAAATAACACTGTCATTCGCTACTGGTAAGTACACAAGCAATTTCAGAGCGGAGGCAGAGGCACTGAGGGCGGCAGTGGAAGAAATTGTGACACATAAAGAAAATGAAAGCCATACAGTCCTGCTTACAGATGCTCTGGCCGTAGTCACAGCACTAAAAAGCCAGAAAAACACTGAGCTTAATGACTTAAGAGCAGTACTCTGTCAACTATGCCAGCAGTCCGCACCAAAAAGGGTAGTGGTACAGTGGGTCCCATCACACTGCAACATCCAAGGCAACGAGGAGGCAGACAGACTGGCAAAAGAAGGTGCAAGACTACCACAAAAATATACTAGTATGACGTACGAAGAGTCAAAACGGCTTATTAAAGCCAGATACATGACCAAATGGGAAACCGAACATACTGGCTACACCAAAAACGATGCCTACTACCAGTTGAACAGAAGAGAGCAGGTCGTTGTCTTCAGACTTCGCACTGGCCACAATAGACTGAAGTACCACCTATTCAACAAATTGAAGATAGGTGGAACCGACGAATGCCTGTGTGGTACCGGGAAAATGACCGCTGAACATCTGCTGCAGAACTGCCCGACATACGAGGATCAGAGAGAGCAGATGTGGCCATCACCAGTGGAACCACAAGACAAGCTCTATGGCAGTGTCGACAGCCTCAGGATGACCGCCGCTTTTTTCAAAAAAGTAATGGTTACTGTCTGACTGCGTACGAAGAAGAAGAAGAAGAATTGTATATGTCAAATTCAGTTGTTGTCTCATCAGGTAATTCTGTTTAGCAACATCTCTGTCTAGAAATCTTATGAAGTTGACAATTTTGATTTATATCTGTCAGCTGAAGTGACATTTGTTTTACCATCAAATAGTTTTTCAGCTGCTTGTTTCTGGATGTCACATGGCATAATTGTCTCCCTTTCAGCAACCTTTCCTAAACACAGATTGAGCTATTTGTTTATAAAGGAAGGAGACAGAGGGGCGAAACACGTTTCACTATCCCAAGGCACCGGGTGCGAATCCCAGAGTGTCCATTGTGGCAGACACCGTTTTTTTTCTCTCAGTGCAATTGCTTATTTACATACAGAAAGTGATCTTAAATAACCGTATTGTATTAAAGTGTCACTTCAGTTTTTTTTAACCATATTTTGTTTGCTCAATTTTTTGCAACATACAACACGCTGAGAAAGTTGATGATTTTATGATCCAGTGTCTATAAATCAATAATTTCTTCTTCAGCATTTATCCTGATAATTATGTTGAGACGTGTCATAGTTTACATTGAGGCTGCAATATTTGTGCTTTTCAGCCCACCACATCCTATTTCAGATGGCTTTTTTTAGTACTGAGTTTGCCTTCCCTCTGCAGTCCCTATCCCTTGACCAGACTACACTTGTGACTAGTGCAGTCTGTTTCCAGGGCGACCATATAGAGGCATAATAGTGTTTTAGTCAGCTATGATTTGCTGACTGTGATGCAAGCAGCCAACTAACAGTCACCGGCTGCTATCTCAGAAACACTGTTGTCATTGTGCCCCTCCTATCCCTAATTTAGATAACAGTTGTGATTTTTGAACACAGCTACACAATGATTTTTGGACTGGGAAGGTATCTTGCTACTATTTCTTGGTTCGGGAAAACTGGTCGTTTTATTTTCACAATGAACATCTTCCCTTTGGTTGCTTAACCTCTATCATTTAACTACAAATCTCTATAAAAGAAAGATATGAATTACAGCCATAAATTGTTGAACAAGGAACTACAGACTAAACACACCACCAGTAGTTAATGACTCATTGTTTCAAGTTTACTGTTAAGTGAATTACTGATGAGTGTTGACTGGTTTATGTACCTTCCGTTAGAGTTCGAGACATTTCTTTAACTGCAGTTCGCCAAATTGACCTTGGAGCGAGTAGCACCTCTAATTCATTGATTGAAATAATTTAGTTTATGTGCTGTTTAATAGTATCTCTAATCAGGTGTACCTTTTCTATTTTTGTACGTAGGTCTAGTAGAAGGATATGTCATCTCTGGATGTTGGAGTAGTGGGTGCAGGCATTGTTGGTTTGTCAGCAGCCATTAATGTCCAGAAGCTCATTCGCAGAGTCAAAGTCACAATTCTTGCAGACAGCTTTGGCAGGGACACATCAACGCCAGTAACTCCAGGTATATTTCTTCCAATACCATCCAGCATCAGAGATGTGGACACTGTTACTGCAAGGTAAAGTTTTGGTCTTGCTAATAAGTAAGCTCGTGTGTGACATGCGTGGTACTTTCAAACGGTTAGAGAATCATACCCGTACAACAATCCTGACAGATTAATCTGAAGAAAATCTTAGGTTCTCTAATAATAGCTACTTTTCTTTTCTATACATCTGTTCCACTCATCTCTGGATGGCTTTTATGTTATTGGTTAGTTATTGTACGAAGACAGACAGATGGCTATAGAAAATTATAATTAAAATGCCTACTTTAATTTGTTTTCGTAATGAAATTTGTACATTGGTCTGATTATGTATTAATTATAACTTCTGGTTTTTGTTGTTTAAAAAAAATGATATGGTGAATAAATTATTTCTGCATCAGCATTATCAGTTGTAATATTGCCTCCTTGCTATAAATGCATTCTGTCATTTTGGAAGATTTGTCAAGGATACGCATCTATTCTGTAATGCACTTCCACAGGAACCATTTAATTTTTTTTTTACTTCCTACTATTTGTTTACATCTTCAGTTGTTATCTTGTCTTTAGTGTCCTTAATGCTGTCATCTTGAACATGGTGATGAATATTTTGTACCCTGTGGCTGGGAGGCTGCTAATTAATACTGTTTTGGTGTTTGGGTCTAGGCTTTGACAAGAGTGGAAAGAATTAAGCCACTGTCTTTCTGTGATGCTTGTTCATGATATAACTTAACTGTATACTGGTTTATAAAACTGCAGAGCCTCTGTACAACCAATTTCATTTACATTTCCTTGCTCTAAAAGCTATGCGCATCCAATCTTTTGTCCCTGCCTCCACTGTTTCCCGTGACAATGCATTCCAAGCATTCACCACCCTGACAAAAAAAATATTTCGTAATATCAAATTTGGACCTTTCTTTAATTAATTTGTAGCTATGCCCGCTTGTTCCTGTAGGTGGTTGTCTTTTGAAAAACGTGTTATAGTCTAATTTATCAGTTCTTTTGATTATCTTATAAACCAGTATTGTCATATCAAATTCTTCTGTTTGGAAATAGGTTGGCCAGCTACTTCCAATAAAAAGAAAGAAACAGAGACAATTGAAGCACACACAATAAGCAGATGTACAAAGAATGTTTTCATGTAGTTGAAGTTTCAATAACCAAGGATTGTCAAATGGCTTGTGTCTACACTCTTGTGTGCTGTAAAAATTCCAAAATTTTGCACACAATTTCATGTGTTCATGAAAACATAGCATATATTAATAAACTGGCAATACCCATGCAAAAGATCTGCCTTTAAATTGAACTGTACAATCTGGAACAAACAACAGCAGTTTGGCTTGGCTTCGTTCATTCTCAATCTCCCGCTACCAAACCCTGAAAGGGCTTAAGTAGCAGAATGAAGTCCAGAGAACGGAATGCGCTGTGTCATAGTTTACAGCTTGACTGTGGTATTTGCACTTTTCGGTCCAACACATCTGACTTCAGCAAGCATTTTTTGAGTACTGGGTTAGCATTCCCTCTTCAATCCCTTCTCCTTAGCCAGTTTGCCTTGCTGCAGCCTGTTATCCAGGATCACTGCGTGGAGGTGTAGAAGAGTCTTTGCAGCTCTGGTTCGCTGGCCCTGATGCTAGCAGTCAGCTATGGGTCGCTGACCGCTGCAGCTCATGCACTGCTCAGCATCTTGATCCCAAATAACAGCAGTTTAATAAATAAAGGATATCTCCCCTCTCCAACACCCGTTGCATTTCCTGTCCCATCCCCCTCATACACCTTCTCCCTTCCCCCAACACATGCCTCCATAATAACATCTTATTTTGTCTTGATGATACAATCAAACACTTAACGTTGAAGATGCAGAAAATGCAAATACTTTGGTCACATTAAGAGACACAGTGGTCTTAAGAGAACAGTAATGGAAGGTATGGTTCCAGGTAAAAGAGGAAGGGGTAGACCAAGAAGACAATGGCACCAAGATATCCAGGAATGCCTTAGTATGACTGTGGCGGAGGCTGGAGTTTTGGCAAGGGAACGAGTTTCCTTCAGACAGACTGTGATGGGAGCGATGCTCTACAAAGGACATGCTACATGATGATGATGAAAGGAAGAAGCTGTGTTTATATTTTTAGGGTTCAAGAAAGCTGGGTTTGTTAATTATTAAAGGTCCAATGGAAGCAGCTCAGCTGATTGCAAGTGAAGTGTCAAATGTCGCATCAGGACTATGTGTTACTAAGTGATGTCTATATGTTTACAATTCGTGAAAGTTAGTTATAAGAGTGTGCCACAATAAGGGATAATGTTATTTGTTGGTCAACAAAGGTATATAAGATTTTTGCATTGAGGCAAACCTATAAAACTATGTAAATTATATGTTGAACATTGTTATGTTCTGTGACAGATTTAGTCTTACCAGACAAATCTTGTCTCCCTATTGACAGCTTATATTGTCTAGAATTACTTCGCAATTGTAATTATAGATATTTCTTTAAATTTAGAGGTGGACTTTCCACCGGACCTGACAACTCACATCAGTAATACCACGACACCATTTTGAAAGTAGCGCCAGCAAAGAAAATAGTCCGATGGCATTATAAAAGTCGGGGCAAACCGGGAGCCCGACACATTTCGAAAGAGATTCAGCGAGAGACGGCATTTAAAAAAAACACATTTTGAGAGAGACTTTTTCCAGAAACTATTCAGAAAGAGACATTTCGAGTCATATTCTTAAAGAGACATTTTTCCAGAGAGATTCACAGAGAGAGACATCATTTCAGAGCCATTACATTGTCAAGAGAGATTTAGAGAGCGAATGACACATTTCTAAAAAATACATTTTGGAGAGGAACATTTTCAGAGAGACACTCAGAGAAGAGTGAACGTCGCATTGACGGAGTTCCAGTTTACAGAAGTAACGTATTCCTGATTTTTTAATTTGTGAGTAGATTAGAATTCATCAGGTTAAAGTTTGACCAGCGTCAGACATGTGGGCGACCTTTCAAGTTTATAGTCATCGCAAAGATCTCACAGAAGCAGCCTAGATCAGTCATAGCTACCTGCTGTGGGAGAGAACGGGCTTCCTGACATCTAGATCGACTGAGAGAGAACTCTACCATTTTTCATGTGTGTCGACCCGCGTCAGGTTACCACGTGGGTCAACCTGCCTTTGTTCAACACACACCAGTTTAATTAAACACATGGCTGCCTTTGCCAAGTTTGTAGTCATCGTAGATTCACAGCAGTAGCCTAGTCTTTCGACATGCACCACGCAGATCGACAGTTGTCGCTGAGAAACAGAACCAAGGACGTTGATCTGGGTTGGGTTTAAACCATGAATTAACCATTGGAGTCAATACGTCATAGTTCGGATTCACGTTAGGGCAGGCCAAGACCGGAAAGTAGACTGTGGACAATAGTTTTAGGTTTATCGGCATTGAGTGATTTACGTTAGGTAGCCATTAGATAGGAGCGTGTAGGAAGTTGTGCATGATAGAAGAGTGATTTAAGTTAGGTAGCCATTAGATAGGAGCGTGTAGGAAGTTGTGTATGATAGAAGAGTGATTTACGTTAGGTAGCCATTAGATAGGAGCGTGTAGGAAGTTGTGCATGATAGAAGAGTGATTTACGTTAGGTAGCCATTAGATAGGAGCGTGTAGGAAGTTGTGTATGATAGAAGAGTGATTTACGTTAGGTAGCCATTAGATAGGAGCGTGTAGGAAGTTGTGCATGATAGAAGAGTGATTTACGTTAGGTAGCCATTAGATAGGAGCGTGTAGGAAGTTGTGCATGATAGAAGAGTGATTTACGTTAGGTAGCCATTAGATAGGAGCGTGTAGGAAGTTGTGTATGATAGAAGAGTGATTTACGTTAGGTAGCCATTAGATAGGAGTGTGTAGGAAGTTGTGCATGATAGAAGAGTGATTTACGTTAGGTAGCCATTAGATAGGAGCGTGTAGGAAGTTGTGTATGATAGAAGAGTGATTTACTTTAGGTAGCCATTAGATAGGAGCGTGTAGGAAGTTGTGTATGATAGAAGAGTGATTTACATTAGGTAGCCATTAGCTCGGAGCGTGTAGGAAGTTGTGCATGATAGAAGAGTGATTTACGTTAGGTAGCCATTAGATAGGAGCGTGTAGGAAGTTGTGTATGATAGAAGAGTGATTTACGTTAGGTAGCCATTAGATAGGAGCGTGTAGGAAGTTGTGTATGATAGAAGAGTGATTTACGTTAGGTAGCCATTAGATAGGAGCGTGTAGGAAGTTGTGCATGATAGAAGAGGGATTTACGTTAGGTAGCCATTAGATAGGAGCGTGTAGGAAGTTGTGCATGATAGAAGAGTGATTTACGTTAGGTAGCCATTAGATAGGAGCGTGTAGGAAGTTGTGCATGATAGAAGAGTGATTTACGTTAGGTAGCCATTAGATAGGAGTGTGTAGGAGGTTGTGCATGATAGAAGAGTGATTTACGTTAGGTAACCATTAGATAGGAGCGTGTAGGAAGTTGTGTATGATAGAAGAGTGATTTACGTTAGGTAGCCATTAGATAGGAGCGTGTAGGAAGTTGTGCATGATAGAAGAGTGATTTACGTTAGGTAGCCATTAGCTAGGAGTGTGTAGGAAGTTGTGTATGATAGAAGAGTGATTTACGTTAGGTAGCCATTAGATAGGAGCGTGTAGGAAGTTGTGCATGATAGAAGAGTGATTTACGTTAGGTAGCCATTAGCTAGGAGTGTGTAGGAAGTTGTGTATGATAGAAGAGTGATTTACGTTAGGTAGCCATTAGCTCGGAGCGTGTAGGAAGTTGTGCATGATAGAAGAGTGAAAGAGTTGTAACGTAGAGATAAAGAATTTGTTTTTTTATTGATTTGAAATAGTGTCCTTGGTTGGTTTATTGAAGTGTTAGTTGATGTGAAAGATTTTAAGACTGAAAAGGTGGATAGTCGAGGTGTGGCCTCAGAGAGCCGGAAGAGCAAAACCCCATTCCGTCTGCTACAGTTCCAGCATCACAATATAAATGTGGAAATAAAAACTTTTTCAAACAAGTGTGTCCTTAATAAGTGGGAAAGGTTTGGAATCGTTGTTCAAGAGAGGCAAACACTTAATTGGGAAAAGGTAGACAGAAATGTCTCATCAACGTACACTGTTTCAAAATGACAAAAATAGAATGGTGAATCAATATCTAATTTTTGTAATTTTTAAATTAAATCAGCGAATGGCTGATTGACAGCTGGAAACATCATTATGAAATGGCCAGTTCCCCTGATGGCAAGGAATCTGGGCAGAGCTTCATGACTGGGCATTACCTTTGGTCAAAAGCACCTGATGGATCAAATCAAATACTATCAGATCTGGTGAAAGATTACAAACTACTGAGCAGTCAAGAAATGGAGGCTCGGAACTTCAACCACAGGTAATCATCCTCCATTCATTCATTGGCACTTTTCGTCTTGTCAGACAATAATAATTGTGCTTTTAGCAGAAAACCTGGGCAGAAGTAGAGACCATGTGGCCTATGCAATATGGTTCCTCTCTCGGTCTGCCTTGTTTGCTCCAAGGGAAAGGTGATACCAATACATTTGTAACAAGGCAAGCTGCAGAAGCTGTCGGATCAGCAGAGCAGTGCTCTATCTGTTCCCCTGTCGGGGCTTCACTCTTAGACCAGCAGCCAACCAAGGCTAAGGGCCTGGTCTGCCCTGCTACAACACTTAGCTGAGGTTGCCTTTCCTCGCTCTAGCATAAAGGCATTGTATCCTCTTCTGTGTGCTCCTTTGCATATCGTCGGTTGTCAGGTTTGGTAGACGCTGACCAACTTTCAGAGTTATCAGAAAACAGGTTGCACACCCATATCTGACAAAACCCGACGAGATACGCCAGTATCTTATCTGCAAGACTTCAGATGGTTTAAAAAGAGTTTTCCTTCTCTTAGATGAGCTGCCTTCTTAGGCTTTCAAGCGCCATCTGCCGAAAGGTAATGATCAAACTTTGCTTATGTAGAGTTATGGGAAGCTAGAAGTTTTTTTGTTGCTGGTTTTGTACAGGCATTACTGTTGGATGATGGTGAAGGAGATGTGATGGATAGTCTGTAGTCTTGCTCATTTATTAGAAATAGCAAAGACATTATGCCTGCCATAGCAGCAACACTTTTGAACATACAAGACACATTGTTCTACAAAAAGACACAGGGAGGAAGACTAGCGTCTGGTCAGGCACAACATACTGATCAGACATGTTAGTCAGGGAAAATATACTGGCCAAGACCCTCACCTCGGCTTCCTCATAGGCATCTCTGGAAATGGATGTTTTCATGGCAGCTTGGATAACGGGGTGAGGGGTCGAGGTGATCCCCATAGTAGTGAGCAACATGCAGATTAAGCCAAGCATAGCACAACCGCCTGGAAGACCCCGGTCCACCTTCATCAGCACGCATGGGATGTGAGGAAAGCTACTACAACCCGCCACTTAACATCCTTTTCAGGACGCACAAAAGAGTCAACTTACTCATTGTGGGCATTCAAAACAACAACAAAAGACATGACACATTTAACACACACACAAACAGGGCACATCCAACACCAGTGTTCTGTTCTGTTCCAAGGAATCTATTCTATTCCGAATAGGTACTCATTCTCTCTCACCTAATGGCAAAGCATGGGGACATTGAAGGTTTCTGTAGCTCATTGGTTATACACACTCATGCTCCCCACTCCGCTCAACCTTCGTATGTGAATTGTTGATTCACCTATGGAGAAACTCAGAAGACTGACTGACCATCCAATGCACCAGAGACTAAACAATTTTGGAAATGGGAAACTAAAGCGGAGAAACTTTGCAAAAATAGCCAAAGCAAAGATGCACGAAGACCCCATGAACGCACTAACAACACAAAAGCCCATCCCTACTGTACGAAAACCTAGGTGGTAGAAAATATACCAGGTATTGGAAACAAAAACTGCCAGACTGAAAAAGAAAGAAGAGATACTACCCTGAGCTACATAACGAAAAACTACCTAAGCATGGACTGGACCCATGCATACACCAACGGTTCTGTAACATACACAACACATAACGGAGGGGCAGGAGCATTCCTGAACAAGCAGAAAAATAACACTGTCATTGGCTACTGGAAAATAGACAAGCAATTTCAGAGCGGAGGCAGAGGCACTGAGAGCGGCAGTGGAAGAAATGGTGACAGGTAAAAGGAATAAAACCCATATAGTCCTGCTTACAGATGCCCTGGCTGTAGTCACAGCACTAAAAAGCCAGAAAAATACTGAACTTAATGATTTAAGAGAAGTACTCTGTCAACTATGCCAGCAGTCCGCACCAAAAAGGGTTGTGGTACAGTGGGTTCCATCTCACTGCAACATCCAAGGCAACGAGGAGGCAGACAGACTGGCAAAAGAAGGTGCAAGACTACCACAACCAGATACTAGTATGACATACGAAGAGTCAAAACGGCTTATTAGAGCTAGATACATGACCAAATGGGAAACCGAACATACTGGCTACACAAAAAACGATGCCTATTACCAGTTGAACAGAAGAGAGCAGGTTGTGGTCTTCAGACTTCACACTGGCCACAATAGACTGAGGTACCACCTATTCAACAAATTGAAGATAGGTGGCACTGACGAATGCTCGTGTGGTACCGGGAAAATGACCGCTGAGCATTTGCTGCAAAACAGCCCGACATACGATGATCAGAGAGAGCAGATGTGGGCATCACCAGTGGCAACACTAGACAAGCTCTATGGCAGTGTCGAAAGCCTCAGGATGACCGCCGCTTTTTTCGAAAAAATAAAGGTCGATGTCTGACAGCGTAAGAAGAAGAAGATGATTCACCTATGGCAGCATCATCACCCAACAGCCGGTCATTGAGAGACTTCCAAATGTCACTTCTATCCGTACCCAATCCTCTCATAATGGATACTTGTGGTGAAACCAGGATGTCAACTCTTTTGTTGCCTGGAACTCCAATATGACCAGGACAGTAGATCCACACTAGCCCCTGGAGGTTTGAGGCCTCTGCAGTTGCTATCCACTCATGCTTTAGCCATCATTTTGCACCATCAGAAGTAAGGGTTTGGAGTCACAATGACTGCTCTTGGTAAAAAGGGGTCTCAGATAGTCATCCCACAGTTGAGGTAGCTACCTCATTTTCCATTTCTATTGAGGAGGTTGTAGCAGAGAAGTTCCAATCTGATTTTCCACTGCACAGCTCCGATCCATTTGTAAATACAGTACTTGTGATAACATCACTATTCTGAGTGTTAGCACCTATCCACTCGTTAACCACAAGCTCTGCTTTCTTGTTGCATCACTCTCTCAATTCCCTGCCTATGGTTATGGTTACTCAGTGTTAATCTGTCATATGTGTGGATAGTTTTCTCCACAGTAAAAGTCATTTCTTTTTCTTGGAACCTTGACCGATAACAGACAAAGCAACAATTGACTTTAATGTATCTTTCAGCATCTTTCAGGTCAGCTACACACTCCATCTACATCAAGCGAGTCTACATCCATCCATCCAATGTGCAGTTTCTCTCATTCATGATTTTTATTGCAGTGTTTGGATTATCACCGTTGTATCATCTGCCTCCCTTTCTTGTGGGGCACACAGCATGCAGATGCTTTGAGGACCACTTGTAAAGACATGACCTATACAACTCCAATGTTTGCTAGTGGCAGTACAAGTGTGGAGGATTCTGTTAACAAAAATATGAAAGCTACTTTTTGACTGCTCCTTGTGCATATCTTGTTGGTTGTTTTGCGTAAGCAGTTTGTGGTTGGTGATGACAAAGAGGAGCGCATAGCTGAATGGTTTCGATGCCTGCCTGCTGACAAGGAGGGCAGTGGATCAAATCCTCTGTAAGGTATATGCAGTTTTTCTGTTTAGGGTGAAATAAAAAAAAACATGATAGCAGTGGCGAAGTGATCTGTAATCCTCAGCCTAAAATCCCCTAGACTACCCCAGCAATGGGAATGAAGTCGTACGAAAGAGAGATAACAAACAGCACACACAACAGACCAATCACCTGCTTGCTCGCACACTCAATGTCAAGTGTATACACAAAATACCACTACACCCTCAAGGGGTAGAAGAGGAGCAATGAAGTGAAGTGATGAGGAAGAGCAAGACTGGGAATTTTTCTTAGAAATATACCAATTTGAATTTTCTTGTCATCCACAAGTATAGAAATAATGCATCTACTGTATGTTCTTAGTTTGGTGTTTATGTTATACTGGAATGACTTGAAAATGTTATTTAGGCTGTACTGGCTGTGTTTGTTTTGATATTGATTTCCTTGCCATGAATTAAGAAACAAATATGACTTTCCAGGCATGGGTGCAGGATAACGACTGTGGTTGTTGACCAGTTGAAATATCTGGCTTGGTTGATGAAGGAGTAAGTCATGTGTGTGTTTGACTGAGAAGGGACATATGAACATTATTTTGTCTATCATTCTGGAGGGAGAATATTATTTTGAAATTGAAACAGTTTCCCACCAAATGGACACGTATTATGTGCTTACCATGCCAGCCAGCATCTCTCACTTGAGTGGTACTCGGATGTGAAAGAATGAATTCACTGTAACCTTCCAAGCATGTCGTAAATGGTGAATAAAGAGGGGTGTGGATGAGTCTAGCGATCTCATTGCCATGAAACCACCACTGCAAATGAATAAATACAGGCTTCTTGTAAAAGGGCCGATTGTAGTGGTAGGCCTATGCTTCACGATCAAAAAGACGAGTCAGTGCCTATATTTCTACATGGTTGAGGATACAATTGCCTACTTCCCCTGTGTAGATCCTAGGAGAGGGGACCTTATTGGGGAAGAAAGAATAAGACCACTGTCATAACTATCATCATCTCTCTTATTTTTTACCTGGAAATAGCATGAGTTCATATTACCGTTGACCTCCTTGCAGGAAGGCTGGAAAAACCATGTATGTGTTCTTGCAGTAGTAGTCTCTGTAGCATTTTGTTTTAAAATGAGTTTGTCAGACCCATGCACAACCAATTGTATATGCCTTTTATGTCATGCATAGTTAGGGAACAGCATCTGAGTGTCAGAGCAGTTAGAGAGCTTGTCACTCAAAACATAGGGGCCTGGTTCAATCCCTGATCTTGACATGCTCTCATCTACCCAGCTGTAATTGAGTCTGTGACTTACAGTTCAGGAAGTACTAGGTGGCAAGGAAGGGAACTGGTCACCCCACTTCAGATGAAGCTGACTACAGTGGAATGCAGAGGGAGTCATTAACAAAAAGCTTTCCCTAACACATCACTTACATGAAGGTAAGATTGACGTGGCATGTATCCAAGAAACGCACCTCAACAACAACCATAAATTCTCAATCAGAGGATACCAGACCTTCCGTCTGGATAGAGAAGGTCACAAAGGAGGGGTTCTGATACTGACCCGAAACTGCATACCGAGTAGCGCGGTATCTGCAAATCACACCGGACAAGCAGAAATTGTAGGAGTTGACATAATGGCTCAAGAGACGAAGCTCCGCATCTTCAACCTGTACGGACCACCAAATAAAGACCTATCGCTCTCGAGTATGGAAGTCAAAGACTCCAACTGCATAGTAGTTGGAGACTTCAACAGCCACTCGGAGAGATGGGGATACTCGGACACAGACAGCAGAGGTGACGAAGTGGAAGATTGGGAGATAGACACAAATCTCTATCTAATCAATAGGCCGGAGGATAGCCCTTGCTTCTATTCTAGAAAATGGCATACCACCTCTACTCCAGATTTGGCCTTCTCCACAGTGGACATTCACCATAAAATAGACCGCCAGGTGCTAAACCAATTGGCAGGTAGCGACCACAGGCCTATTAGGCTAGAAATTGATATAGAAGTAGGCACACAGAAAACAAAACCGCTCCCACGTTGGAATTATAAACGAGCCGACTGGAACAGATTTGCAAGCCTGACAGATGGGCTGTGTGAAACCATCAACACTCGGAACAACAAAATGAAGCCCATGGTGGAAAGCCTAAGCAAAGCAATAATGCAAGCTGCCACTGAAACCATCCCAAGAGGGGCAAGGAAAAATTATAAGCCCTATTGGAATGATGATTTGCAGAAAGCGGAAGACGCAGTCACAAATGCTAGGAACATGGCAGAGCGAGAACAATCTATGGAGGCAAATATGGCCCTCAAAGCCGCCACGGCAAAATACAAATACACTCTAAACCAAACAGCAAGAGAAAGCTGGAAAAACAAAACAGAAAGCCTCAACTTAGACAAAGAAGGGAACAAACTATGGAAGCTAGTCAGAGCCATGAATGACGAAACTCCATTAAACAAACAAATTACCATCAAGCAGGGCGAAAACTTGCTCACTGGAAAAAAAGCCTTAAACGCCTTTGTTGAACACTATGCCAGAGCAAACCACATAGATGTCCCTGAGATTTTTTTATTTTTTTTTTGCGTTCGCCTTATTTATCTATTCCCCAAGGCGTGTGTGCGTTACACTGGGGTTTTTATTTTGCGCCTGTCGGCCCAGTGCATCCGACTTCAGCATGCATTTTATGTAAGGGTCTGCTTCCTCCTGCATTTTATAAGGGTTTGCTTCCCCGGGGTAACGGCCGGTGCTGTGATGGGGATCGAACCCAGCACCTTCTGGTTGTGAGCCGTGCCACTTAACCACTAGGCCACGCCGTCCCCTGTCCCTGCAGATAGGCATACAGACATTAGTGAAGAGCAAAAGGGGCACGACAACATCAATATGGCACCAGAAGAGCATATGATGGCAAAATTAACAATGAACGAAATGGAAGAGGCCATGAGAACATTAAAGAAAAGGAAATCTCCCGGAAAAGACGGGATAACAAACGAAATGCTGATGGGGCTGGGCCAAACAGCAAAGACGAAACTGCTATCAGCTGGAAAAAGGGTATTGTACCCCAGGCATGGAAAGACGCAGTACTTGTACCAGTACCAAAGAAAGGAAAAGACAAAACAGATCCAAATGGATACAGGCCTATCAGTCTACTGAGCTGTGTCAGCAAACTGATGGAACGTATGATAAACACCAGACTGATGTGGCATCTGGAAGAAAAACGCATACTAATTCCACAGCAAGCAGGCTTTAAAACAGCACAGATCCACCTAGGATCAGGTCATCCTCATAGCCCAGGAAATAGAAGATGCCTACCAGGAGCAGAAACACACAGTAGCGGTCTGGGTGGATCTGGAAAAGGCATTTGACAAAGTCTGGAAAGAGGGACTTAGAGTCAAGCTATGAAGAAGTGAAGTTTGTGGGAGAATGTACAAGTGGATCAACCACTACCTCAGAAACAGAACGGCCAGAGTCCAAGTACAAGGGCAGATGAGCAAAAAGGTGACACTTGAGCAGGGAGTACCCCAAGGGGGAGTACTGTCACCCACACTCTTCCTGGTGTATATAAATGACATTACAGAGAATATACCAAGAAGAATTCTTAGCTCAATGTTTGCAGACGATCTGGTTATGTGGACCTCTGAAAAGAATCTCACCATAGCAAGAAATCTGATGCAGCAGGCCCTAACATCGCTGGAAGAGTGGGCGAACTCATGGCTGGTCAAAATAAACGAGGAGAAAACGACATGTACAATATTCTTGCTATCAATCAAACCCCAAAGTACCACATTAAGTCTAAATGGCAAATACCTGCAGCCAAACGACAACCCAAACTACCTGGGAGTCAGATTTGATCGGCGCATGACATGGAAAAGTCAGATCGAGAGAAACCGAATGAGAGCCAGAGAAAGAATGGCAATCATGAGGAAACTTGCTGGCACAAGCTGGGGAGCAGACGAAAGTATACTAAAGAAACTGTACACTGGAAGAGTGAGACCAGTTCTCGAGTATGGCATTGCGGCATGGACAACAGCAGCAAAGGCGAACTTCGATAAAATTAGCAAACTCCAAAACCAAGCCATGAGAGTTATAACAGGAGGCATGAAGTCAACGCCAATTGTAGAACTTGAAAAGATTACAAAACTGCAATCCATGACCGACAGAAGAGACTGCAGAGCCCAGCAGCAATCAGAGAAACTCAGAACACTGACTGACCATCTAATGCACAAGAGACTAAACAATTTCAGAAATGGGAAACTAAAGCGGAGAAACTTTTTATAAATAGCCAAAGCTAAGATGCACGAAGACCCAATGAACGCACTAACAACACCAAAGCCCATCCCTACTGTACAAAAACCTACCTGGAGGCAGCATATATTTCCAGAGGTGGTAGAAAATATACCAGGTATTGGAAACAAAAACTGCCAGTCTGAAAAATAAAGAAGAGATACTACCCTGAGTTACATAATGGAAAACTACTCAAGCATGGACTGGAGCCATGCATACACCGACGGTTCCGTAACAAATACAACACAGAACGGAGGGGCAGGAGCATTTCTGAACCTACCAAATGGCAGAAAAATAACACTCATTTGCTACTGGAAAATACACAAGCAATTTCAGAGCAGAGGCACTGAGGGTGGCAGTGGAAGAAATGGTGACAGGTAAAAGGAATGAAAGCCAGATAGTCCTGCTTACAGATGCTCTGGCCGTAGTCACATCACTAAAAAGCCAGAAAAATACTGAACTTAATGAAATAAGAGCAGTACTCTGTCAACTATGCCAGCAGTCCGCACCAAAAAAGGGTAGTGGTGCAGTGGGTTCCATCTCACTGCAACATCCAAGGCAACGAGGAGGCAGACAGACTGGCAAAAGAAGGTGCAAAACTACCACAACCAGATACTAGTATGACATACGAAGAGTCAAAATGGCTTATTAGAGCTATATACATGACCAAATGGGAAACCGAACATACTGGCTACACCAAAAATGATGCCTACTACCAGTTGAACAAAAGAGAGCAGGTCCTGGTCTTCAGATTTCGCACTGGCCACAATAGACTGAGGTACCACCTATTCAACAAATTGAAGATAGGTGACACCGAAGAATGCCCGTGTGGTACCGGGAAAATGACCGCTGAGCATTTGCTGCAAAACTGCCCGACATACGAGGATCAGAGAGAGCAGATGTGGCCATCACCAGTGGCAACACTAGACAAGCTCTATGGCAGTGTCGACAGCCTCAGGATGACCGCTGCCTTTTTCGAAAAAATAATAGTTACTGTCTGACTGCGTACGATGAAGAAGAAGAAGAAGATGAAGCTGAGACCTGATACCATGTTATGGAACATATATTAACTTGTCACACCACTTCAAATCTTCTTCTTCTTTGTATGCTGTCAGACGTCAACCTGTATTTGTTCGAAGAAAGCAGCGGTCATCCTGAGGCTGTCGACACTGCCATAGAGTTTATCTAGTGTTGCCACTGGTGATGGCCACATGTGCTTTCTCTGGTCCTCGTATATCGGGCAGTTTTACAGCAGATGTTCAGCGGTCATTTTCCCTGTACCACAAGTGCATTCGTCAGTGCCACCTATCTTCAATTTATTGAATAGATGATACCTCAGTCTGTTGTGGCCTGTGCGGAGTCTGAAGACCATGACCTGCTCTCTTCTGTTCAACTGGTAGTGGGCATCATTTTTTGAGTAGCCAGTATGTTCTGGTTCCCATTTGCCCATGTATCTGGCCCTAATGAGCCCTTTGGACTCTTCGTAGGTCACACTAGAATCTGGTTGTGGTAGTCTTGCACCTTCTTTTGCCAGTCTGTCTGCCTCCTCGTTGCCTTGGATGTTACAGTGGGATGGAACCCACTGTACCACTACTCTTTTTGGTGCGGACTGCTGGCATAGTTGACAGAGTACAGCTCTTAAATCATTAAGTTCAGTATTTTTGGCTTTTTAGTGCTGTAACTACGGCCAGGGCATCTGTAAACAGGACTATCTGGCTTTCATTGCTTTCGCCTGTCAGCATTGCTTCTACTGCAGCCCTCAGTGCCTCTGTCTCGGCTCTGAAATTGCTTGAGAATTTTTCAGTTGCCACTGACAGTGTTGTTTTTCTACCATTTGGTAGGCTCAGGAATACTCCTGCCCCTCCGTTCTGTGTTGTGTTTGTTACAGAACCGTCAGTGTATGCATGGGTCCAGTCCATGCTTGGGGTAGTTTTCCGTTATGTATCTTAGGGTTATGTCTCTTCTTTCTTTTTCAGTCTGGCTGTTCTTGTTTCCAATACCTGGTATATTTCTACCACCTCCGGAATGATATGCTGCTTCCATGACACCACTTCAAATGAAGCTGAGACCATCCTATGGAACATACATGAACTTGTCACACCACTTCAGATGAAGCTGAGATCTGATACTATCATATGGAACATATATTAACTTGTCACCCCACCCCACTTCAGATGTAGCTGATATCTGATAATATCCTATGGAACATATATTAACTTGTCACCCCACTTCAGATGAAGCTGAGATCTGATACTATCCTATGGAACATATATTAACTTGTCACCCCACTTCAGATGAATCTGAGATCTGATACTATCCTATGGAACATATATTAACTTGTCACCCCACTTCAGATGAAGCTGAGATCTGATACTATCCTATGGAACATATATTAACTTGTCACCCCACTTCAGATGAAGCTGAGATCTGATACTATCCTATGGAACATATATTAACTTGTCACCCCACTTCAGATGAAGCTGAGATCTGATACTATCCTATGGAACATATATTAACTTGTCACCCCACTTCAGATGAAGCTGAGATCTGATACTATCCTATGGAACATATATTAACTTGTCACCCCACTTCAGATGAAGCTGAGATCTGATACTATCCTATGGAACATATATTAACTTGTCACCCCACTTCAGATGAAGCTGAGATCTGATACTATCCTATGGAACATATATTAACTTGTCACCCCACTTCAGATGAAGCTGAGATCTGATACTATCCTATGGAACATATATTAACTTGTCACCCCACTTCAGATGAAGCTGAGATCTGATACTATCCTATGGAACATATATTAACTTGTCACCCCACTTCAGATGAAGCTGAGATCTGATACTATCCTATGGAACATATATTAACTTGTCACCCCACTTCAGATGAAGCTGAGATCTGATACTATCCTATGGAACATATATTAACTTGTCACCCCACTTCAGATGAAGCTGAGATCTGATACTATCCTATGGAACATATATTAACTTGTCACCCCACTTCAGATGAAGCTGAGATCTGATACTATCCTATGGAACATATATTAACTTGTCACCCCACTTCAGATGAAGCTGAGATCTGATACTATCCTATGGAACATATATTAACTTGTCACCCCACTTCAGATGAAGCTGAGATCTGATACTATCCTATGGAACATATATTAACTTGTCACCCCACTTCAGATGAAGCTGAGATCTGATACTATCCTATGGAACATATATTAACTTGTCACCCCACTTCAGATGAAGCTGAGATCTGATACTATCCTATGGAACATATATTAACTTGTCACCCCACTTCAGATGAAGCTGAGATCTGATACTATCCTATGGAACATATATTAACTTGTCACCCCACTTCAGATGAAGCTGAGATCTGATACTATCCTATGGAACATATATTAACTTGTCACCCCACTTCAGATGAAGCTGAGATCTGATACTATCCTATGGAACATATATTAACTTGTCACCCCACTTCAGATGAAGCTGAGATCTGATACTATCCTATGGAACATATATTAACTTGTCACCCCACTTCAGATGAAGCTGAGATCTGATACTATCCTATGGAACATATATTAACTTGTCACCCCACTTCAGATGAAGCTGAGATCTGATACTATCCTATGGAACATATATTAACTTGTCACCCCACTTCAGATGAAGCTGAGATCTGATACTATGCTGTGAATCAAATGTTTTAGAGTGAAATGAACTTGTTCTTTTCTCACCAGTAAATGACCAATATTTACCCATAAATGAATACTCTGCACAAGCTCCAAAGAGTTGCATAGAATCATGACCAGTCTATACTAGTCACTATAATACAATAAGAAGAGGAGAATTATAAATATTTATATTTGTTTATTTATACACTTTATAGGTCATGGTGTTTCTAATTGTTTTCATATTGAGATGCTTGGTGTTGTTAAACCAATACTTGTGTTATTTCATTTATAAAAATTTTACAGATAGACTTATAAGTTAAAAGTTTCTTGATTAGCGCTCCATCAATCCATTTTGTTTTATTACCCAATGCTATGTGTGTTCTTGTTTGGTTTGCTGTCAAATAACTAACTTAACTCAACTTAATGTCTTTATGCTGGTTTAGAAGACTCTACAAAGTCTGTATACAACCAGTTTCTTGGAGGGTGGTTAACTGATGTGCGAGTTTATCTAAATAGACTCAAACACTAGAGCTAAGTAGACCATCTATAGCTGCTCTTAACACACTACCTGGGGAAAGGTACAAATAACTTGAGTAGATTTTTAACTTGAATTTTGAATATTGTCCGGGCAGCGGCTGTTAAGCCTACTCTTTTCTATTTCCAACCGCCAAGAGATTTTTAACGTGCTCTGCAGTGAACATGGCTACCCAGAGATCAGGGTTTTTTTTACTAGAAGATCCACGTGAAAGAAATCCCTGTCTTGACTGTGGATCAAACCCGCGACATCTGTCACCTGAGGCGGACACCTTACAACTGGCCGCCCCCCATATTCATTGCTTACTTTCCATTGACACGGTTTCCAAGATATTTCTGAGGTATGAAGAAAACACATCTTGGGCTAATTTGTTGTATGGATAACAAGATTTGTTAGCATAACCTTTGTAAAGTGATTCAAAAATAGCAGGAGAAAAGGCTTAAAGGCAGTTTGATGTTTGACCAGAAACAGGCAAAAGTTGAGTCTAATAATGTTCATACTTCTTTATCTGCCCATTCTCAGATTTCGTCAAAGGGGAGGACAACTCGTAAGTGAAACAGTTTACTCATTACAGGAAGTAAGCTGTTACGTTTATTTGTTTTTCTTGTGCAATTCTACCAGTTCACACATTTGTTGTGCTTGTGACTAGCGATGGCAGGTCAATTGCTGAAACCACCACATAACTGCTCTGATATACTTCTTGTCAAGGGGAGGCAGATCTCGCAGGATAGCTCTAGGCTATGACATGTCCTTTTCAGGATAAACACCGAAGATGAAGATTCCCTTTTGGGCCTGGTTACACGTTGGTGAACACTTATTGTTCTCAAGAGTATATTTTGTGTGCATCTACATACTCTGTATTCATCAATACAAGTAATTTGGCTTGGCTTCGTTCGTTCTCAATCTCCAGCTACCAAACCCTGAAAGGGCTTAAGTAGCAGAATGTAGTCCAGAGAATGGAATGCGTTGTGTCGTAGTTTACAGCTTGGCTGCAATATTTGCACCTTTCAGTCCAACACATCCGACTTGAGCTTTTTTAGTACCGGGTTAGCATTCCCTCTTCGATCCCTTCTCCTTAGCCAGTCTGCCTGCTGCAGCCTGTTATCCAGGATCACCTCATGGAGGTGTAGAAGGGTATTGGTAGCTCTAGTTTGCTGGCCCTGACGCTAGCAGTCAGCTATGGGTCGCTGACCACTGCAGCTCATGCGCTGCTCAGCATCGTGATCCCATACAAGTAATATCAACAGTTATTGTAATCATTCACATAATCTGTATTCATCAAAACAAGTAATATCAGCATTTATTGTAATCATCCAGATAATCTTCTTCTTGTGATCGTATCATAGATGTTTACACCATCAAGCGAGTTTCTGTGATAAATACGATCGTTGACTAGTTGCTCTTTAGCTCCATACAGCTTTGATTGTTGTGTCGAATACTTTAACCGGTGTATCCTCCTTAACTGACCATACAGAGGACAGTCCTGCAAAATATGCTCGACAGTTTGTTTGTCTGTCTCACATGTACACAGCGGTGAAGCAAACAGACTAAGCCTGTACATGTGTTTATTCAGTCTATTATGCCCAGTCCTGAGGTGAAGAATGATAGTCTGCCCTTGTCGGTCAAGGGTGTGGCAGTCATCGTTGGGTTGATTCTGTTCTCTTCTGACAGCCTGGACAACTCAAAGTATTTTATCGCTGTTTTCTTGTTCACATTCTCCTTCCCTCTTCGCAAGCCTATCTGTGCTCTCATTTCCAGGTACGCCACAGTGGGATGGCAGCTGCTGGAGTGTAGATCGCTTTCCAGCAGCTACCCTGCCCAGTTCACTTCTCAGAAGATGGGGATGGCGTGGCCTGGTGGTTAAGTGACATGGCTCACAATCCGAAGGTGCTGGGTTTGATCCCCATCACAGCACCGGCCGTTACCCCGGGGAAGCAAACCTTTAGGAAAAGCAGGAGGAAGCAGGTCTTTACATAAAATGCATGCTGAAGTCGGATGCACTGGGCCGATAGGCAAAATAAAAACATAGTGCAATGCACATCAGCTTGGGGAATAGAGAAATAAGGTGAACGCAAAAAAAAAAACAACTTCTCTGAAGCGAGAGTTTACCACCCTTTAAAGCTTGCAGCACATTCTTCTTCTTCACGCAAGCATTTTGCGTGCTTTTGTGAGGTTGGTTTCTGTAGCAATCTGTTTTACAAAATGCAGCTGCTAGCCCCATGCACAACTGTCTTTAGTTCCATGTTATGAGATGTTAGAGAAATCACCTTTACTATCTAAATCAATGCAGTATTGAATGAACAAATATGAGAAAAAGTGTTATGGATTGTGCTGTGTTCTTCGGACAGATTTATGGAAAGTTTGATGTTGTTGTCAATTGTGCCGGCAACCGAGGGAGGGAAACGGTTCAGGACCCCTTCATTGTGCCAGTCAAGGGATATGTTGTACAGGTGACATCTCTGTTAGACTTGTTTGTGTTCTTGCTTTATGTTTTGTATGTTCGTCTGTCTTAATACTTTTAGTCAACATTGTAGAATGATACTTTTAGTCAACATTGTATAATTATACTTTTAGTCAACATTGTAGAATGATACTTTTAGTCAACATTGTAGTATTATACTTTTAGTCAACATTTTAAAATGATACTTTTAGTCAACATTGTAGAATGATACTTTTAGTCAACATTGTATAATGATACTTTTAGTCAACATTGTATAATTATACTTTTAGTCAACATTGTAGAATGATACTTTTAGTCAACATTGTAGTGTTATACTTTTAGTCAACATTTTAGAATGATACTTTTAGTCAACATTGTAGTATTATACTTTTAGTCAACATTGTACTGTGATACTTTTAGTCAACATTGTAGTATTATACTTTTAGTCAACATTGTAGTATTATACTTTTAGTCAACATTGTAGTATTATACTTTTAGTCAACATTGTAGTATTATACTTTTAGTCAACATTGTAGTATTATACTTTTAGTCAACATTGTACTGTGATACTTTTAGTCAACATTGTAGTATTATACTTTTAGTCAACATTGTAGAATGATACATTTAGTCAACATTGTAGTATTATACTTTTAGTCAACATTGTAGTATTATACTTTTAGTCAACATTGTACTGTGATACATTTAGTCAACATTGTAGTATTATACTTTTAGTCAACATTGTAGTATTATACTTTTAGCCAACATCTACAAGGCCTGTTCAAGTGAAACCCTCCCGGGCTGCGTCACGTGGACATACACACGATAAACGTGATGATATCACGTACTAATGTAAAAGTGTGCACATGTTTATTATCATAGGTTCTGCAGACCACTGAGAAAATGGCAGGTGTGATAATGAATCCATCCAGTGTTGATCAGCGAGCGGTGATTCAGTTCCTAACAGCTGAAGGCAAGCAGTGTATGGGACAAAAGTGTGTCGAAGACAAACGTGGAGGACTGGACACTGATGTTTTGGGAAGGACGTGAGTTATCGAAAGATCTTTCGCGATCAGATCAGACGCATATTGTTGAAGCCAGGTTCGAAACCTGATGAAAGTATAATCTGAAATGAAAACCTAACCTGCACACTGTTTAATGATTGCAGGGACAAGTAGCCTTTATTCCTCAGTTCTAAACATCTTCAAGTGGACTGTTAATTTTCATGTTACTCATCGCAATTAGCTCCCCTAACCAGCTAGCTTTAAGGTAATTTGCACAGTGTGGTGTATAGCAATGTTTTTTACATGATGAGGTTGCAAACCCCCATACACAGCCATCTTTAGTCGAACCTGATGACATGCAAAGAAGGAAACAGTGGTCCTATTTGACTTTTTGTGGACTTCAGTAAGCATACATAGTAAAAGTCCCAAGCCAGTGTCACCAAGCAATCTCTCGTGGAACCCCCAAGGAACAAGAGACAAAGAAAGTCCAAAGAGACTGATACAAGAAGAATGGAGAGAACCTGGAATACATTTGAAAAAAAATAGTATGGAACAGGTTCGCTTTGAGAGGGTTGGTTGATAGCCTAAATACCAGTAGGAGGCCAAGAAGATGCAAGCATGTGTTGTTGTCCACTTTATCAAGTTCATCCACTTTAAACAACGTAGGGTACATTCCACTTTGTCAAGTATAACCACATTAGACAACCTATCTTATAGTCCACTTGGTCAAGTATAACCACATTAGACAACCTATCTTATAGTCCACTTGGTCAAGTATAACCACATTAGACAACCTATCTTATAGTCCACTTGGTCAAGTACAACCACTTCAGATAACATATCTTATAGTCCACTTGGTCAAGTACAACCACTTTAGATAACATATCTTATAGTCCACTTGGTCAAGTACAACCACTTCAGATAACATATCTTATAGTCCACTTGGTCAAGTACAACCACTTCAGATAACATATCTTATAGTCCACTTGGTCAAGTACAACCACTTCAGATAACATATCTTATAGTCCAATTGGTCAAGTATAACGACGTCAGATAACATATCTTATAGTCCAATTGGTCAAGTATAACGACGTCAGATAACATATCTTATAGTCCAATTGGTCAAGTATAACGACGTCAGATAACATATCTTATAGTCCAATTGGTCAAGTATAACGACGTCAGATAACATATCTTATAGTCCAATTGGTCAAGTATAACGACGTCAGATAACATATCTTATAGTCCAATTGGTCAAGTATAACGACGTCAGATAACATATCTTATAGTCCAATTGGTCAAGTATAACGACGTCAGATAACATATCTTATAGTCCAATTGGTCAAGTATAACGACGTCAGATAACATATCTTATAGTCCAATTGGTCAAGTATAACGACGTCAGATAACATATCTTATAGTCCAATTGGTCAAGTATAACGACGTCAGATAACATATCTTATAGTCCAATTGGTCAAGTATAACGACGTCAGATAACATATCTTATAGTCCAATTGGTCAAGTATAACAACGTCAGATAACATATCTTATAGTCCAATTGGTAAAGTATAACGACGTCAGATAACATATCTTATAGTCCAATTGGTCAAGTAAAACCACTTCAGACAACATATCTAATAGTCCACTTCCAATGTGTCCAGAACGAGAACAAATGGATCTCTGTGGATTGTAGAGTGTAGAAACAGTGATGTTTGCTTGCACAAGCATAAACAAGCAAATTAGAACATATAATCGTGAGTCCTATTTTACTTCAATAAGAGCATGGAAGACCACCATTACAAGTGGTCTCTTGACAGGAAGCTTGCTTCCAAGTATTTATTTCTAGAGGTACGCTCTTTATAGACAGAAATACTTAGGGGGTCGTGGTAACTCAGTCTACTGGCTTCCAGCCGAACGATCTGGGTTCGGTCTCCAGTTGATGTGGAATTCTTTTAATTGCAAAATCAGCACCCGGAGTCGACCCAGCCTAAAAAATTGGATACCAGAGCAATCTTGGAAGTAAAAACAGCACCACTAGCGTGTGGTTGGACCTGACACCATGCTACTAATACACCACATGGTGGATAAACAAAATCTTTACTTTAAAAATAAATGTTTGTATTGATAGTTTTTTTTTAAATTGTTATTTTTGCATTTGCTTTATTTCTCTGTTCCCCAAGGCGGTGTGCATTGCACTGCGGTTTTTATTTTGCGCCTGCCAGCCCAGTGCATCCGACTACAACATGCATTTTATGTAAGGGTCTGCTTCCTCCTGCATTTTCTAAGGGTTTGCTTCCCCTGGGTAATGGCCGGTGCTGTGATGGGGATCGAACCCAGTACCTTCGGATTGTGAGCCGTGTCACGTAACCACTAGGTCATGCCGTCCCTGTATTGATATAGTGATTTGTCTCTTGCCCTAATGAGCTCAGTTCAAGTGCCATCTCTGCATCGAAGGTCGATTGCAATAGATCTCTAGTGTACTCTTATCTCGTGTCATAATGGAGGCAATGACAATTAATGCATTTAAGAATAGACTGGATTCACATAGCTAGAAAATGTCAATGAAACTGGTTGTATACAGACTCTGCAGAGTCTTCTAAACCAATGTAAAGATGTTAAGTTAAGTTAAAGTTAAGAAATGATGCAATCTGACAGTCATTTTACACTCCATCTCCTGATTTATAACGTCTGCCTCTTGAATGGCTGCCTTCTACTCTACTCTTTAGTATAGTCTTCAACAAGGAGGTATATCTTGTTAAATGGCCATAAAAATGTAACTGTCCATTCCTGATTTCAGTTATTATCTTTTTCCCCCAACATTTTCAATACCTCACATTTGTTTTCTTCTCTTTCCAAGAACTTTTTACCTCCCACCCAAAAACCACATAAAAAAGTGACACTATAATATGCCATAAAGAGATGACTAAAGAGGGTTGAGCATGCGACTAGCTACCCTTCCTGTAGAAATGATAAACCAGATAATGAGTGACTAAGCCTTATCATTGCTCTTAAATTCTGTTGCTGTTTCAGGTAGAACATGAACATCCAAAGAAATTTCTCATCACCGATGACACTATTACCATCATACCTCAGTAAGTGTATTTCTTCTTTGTCATTCTTGATGGGAATAACAACAAATAATACTAACAAACGACAAACAATATTGATAAACAACCGTTGAGTGGGGCATAAACACTATACTAAGAATATACTAAAGTTACACATGTTCTCTGTAGTTTGGAAGGATTTTTTTTTTTTGGTGTTCGCCTTATTTATCTATTCCCCCAAGGCGGTGTGCGTTGCACTGTGGTTTTTATTTTACGCCTGTCAGCCCAGTGCATCCGTCTTCAGCATGCATTTTATGTAAGGGTCTGCTTCCTCCTGCATTTTCTAAGGGTTTGCTTCCCCGAGGTAACGACCGGTGCTGTGATGGGGATCGAACCCAGCACCTTCGGTTTGTGAGCCATGTCACTTAACCACTAGCCCACGCTGTCCCGATGGAAGGATGAAAGGTATCTGGAAAAAGCTGTTTAAATGATCATTTGTCCACACATCCTTTCAAAGAAAAATTGATTAGATTGTCTGGCTGAACAACACCAACCAAGAAGTGTTTATCCGTGCAACCAAGAATATGTACACACCATGATAACTGGCAGAGGTTTGAACTGGATCAGACAGAGCATCATGTCCGATGTGGTCCTGACATTGTCACCCAGAGCTGTCAGGATATAGACCCCAGACCCTGCTGAAGATGGATGTGTCGGACCGAAAGGTGCAAATATCGCAGTAATGCTGTAAACTAGCGACACAACGCATTCCGGTCTCCGGACTACATCCTGATACTTGCAAAGCGCTGTTCAGGGCTTGGTATCGGGAGATTGAGAACTAATGCAGAATAAGAAGAGAAGGAGGACCCCAGACACCAGATGTGGTCTGATACAGTCACCCAAAGCTGTCAGGATATGGATCCCAGACCCCAGAAGTGGTCTGATACTGTCACCAAAGCTGTTAGGATATGGATCCCAGACCCCAGAAGTGGTCTGATACTGTCACCAAAGCTGTCAGGATATGGATCCCAGACCCCAGAAGTGGTATGATACTGTCACCAAAGCTGTTAGGATATGGATCCCAGACCCCAGAAGTAGTCTGATACCGTCACCCAAAGCTGTCAGGATATGGATCTCAGACCCCAGACCCCAGAAGTGGTATGATACTGTCACCAAAGCTGTTAGGATATGGATCCCAGACCCCAGAAGTGGTCTGATACCGTCACCCAAAGCTGTCAGGATATGGATCCCAGACCCCAGAAGTGGTATGATACTGTCACCAAAGCTGTCAGGATATGGACCCCGGACCCCATACCCCAGAAGTGGTATGATACTGTCACCAAAGCTGTTAGGATATGGATCCCAGACCCCAGAAGTGGTCTGATACCGTCACCCAAAGCTGTCAGGATATGGATCCCAGACCCCAGAAGTGGTATGATACTGTCACCAAAGCTGTCAGGATATGGACCCCGGACCCCATACCCCAGAAGTGATCTGATACCGTCACCCAAAGCTGTCAGGATATGGATCCCAGACCCCAGAAGTGATCTGATACCGTCACCCAAAGCTGTCAGGATATGGGCCCCAGAAGTGATCCGTTGTGCCAACCGTCCAGGGACAAGATCAGTGGCTGAGTCCCAGGCTGCATGCCATGAGGACCATGTCTTTCAGATTTTACCTAGACAGGTGGTGCATGGATAGCTGCTGATGCGAGACCATGATGGAGAGGACCATTTCCCATCCTTCACAATTCCAAATGCAACGGAATCATAGACGGCAAAATCAAAATCATGAAGCAGAGCTGGGATACAGAATGATGGATTGCCTCAGACAAAGTGAAGTGGAGGATTTTGCTGCTGCCTTGAAAGACTACCTCAGGTTGGATGGTCAATGACTGCTTTGTAAGGGGATGGCGTGGGCTAGTGGTTAAGTGACACGGCTCACAAACCGAAGGTGCTGGGTTTGCTCCCCATCATTGACCTTTACCCCGGGGAAGCAAACCCTAAGAAAATGCAGGAGGAAGCAGACTCTTACTTGAAATGCATGTCGAAGTCGGATGCACTGGGCCCACAGGCGCAAAATAAAAACATACTGCAACGCAAACCGCCTTGGGAAATAAAAAAATAAAACAAATGCAAAAAAGCAACAAAAAACTCCCCCCAAAAATCTGCTTTGTCAGCCATTGACTGCAGAAGCAGTTCCAACAGTTGACACATCATGACATTACCTCACTGCTCTCATCTGAACAATGATTCTGTCATCTTCAGTGCAGAGTCCAACTTAGTGGATGTAGGGCATATCTTAGAGCCTAATGTTTATAGCCAGGAGAAGAACCAAGAAATGGTGGAGCTCTTGCTCAACAAGGCTAAAGCTATGGTCCCAAGTCTCATGGTAAACTTGTCTCATGTGTTTTCTCATGTGTTTTCTCATTCATAATTAGCTTATTGTTTCTATGAATCTGAGGTGGAAGGCAAAAGGTCTTGAACTCATGACCTTCAGCTATGTCATGTGGCCTGTAACATGCTCGGCATCCCAAGCTGAGATAAGAGGAAATAACGGTTAAACTTAAATGTAGGACATTATGTGATAAACAGGATCTAAATACGAGGGGGCTTCAAATGAAAACCTTAAGTGGGATAGAAATGAGAAAACTATGCATTTGTATTCTAACTTGTTGATATGGTTGCTAAGGATGTCAATAGTGTTCTGCACATGCCATCACGATGTAGACGAATAGCATGATGTCATAATTGCAGTAAGAAAGGCCGCCCCACTATTGACATGCACCAAGGAGTAACAGCGTTCTGTTACCCGTTTTTTGAGCAGCAAAGGCGTGAAACTTACAGGAATTCATCGACGAATATAGGTTCAGTATGGTGATGCATGCCTTTCACTCCAGCAAGTGTATGAGTGGAGTAGGAAGTTCCAAAATGTCGTGAGTTCTGTGACAGACTGTAAAGCCCCCAGAGTTTATAAAATGGGTCTCAGAGACACTGCCACGTGCAATTGTGCAGCACCCAAGTAAACACCAGAACATATTCTGCAAGAATGCCCTACCTATGCAGACAAAAGAGAGGCAGTCTGGCCTGGCGGAGTGACCTTGCCTCAAAAGCTTGGGGGGGGGAGGGGGGGGGCGGCGTAGACGTGAAACGCACTGTCTCCTTCGTGAACCTCAACGGACTAGAAGCACAGCATCAGTTGATTGATGAAGAAGAAGATTGCAGCCATTAACCGCCTCGTAAAGGAAAATCGTTGATTAACTGTGAGTGAAGGGCATGCATCACCATACTGAACCTCCATTCGCTGATGAATTTCTATGGTTAAATCGATAACAGAAAGCTGCTCTTCTTTGGTGCATGTCCATAGTGGGTGGTCATCTTTTAACCGCGATTATGAAGTCATGCTGATTGCCTCCACTGTGATGACAAATGCAGGACACTCTTGACATCCTTAGTAATCATATTAATAATTTACAATTAAAAGACATGGCTTTTCTAGTTTCTATCCCACTTTAATTGATCATTTGAAGCCCCATTGTATATCTATAAGAGAAACAATGGTCATAACAAAAGAGAAAACAATAATTTAGTTTTACAATAGGTTGGATGAGAAAATTTAAACCTCACACAAATAGGTTTTACTGTGGTGTAACCTTTGGGACATCGGCTTGTCCCTTATCTGCCAGTGGGCTATCAACCATGTCTTCATGATGTTCTTAGATAACTGTACATGTCTTCATGATCACCTTGGTCCATCATTTTTGTCTTCATCATCGCCTTGGACCATCAACATTGTCTTCATGATGTTCTTGTACCATCAACTTTGTCTTCATGCTTTCCTTGTATAAACAACCTTGTCTTCATGCTTTCCTTGTACCATCAACCTTGTCTTCATGCTTTCCTTGTACCATCAACCTTGTCTTCATGATGTTCTTGTACCATCAACTTTGTCTTCATGCTTTCCTTGTATAAACAACCTTGTCTTCATGCTTTCCTTGTACCATCAACCTTGTCTTCATGTTCTTGTACCATCAACCTTGTCTTCATGCTTTCCTTGTACCATCAACCTTGTCTTCATGCTTTCCTTGTACCATCAACCTTGTCTTCATGTTCTTGGACCATCAACCTTGTCTTCGTGTTGTTCTTGGACCGTCAACCATGTATTCATGCTGACCTTGGAAATCAAGCTTGTCTTAATGTTGACCTTGGACCATCAAATATGAGGCCCTGCTGACCATAAACCATCTAGATTGTCCTCATGTGTCATCAACAATGACCTTATACTGTACTTGGGATGGTCAACGTTTAAGACTGCTGTTGTAGACAGCGGAGGTCTGCCGATGTTCGTTACTTGCCTGGCATTGGTAGGCCCCCACCAGTAGCTGACTGTATGCTTAGGTATGTTAGCCTTGACCTTTTGTATGCTAATACTTTATATTGCAAAACTTAAAAACTGGCAGGAAACACAATCTAGTCAAGTCGCATTTCAGTCTACCCAGCTGTAAATTGGTATTTGATTCTGTTAAATATAGTCTCCCATCTGAACTAGTATGTAGAAAGACCCCCTATGTGGCAGTTCTAAAGGCGTATTTAAGCACAATGGCAAAGAAAATGCAGAATAGAGTCAGAGCCAGGATACAGCCTTGTTTAACTCTGCTGTTAATGTCAAAGGCTTCAGATTCCTGACTGCAATGCAGTACTTTACCTTTCATGCTCACATGAAAGACCTAATCATGCTCAGTAGTTTATGTGGGCAGCCAACTTTACACAATACTTTAAAAAGACTCTCTCTGTTTACCAAGCCGAATGCCTTGGTGAGGTCAATGAAGACAAGAAATAGTGGTCTGTATTGTTCTCTACATTTCTCTTGCAATTGTCTCAGTGAAAAGACCAAATCAATGGTGAACCTTTCTGCGCGAAAACCACACTAAGAGTCCAGGTACACCCTGTCAGCCAGCTTTTGCAGCCTGCTCAGGATGATGCGAGCTTACACTTTGCCTACGGTGTTGAGGGGCGATATTCCCCTGTAATTGTTGCAGTCTTCTCCGTCTCCCTTTTTCTTGTAAAGTGTGATAATGTTGGCATCTCTCATGTCCTGTGATACGGCCCCCTCATCCCAACACTGACGTATACATCTATAACTATTAGACAGTTTCGCATGAATGACGTTTGTTGTTTTCCGCATTTGACAAAGTATCTAATTGTTGCACGGGAAAATCAGGAATTTCTATTTACTGAGCATACTTGAAGGTCAAAACATAATTTTTAAAACAGCATGACTGCATGCGAAAAATCATTTGAATCTGACATGCAGTTTAGCAGAAAATTGCTTCGGACCTTGTTTATGAATTAAAAGACGGACTATAGCAACAAATTGTACTAAGAACAGACACATACTGCTACGTACCAAGGACAGATCAAGTGGCAGTATTCAAACTTCAAACCAGTCACTGTAGACTGATACCATTTCTTAAACAAATAATAAATTGGACACGCAGACATCTGTCTATGTGGGAAGAACAGACAAACAGAACATATTCTCCAGGTTTGCTATTGTGAGGAACAGAATGACAGCATGGTCACATCAAATACAGATGGATACATTGCATTATGATGAGAAATGCCAGAAAATGCCACAATTATGAGGGAAATAGGTATTATTTGAGGGATAAATTATATGGTGACAAGAGAAGTCTGAAAGAAACTGCCAAGTGTATGAGAGAAATACAAGAGTTGCTTAGAAAGTAATATCCCACATTTTTGTTTATTATCCTGTGTGTAAATACCTGGGCACATACATATCATATGGAAGATGTAATTATGAAATAAAATGCAGAATAGCCCAAGCAAAATCTCTCTTCCAGACCATGAAAGGAATATTGTGCAACAAAACCTTGTCGCTGGAACTGAGAATGAGAGTCTTTGGATGCTACGTGGAACAAGTACTGACATATGGCAGTAAATCATGGACAATTAGCAAGCGTGTGCTTAGATCTTTGGAAGCAACTGAAATTTGGTTTTACAGAAGAATGCTGCGGATGCCATGGACAGCAAAGAAGACTGCTGATACAGTACTTGAAGAAGCACAAAGACAATTTATTGCAAGAATTATGGGGACGGCGTGGGATAGTGGTTAAGTGACATGGCTCACAATCTAAAGGTGCTGGGTTCGATCCCCATCACAGCACCGGCCGTTACCCCGGGGAAGCAAACCCTTAGAAAATGCAGGAGGAAGCAGACCCTTACATAAAATGCATGCCGAAGTCGGATGCACTGGGCCAACAGGTGCAAAATAAAAACCACAGTGCAACGTACACCGCCTTAAAGATTAAGAGAAATATGGCGCACGCAAAAAAAAATAGCATGAATCAGAACAAGACAGTCATCCTTTCTTGGGCATGTTAGGAGAAAAGGCTGGTTAGAGTATGTTGTGACAACGTGAGAGACAGATAGGAAGGCTGAGAGAGAAGATGCTAGACATCCAGAGAGAATGGCATGGGTGATACAACAGAGTTGATAAACGACACACGTGATAGAAATGTATCCATGATCAATCATGCCAACCGGCACGGCACCTGATAATGATGATAATCCCAGAATAACGACTGTAAAGTGAAAATGTCCAAGTTGCAACACTGATGTTTCTTGTGTATGTGAACATAATTGTATGGTGTTCTGACGGATAGTGCTGATGTAGTAGTCTGTTCAAATTGCATCTGTGTAAAACACGCTTTACAAATGAGCTGCAATTGAATTCTTGATGGCAGAGAATTTGTGGGGAACATTAAACTACAGGAAGTGGAGAACCGGAGCTGCATAACCAACCCCATTCTGAATAGTCCAGAAATAGTACAGCACGTCATTACAGCAATGCCATTATGCGCAACGATCATCAGCATCACAAGTCGAACCAACAGCTTTCAGTCAGCAACGCTCATCAGCATCACAAGTCGAACCAACAGCTTTCAGTCAGCAACGCTCACAACAGCTTTCAGTCAGCAATGGAAGTGTGATGTCTATTGTCTATGATCTTAGATATTCAAAGGTATGGGTAAGATGGAGGTCCTTGATGCCTCACAGACATCATGACTACGTTAACAGGAAACGAGATGGTACAAGTAAGGCGTGCATGCCCTTGTTTTACACTGGCGTAAGGCTGTACAAGTGAATGGTGATTATGAGAAGAAATAGTATATGTAAAGGAAACATTTAGTTGTAATACGTGTGAATTTCATACATCATGAATAAATAGTTTTCGGAGGACAACAAAATATGGGGCATTACTTTCTGAGCAACCAACGTAGTTGTGATTATTTGGGAGTGAATGATGAAGAAAAATATTTTAAAATGTCTTGGATAACTGAAGAAAGCAGTCATTCTGTTGTCAGGGTTCCACAGTGGTGCAGAGCTACGCCAGTCGAAGACCTTATCGATGCCCTCCTCTTCTAGAAATTGAAATGGTGCATTGTGGGGGAACCATCTTACCTGTAGGTCTTGCTGTCATGTGTCATCAGTGTCTTCACAATGATAATCTCTTGTTTTTCATGTATTGTTTGTGATGGATGTGTCTACACAAAAATTTGTGATGTGCGTGATCTGTGTATGAGATTTATCTGTCTAATAACACATAGGGAACAGTTTTTTGTGTAAGGTCTGTTTGAGATCAAATCTGTATGATTGAGATATTTTTAGGGAGATTGTTACTGCTGTGTTAAGTGAGGACCTGTGTGAGTAAATAGGGCTTGTTACTTATTCTGTTAGGGGTCTCCGTGGTGAAGTGGTCATGCTGTTTGCCTCGTATTCAGATAGTCATGGTTCAAATTCGAGCTGCGACAGTTGGTTCATGATGGCATTTTATTCCGGGGATCCCTGGGTTCATTGTTGGAACTACAGAGTTCATGCTTTGTTCGATGCTATCGGTAGGCGGCAGACCGTTCTAGAACTACAGAGTTCATGCTTTGTTCGATGCTATCGGTAGGCGGCATACCGTTCTAGAACTACAGAGTTCATGCTTTGTTCGATGCTATCGGTAGGCGGCAGACCGTTCTGGAGCTACAGAGTTCATGCTTTGTTCGATGCTATCGGTAGGCGGCAGACCGTTCTGGAGCTACGGAGTTCATGCTTTGCTTTGATGCTATCGGTAGGTGGCAGACCGTTCTAGAACTACAGAGTTCATGCCTTGTTCGATGTTATCGGTAGGTGGCAGACCGTTCTAGAACTACAGAGTTCATGCTTTGCTTTGATGCTATCGGTAGGTGGCAGACCGTTCTAGAACTACAGAGTTCATGCTTTGTTCGATGCTATCGGTAGGCGGCAGACCGTTCTGGAAGGGTCTTTGCAGCTCTCGTTCACTGATCTCTATGCTAGCAGTCAGCTTTTAGTTGCTGAGAGTTCATGCACAGCTCAGCAGGTTGACTAAGGTGGTTAAAGGCTTTTAGGATTAACATACAAAAAGGTGTTTAAGATTGATCTTAATATGCCAGCTGAAAGGCAACATGAATAGCTTATCTTGTATCTCAGATCCTTGCTCACTGCCTGACATAGCTGTCGGTGACCATCCTGCTTGATGACGTGTTACAGGGTAGCAATAAACTCCCTCCACTTCATCTGGTCTGTGGTCATCCATCGTATGGTGTACCAGGTCTGGTTCTTAATTTCTGTTTCAGCTTCTGGAGATCTTCACCAAGTTGTTTTTGACCAGAGTTTCTTTTGCCTTCTTTCTGTGATCCATAGCAAAATATTGCTTATGGTTTTGGTATAAACAATACAAAAATGAAAGCTATGATATCTAACAAAGCAGACAAGAAATTAGCTTTACAGATAAGAATAGACACTAAAACGTGTCAATAGTTTCTCCTATCTTGGACATGTGATAAAAGGAAATGAATGATGTGAAACAGTAACCAGGATGAGAAAATGAACAACTTAAACTGTCAGCAGCAGGAGACAGAGATAATGACATCCAAACAACCCTCACAAACTAACAATAAGAGTAAAGTGTTATGTTTACTTGGCATTACTGTACGAGACACGAATGATGTAAATAAAACAATTGAAAGAAATATTCAAGGTCTTGGAATTGGTGTTGTGGGTATATAGAAAAATGAAGCACATCTCATTATAAAAGAGGAAAATAAATAACAGTTGTCTATTACGAATGAAGATGGTGACAGTATCAGATTTATGTGGGCAGATGTGGCCATGTATAGGTCTACATGTGACTGTGGTCCTAGAATAAAATTGCACACCCTGCTGTACGAGGGGCACACTAGAATGGCATTGGTAGCTGGGAGCAATGAGGTTCCTGTGTGGCGACCATTTGACCAACTTGCTTCTCTTTCACTGCATAGGAGATTTTCTGCTCAGCTAGGTCAGCACCTTTGTGTAATTACAGAGCACCAGGCTGAGCGATCCAACTCTAGTGACACCCAAGATGCAATATGAATATGGAGACCTTTCAAGGAGTACTTTAGTTTTTATTTACCTTTTCTTACAGCTTCTGTCTTATACCTATGGGTTTTTGTGAATACGGTAAGATCAGCTTTGTTATAGGAATAATATGTTTTCTGTGAATAAGATGGATATGGGTTTTTATGAATAATGTTAATAGTAGTTTTTATGAATAAGATTAATACAAGTTTTTCATTATGAATATCCTTTGCAGAAAGTCCACATTCAATAACTGATAACATACACACTCAGAAGCTGATAACACACATTCAATAACTGCTGACACACACACACTCAAGAGCTGATAACACACACTCAAAAACTGCTGACACACACACTCAAGAGCTGGTAACACAGATCCAATAACTGCTGACACATACACACTCAAGAGTTGATAACACGCATCCAATAACTGCTGACACACACACTCAAGAGCTGATAACACAGATCCAATAACTGCTGACACATACACACTCAAGAGCTGATAACACACATTCAATAACTGCTGACACACATACACTAAAGAGTTGATAACACACATGCAATAACTGCTGACACACACACTCAAGAGCTGATAACACACATTCAATAACTGCTGACACACACATACACTCAAGAGTTGATAACACACATTCAAGAACTGCTGACACACACATACACTCAAGAGTTGATAACACACATCCAATAACTGCTGACACACACACACTCAAGAGCTGATAATACACATCCAATAACTGCTGACACACATACACTCAAGAGTTGATAACACACATCCAATAACTGCTGAAACACACACTCAAAATTTGATAACACACATCCAATAACTGCTGACACACACACACTCAAGAGCTGATAACACACATCCAATAACTGCTGACACACATCCAATAGCTGCGGACACACATCCAATAACTGCTGACACACATCCAATAATTGCTGACACACATCCAATAACTGCTGACAAACACATACATACACTCAACAACTGCCTCTCAACCTCAGGTTGTTCACAATATCGGCCTGGGACTGGAGACTGTCACTCTATCCTGGGGTATGGGAGCAGCTGCAGCCCACCTAGTACAGGACGTTCAGAGACTTATTAAGCCCTTCCCTCGCTTGTGTCAGCCATTCAAGACTCTAGCCTGATGACTGGGTCTGAAGTCGATACCTGGTTTCGTCAGGACATTATACTCAATATCTACTTACATTTTATGAAGGAATACCTACAAATATCTGGTTAGAGAAAGTCACTACCAAGATGTTTTCTCTAGGTTTGCAAAATATCCGCTATCATTATATTGAATACATACTCAAAACTTATAAAGAATGCTTTGTCTTTGAAATAGCTTGATATTGTGAAAAATAGTATCTGTTATAAGTGTCAGTTAATTCAGATATATATATTCTCAATACCGACTTATATTTCAAGGAATACTTATTATATTGTGTTCAGAATTACGTGCCGTGAATATAAATATTCACAATAATTCATTTACCTATCAAGTGGATTTTTTATGTGCTGTTATTTTCTTTACGACGTTAATGTGTTATAACTTAACTTAATGTCTTTATACTACCTTAGAAGACTCTACAGAGTCTGTATTCAACCAGTTTCATTTACATTACCTCGCTCTAAAAGCTATACGCATCCAATTTATTCTTAAATGCATTAATTTTCCCTGCCTCCACTACCTCCTGTGGCAATGCATTCCAAGCATTCACCACTCTTTGATTAAAAAAGTATTTCCTAATATCTAATTTGGACCTCTCTTTAGTTAATTTGTAGCTATTCCCTCTTGTTCTTGTATTTTAAAAAACTTGTTATAGTCTAATTTATCCTTTCCTTTGATTATCTTATAAACCTGTTTTAAGTCACCTCGAATCCTTCTCTTTTCTAGACACTGTAGGCATGCATCCGTGCACTGGCTAGTGCATCCGGATATAACTGATTATTGTTTCCATGGTTGAAAGATAACTTCTTTTTGGTAACTCCCGAATGGAGGATTCTCTGTATCTCTCCAGACATTATTGAAGGCACGGGAAAGATCAAAGACGATTGTTAGAAATTACCTTTTCTCTTGAAATGCGTTTTCTATGTGACGATTGTTAGAAATTACTTTTTCTCTTGAAATGCGTTTTCTATGTGACGATTGTTAGAAATTACTTTTTCTCTTGAAATGCGTTTTCTATGTCCTGCATTTTCCCACACACATAAGGCGACTGATGAGCCTGTAGCTTTTAATGATCTTGTCTGTCTTTTGTTGATTTAGGAATAGGTTGGAAGTGAGCCTCCTTTCAGAGTGCTGCAACAGTTCCCTCGTTCCAGCTCTGATTACCAAAATTCCAAGGAGAAACCTTTTGCCTATGAGGCTGAGGTGTTTGAGGAATTCATTTGTGATACCATTTCTAATACCTTTCTACTTTAATTTTCTGTGTTCTGTCTTAGTGTGAGCTCTATTTTTGTTACAACTTGTAGATAACATTAAGTTGTATCTCACTTCTTGATCAGCCTTTCATCTATTCTTTATTACAATTGGCCTCTATTTATATGGGATTACATTTTTAATTAGCATTACACATTTGCCTGTGATTACACATTTACCTGTGATTACACATTTACCTGTTATTACATGTTTACCTGTGATTACACATTTACCTGTGATTACACGTTTACCTGTGATTACACATTTACCTGTGATTACACATTTACCTGTAATTACACGTTTACCTGTGATTACACATTTACCTGTGATTACATGTTTACCTGTGATTACACATTTACCTGTGATTACACTAAGAACATTTTTATGTTATGTGCTAATGAAAATATGATTCCTCTATATACTAACATTTTGTCTGCCACTGTGAATGCTTATCTACCACTCGTCAGGTGCAACATACTGCCCAAGACCCCATCTAACATCAGCGCTGTGAACCAGGAAATAGGTTGGCTAAGGAGCCTCATGGTCTGACATCTGTATGTTCTATTAGTGATTTCAGTGACCTCATGGTATGACTTCTGTTTGTTCTATTAGTGATTTCAGTCACCTCATGGTATGACCTGTTTGTTCTATTAGTGATTTCAGTCACCTCATGGTCTGACATCTGTATGTTCTATTAGTGATTTCAGTCACCTCATGGTCTGACATCTGTATGTTCTATTAGTGATTTCAGTGACCTCATGGTCTGACATCTGTATGTTCTATTAGTGATACCTGTTGTATGTTCTCACATGTGAGTATCCTCGACCCCAACAAACACAAACTCTGTATCCTACACTAAACATCTGTGACATCACCAGACTGATGCTGCAATAATTGCTCTCCGCAGATCCTTATTTTGGACAGTCTTCTTGAACCCTACCTCTAAGACAACAGTTGACCTTCCTCCCACTTTAACTCTTCATCAACATGTCTTGCCTCCCCACCCATTTCTTCTCCTCAGATACAGAATCCTGCGCTGAGTTTGTCATTTCCCCTGTCACAGTACAGTGTTTTTGATTACTTATTCAAAGGGACTTTCAGGACAACAAAAATATGACAGGAAACATGATTATTTGATGTACACCTACAGCAGACTGGATTACATTAATTTATCTTCTTCAGTCATGTGGCCACAGATACATACGTAACATACTTTATGTACAATGAGACTATGGAAAACTATGGAATACGAGTTTAGCAAGTGTTAGGAATCTGTTAGTCCTGGTAAAATGTGATTAGAGGAAACAAATTGAAATATGCAGGTGGTTGAGGTTGATACCGTCTCAACATCATCATGTGCCTTGCTGACTGGCAAATGAGAAGTTCTTCAACATTTGTCCTGAAAAGGTTGTAACATAGTTTACAGCTAGGCTGTGATATCTGCACATTTTGGCCCTACTCAGCTGGCTTTGTTGGTTCCATGTATTCCTTGCCACTGCGATCTCTATTTTCTTAGCCAGACCGCACTAGTGCAGCCTGTTTCCAGGAACGCTGTTTAGAGGTGGAATGTGGTCTCGGTCATCTCTAGTCCGCTAACCCCAATGCAAGCAGTTAGCTGATGTCAGCTCATTGACTGTGTTACACCTTCATACCAACATATCAGATCAAAGTGTTACACCTTCAACTCCACATATCAGACCAAAGTGTTACACCTTCAACCACACCTATCAGGTCAAAGTGTTAAACCCTCAGACCCACCTATCAGATTAAAGTGTTACACCTTCAGAACCCCCTATCAGATAAAATTGTTACACCTTCAACCACACTTATCAAATTAAAGTGTTACACCTTCAGCCCAACATATCAGATCCAGTGTTTGTGTTATTCCGCGTTCCCTGAACCTTCACTTGGATTTAAATCTACCATCCCCGTCCCTTCTCACCTGCGGTTATACGTAGGATATCCAAACTACATACCCTCAACACACCAAGCACCGCACGGCCGCTTAGTCTTAGCTGACCTGTACTTCTACAAGGGCATAAGCCCCTGTGCAGGTCCCGTGTCTGGTGTGAGCTGGATTCAGCCACGAGATTTTCCTGCTCAGTGGGCTAGGCTCGAGCATCTTATTACTACACTATGGAAAGGGGTTAATTGATGTGCAAGTCCATCTTAACAGACTCAAACACTAGAACAAAGTAGACCCACCGCCTGTTAGGCGCAATCTGTGTTGCTCTTAACAAACCACCTAACCTTGGCCGGTGTTATGCCATTTCACACAGTCACCTCTTACGACATGCTCTCTGTGGGGCAGTGAGGCTATTCTTGTCCTTGTCAAACACATAGACCCCGGCAACCACTAGCCGCTAGTAAGAAATTCTAGGGGAAAAGTGTGTGTCGGGGTAATCGGACTAAGTTATTCACAAACATAGGAGCCCCTGAAACTACCTGCTGCTCGAGGCAGCGGAGCATGAGCACCCGGTTCCTTCCCAGGTACCAGTAAGGATATTGATTGACAACCTGACCATGTTTGATGACCCGCCAGTGACTAAACAGATCACCACCTCTCCAGCAGTCCGCCTGAGCAGCGACCATTAGATGTGATCATAGACATGGCCATTTGACGCGACGGGCCGTGGTCGCCTAAGCGTACTATTGATGGTTTGTCTTTTGTCATCAAGTCTCTTCTGTCAACAATTGTGTACGTTGTTACAGTGTAGAGTACTTCGGTCATCATCATGTAGCATGTCCTGTGTAGAACGTCGCTCCCGTCACAGTCTGTCTGAAAGAAACTCGTTCCCTTGCCAAAACTCCAGCCTCCGCCCCAGTCATACACAGGCATTCCTGGATATCTTAGTGCCATCGTCTTCTTGGTCTACCCCTTCCTCTTTTGCCTGGCACCATACCTTCCATCACTGTTCTGTCGAGACTGTTATGTCTCTTGATGTGACCAAAGTATTTGCATTTTCTAGCCAAAATGGAATTGATAAATCAGTTCTCCTCTATGCTCAATTCTTGCCTAATGTCTACATTTGTCGTTTTCTCTGTCCAGGGTATTCTGAGGATCTTTCTGTAACATTTTGACTCAAAGGATTTGATTCTTTGTCTAGAAGTTTTGGTAATCGTCCATGATTCGCAGCCATAAGCTGCCACAGGAAAAACACAGGCTCTCAAGAATTTTACTTTTATCATTTTGTTGGTGCTCTGCTATAAGCACCATGGCAGAGTACTTGGGTATAGTATTTCATTCCGAAGGTGTCTAATCAAACAAGCAGGTATTTCACTATGGTGGAAGGTGACGAAGTATATCAACAGGGGAGACAAAAGCTAGAATAATTTTGATAGACACTTTAACAGAAAATAATTTTCTGCTAGCTGAAAGCCATAGATGGCAATCCATATAGAATGAACACTGACATTAAACCATTTCATGTCTTACAGATGGTCTGGTCACAGTCAAAGCCTAGGGAGATTTGGTTCAAATAAAAATATTTACAGAAAGTTGGATATGCTTACTTTACTTTTACTTTCGAGGTTACTCCCCTTCTAATCTGGGATGTAGAGTCCCTTTTTTTCCCTTATAGTTTATAGTTTCTATGTGATGGAATAGCTGGCCCAATGCCCAACCCTCGTTAGTCACCTCTCACATGTCTGGCAGGTTACAGTGTTAATATTCTTTTCTCCCCTTTCGGGCCGAAGTAACATTGGCGAGGAAGCAAATGTGCCAGGTCGAAAAGTACAAATATCAGTTAGGGGCCAGAAAGGTGCAGATATCAAAGCTCAGCTGTCCAAAGTGTGGGCCAGATACAGCTCATCTGTCCAAAGTGTGGGGCAGATATCACAGCTCAGCTGTCCAAAGTGTGGACCAGATATCACAGCTCAGCTATCCAAAGTGTGGACCAGATATCACAGCTCAGCTATCCAAAGTGTGGACCAGATATCACAGCTCAGCTGTCCAAAGTGTGGGCAGATACAGCTCATCTGTCCAAAGTGTGTGGCAGATATCACAGCTCAGCTGTCCAAAGTGTGGACCAGATATCACAGCTCAGCTATCCAAAGTGTGGACCAGATATCACAGCTCAGCTATCCAAAGTGTGGACCAGATATCACAGCTCAGCTATCCAAAGTGTTATATTTCAAGATAGAAGAGGAATAGCATCAATATTGTGCTTCGGAAAAGTATAATCACTAGACATCTATCTTCTCGAGCAATTTGCCACATACATTCTGTATGGGGATTATTTGATAACTGCCGAGAAGCGTGGAGTCTTTACCAGGTTTAGGCAGTGGGCATAGATAGCGATGAAGTCAGTCCTCAGATACAAATGCCTTCTCTATAATGTGGTTGAACTCCATCATATTTCTTATCTCTGTCTCATCCAACTGCTTGATGTGGTAATACTGTACTCTGTCAGGACCTGGGGCTGTGTTTTTGCTTGTACGTAGGCTATTTACGACCTCTGCCTCGGTGATAAGGTCTACATAAGCCTCTCCCCTGATGGCTGCGTCTAAGATGCCTTTCCGAGTTTTCTGACGGGCATCTCCGTCACCTTTGTCAGTCTGGGCAACATATCGACTGAAAAAACTCAGACCCTTCTCTTCATCTGTCTTCAGGAGCCTTCCTGTGGTGTCTTGAATGTTGGAGATAAGCTGGCTTGTAGTCTTTCCATTCATCTTTCGATGCACTTGCCAGAACGTCTGAAAGGTATTATCATTACTCACACCTGTGATGAGTTCTCATTGCTCGCTTTTGGACTCCCTAGCTAACGCTTTAAAGGAATTGGTAGCTTTGCGTTTTACCTCCTCCTTCTCGTTCAATGCGTCGGAAAGTCAAACAGGTGTTCAGATACACGTACGAAGAGGATAGTGTAGTGAACAAGCTGCGCCAGACGATAGGATGCAGGACCACTAGATTCCCTTTTGTCCAACCACCCTGGTGGACTCAAGACGTTGATACGGCCTGGAGAGAAAAGAAGGCGGCAACAAAGGATTGGCGTAAAACCAGAAAGAGAGCTGGTATTAAAGGGGTTGACTTTACTGTACTGCACATTGGATTGTATGATGGCAAAATAAACAGGGAAAACAACATAAAATGTTCAACAAAAACACAACTGTTAAAGGACCCCATATGTTTGCTACAGAGATGATGATGGTTCATCTTTAGGCTCCGTGAAGAATATGATCATCACCTGTGTAGGTATCCAAACAGTTGTAGTAGATGTCTCAATAGCATTGGATTTCTATTAAATAGTTATGTTCTATTAAGAATAGACGTCATTGTACTCCAAGTAGACTTATAGGTGCTAAGTTTCTCGGCAAATTGCGAGTAGTGAAGATACTGATTGTTCCTGTAGCTCGATGATTGTACATACTCCTGCTCCATCCTCTCTTTATGTTGGACCCTTGTATATTTTCAAAACTTTGCTGTATATTATTGATTCATCAAAGAGGCAGTTGTGGATTAGCTTCAAGCTTTTACCTCTATCCATTGTCAATGTCCCCACTACGGTGCTATTGAGGCCAGGATGTCAACTACTTCATTTACACAAACATCAGCATGACCATGATAGTAGATCATCAATGATCTAGGCATAACCAGGACAGTAGATCATCACAAGATCATCAAGGATCTAGGCATGGCCAGGACAGTAGATCATCAAGGATCTAGGCATGACCAGGACAGTAGAGGATCACAAGTCTATCAAGGATCTAGGCATGACCAGGACAGTAGATCATCAAGGATCTAGGCATGACCAGGACAGTAGACCATCACAAGATCATCAAGGATCTAGGCATGGCCAGGACAGTAGACCATCAAGGATCTAGGCAGGGTCAGGACAGTAGATCATCAAGGATCTAGGCATGGCCAGGACAGTAGACCATCACAAGATCATCAAGGATCTAGGTATGGCCAGGACAGTAGATCATCAATGATCTAGGCATGACCAGGACAGTAGACCATCACAAGATCATCAAGGATAGGATCTAGGCATGGCCAGGACAGTAGATCATCACAAGATCATCAAGGATCTAGGCATGACCAGGACAGTAGATTATCAATGATCTAGGCATGACCAGGACATTAGATTATGAATGATCTAGGCATGACCAGGACAGTAGACCATCACAAGATCATCAAGGATCTAGGCATGACCAGGACAGTAGATTATCAATGATCTAGGCATGACCAGGACAGTAGATTATCAATGATCTAGGCATGACCAGGACAGTAGACCATCACAAGATCATCAAGGATCTAGGCATGACCAGGACAGTAGATCATGAAGGATCTAGGCATGACCAGGACCGTAGATCATCACAAGATCATCAAGGATCTAGGCATGACCAGGACAGTAGATCATCACAAGATCATCAAGGATCCAGGCATGACCATGACAGTAGATCATCAAGGATCTAGGCATGGCCAGGACAGTAGATCATCAAGGATCTAGGCATGACCAGGACAGTAGATCATCAAGGATCTAGGCATGACCAGAACAGTAGATCATCAAGGATCTAGGCATGACCAGGACAGTAGATCATCAAGGATCTAGGCATGACCAGGACAGAAGATCATCAAGGATCTAGGCATGACCAGGATAGTAGATCATCAAGGATCTAGGCATGACCAGGACAGTAGATCATCAAGGATCTACTCATGACCAGGACAGTAGATCAAGGTTCTAGGCATGGCCAGGACAGTAGACCTTCACAAGATCATCAAGGATCTAGGCATGGCCAGGACAGTAGATTATCAATGATCTAGGCATGACCAGGACAGTAGACCATCACAAGATCATCAAGGATCTAGGCATGACCAGGACAGTAGATTATCAATGATCTAGGCATGACCAGGACAGTATTTTATCAATGATCTAGGCATGACCAGGACAGTAGACCATCACAAGATCATCAAGGATCTAGGCATGACCAGGACAGTAGATTATCAATGATCTAGGCATCACCAGGACAGTAGATTATCAATGATCTAGGCATGACCAGGACAGTAGACCATCACAAGATCATCAAGGATCTAGGCATGACCAGGACAGTAGATCATCAAGGATCTAGGCATGACCAGGGCAGTAGATCATCACAAGATCATCAAGAATCTAGGCATGACCAGGACAGTAGATCATCAAGGATCTAGGCATGGCCAGGACAGTAGATCATCAAGGATCTAGGCATGACCAGGACAGTAGATCATAAAGGATCTAGGCATGATCAGGACAGTAGATCATCAAGGATCTAGGCATGACCAGGACAGTAGATCATCAAGGATCTAGGCATGACCAGGACAGTAGATCATCAAGGATATAGGCATGACCAGGACAGTAGATCATCAAGGATCTAGGCATGACCAGGACAGTAGATCATCAACGATCTAGGCATGACCAGGACAGTAGATCATCAAGGATCTAGGCATGACCAGGACAGTAGATCATCAAGGATCTAGGCATGACCAGGACAGTAGATCATCAAGGATCTACTCATGACCAGGACAGTAGATCATTAAGGACCTAGGCATGACTAGGACAGTAGATCATCAAGGATCTACTCATGACCAGGACAGCAGATCATTAAGGATCTAGGCATGACCAGAACAGTAGATCTTCAAGGATCTACTCATGACCAGGACAGTAGATCATCAAGGATCTAGGCATGACCAGGACAGTAGATCATCAAAGATCTAGGCATGACCAGGACAGTAGATCATCAAGGATCTAGGCATGCCCAGGACAGTAGATCATCAAGGATCTACTGATGACCAGAACAGTAGATCATCAAGGATCTAGGCATGACCAGGACAGTAGATCATCACAAGAACATCAAGGATCGAGGCATATATGTCCACTATCTACTTCTGATGTAAATACTGAGAGTCAAAAACAAGTATAGCGCACATTTAAGGAGTCTAAGCTAGTCACATCAGAGTCAAGGTCAGGCCTTAATCTCAGTCTCAGATACCCACCTCAGAGTTAGGGTCACGGCCTCGACCTCAGGCCTCATAGTCTGAGACAGCCACCTCAGAGCCGAGGTCACGGCCTTACAGTTTTACAGGATGAAGCTGCCCACCCCATTGAGAACCCTCTTTAGTCGACTTAAACGACATATCTTGGAAGATGTCAGTGGGTCTGTTCTCCTCAACATTGGAACCACTCCAGTGGTTGTCTCATATACACAAGTATACATTTGGCTTCACTTCAATGGAATAATATGTCTACATCATCGAACAAAATCACAGCCAGTGTTGACACGTAACAAATACTGGTACAAACATTGAAAATAATCACTACTAGTAATAATAACAATAATAATATCAATATGTTGAGCTCCCAACGCGGATCGTACTTTTTATATGGATAACCAGTGCTGTCTCTGAAATAAAGGAAAAGAAAACATTTATACAGCATTGTGTCTATATAGTCATGATGTAATGTACTGTCGTAGTCTAATGTACTATAAGGCCGTGGTCTAGTGTACTATCGTAGTCTAATGCGCTGTAAGGTCGTGGTCTAGTGTACTGTCGTAGTCTAATGTACTATAAGGCCGTGGAGTAGCGTATAATACGGTCGTAGTCTAATGTACTATAAGGCCGTGGTCTAGTGTACTGTCGTAGTCTAATGCGCTGTAAGGTCGTGGTCTAGTGTACTGTCGTAGTCTAATGTACTATAAGGCCGTGGAGTAGCGTATAATACGGTCGTAGTCTAATGTACTATAAGGCCGTGGAGTAGCGTATAATACGGTCGTAGTCTAATGTACTATAAGGCCGTGGAGTAGCGTATAATACGGTCGTAGTCTAATGTACTATAAGGCCGTGGAGTAGCGTATAATACGGTCGTAGTCTAATGTACTATAAGGCCGTGGAGTAGCGTATAATACGGTCGTAGTCTAATGTACTATAAGGCCGTGGAGTAGCGTATAATACGGTCGTAGTCTAATGTACTATAAGGCCGTGGAGTAGCGTATAATACGGTCGTAGTCTAATGTACTATAAGGCCGTGGAGTAGCGTATAATACGGTCGTAGTCTAATGTACTATAAGGCCGTGGAGTAGCGTATAATACGGTCGTAGTCTAATGTACTATAAGGCCGTGGAGTAGCGTATAATACGGTCGTAGTCTAATGTACTATAAGGTTGTGGCCTAAGGTACTATAAGGTCGTGGTCTAATGTACTGTAAGGTTGTGGCCTAAGGTACTTTAAGGTCGTGGTCTATTATATTATAAGGTCGTAGTCTAATGTACTGTCGTAGTCTAGTATACTATAAGGTCGTGGTCTATTATATTATAAGGTCGTAGTCTAATGTACTGTCGTAGTCTAGTATACTATAAGGTCGTGGTCTAATGTACTGTCGTCGTCTAATGTACTGTAAGGTTGTGGCCTAAGGTACTATAAGGTCGTGGTCTAATGTACTGTCGTAGTCTAGTGTACTGTAAGGTCGTGATCTAATGCAGTGTTTTCCAACCTATTTACACCTGGGACTGGTGAAAGTAGAAAAAACCTTTTCCCGTCGCTCAGACAGAATTTAAAAAAAAACTGCAGTTGTTTGTATAGTATTTTGTGAATTGGTTTTTAAATTTAATATTAAAGTGAAAATTGTATAGTTATTTAAAATAACCAGAAACCACAGCATAATAACTAAAGTAGGTCATGCCAGAAACCGAACTGTAAATAAACATGCTAATAATAGAACGTCTGGAACTTACGAGAAAGCAATCATCATATAGCATGTCCTTTGCATAACGTCGCTCTTATAACAGCCGATCTGTAAGACACTCAATCCATGACCATCACTCCCGTCTCTGGCACTGTCAACCCCCAGATGTCCCTTGTCAATCTTCACCTCGGCCTGCCCCTGCCTCTTTTGCCAGGTACCATGCCGCCCCATCCCCCCAGTAACGTTCTTTCTAAGCCATTGTGACGTTTCATGTGGCCGAAGTATGTTCATTCCCATATTTCATTCAAGTAAAGTTAGTGGGAAATCTGTGACAACTTATGTGCTAGAATATTCTAAAACCGTGGCTGCAGAGTCGTTTCTGAGAGACGAAACGCTGAAAAAACACGACTTGGTTTTGATTACTGGCAGGACTGCGCAAGTTTTCTCATACCAAATCAGAATTTAAAAACACGACAAACAGTTTAATGGAACATAGTTCACATCATGAAGAGCTCCACAGCAGGGGGGGGGGGGGGGGGGGTTAAGTCGTAATGACTTTTTCCGTGGACCGGCAGGACAATTCTGCGCACGGGCAGCGGTCCGCGGACCGGTGGTTGTGGAATTCTGATTATATGCACATATAATGCTATTTTGTTAAACGATAATGATGGTGTTGTGTCAACATATAATGATGGTGTTGTGTCAACATATAATGATGATGTTGTGTCAACATATAATGATGGTGTTGTGTCAACATATAATGATGGTGTTGTGTCAACATATAATGATGGTGTTGTGTCAACATATAATGATGGTGTTGTGTCAACATATAATGATGGTGTTGTGTCAACATATAATGATGGTGTGATGTCAACAGATGGTGTTAAGTCAACATATAATCACGTAACAGTCTAGCCACCTAATGTTGCCCTGGTGATAGTTGATATGTAATGTGGTTGTGCCAGCTTTACTACGTATTATTAAATAATTGTTACCTGAAATCTCGTGACGACCTGCTTCTGGAGTATTTCCTCGTGCTCAGACTCAGGAGAAATCCCCAGGGCAAAACGCTGCAAGTACAATCATAAACGGTCATGTTGGGGACACATTATTTCTAGCAAATAACTGTCTTTCTAACGTGCCTTCCTATTGGCAGGGTTCACCTAGACGATTAAGAGGAATGGGGAATAAAGGCCTCTTGTCCTTGCAGTCGCCCTTGGTAGTTTTTACATAATCTCTCCCCGCCCCCTAATAGAATACAAAACCTACACCCCACCAAGGCTTGAGACCGTTGTCCTGATGGTCTGAAGACAGGTGTATGTTATCTGTCTCCGTGAGGTCCCACCTCACTCGTATGGTATCTGTCTCCGTGAGGTCCCACTACACTCGTATATTATCTGTCTCCGTGAGGTCCCACTAAACTCTTATGTTGTATGTATCTGCGAGGTTCCACTAAACTCTTATGTTGTATGTCTCCGCGAGGTCCCACTAAACTCTTATGTTGTATGTCTCCGCGAGGTCCCACTAAACTCTTATGTTGTATGTCTCCGCGAGGTCCCACTAAACTCTTATGTTGTATGTCTCCGCGAGGTTCCACTAAACTCTTATGTTGTATGTCTCCGCGAGGTCCCACTAAACTCTTATGTTGTATGTCTCCGCGAGGTCCCACTAAACTCTTATGTTGTATGTCTCCGCGAGGTCCCACTAAACTCTTATGTTGTATGTCTCCGCGAGGTCCCACTAAACTCTTATGTTGTATGTCTCCGCGAGGTCCCACTAAACTCTTATGTTGTATGTCTCCGCGATGTCCCACTAAACTCGTCTTTTGCAGGGCAGCTCAGTTTTGATGGGCCCGTTCCTTGAACTTTTGATTCCACTAGAGGTGAGTCTGCTGAGGAATCGTATTATTGCACTACAGACAAACAGAACCATATCCAGCCCACCATCTTCATAACACCCCGGGATATAAACAGAACAACTACAGCCAAGAGGGCCAGACCCCAAGACAGCCCAGATTCAGCCCACCGTATTTAGTGCACACCGCAATATAAGCAGAGCAGCTACAGCCAAGGGGGCCAGACCCCAAGACAGCCCAGATTCAGCCCACCGTATTTAGTACACACCGCAATATAAGCAGAGCAGCTACAGCCAAGAGGGCCAGACCCCGAGACAGCCCAGATTCAGCCCACCGTATTTAGTACACACCGCAATATAAGCAGAGCAGCTACAGCCAAGAGGGCCAGACCCCAAGACAGCCCAGATTCAGCCCACCGTATTTAGTACACACTGCAATATAAGCAGAGCAGCTACAGCCAAGAGTCCCAGGCCCATAGCCCCACTACAACTAACCACTAGCAAAAAAACCCGGAAGAACTCGACATGTGTAGCTTCGAACAACATTTAATACAAACTTAGTCTTTCAAATTAATTTGTTCCCGCCTTTAAATAATAAAAACCACTTCACGCTAAAAGGTACACAGGAAACAAAAAGAGACATTGTCTGGGGGAAAAGTCCCATGATGACAAGTCTTTCAAAAACGGATCCAAGAAGTTTAGTTATAATTTCGGAAATGCCGAGAAGAAACATTTCTCACTGCCGATGTTTGATTATACCCGTGCTGGTAGCGGTTTACAGGAGCTCACCTTACAGTCCGAGATGTCCTGGCTGTTGGGCAATACAAGGCTCCTGAGCGAGCTTACGAATAGGGGGATTGCTGCGTTCGTTTGCTGTGATAGAGTCTGTTTCATGGAGCACAGGCCAGGAAGTGAGGTAGTGTTTGATCAGTATGTTTCACCAGACCTTCTCATAAAACATGTACAAGCGAAATGTGTTTTTGAACCGTTTCGTTCCAAGAGGAGCATAGGACCCCCACTACAGTTCGCCACTTTTCACGAAACCTGTATTCGATTATTTGTATAGGCAGTTTCAAAAGCAATGGTTTTTCATGGTCAGGTTGCAAGCTCCACGCGCATCCTTCGTTAGTTGCCTTTTGCAGCACAGGAGACGCCTTAAAATGACATGTCTCGTTCAAACGTATCAACAAATAGAATTGTCAATAATAAAGAGCCATAGAATGATAATCCACCTTCTATTGTGCCCGCAATTAAGTGTACAATGAAACAAACATGTTTAACAACACATCTTCATAAAATCTATTATTTCTTAAAAGCCTTAAAGATCTAATGATCGTTTTGTACCGCATCATCCGCATATAAATACGAACTGGGATGGAGATTGTGAACAAGAGGACACTGAAATCATATCATTTAAGAAAATGGTAGCTGTCCCACCTGTCAGAAGAGAATAGAATCAAGAAAATGACGGCCTTGCCCAGCAGGGACAGATCACTATTCTCCTCAGGACAAGACATAATAGACAAATAAACAAATGTAAAAACTCCTTGCCTCCGCCACTACCGTGCAAATGTGGACTAACGAACAGACAGCTAAGCATGTACTGCAGGATTGTCCCACGAATAGCTAGCTAAGGAAAATATACTGGTCCAACGATTCAACACTAGACTCAAAACTGTACATGGCCTCGGACAACTGTCGAGCTCATCACTGGAGCTCATCACGGGAACTCATCACGGGAACTCATCACTGGAGCTCAGCACGGGAGCTCATCACGGGGACTCATCAGGGAACTCATCACGGGAACTCATCACGGGAACGCATCACAGGAACTCATCACGGGAACTCATCACAGGAACTCATCACGGGAACTCATCACAGGAACGCATCACAGGAACTCATCACAGGAACTCATCACGGGAACTCATCACATGAACTCATCACGGGAACTCATCACAGGAACTCATCACGGGAACTCATCACAGGAACTCATCACGGGAACTCATCACGGGAACTCATCACAGGAACTCATCACGGGAACTCATCACGGGAACTCATCACATGAACTCATCACGGGAACTCATCACAGGAACTCATCACGGGAACTCATCACGGGAACTCATCACAGGAACTCATCACGGGAACTCATCACGGGAACTCATCACGGGAACTCATCACAGGAACTCATCACGGGAACTCATCACGGGAACTCATCACGGGAACTCATCACGGGAACTCATCACGGAAACTCATCACAGGAACTCATCACGGGAACTCATCACGGGAACTCATCACAGGAACTCATCACGGGAACTCATCACGGGAACTCATCACAGGAACTCATCACGGGAACTCATCACGGGAACTCATCACAGGAACTCATCACGGGAACTCGTCTGGCGGTGACATCATCAAAGTTGCGATCACAAGAAGAAGGAAAAGAGTAAAAGCGAAATTGTTTAACAGGCCGAGGGTCTAATTTTTCTCTCGTGTTTTAGTTCATCATAGACGCCGCCAGGTCACGTATTTGACTGGAACTCACACTTGTCGTGGACTGACACTTGTGTCCACCTAAACGTGTTGTGGTTTTCCATTTGGATTAGTTTGTTATTTTTTTGGTCTGTTTTCTCGTTCGATTGTTCTGGCACGGATAGCGGCTATCTGAAATAGTATTTTGGTTACCATGTGTCACATTTCTATGGTTTATTGCATACGCCTGAACTTCAGGAGATTAATTCCCTTCGTTTTGTTTGCTAACGACGCCAGTTTTGGTGTAGCTAGGAAAGGTACACACGGACCAATAATGGACTACCACATCGCCTGGGAGAGATTAGACCGTGCCCGGTTAGCAAGATGCTCTAGACACTCGCCCACATCCTGAGTGATGCCCCTACAATCTCTTGGGGTTCAGGGAAGACAAGACAATAGAAGAAGAGACTGGTTGTATACCGACTCTGCACAGTACTCGAAACCAGTATTTAGTAAAGTTAAGTTAAGTTAATTCAAGAACCCATAATTGTCAATAACTTACAAGTACATGAACATGTCTTGCTAAAACATACCTGCGAACAAGAGCCCTTATTTCTGAGTAGCCGGTACACAATGTAGGCTGGCACCATGCACATCGACGAACAAGCTATGCACCATCCAATGATGTTTGCATAATATGGAAATGTGTAGACGCCCTGGGATGATCGATAGGTCAATGGTTGGTATGCTATTATACTGGATACCACTATCAGCTGAAATAAGGTCAAGGTTATCAGAGAGATGGAATAGAGAATCAGTGGAGTTCTGTGGGGTTAGAGGTTCAGATCATGGTGGAGTTGTGTGGTGTTAGAGGCTCAGATCTTGGTGGAGTTGTGTGGTGTTAGATGTTCAGATCTTGGTGGAGTTGTGTGGCGTTAGAAGTTCAGATTTTGGTGGAGTTGTGTGGCGTTAGAGGCTCAGATCTTGGTGGAGTTGTGTGGCGGTTAGAGGCTCAGATCTTGGTGGAGTTATGTGGCGTTAGAGGTTCAGATCTTGGTGGAGTTGTGTGGTGTTCCTATCCAGGCATGCTGGAGTTCAGGAGAATCAATAAGCTGACATGTTCGCGTTGAAAACATCTATTGTGGGGGACTTGACTGATAACATATATAGTAAGGGGACTTGACTGATAACATCTATAGTGGGGGACTTGACTGATAACATCTATAGTGGGGGACTCGACAGATAACATCCATTATGGGGGACTTGACTGACAACATCTATAGTGGAGGACTTTACTGATAACATCTATTGTGGGGGACTTGACTGATAACATCTATAGTAAATGGGGGGGGGGGGGGGGGTTGGTAGTAGTTGGCTGATAACATCTATAGTAGGGGACTTGACTGATAACATCTATAGTAGGCGACTTGACTGATAACATCTATAGCAGGGAGGGGGGCTTGACTGAAAACATCTATAGCGGGGGGTTTGACTGATAACATCTATAGTGGGGGACTTGACTGATAACATTTATAGTGGTGGGGGGGGGGCTTGACTGATAACATCTATAATTGGGGGGGGGGGCTTGGCTGATAACATATATAATGGGGGACTTGACGGATGAGATGTATACATGGATAAAGTGGGCACTGAAATATATCAGTGACTGCCTAGTATAGATAATGACAATGTAAACTTACGTGGCACTCTCATGCTCCGTGAGGATCTCAACAAAGTCGTTGCACAGATTCAAGTTGCAGAGTTCGTAATGAAAACATGGCGGTTTCTTTTGCTAACCATTAAACTTTAGAGAGGGGAACTGAGACACTAGTCCGGTCAGGCACAAAATACTGACCAGGGCGTCGCGTCAGGGTCAGGCACAACATACTGACTAGGACGTCGCGTCAGGGTCAGGCACAACATACTGACTAGGACGTCGCGTCAGGGTCAGGCACAACATACTGACCAGGACGTCGCATCAGGGTCAGGCACAACATACTGACTAGGACGTCGCGTCAGGGTCAGGCACAACATACTGACCAATACACTACCTCTCCTCCATGGAACATTCCCTAGAAACATGCTGTTCTTAAGGTAGATTTGGATCGACGTTATCCCCGTAGTAGTGAACGTCACGCAGATGAAACCAAGCATAGCACAACCGCCTGGAAGACCGTGGTCTACCTTCATCTGCACGCTCGGGATGTGAGGAAAGCTACTACAACCCTACACTTAACGCCATTTTCAGGGCGCACAAAAGAGTCAACTTACTCATTGTGAGCATTAAACAACAACAACACTATTATGAAGCGGCAGATGTCGTTAAAATGTCATGTCACACTCTTAGGCTCCCATTTACAAGTTAAGGTAGAAGAGAATCGACCGTCTACTTTACTTAAGGTAGAAGAGAATCGACCGACTACTTTACTTAAGGTAGAAGAGAATCGACCGACTACTTTACTTAAGGTAGAAGAGAATCGACCGACTACTTTACTTAAGGTAGAAGAGAATCGACCGACTACTTTACTTAAGGTAGAAGAGAATCGACCGACTACTTTACTTAAGGTAGAAGAGAATCGACCGTCTACTTTACTTAAGGTAGAAGAGAATCGACCGACTACTTTACTTAAGGTAGAAGAGAATCGACCGACTACTTTACTTAAGGTAGAAGAGAATCGACCGACTACTTTACTTAAGGTAGAAGAGAATCGACCGACTACTTTACTTAAGGTAGAAGAGAATCGACCGTCTACTTCACTTAAGGTAGAAGAGAATCGACCGACTACTTTACTTAAGGTAGAAGAGAATCGACCGACTACTTTACTTAAGGTAGAAGAGAATCGACCGACTACTTCAGGTAGAAATTAATGCACCCATTTGTGTCCCTGTGTTAAATAGCCAACTTTTCTCTCTATCCTCCAGTGTTACGATCTCATCACGGTTCAGAAATCATATACCGAAACTAACTACCTATAGCAGGTCTGGCTGAGCATCAAAGCTATCTTCTCTTTTTTGTTGAAACTGTTTGTTCCGTGTTTAGGATGAACGTTGCGAATATAATCACTCCCCCACGTCCAACGTACTTGGTATTACTGTATGATTGACAGCTACAGAATATTGACTATGGTACTGTACCATAGGCCTGCGAAAGCTGGACTGTATACTGTGAACACGCAAGGAGGTTAAACCACTTCCATACAAGTTGTCTGAGGTGAATATGCCACATCCGATGGCAAGATCGTGTCACTGACATCGAGGTTCTCTCGAGGGCTATCATGCCCAGCATCCATGCACTGCTAGAAAAAGCACGACTAGGATGGGCCGGACACCTCGTCCGTATGTCAGACGAGCGGTTCCCAAAGTAGCTTCTCTACGGCGAGCTGAGAGAGGGATGGCGCTAGAGAGGCGCCCAAAGAAACGTTTTAAAGACGGTCTGAGGGACTCACTGAAAAGTTGCCAAAAGCCATCATGAAAAGTCCATCTTCAGACTGAGAACTGGGCATAACAGACTCAAGGGTCATCTTTACAACAAAAAGAGGATTGGGACAGATGACAGGTGCCCATGTGGGGAGCACATCATGACCATGGAACACATCCTACAAAGCTGCACGCTCACGCAAGAAAAGAGAGAACAATACTGGCCTCGTGAGACAGAAATGAGACAAAAGCTGTATGGAGACGAAACAGTCTTACAAACAACGGTGTCCATTGTAAGAGAAACCGGAACCTTGATCTGAGGATGAACGAAGAAGAAGAAGAAACGTTGCCAAATAGACATCGATACCTGGGAATGTCTTGCACAAAACAGATCTGACTGGAGAAGCGCAGTCAAATCGGGTGTAGCTACCGGTGAAGACGACCATGTTGTGAAAGATCAGAACAGACGCGAGACCGGGAAATCCCGAACAGCGGGAATACCATCCCCTTCTACAAACCTCGTGTGCCCGCTATGTAGCAGACATTTTCGTGCCCGCATTGGCCTGTTCAGCCACATGCGCACCCACACCCAACAGGGAATCTGTGACAAGGATGATGTCAGCGGTCCTCATCGACAACGATGGACAGCTATTATTACTGTACAATCTGTTTACAAAGTTAGAGAGGAACTTACTGTTAGTAAAATTGGGCAGACGAACTTCCAACAGATTCTCCAGAAGATACTCGGTTTTTCACCTATCATCTTTTCTACATCCGCACTAAACTGAGGTGTGCCTGAAACATGCAAGAAAGACACATGATCAATATCACTACCAATACTATTATCGCTATCATTACCACTATATTATCATTAGCACTATCGTTAGTTTCCCATCGTAAGCGATGACGACATAATCAGACGGCTTTGTCTAAATGATGTAGCATGGTTTATACGGCGGAAGGAACTGCGCTTGTTATCAACTTCACTCTGTCGTCACGAGCTACCTTGGACCAATGGCAAGACATAAGTCAAGACGACTGGAGGTAACTCAGGATGAAGGTATTCTGTATCTCTCTGTATCTCTAAGATAAACACACACCCATATAGTAAAGTCCTAGAGGCATTAGGCCTTGACATGTTTGGGAGCACATAACTGGGTCAACATGTTTACTAGATACGTGATTAGTTGCCCATCACAAATAAAGATGGTGACATCATTGCTGCAGGAGGTGTGTTTTAATATGGCTATAAAGACGAATCCAAGCACGGCAGACTGCCGCACGGGGGCATACATGTGAGAAGTCTGCTGGGGAATCGTCATACGTTTTGCACTTTCGAGTGGCGCGCTGTCTCTGAGCTTCCTCAATGGAGTTTCGCTCTGCGATCTGAACACATTTGGGGATACTGACGCAGCAGGTGGAGTGGTTCTGTACAAGCAACACACAGGAGGCGGCAGCTGAAGTGGTTCTGTACAAGCAACACCCAGGAGGCGGCAGCTGGAGCGGTTCTGTACAAGCAGCACCCAGGAGGCGGCAGCTGGAGTGGTTCTGTACAAGCAACACACATGAGGCGGCAGCTGGAGTGGTTCTGTACAAGCAACACCCAGGAGGCGGCAGCTGGAGCGGCTCTGTACAATCAACACCTAGGAGGTGACATAAATGTTAAACATTTTCAGATGCACTTTCACAGAATTTCATTATCGTGTCTCATGTCCTCCTGAAGATCGTCTGCCTGTTCTTACTTACTTACTTCGTCGCTCCTCTTCTACCGTGAGGTGTAGAGGTTTGCCAAAGAGAACGCCACACTGCTCTATCCGCCGTCTTTTTCCTGGCCTCTTTCCAATCCAGCCCTCTATCACTTAGGGACTGTCGTATGTTGTCTTCCCAACGTACTTTGGAACGTCCTGGGGGTCTGCGTCCTTGACTTTTGATCTCCCATGACCGCTTTGGTATCCGATCTTCTTCCATTCTACAGACATGGCCAAACCACTGTAGTTGGGACTGCTCCACTCGTGTCTGCAGGGGTTGAACTTCCAGATTGCTACGAATTGTCTGGTTACGGATCTTGTCCTTTTTGTCACCTGAACCGCCTTTCTTAGGTACCTCTTTTCTGAAGTTTGTAATTGCCTTTCTTGGGCTATAGTCATTGCTAATGACTCACATCCATATGTCAGGACAGGCACATATGTCGAGCAGTATACATCCATCTTTGTTTTCCTGCTTATTTCTCTTCTACTGAGGAAACCTCTGTTTATTGCATGGAAGAGTCTACCTGCTGCTGCCCTTCATACAGTTAACTCCTCTTTGATTCCTCCCCTGCTGTATATTACCACTCCTAGATATTTAAAGTTGCTGACCTGCTCTAGTGCTCGTGTTTCCAGGGTTATCTGATGTCTCTTTTCATCTCTGGCGATCACCATGGTTTTTGTTTTGGAGTTGCTGATGTGCATTCCTCTCTTCTTCAACTCTTCTTCCCAGACCTGCAAGTTGATCTGGAGATGTGCTTCGGTTTTTGTGATCAGGGCCACATCATCTGCAAATGCTAGTTCCGATATGTAACTTGGTCTCATCTTCCAGTAACCTACTTCATATTTTTTTGTCTGTTCCTTGCAGGCTTTGATGACTTCATCTATGAGGAGTATGAAAAGGTACGGTGATAGAATGTCCCCCTGCCTTACTCCGCTAGTGGTCTTGAACTCTCCTGACTTTTGATTTGATGTCCGCACATAATTTCTGCATGTTTTATAGAAACTCTGTATGGCAGAGATCAGGGGTCCTGGGATGTTCTTCCTTGTCAGGCACTCCCAGAGTTTGTCACAAGGAACTTTATCAAATGCTTTCTCCAAATCCAAAAAAGCAGAGATGCATCTCTTTATCATATTCAAGAGCCTTTTCACTTAGCTGTCTGAGTGTAAAGATAAGGTCTTGAGTACTTCTGTTTGCACTAAACCCACATTGAGGTTCATGTCTGCCTGTTCTGAGCTCACCAAATAACAGCTGCTGGGGGATGCGCTCCTCGTGCACACGAGAAACATGTCCCGTCCATCTTATCTGGACTTTTTGTAGAAGGATATAGACGCTCAACATGTTAGACTTGCTAAGAATGTTATAGACCTTTGATTTCCACCTGATCCCATCCCCAGCTGTCCGTCCATCATCAGAGAACTAACTGATACAGGCACATGTCTATAAACACCACATTGTTCACTAACCATAGAACCAGGCCACGGCGACAACCTCACAGAGGACGATGAACACGATGGAGGTACCAGCGGCGAAAGTGTCTAGAATTGTGAAGACATAGACACCACCCTGAGGATTGAAAACAGTCATTGTTAATTAACACAATAATCGCCATAACTAATATATCAACCGACCCGGTGCAAGACTTTTTTTGTGACTTAAACTTGATTAAGTATGCAAGCATTCCCCTCCATAAAAAAACAAAAATAATTTCAAATTCGATTTTCACAAACAAATATTTTGATGATAAAATGAAAATCACAAAACTTTAAACTGATAAATTTATGTTGAATTACAAAAATATGTCATTCGTTCATTTGTGATTATCTTTCTTAAATAAATAAAGTAAATATTTTGGGACACAAATAATACTGAACTGGCAGAGTGCATAACCCTGCCTAAGACAACACAGCCCCCCAGCACCGCTTCAAGATCTCCATTCAAGTGCCTTTACCTCTGCAAGTTTTGTTTCCAATTCAATCAGATCATGTGTTGAAACCAGTTCATGTTCCATTGATGTAGCTGTCGAACCCTTGAGTCAATCAGATCATGTGTTGATACCAGTTCATGTTCCATTGATGTAGCTGTCAAACCCTTGAGTCAATCAGATCATGTGTTGATACCAGTTCATGTTCCATTGATGTAGCTGTCAAACCCTTGAGTCAATCAGATCATGTGTCGATACCAGTTCATGTTACATTGATGTAGCTGTCAAACCCTTGAGTCAATCAGATCATGTGTTGATACCAGTTCATGTTCCATTGATGTAGCTGTCGAACCCTTGAGTCAATCAGATCATGTGTTGATACCAGTTCATGTTCCATTGATGTAGCTGTCAAACCCTTGAGTCAATCAGATCATGTGTCGATACCAGTTCATGTTCCATTGATGTAGCTGTCAAACCAGCTTGACTCTATTGCAACGTTGTGTGTCATGTGTAGGTTTCTATAAGTGAGATTTAATAAACTACATTTACCACTTGCCATGCATCCATAAAGTGTGAAGCGAATCCTTACAACAGAAACATTAGGCCGACCAAATTAAATGCCAGCAGATATTTTTTAGTCAGAAAGTGGAGAATGCTTGTAGTCCAGTGCCACAGGAAATAGCTCAGGCAGAGTCAGTTAATGCGTTGATTCTACTTGGTCTTACTTTGTGCTTGATCTGACTTACTGATTGATTATTCTCCCTTCTTGATCCTGTTTTGTGTTTGATCCTATGTGGTGGTCCCTTGCCTATCCCCGTACATATTTATGCCACGTTGGTGGTATTAAGGAATGAAAGAATAAAACCACTGAAGACGTCCAATCACGTCTTAACATGTAACTAAATAGGGTTGTAATTCCCGCTAATAACCAACACTGTAGTGGAAAATGAGAGGCTTCATGGTACCAGTTCCCTTCCTCGCTGCATTCCCTAATCATGCCAGGTACCCATCTACAGCTGGGGACATTGACGAGTATCGAGCTAATGCGATATTCATGCTAATACTTGGCGCTGAATGTTGATGAGTACAATGGCGGTACCTGTAAAACACATGGAATGGCGAACAGGAAAGCTGACACAATGATGATGAAGGTGGCAACTTCACGGAAGTATCGATACTTCACCAGCTGGGAGAGTTCATCCCTGAGACCAGTTAGAGGCGACTCCAGTCCACCAAACTTAAAGTCACAAAAAAATTCAGGAATTAATACAAAATACGTGGACGGTATTCAGAACAATAAACATCAAAGCAAAGCAGGTCATTTCTGAAGACAGAACAAACGGATAAATGACTGTTTCTATCTAAGATTTATTATCTAGATAATTTAGATATTAAATGAAAAACTAGTCAAAATATCGTATAGTTATTAGCAAACTGAACCTATCTAAATAAGCGGTTCATAGTCTGCAGCTGTCAGGGAACCATTTTTCAATGTATGCTTTTTCAAAGACAACAGTTTAAGAACCACTGGCCGAATAATTTAACTTGTCTCACAGAATAGATGTTTACCTAGACATCTAGTGTATACAATTACAAACTCATCTTATATAATAGATCTTTACCTAGACGTCTCGTTTATGAAAGGACAAGATGACTCACAGAATAGATATTTACCTAGAAATCTGGCATATTAAATGACAAGATTACTCCCAGAATAGATGTTTACCTAGACGTCTGGCATATCTAATGACAAGATTACTCCCAGAATAGATGTTTACCTAGACGTCTGACATGTTAAATGACAAGATTACTCCCAGCGTCGATCATTACCTAGCAGTGGCGTATCTACAATATAAAGAGAACAATGAATACGCTCCTGATATAATGTCTAGTCAAGCAGCCACAACCAGTATAAGGACATAATTATTTAAAGATTGCATCTAATATCTACTTCGCTCAAATGGAGCAAAGAGTTACCACTGCCGAAGCCTCTAACATATAGCATACATTGAACTATTCAATGGTTCTCTTGTAGTGGGAGATTATTTGATAATTAAATTTACATGGTGAGGTTGCTAACTTCATACAAACACGTGTTTAGTCGTCTTCTATGAAATACTGCTGCGGTTACACTAGTCTTTCTCAATCCACCTGCCACTTAATCAAAACTGTTGTCAACAAACATTTTGTCAGGCATGCTTGGAAGTGGAAGATGAACTGAATCTTCTCGGAGGGTAGTTGTACCACTGGCAAACAGATAGTCGAATGACTAGCAAGAAATGGACTCCACTCACCGCACTGTCCAGCCCCAGAGCTAGGAGCATGAAGAAGAATATGATGGCCCAGAAAACGGAACCAGGTAGCGTCGCAATGGCTTCTGGGTAAACGATGAACACTAGGCCTGGACCTGGAAGAAAATAGCTGGTAGAGATAAAACAAGATGAATGGGTAGAGCTCAATAGTAGTATCTCGAAATGGTCAGGAGCCATCACGCGCGCCTGATCCTGTGATAACAAATGTCGTTTCTGAATATTACTTGAAAAGTTTTCTCCTGAAGGCTAAAATCATTTTTTTCTTAATCAGTATTTTATAAAGTTGTCTTCGTCAATTCTTCCTTCACATGACCCCGTATTTATCTTCTGTGATTTTATTTTGTATCGTCTTCTACTCATCCTTCTACTCCTAATATTACTCCTTCTTCGTTTACTTCTAAGCGTTCTATTCCTTTTATGTTCCTCTTTCTCCTCCCTAGTATCGTTCTCTCTTATTCTACTTCTTGCACATATTCCCCCTCAATTCTTTTCTCCGGTTGTGCAGTTTCTGCCTCACTAACAATGTGTATTTGCTACATTTTACTGGAATTGTATTTGTGGCAGCAATTTCTGGATTTCTGTAGACACACTTCACTCTAATCTCCAACCAATTGTATCTTTATACGCTTTTCTGGTTTCAATTATTAGAAGAGTTCCTGTAGTTTCCGTGTATGGTCTGTTTGCACTATTTATTGATAACATAAGCTGTTCGTATAGCTTCCTTTTTGTTGGTTGGTTGACATAAATATACTCAACTAAACTGTGTCATGAAATGGACACCAAAGTAAAGGCATCAAGTCTCTAGGGAATTCACCATTAAAACATTGACACCCAGCATCAACGAAGCAAATTTTAAGGGGAAATGAACAAGCAATGAATGTAAAATACACTTACATATAGCAATATATTAATTATGAACGTAAAACATACTGATGGCAAGAGATTAAGAGTGAATGTAAAATACACTTACATATAGCAATATATTAATTATGAACGTAAAACATACTGATGGCAAGAGATTAAAAGTGAATGTAAAATACACTTACATATAGCAATATATTAATTATGAACGTAAAACATACTGATGGCAAAGATTTAGAGTGAATGTAAAATATACTGATAGCAAAAGATTAGCCGTGCAAGTAAAATATACTGATCGCAATTAATTAATAGTCAACATAAAATACATTTAAAGCGAGAGATTAGTTATCTAATGAGATGGCAACACTAATGCTAAATAACTAACTGAAATAAAACACAAGGATACGATAAAAACACACACACACACACTAACGTCCACATGCACCCACGCACATGCACAACATACACTCACACACCCACACAAACACACACAATATACACACAAACACACACCCACCCACACAGCCACACACTCACCCACGCACGCACGCACACACACACGCACACTATGTGTCTGCCTCCAACAAAGTAAAATGTTAAAACGCTCTCGCACCTGGAATCCTAGCCGGACGCTAACCATTCATGATGTAATCAACCTTTCTGGACCTTCCTAATCAAGGCTTGAGAGTTTCATACAATGACCACGCTTCAGTAGGTCTCGGATAGCTGCCTCAGAGCAGAAGCCACGGTCTTGATCTGCATTCTTAGACTGTATCTTGTTGTCATGTATGCACCACTTGACTCGGCTACAACCTTACCTCTTACCCTAGAGAAGAAGCTCCCATCCATCGATATATACAACATCATCATCATCCAGAGTATTATCACTTATTCAACCTGGAGCTCCGCTATCCTACTGCACAACTCTCTGCACCCCCTGTCAAGGATGACCAAAATTCGGGTGCAATCTGTACTATCATCTCCAATGGGGATCAATGAAGCACAAACATGAGAGGTAACTTCACGATGGGAGTATCTCTTAAATATCTATGACCAATCTCATTCCTTCATTCTGGATACATCCCACATGTGGCCTCAACAGCCCCAGGACACCTAGCCAATACATGGCCGCTATAGTTGACACTGGTAGCAAATAAGAACATAAATCCTGTAGTAGATCAACTTAACGTCTTTATACTGGTTTAGAAGACTCTGTAGAGTCGGTATACAACCAGTTTCATTTACATCACCTTGCTCTAAAAGCTATGCGCATCTAATTTATTCTTAAATGCATTAACTGTCCCTGCCTTCACCACCTCCTGCGGCAATGCATTCAAAGCAGTCACAACTCTCTGACTAATAAAATATTTCCTAATATCTAATCCGGACCTCTCCTTAGGCAACTTGTAGCTATGCCCTCTTGTTCTTGTGGGTGGCTGTATTTAAAAAAAAACTTGTTATAGTCTAATTTATCCATTCCTCTGATCATTTTATGAACCTGTATTATGTCACCACGAATTCTTCTCTCTTCTAGACACTGAAGACCGGCGTTTCTATCTTTCCTCATAACTGTAATTCTGGAATCCCACTATCAGCTTTGTCGCTCTTTTTGTATTCTTTCCAGCATGTTTATATCCCCTCTACGATAACGACTCCACACCTGTACACAGTACTCAAATCTAGGTCTAACTAAAGCTTTATACAGTTTGACTATCACTTCCTTGCTCCTATGTTTAATATTTCTTTTTATCATACCTAACATTGCATTTGCCTTTTTCACTGCTACCTGGATTTGCTCACTCACCTGACCTATTATAACCCATAGGTCCCTTTCCTTATCATTAAAAGCTTAAAATAGAAAACGGCAGTAATGTTGTTAATGTGACGTCACATTTCTGAATATCCACTCACACATTTTTTTTCTCCAATTTTCAACTGCCTCTCCTTAAATGTGAATTACCCCTTAAGATATACGTTACATCACACGAATTATGTTACACAACAGTTACACCAAAGTTACATCAAAGTTACATCGAAGAGTAAAGAGGAACTTTACCTTCAGTGGCTACTTTATCGATGTCCTTCTGCGTCTTGAGCGACATGTGCCCCAGGTAGGAGAAGATTACAACGCCACTGAACAAACTCGTGAAGGAGTTGACTGCCACTGTCAATATACAGTCCCTGGGAGGGCGACACGTGGAAATTGTTACCTTTGACTTATGACACGTGAGATGCATACATTCACAGGACCTATGGCTCATGACATGTGGGATGCATAGATTAAGAAGGACCTTTGACTCATGACATGTGGTATGCATACATTTAGAAGGACCTATAACTTATGACATGTGGTATGCATACATTAAGAAGGACCTATAACTTATGACATGGGGTATGCATATATTAAGAAGGACCTATAACTTATGACATGTGGTATGCATACATTAAGAAGGACCTATAACTTATGACATGTGGTATGCATACATTAAGAAGGACCTTTGACTTATGACATGTGATATGCATACATTAAGAAGGACCTATAACTTATGACATGTGGTATGCATACATTAAGAAGGACCTATAACTTATGATATGTGGGATGCATACATTAAGAAGGACCTATAACTTATGACATGTGGTATGCATACATTAAGAAGGACCTATAACTTATGACATGTGGTATGCATACATTAAGAAGGACCTATAACTTATGATATGTGGGATGCATGCATTAAGAAAGACCTTTGACTTATGACATCAAGATGAACACAATCACAGGACTAAATGAAAGTGCCTGACAATATTGATAAAGAAGCCGGTTATACATATTTCTTACACAACTTAAATGGCTGTCTTTGATCCCATTGCTGGAGCCAAGACGAATATTATTAAGCTGAGGAATAAAATCTGTTTGTTCCTGTAGCTGCTTTACCGTGTGCAGACACGATTTTTATCGTTAGCTCCGATGAAAAAAAAATAACTAGACGTTAACCGAGGATTGAAAGTGAGTGCCTTGGTCAAGATACAGACGTTATATCAGTTCGGGCACATTCTCCGCTAAACACGTGTCTTACAAAAAGAACCCCCACTATTATAAAAAGATGTATGATGACGTCATAAACACGGCGGACATTACGTAATGGGGTGTATACATAGCAAGAGACAGAAGACATGATGGCTGTACATCCTGTCTACTAATTGACTCTAGGCATTGTCGGAATACTTACCGTTTACAATTGTTGTTGAATTTGTTGTAGCTGGCGTACGCAATATGAGTGCCGAACCCGGACCCTATGGAGAAGAATATCTGTACAGCTGCATCTATCCACACCTGCGTCAGTAGATATACCAGTAAATTAACTAACAACAACGTACCCAAATAACAATATATATTTAACAATAACAACAGATAAGCTGATATGACTATGAATATGGTAGAATCCGTTGCAGGATTATTCATCTTGATTATTATTCTTCTGGATTATTCTACATGGTTCCCATCTGAATCGTCCATGTTATTGAATCTCTCCATGTGTATCAATTCAAAGTTCAACATTCTAAATATCCGTTCCCTGTTCACTTGCTGGAAATCTGCTATAAATGTCCAGTTCTCGAGGGACTGCGAAGGTAGATGTCACCACAACCATATCTTTACCAGGCACAGTTCATCACGCGATCTCTCGAGATCGTTGGGGCATCTTACTGGCACACTTACAAACCTGCTGACATACCCACAAGCTTGCTGACACACCCACAAACCTGCTGACACATCCACAAACCTGCTGGCACCTCCACAAGTCTGCTGACACACCCACGAACCTGCTGACACACCCACAAGATTGCTGACACACCCACAAGCCTGCTGGCACCTCCACAAGTCTGTTGGCACCTCCACAAGTCTGCTGGCACATCCACAAGCCTGCTGGCACCTCCACACGCCTGCTGGCACACCCACATACCTGCTGGTATACCCACAAGCCTGCTGACACATCCACAAGCCTGCTGGCACCTCCACAAACCTGCTGGCACATCTACAAGCCTGCTGACACATCCACAAACTGCTGACACATCCACAATCCTGCTGGCACCTCCACAAACCTGCTGGTACCTCCACAAGCCTGCTGACACATCCACAAACTTGCTGATACACCAAAAAGCCTGCTGACACATCCACAAACCTGCTGGCACACACACAAGCCTGCTGACACTTCCACAAGCCTGCTGACACACCCACAAGCCTGCTGACACACCCACAAGCCTGCTGACACACCCACAAGCCTGCTGACACACCCACAAGCCTGCTGACACACCCACAAGCCTGCTGACACACCCACAAGCCTGCTGACACACCCACAAGCCTGTTGACACACCCACAAGCCTGCTGACACACCCACAAGCCTGCTGACACCTCCACAAGCCTGCTGACACCTCCACAAGCCCGCTGGCACCTGCAAGTGCCCGGTAATAGCTCCACTACCCTGCGCCATTCCTTTATGTCTGCGGTTGCTTGTTGTGCCTTCTCGGCCGTAGGTTAGACAAATTCCCATCGCTTACTCGGATGTCCCCGACTTCTCTTATCTCGTTCTGTGTTCTGTAGCATGCAATGCCCTTGGACCTCGAGATGTGACCATACCAAGTCAGCTGTCGTATTTTGATCATTGTGATGAGGTCGCCGTCAAAAGTCCTCTAACATTCTCGATCCTTCCTGGCACTTTATCATTAAAGAAAAGGTATATGAAGGGGACATTTAAGAGTCTTCTAAAACATCTTATTTCCATTTCCGTGACTCCTTCTCTGCAGGACTGCTGTAATCAGTTGTAATGGTCCATGTTTCGCAGACATAGAGCACAATTGCTAGAACCAGTGAGCGCATTAGTTTGGTCTTTATGGTGTGGGCGAGTTATTTATCTTTCCATATAGGTTCAATCATGCTTTCGATGCTGTTGTGTGTTTTTGGCTTTCTTAATTTGTCTCTTCATACTTTCATTTTTGGCATTCGCTAGACTGCGTATAATTGTTCTCTTCTTTCTTGCACACTCTCTCAATCATTCATCCCGTGACAGCCTCGCCTATCCAATGTTTCACAATCTCTCAATCATTCATCCCGTGACAGCCTCGCCTATCCAATGTTTCACAATCTCTCATTCATTCATCCCTTAACAGCCTCGCCTATCCAAGACGACACATGTATCTATTGGTTATCTAAAGTTAACAAATTATTTATCACTTTCTTATTTCGCCCCTATAGAAGTAATTATGAAGTAAATATTCACATATCACCTTCACAATTATTTGCATTCTCTCAATCTCTCTTTCTTCCCTTATCACTTCCAATAAATCCCGTTCGGACATTCTTTGCGTCAGATCCTCCCTTAACCAATCCTCTGACTCACCTTCGGCCGCTGTAGACTTTCAATCTTTGGAGTGATGAAGTACCAGATGCCATCCCCGGCTCCAGGCAGTAAGACACCGCGGACCAACAGGATGGTCATGATGAGGTAAGGGAGGGTGGCTGTCACGTAAACAACCTGGGTAAACAAACAGTTCTCTTCATTTGTGCCACTGGTCTCACGTCACACACTCACGTACAAGATTAGCACCATCGTTATCTACAGCAGCAGACTAGGAGCAGGCTACCAGACTAGGAGCAGGCCACCAGACTAAGAGCAGGCTACCAGACTAGGATCAGGCCACCAGACTAAAAGCAGGCTACCAGACTAAGAGCAGGCTACCAGACTAAGAGAAGGCTACCAGACTAGGAGCAGGCTACCAGACTAATAGAAGGCTACCAGACTAGGAGCAGGCTACCAAACTAGGAGCAGGCTACCAGACTAGGAGCAGGCTACCAGACTAGGAGCAGGCTACCAGACTAAGAGCAGGTTACCAGACTAGGATCAGGCCACCAGACTAAGAGCAGGCTACCAGACTAGGAGCAGGCCACCAGACTAAGAGCAGGCTACCAGACTAAGAGCAGGCTACCAGACTAAGAGCAGGCTACCAGACTAGGATCAGGCCACCAGACTAAGAGCAGGCTACCAGACTAGGATCAGGCCACCAGACTAAGAGCAGGCTATCAGACTAAGAGCAGGCTACCAGACTAGGATCAGGCCACCAGACTAGGATCAGGCTACCAGACTAAGAGCAGGCTACCAGACTAGGATCAGGCCACAAGACTAAGAGCAGGCTACCAGACTAGGAGCAGGTTACCAGACTAAGAGCAGGTTACCAGACTAAGAGCAGGCTACCAGAATAAGAGCAGGCTACCAGACTAGGATCAGGCCACTAGACTACGAGCAGGCTTCCAGACTAAGAGCAGGCTACCAGACTAGGAACAGGCCACCAGACTAGGAACAGGCCATCGGAATAGAAACAGGCCACTAGACTAGGAGCAGGCCATCGGAATAGAAGCAGGCCACCAGACTAGAAGCAGGCCACCAAACTAGGAGCAGGCCACCAATCTAAGAGCAGGCCACCAGACTGGGAGCAGGCCACCAGACTAGGAGCAGGTCACCAGACTAAGAGCAGGCCACCAGACTAGGAGCAGGCGACCAGACTAGGAGCAGGCCACCAGACTGAACAATTATCTGTTCAACAAACTAATTAATGTCTCACATTCCCACGTGGCAGAACAGATAAACAGTCATGCATGCTAGGCAGGTCTGTCGAATCCACGACAAGAGCAGAGTGACACAATGACACCTCTACCCCCTCCTACACCCCTCCCCCTCATCAACCCCCCTTCCCTACTTAAGCCAATGACGACCAGAGAATGGAACAAGACTGTCAAGGGAACGAAGAACACATATGAGATTATCTGAGAGTGAACGAAGGACACAGATGAGATTATCTGAGAGTGAACGAAGGACACAGATGAGATTATCTGAGCGTGAACGAATGACACAGTTGAGATTATCTGAGAGTGAACGAAGGACAGAGAAGAGATTATCTGAGAGTTAATGAAGGACACATATGAGATTATCTGAGAGTGAACGAAAGACACAGATGAGATTATCTGAGAGTGAACGAATGACACAGATGAGATTATCTGAGAGTGAACGAAGGATACAGATGAGATTATCTGAGAGTGAACGACAAAGAACATCTACATCAACAAAGGCCTGTGCCGATACTGAGATTGTAAAGCAGTAAATTACGTCTTGAGATTAAGGAGAGAATGAGTAGATGGATAAGAAACACAATATAACCACACAGGTGCTGGAAAGAAACTCACAAATAAAAAGAAGAAAGTGGACGTTAAATAACACCAAGTGAAGATTGAAGGAAAATGAATAGGGCAACTGTAGTCTCAGGGATGTAGCTCAAAAAGATGTTCCAAAATATGAATAAGTGAAGGAAGAACCTTGTTCCAAGAGCAACTATAAAAAGTCCTGGAAGTTTAATCAGTAAATGTTTAACGCCTCTAGTGATGGAACTCTCCAAACTCAAGCTTTTGGACACCTATCCATCTGCGCAGGTCAAGCGACAGCAGAACGTCAAATAATGAATTATTTGATAGATAACCCAGAAACGGAGCTGATACACACACTACTATCAATTGGTGACTCGTTTCCTCGTGCAGTAACGAAGAAATCATTAATGACACAGAGAGTAAGAGAATATCATAGTTTAGACGAAATATTAGAATTTATTCAAAAACTATCAATTTATATGATCAAGAGTGGGAATGATTTGAAGATGAGAGGACAGTGTCTAGGGTAGACATGGTCTAGTCAAAGACAATAACAAATGTATGGCATCTTGAGCAGTAAGACACAATCACGTCTTCACAAACCCACAATGCACTTGTCCACATAGGCAAAATGCACTTCTCCCGAAGACACGACTAATTCCCTTACTCTTCACTTTCTCCAACAAACAGAAGGGCCAACTCTCGCCTCTCTCGTACTCTTCACTTTCTCCAACAAACAGAAGTACCAACCCTCGCCTCTCTCGTACTCTTCACTTTCTCCAACAAACAGAAGTACCAACCCTCGCCTCTCTCGTACTCTTCACTTTCTCCAACAAACAGAAGTACCAACCCTCGCCTCTCTCGTACTCTTCACTTTCTCCAACAAACAGAAGTACCAACCCTCGCCTCTCTCGTACTCTTCACTTTCTCCAACAAACAGAAGTACCAACTCTCGCCTCTCTCGTACTCTTCACTTTCTCCAACAAACAGAAGTACCAACCCTCTTTCCCTTACTCTTCACTTTCTCCAACAAACAGAAGTACCAACCCTCTTTCCCTTACTCTTCACTTTCTCCAACAAACAGAAGTGCCAACTCTCGCCTCTCTCGTACTCTTCACTTTCTCCAACAAACAGAAGTACCAATCCTCGCCTGTCTCGTACTCTTCACTTTCACCAACAAACACAAGTACCAATCCTCACCTTCCCTGCACTCTTCACTCTCTCCAACAAACAGAAGTACCAATCCTCACCTTCCCTGTACTCTTCACTCCTTTCCACAAGCAGAAGTAGAGGACAGTAAACGTGAGAATCGTGCAGAGCGCGAGCTGCCACTTGACCACGCCCAGGTCGTCTAAACCTTTACTGTGATGAAGCTCTAACATCCCACGTCTGAGGGCAAACAACCAAGCATGCATTTCATTTTAAATAATTTCTAATCTAAAGAGCAACATGAATGGGTACGATCCGTGAGGATCGTCGGTGTACAACATATTGATCCACCGCTACATTCTCAAGTGCCATTTGTCCCCTGACACATCGACATCCTAGAACCGGACGTACTAATTCAAGATGTGGAAAGATATTGAAAGTCCAAAGGACAAGATTTAGGAGACGATAGGTTTCCTACCGAGCCAATCCAAGAGTGTGGACAGACAGCATTGATGTTGCTGATGAGAATGTTTGGAATGGCGTGGAGGAAGGACGAGTACCAGACGACAAGCAGCGGGCTACAATAACACCCATATGGAAAGGAAAAGGTTCGAAGCGAGGCTGTGACGATGATAGGCTAATTTCGCCGATAGGTCATACAGAGAAGATGTTTGAAACACATCTCGAACAGAGAATGCGACAGGCTGCTGAATCTCAGCTCATCGTAATCCAGTTTCCACAAGGGCTAAGGATGCACAGATGTTCCAAAAATAGATGCGCGAAAATTCGATTGACTAAGATCGAGCATCTCAACTTATTCTTCATCGACCAGGAGAAAACTATCTCTGGATGATGATAGAGGATTATGGGATACGAGGCATATTGCTTTACAGTGTGAGAGCTCTGCATCGAGGGAACCAGAGTGGGGTGAATGCGGTCGACGGTGTCACATATGCTTTTTCAATCGCAAAGTGTGTGCTCCAGGGATGTGTGCACCAGAGATGTGTGCACCAGAAATGTGTGCTCCAGAGATGTGTGTTCCAGGGATGTGTGCACCAGAGATGTGTGCACCAGAAATGTGTGCTCCAGGGATGTGTGCACCAGAAATGTGTGCACCAGAAATGTGTGCTCCAGAGATGTGTTCCAGGGATGTGTGCACCAGAGATGTGTGCACCAGAAATGTGTGCTCCAGGGATGTGTGCTCCAGGGATGTGTGCTCCAGGGATGTGTGCACCAGAGATGTGTGCTTCAGGAATGTGTGCGCAAGGGATGTGTACGCAAGGGATGTGTGCGCCAAGGATGTGTACCCCAGAGATGTGTGCTCCAGGGATGTGTGCTCCAGGGATGTGTGCTCCAGGGATGTGTGCACCAGGGATGTGTGCTCCAGGGATGTGTGCACCAGGGATGTGTGCACCAGGGATGTGTGCACCAGGGATGTATGCTCCAGGGATGTGTGCTCCAGGGATGTGTGCATCAGGGATGTGTGCTGTTCTCGCTGCTTTTTGACATTTACATGTACACAGTTATGCCAGAGGTCTACCAGGCTGCGTCACAGTTTCCAAATAATAATTTCCTATACAAACTGTTATTCGCAAGTGACTAGTACCTCGCATCTACAGACGATCAGAAACTCTAATATATCCTGCAATAAGTGTGATATGCGTACCAGCAGGGCTAGGACGGCAACTCTGAGTGTGGCCAGAACTGAGGCGTCGCTTTACTTTAGCATCCAGAACGTGGCTCTCCCTCAGGCTCAGAAAGTCAGGCACTTGGACAGCCTTTTCTCTGAAGACGGCATGCGGGACATAATTTATATCAGAGGGTATTTTTGTGTTTGTTGTTTTTTTTTGTTTTTGTTTTTGCGTTCGCCTTATTTATATATTCCCCAAGGCGTGCATGCGTTACACTGTGGTTTTTATTTTGCGCCTGTCGGCCCAGTGCATCCGACTTCAGCATGAATTTTATGTAAGGGTCTGCTTCCTCCTGCATTTTCTAAGGGTTTGCTTCCCCGGGGTAACGGCCGGTGCTGTGATGGGGATCGAACCCAGAACCTTCTGGTTGTGAGCCGTGCCACTTAACCACTAGGCCACGCCGTCCCCTATCAGAGGGTATAAAACAGCAGAAATAACTTATCCACTGGTGTCATTGCTCAAACATCCCCACATTAGTCTGACAAGGAAGCAGTAACTTATCCACAAACATCTTCTTATCAACCCAAGGCTACTAGAGCAAAACACAGAACACGACTAAAGCATGAGAGAGCAACATCTCATCCTACGAAAATAGTTGTCTACGAATGGCTGTTGTCGTGTCTAGGCGGCACAAGTTGAGAAACAAGGGTATTCGTGGACTGGTCGGGGCGACTTATGTGCTCAATACTTGTCTAGAGAGAAGGTGCGATGATTCGGTCATCTCTTGAGAGCGCCCCTGATCAGCTCCACCTGCGCGCTTACATGTCCAGGCAGAAGGTGCGATGGTTCGGTCATCTCTTGAGAGCGCCCCTGATCAGCTCCACCTGCGCGCTTACATGTCCAGGCAGAAGGTGCGATGGTTCGGTTATCTCACGAGAACGTTCCTGATCAGCTCCACCTGTGAGCCTACACAGCTTAACTGTTCGGCTTCCCAGCTGAAGGTGAAAACGATTTTACAGCGACACAGGTTGAGGACATCAAACGCGACGCATCGGGCACAGGACAGGCGATGTAGACTACCCATGCGTCTTCGTTCTGTGGGGGCACGCTAACGAGATGGTTTGTATACGCCACGACAGCAGATTGAAATCCATAGATGGACGCTGATGAAGACTCAGTGAAGAACAGTTGAATAAGAGGTCAGGGAAGCTGAAGGGAGTCTCACTGGTGGCCCAGAACAGGAACACATGGAGAGCATCTGTAACAGCCAAACATGTCGTGGGGAACCAGATACAAGATGATGATGATGATGATGATGGTGGTGGTGATGATGATGATGGTCATGATGGTCATGATGGGGGTGATGATAGTGGTGATGATGGTGGTGGTGGTGGTGACGGTGATGGTGGTGGTGGTCGTGGTCATGATGGTGATGATGATGATGGTGGTGATGGTGATGGTGGCGGTGATGGTGATAATGGTGGTGATGGTAATCGTGATGATGGCGGTGATGTTGATGATGGTGATGGTGATAATGTAACAAATAATAACTTTCCTGGCACAATTCTTAATACGACAAAGGGAGATAGATAGATAGATAGATAGATAGACAGAGAAAGATATATATATATATATAGATATATAGATAGAGAGATAGAGATAGATATATAGATAGAGAGATAGATAGATATAGAGAGATAGATAGAGATATATAGATAGAGAGAGATAGATAGAGAGTGAGTGAGTGAGTGAGAGAGAGAGAGAGAGAGAGAGAGAGAGAGAGAGAGAGAGAGAGAGAGAGAGAGTGAACACAGACCAGTTGAACATCATGAGCAGTGTGAAAATTGACAGATGGCAGCAAGAGGGATTGGACGCTGCGAAGGTTCATGTCAGAAAATAATATCACACAGACTACAGTCTTCTAGACTATGTCTGCCAATCCATTTCAGTTTAGAAACAAGTTTGATAGGAAATGGATTAGTGTTAAATATATATTAAAACACATATAGTTATGTCGCTTACTCAAAGTACTCGATTGTTGCAGAAACAGAAATCGATACATTATACGTTCTATTTAACGGCCGAGGAGATCCAGCGGCTTTGGGATCGGCGAGAACGCCTGCAGACTCAGTAGTTGTACTCGAACTATTGTCTGTGCTGGTGTTGGTGTCCCAGTCAATCTGCCAGCAGTTCTCGCTGTTGAACCGGTTAAAGCAGGTTGTCCAGGGCAGTTTGGTCGTGAAGGAGGCGAAGAGGTAGAAGAAGCTCCAAGCAATGATGACGTTGTAGTAAAATCCAACGATATAAGCCATGAAACAGGAAGCCATGCCGATACCTGAAGAACAGCAAGATCGGCAATACTTTAGTTGGACAATTAATTAGACTTGCGGCAACTTTGTATACAATTCAATGACTATTTTTGTGAATTTTAATTGATCCAAAAATACACGACACGAATTATCCATTGAGAGATCAGAGACACAGTGGTTGTGCCATCATGGTTGCGTGCTTCAGGTTGGCCAGTGCCTTCCTTGTTGTGGTATTACATCTGACTAGAAACGACAGCTGACATTTAGAAACAACCATATGTGGTCTTTATATGGAAAAGACAAGAATATCACCAGTGCCACACAGAGAGCATGTCGTAAAAGACGACTAACTGTGTAACACGGCATAACACGGGCTATGGTTAGGTGGTTTATTAAGAGCAGCATAGATGGCGTCTAACAGGCTGCGGGGATATTTTGCTCTAGTGTTTGAGTCTATTAAGATGTACATCCGTTTACCACCCTCCAAGAAACTGTTTGAATACATATTGCAGCGTCTACTATACCAGTACAAAGACGTTAAGTCAAGTTAAGTTTTTAAAATTAAATTAAGTCAAGTTAAGTTTTTAAAATTAAATTAAGTTAAGTTAAGAACGGTGATGCTTTAGTTGGGCAAATAATTAAACTTTTCCAAATGATTGTTATCGACACCATAAGGCAAATGATTGGATATGATTTCTGATGATAATCTTCAAGCCGACATAACAATTACAATAAGATAATTTGTTGAATATGATCTTGTTTACTAACAACATTTTTGTATTTTATTATTTGCTTTTTCTTAGTAAAATACGCACACTATTGAAATATGTGAAACTTTCACACCACCGCCTTCCCCATTCTCCCCTTCCCCCCTCCGATTAATACAATACAATGAAATATACAGTAACAATAAGAGACGATGAAGAGGTTTCAGCTTTTTAATTCATTTAGCAAGAACTGGGCAAAAGAAGTGCAACACAGCAAGCCCATTCTAACCTACCGCATAATTATTATTGTTATTGTTATTATTATTGTTATCCTCTTCCCTGACCGATAAGCTCTTGCGGATTCTTGTTAATGTAGGCTTCAGTCCCGTTGCGTAATAACCCCTTCTCCCCCTAACCCTTTCCCACACCCCCCCTTCCGTGCTGAAACCAGAAATGTATATAGCTCCTGTCCAATCCCAGAGAAGACATCAACGCAGAACGTAAGTAAAAGGATATAGAAAAGTAAAACATGTACACAAATGTAATCGATAAATACAAAAGAAAGGTATTAATAAAACCAAATGGTGCTGTTAGAGGAGACATTACTTGCGAACAGTTCAGCTCAAGGTTGGTCCTAATGACATTTGTAATGAGTTGACTTGTGCAACTGAAAATATAAACCGAGATTTATAACCGACGATCGAATCAGGGCCAGGTGAGACATACTTATCAACGTGGGAGCGACGAGTAACCAGGGCCAGGTGAGACATACTGATCAAGGTGGGAGTGACAAGTAAACAGGGCCAGGTGAGACATACTTATCAAGGTGGGAGCGACGAGTAACCATGGCCAGGTGAGACATACTTATCAAGGTGGGAGCGACGAGTAACCATGGCCAGGTGAGACATACTTATCAAGGTGGGAGCCCCGAGTAACCATGGCCAGGTGAGACATACTGATCAAGGTGGGAGCGACGAGTATCCAGGGCCAGGTGAGACATAGCGAGGCGACAACGAGGGTTCGAACCTAGGACTGTTGTGAGAAATTAGGGTTCTACCATTTCGATACTCAACATATAATACAAGAAGGAAAAACTCTCTTTTGATGGGACTTACTGAAGAAATGAAAATAGTACTTGAAGGATTTGATGGTGAGGTATTAGTCAGGGAACTTTAGCAGAGGGATTTGATGGTGAGGTATTAGTCAGGGAAGTTTAGAAGAGGGATTATATGGTCAGGTATTAGTCAGGGAACTTTAGGAGAGGGATTTGATGGTGAGATATTAGTCAGAGAAGTTTAGAAGAGTTAGTATTTTCAGGAGTTGATAGTGAAGTGTTAGTCAGGGACACAAGGAGGTTGAGTTACCTTTAAACATCGGCGACATCTTTTCCCAAATGGCTGTTGGTCCACATCTGTGAAACTGGCCCAGACACATCTCCATGAAGAACACTGGCATGGCCCCGAATATCAAAGTTATGAAATATGGAATGAGAAACGCCCCTGAATAATGAAGAGGGAAGTTATTACTTACATTGCACGGACAATTTTTGTATCTGTATGTCTCTACCGCATTAAACTAAGTGAAGTATGTGTAAATCAGTAATTACATTTAAAACAACTTTATTGCAATGAAAGGGAGACTATTCGTGAAGACTAATCTGACCTTAAAATAAAGGAGTTACCTCCTCCGTTTTTGTAGCACAGAAACGGAAACCGCCAAACATTGGACAAGTCCACAGCATAGCCAATCGTTGACAAGAGGAACTGACCCCGGTTCTGCCAATGTTCCCGGGGTGGAAGGTTGAGATCAATAGAGTCACGTGATCGAAGTGGATCTTTTGTTGGTTCGGCTTTTTCAGGAGGAACTGAAATAAATATGGAATGACGTTAAAAGATCGTACGTTGCCTGTATGTTGTGGGTTTAGCACCAGAAGTAGAGGTCATGCACGTAGCAATAGCTGTAGCAGCAGTAATACAAGAAGAATATGTCGGAAAATTAGTTTTTATTATTATTATTATCAGTAGTACTGGTAGTAGTAGTAGCGGTAGTAGTATTTAGTGGTAATAGCAGTAGTGGAAGTGGTGGTAGTGATAAAAGTTGTGTTAATGGCAGTGGTGATAGTAGCAGTAGTGATACTAGTAGTAGTATTAATAGTAATCGGAGCAGCAGCAGTAGTAGTTGTGGTAGTAGTATAAGTGGTAGTGGTAATTTTAGTAGTAGTAGTAGTAGCAGCAATTGTAGCAGTATTAGTGGCAAAAGTAGTAGTAGTGGTAGCAATAGTGATAGTAGTTGTAGTAGTAGTAGTAAAGGTAGTTGTAGTATTAGCGGTTGTAGTATTAGTAGCAAGAGTAGTGGTAGTGGTAGTAGTAGTAGTAGTAGTAGCAGTAGTGGTAGTAGTAGCATTAGTGGCAGTAGTAGTAGTAGCGGTAGTAGCAGTAGTAGTAGTAATATCAGTAGTTGTAGTAGTAGTGGTAGTACTAGTAATAGCAGTAGTAGTAGTAATAGCAGTAGTAGTAGAAGTAGTAGTAGTAGTAGTAGTAGTAGTAGCAGCAGTAGTAGCAGCAGTAGTAGTAACAGTAGTAGTAGTAACAGTAGTAGTAGTAATAGCAGTAGTAGTAGTAGCAGTGGTAGTAGTAATAGCATTAGTAGCAGTAGTAGCAGTAGTGGTAGTAGTAGTAGTAGTAGTAGTAGTAGTAGTGGTAACAGTAGTATCAGTAGCATTAGTAGCAGTAGTAGCAGTAGTAGTTGTAGTAGTAGTAATAGCAGTAGATGTAGTAGTAGTAGTGGTAGTAGTAGTTAATAGCAGTAGTAGTAGATGTAGTAGTAGTAGTAGTAGTAGTAGTAGTGGTAGTAGTAGCAGTAGTGGTAGTTGTAGTAGTAGTAGTGGTAGTAGTAGTGGTAGTAGTAGTAGTAGTAGTAGTAGTAGTAGTAGTAGTAGTAGTAGTGGTAGTAGTAGTAGTAGTGGTAGTGGTAACAGTAGTAGCAGTAGTAGTAGTGGTAGCAGTCGTGGTAGCAGTAGTTAATAGCAATAGTAGTAGTAGTAGTGGAAGTAATACCAGACAGCGGAACATCAAGGTGGTATATTCTGTGAATGTAACAGTTTGTATTGAACATTCTAGATAACAAACCCATTTGTCAGTGAGCCAGCTTACATTTAGAATTCTTTAAGAAGGTGGGTCGCTCTTTTGCTCATCTCTCGCTCTTTGCCTTTTTCTCTCACTCTCTCTCTGTCTCTCTCTCTTCCCCCCTCCTTGCCTATCTCTCCTTCCCTCTCTCTCTCCCTTTTCCTTTCTCTTTCCCTATCTCTCTTTCCCTATCTCTCTCTTTCCCTCTCTCACTCCCTTTCCCCCCCTCTCTCTCTCCCCCCCCCCCTCTCTCTCTATATATATATAGTAGCTTTCACGCCATCTCATATTCCTTCTCCTGTCCCCACGTGGTCAAGCATGGACACACATATCGTCTAGTACATACCCCCTCCCATCCCCCACCCTCCCCCTGTCGCCGTAGTAGTGAACGGCACGCAGGTGAAGCCAGGCATGGCTCAACAGCCTTGTGGACCCTGGTTCACCAACATCAGCACGCTCGGCATGTGAACATAGCTACTGCAAACCGCCATTTAACACCTTTTTCAGGGTGCAAACAAGAGTGCACTTACTCATTGTGGACAAACAGCAACAGTCAATCAATCAATCAATCTATAAATCAATCAATCAATAAAATCAACAGAACAATCTTCTAGTACATACCACCATTTTCGACAGAGTTATCGCTTCTTTTATCGTCCTCGCCATCATCATCATGTGACTCTGTAACCACAGGAATGAAGTCTCCCACCTGGATGATTGACATGTGATTCGCATCACACAGCCACAAATATATCAACTTTGTAATGTTAGATTGAAAATGCCAAAACAAAACCAAGTAAATGATGCGAAGAACTAATAATACTTGTACATCTGCTCTTGGTTGTTCTCATTAAAAATCAGTTTTTGTTTTTCCCTTTCGTCGAAATGAAAAACAGCAAACCTGCGATTAAAGCGACCCGCATTTTGGATGTAATACAGAAGAACGACGACTGAAATCAGGGACAATTTCCCTTCACATTGTACAGGTAAAAGAACAGGTAAAGGTATAGGTGGGTCCCATGGCGACAGTTGCCGTCGAAGATAAAGATAACTCTTCATGGACTTAGTCGCAGCCTATGTGGGGTGGGGTGTGAAGTTAATTTTTTGTTGTGTATACCTTACTCAACACATACGTCAGGTACCCATTTACAGTTGCGTTGACTAGAGGAAGAGCGGTCGTACCAGGAACAAATCACGCCCGAATTTTATTTCTGTCCGTCCGTGATTTCGAACCTTGGCGAGCTGTAATTCCAGTCTTAGAAAACCAGCTCACTGTAGACTAGGCTACAAAATATAAATCTGAGCAAAGCCGAGCCAAAAAAAAGGCGTTAAAGATATGATGAGGATTAGATGGATATCATAGAGGAATTTGCGACAGGGCGTAACATGACACGCCCGGTGGGTAGAGCCCCAAATAGATTAACGGGAGTGTGCAAAAGGGGGGGGGGGGGATAGAGCATGAACAAAATGGGGACATCGGGATGACGATGTAGGCCAATACGAAGCCATCCCAGACCCCGAACATTTGCACAACTGTCCAAGAATGGGGAGCCATCCCAGACCCCGAACATTTGCACAACTGTCCAAGAATGGGGAGCCATCCCAGACCACGAACATCTATCCAAAAGTGGGGAGTCCTCCAAGACCACGAACATCTGTCCAAGAATGGGGAGCCATCCGAGACAACAAACATCTGTCCAAGAATAGGGAGCCATCCCAGACCACGAACATCTGTCCAAGAATGGAGAGTCATCCAAGACACAGAACATCTTTACAACTGTTCTAGAAAGCAAGAACATCTGCTTTGGTGAATCTCATGGCAGCGAATGAAAGCGGTTCTAGGGCACGAATGAAAGCGGTTCTAGGGCACGAATGAAAGCGGTTCTAGGGCACGAATGAAAGCGGTTCTAGGGCACGAATGAAAGCGGTTCTAGGGCACGAATGAAAGCGGTTCTAGGGCACGAATGAAAGCGGTTCTAGGGCACGAATGAAAGCGGTTCTAGGGCACGAATGAAAGCGGTTCTAGGGCACGAATGAAAGCGGTTCTAGGGCACGAATGAAAGCGGTTCTAGGGCACGAATGAAAGCGGTTCTAGGGCACGAATGAAAGCAGTTCTAGGGCAGGTGATCTCTGGTTGAATACTCGAACTTTGAGAATCTACCGGACATGGGAAGTAACTTATTTTTCTCGTGCCATATGTAGCACATGCCCACCACTACCGACATCTGTTTCAAAGAGACTTCATGTGTTCTTACATTTGTGATCTGTTATCGCTACATGATGAAGTTGCTGACTCCACACACAATTCTATTTAGTTGTCCTTTACAACATACTATGAAGGTTACAGTTGCCCTATTCTACACTCTACGAGTATCTCTCCAGTTTTAAAATAATGTAGTATTCTGTCAATCACTTATTTATATATTATAAAACACAGCAGCCCTGTCATGAGACGATCAAACTGGGCTATTGAAGACAAATGTCAAATCAGATCTGATCGATGACCAAAAAACATGGCATGCAACCAAAGATATCACATTGAGGCCATGAGCTTTCACCAATCCATTTCTCTGTAGAGCACTTCTTGTTTGATAGCAACAAGAAATAACAAATACAGACACGCAGAAGTGAGCAAGCAAGCAACAGACACAGATGGGAAGTTCATGAAACAGAGAGGAAATGGATAGGACATTGCACATAACACACGCTGATGATATAAGCAGATGTTCCCTGGACTGGAGCCTACATGAGAGGGGAGGAGTGGAAAAGTCGATTACACATTTTGATGAGGATTTAGAGACAGCCGAATGTAGATTATGTTCGTGTGTGGCATTCAAGAAGACGGGCTAGAAAATGAGTTTGCGGGAATATCTGTTGTAATTGTATGTTGAATGTTTTAGTTCTATATTGAAGTTGCATGTTGATGGGTGTTGTAATTACATGTTGTTTTATGTTATAGGTGTATGTTGTAGTTGTGTTTTTGTGTGTTCTAGTTGTATGTTGTAGCTGCATGTTATTTCATGTTGTAGTTGTAGTTATATATTGAAGTTGTATGTTGTTTTATGTTGTATGTTGCAGTTGTGATGTTGTGTGTTGTAGTTGTATGTTGTAGTTGCATGTTGTAATGGCTTGGCTTCGTTCATTCTCAATCTCCCACTACCAAACACTGAAAGGGCTTAAGTAGCAGAATGTAGTCCAGAATACGGAATGCGCTGTGTCGTAGTTTACAGCTTGACTGCGATATTTGCATATTTCGGTCCAACACATCCGACTTCAGCAAGCATTTTTTAAGTACCGGGTAAGCATTTCCTCTTCGATCCCTTTTCCTTAGAAAGTCTGCCCCGCTGCAGCCTGTTATCCAGGATCACTGCGTGGAGGTGTAGAAGGGTCTTGGCAGCTCTGGTTCGCAGGCGCTGACACTAGCAGTCAGCTATGGGTCGCTGACCACTGCAGCTCATGCGCTGCTCAGCGTCTTGATCCCGCATGTTGTAATAATAATAATAATAATAATAATAATAATAATAATAATAATATTCGCTTAGACGTCAGTGACCCATTGTGTCGATCGACCACTAACACTGGCCCCGTTCTGCAGCCTTCTCCCAGACCTCATCTAGAGCTGAAGACGGTAACCAACTCTCAAACTCACGAAGAGCACCGACGACCCCAAGTCCTGGCGCCTTATGGTTTCATGTTGATTGTGTCGATCGATGTCCCTCTGCGGACTTCCAGTGAGGAGCCGAGTACACCATTGCCCTGGGAGGGACCGCAAAGGAGTGTGTTTATGTGGGGAATACCTAATTAGTCCACTGTTTGTGTCTGGCTGTCTCTATTTCCGTTGACCTCTCCGACTTCTGGGTTTTGTATTTTCTCGGGTTACCGGGACTTTTCGGAGGATGCGGAGAAGGGAAGTTTACGCGAAACCTCCAGGATTAGGGGAGCGCCTTCAGTCAGAAAAGGCAGGTCCTACGGTATTTCTTATGTGAACTTTACTCCTGGCCATTCTCAGGCGAGAGTCTACACGCCATGTTGACCCGATTTCTGACGCTGGGAGCAATGATCATTGTTCGCTTTGCGAGGCTGCAAACTGCACCAAGATACTATGCCGCGGCTAATTAGACTACATAAGTGCAGACAAACTTCCACAAAACACGGTCCTGAATGCCAGACATTAATTGGGAACGATTTGGAACTTCAGAACATACGAAATAAATGAAAAAAAACCAGATAGTGCCGTCAACACAGCCTGTCTGGGGCCCCTTGTTTCTTTCTTTTTAATAGTTACAGTTGTATGATGTAGTTGCATGCCGTAGTTGTCTATTTTAGTTGTATGTTGTAGCTGTATGTTGGACCTCTATGTTTGCACCCCATGTCACTGTCAAGTGGAACATACTGACTAAGACATGAACATTCAACGAACGAATAATGGACACGAAGTCTAATTTAGTCTAGTCCAGTCCAATCAAGTCTTACTAGTATTGTTAAGTCTATTCTGGTATAGGCTAGTCAATTATAATCTAGTTTAATCTAGTCTAGTCTAGTATAATCTAGTCAATTATAATCTGGACTAAACTGATTTAGGCTAGTCAATTAAAATCTAGTCTAATATAGTTTAGTCTGATTTAATATAATCGAATCTAGTCTGGTCTAATTTAGTATAGTATAAATCTAATCTAATCTAATCTAATCTAATCTAATCTAATCTAATCTAATCTAATCTAATCTAATCTAATCTAATCTAATCTAATCTAATCAAATCTAATCTAATCTAATCTAATCTAATCTAATCTAATCTAATCTAATCTAATCTAATCTAATCTAATCTAATCAAGTCTAGTCTAGTCTAGTCTAGTCTAGTCTAGTCTAGTCTAGTCTATTATAATCGTCTAATGTATAATCTGGTAAAATCTCGTATACTTTAATGTTGTCTAATCAAGTATAGTCTAATTTAGTCTTACATATTCTAATTTAGTTTAGTCTATTATAATCTAGCATATTATTGTGCGGACAATTATAATCCAGTCTAATCTAGTATAGTCTACTCAATTATAATCTAATATAATCTAGTATAGTATGATCTAGTTTAGTTTAGTATATTTCAATCTAGTTTAATATAGTATAGCCGTATCTAGTCTAATCTAGTTTAATTTAGTATAGTCTAATTTAGTATAGTCTATTTTTAGAATAGTATGGTCTAATCTAGTATAGTCTAATCTAATCTAATCTAGTTTAGTCTAGTATATTCTAATCGTATAATGTAGTATAGTCTGGAATAATCTAGTATATTTTAATAGTTTCCAATATGGTATAGTTAAATATAGTCTTGCTTATTCTAATTTCGTTTAGTCTATTATAATCTAGCCTATTATAATCTAGTCTATTATAATCTAGTTTGATCTTGTATAGTAAAGTCTAGTATAGTCTGACCTAGTATATTCTAATTTAATTTAGTGTTATTCCATCCCGTGTGTTTAGTATAATATCCAGTACGCGTTAATCTACATTATAACTTAAACTAATCTAGTCTAGCTCAGTTTAGTGTATAGTCTAACAAAGTCTAATATAATCTAGTGTCTACTCTATTCTAGTTTAGTTTACACTATCCGAGTTTAGTTTAGTCTAGCTTTGCCTAGCTTCTAATGTTTAGTCAAGTCTAACCTTCATTTTGCTCCATTCAAACATTAGTCCACAACAGTTAGCGTTCATCAAATAACACAACTAATGCTCTTGCGTTGTTATTGTCTACAACTATCCCATTCATGAATATAAGGTTGCTAGTTCCACGCACAATCGTTGCAATGACCGATTACAGTGACCATATACTTGCCTAGACCACCTGAGACACAAAGAAAGAATTCATCCTACCTCCGGAATCTCCTCAGACTTCTGGTCTTTATATAGGTCATCGGTAACTGGGGTGTCCATGCTGTACAGGTCCAGCACTACAGTCTCTGTGTTGTCGGTATCCTGGGCAATGAGAAACAATGAAAGCGTAAATTATATCTTAGTAAATGGAAGGCATGTGTTACCTTAGCATGAGCTTCAGAGGCCAGCGACCGAAAGCTGACTGCTAGCGTCAAGGCCAGCGACCTAGAGATGACTGCTAGCGTCAGGGCCAGCGACCTAGAGATGACTGCTAGCGTCAGGGCCAGCGACCTAGAGATGACTGCTAGCGTCAGGGCCAGCGACCTAGAGATGGCTGCTAGCGTCAGGGCCAGCGACCTAGAGATGACTGCTAGCGTCAGGGACAGCGACCAAGAGATGACTGCTAGCGTCAGGGCCAGCGACCTAGAGATGACTGCTAGCGTCAGGGCCAGCGACCTAGAGATGACTGCTAACGTCAGGGCCAGCGACCTAGAGATGACTGCTAGCGTCAGGGCCAGCGACCTAGATATGACTGCTAGCGTCAGGGCCAGCGACTTAGATATGACTGCTAACGTCAGGGCCAGCGACCTAGAGATGACTGCTAGCGTCAGGGCCAGCGACCTAGATATGACTGCTAGCGTCAGAGCCAGCGACTTAGATATGACTGCTAGCGTCAGGACCAGCTTCCCAGAGCATTGTACGGTAATCAGTGATAGCTCTATGATTCATTAAGAACGAAGTGGAGAAGATAAGCATTGGAAGGGAAGAAGATAAGAATTATAATGAAGAAGATATATAATAAAGTGCATATTGTTGGTCTTCATGTCTCACACTTGCTAAAGTGCAACCAATACTTTAACATCTCACACTTACCGAGATGTAAGGTGTACTTCTTACCTTACATTTAACAAGGTATAACGCGCATTTCGGATATCACACTTATCAAGGTATAACGCGCATTTCGAATATCACACTTATCAAGATATAACGCACATTTCGGATATCACACTTATCAAGGTATAACGCACGTTTCGGATATCACACTTATCAAGGTATAACGCACGTTTCGGATATCACACTTATCAAGTTATAACGCACGGTTCGGATATCACACTTATCAAGGTATAACGCACGCTTCGGATATCACACTTATCAAGGTATAACTCACGCTTCGGATATCACACTTATCAAGGTATAACGCACGGTTCGGATATCACACTTACTAAGCTAGAACGAGCTCTCCATGTCCTGGCTAACTGGCTTCGTTCGTTCTCAATAATCTCCCACTACCAAATACTGGAAGGGCTTAAGTAGCAGAATGTAGTCCAGAGAACGGAATGCGTTGTGTCGTATTTTACAACTTGACTGCGATATTTGCACCTTTCGGTTCAACACATCCGACTTCAGCAAGCATTTTTTAGTACCGGGTTAGCATTCCCTCTTCGATCCCTTCTCATTAGCCAGTCTGCCCTGCTGCAGCCTGTTATCCAGGATCACTGCATGGAGGTGTAGAAGGGTCTTGGCAGCTTTGGTTCGCTGGCCCTGACGCTAGCAGTCAGCTATGGGTCGCTGACCACTGCAGCTCATGCGCTACTCAGCATCTTGATCCCTCTCCATGTCCTATTTACCAAGTTATAACATGCCTGTCATAACTCTCATCTACCAAGGTGTAACGCGCATTTCATAACTGGGGTACCTTTCATAATTCACATTTCCCAGGGTATTCTTTTGCTTCGTTCTTCTTTCCATAATCTCCTGCTACCAAGCTCTGAAAAGGGCTTTGGATATAGCAGGATGTAGTCCGGAGAGCAGAATGAGTTGTGTCGTAGGTTACAGATTGACTGCGATATTTCGGTCCAACACATCCTACCTCAGCATGGTATTTTTAGAAACCGGATTAGCCTTCTCTCTTCGACCCTACTCCTTAGCCAATCTACCCTGTTGGAGTCTGCTCTCAAGGATCACCACGTGGAGGTGTAAAAGGGTCTGTGTAGCTCTAGGTCGCTGGTCCTGACACAAGCAGTCGGCTCTAGTTAACTGGTTCTGACGCTAGCAGTCATATCTAGGTCGCTAGCTCTGACGCTAGCAGTCATATCTAGGTCGCTGACCCTGACGCTAGCTGGGTGTACTCTTTCAATGGCAATTTTGCAGTAATTTGGTTTATATAGTGAGGCTGTAAGTAAGTAAGTAGGTAAGTACGAGTAGATAGATAGTTGGGTAAATTGGTAGCTAGGTAAGTAGACAGGTAAGTAAGTAGATAGGTAGGTAGATAACAAGTAGGCAAGTAGAAAGGTAAGTAGATGGTAGGTGAATAAGTAAGCAGGTAAGTAAGTAGATATGTAGTTAGGTAGGTAAGTAAATAGATCGCTTAGACGACAAGAGCCTGTCGCTCTAACCGTCCATAACCACGATTAATGACTAAGACCCATGCTGCATACAGTGACGATGCTGTCTTTCATGCATTGTGAGGACAGTTGTAGGGCGAGACCACGATAGAGATGATTGTATTTCATCCTTGATGTTCATGGCCTACGTTAAGAGCTGATGAACTGGGACGTTCTCGGCAAGGTGGGCCCTATGTTCAAATATGGGCAGACAGGATTATGATGGGAACGATGTTTTCAAAGTCTGTCCATTGGAGGAATTCGTCGTTTGTGACCCAAACATACCCGTGAACCACAAGAATGTACCTTTGGCTGCGCATGTGGAAGACTGAAGTGCTCCTCCGGTGACCCTGCACAATACTTCAAGTGTTGAAGTGGTACGGCCGGACGGGGACGACACAAGATAGGTAAATCGCTAGCTTGGTTTCCAGTGAATACCTCCTCTGGGTCCAGGCTCGATGCAAGGCGTTCATAGAGGTGACAGTCAGACTGACTCTTCGAATGATGTCCTGATGGCTACGTCCAGGTAAATGAAATCATCGGTGGAGGTGACATAGTTACCATTAACCAAGATTTCTATCTTTGTGGAATAAAAACCAAGGCTTTGGATCTTAGTTTTTCTCATCAAGACACATGTTTGTCTGATCGTCATGCACAGTTCCTAGGTACACCAGCGGTTCTGTCAGTGTGCGGGAAACTGGTTCGACTTGGTCGTCTGCGTGTCAAGGTCAGTTCTTTGCAGATGTCCAGTCGTGATTTCTTTGGTGGTGCTTCTCTAATCGATCGAGGATCTGGTCCCTATGGAAGAACAATGCCGGGCGAGAATACATCCCTGCTGGACACCAGATGATGTAGAGAACATGTCTAGGAGAATATGACTCAGGCAGGCATTGATCAAGTGAAGCAGTGCAGCCATTAAATTAAACCGTTACAGTGTTTTGGGAACTTGCTTTAAGGCATCCCCCATGGCGGATCTGTTCAGGAAGTGAAAGGCAGCCTTGAGGTCGATGTAAGCGGCAAAGGGGGGACAGTTGATTTCGAGGTGTACGTCCGCCAGTGAGCGGAAAGCAAGATGATGGGATGGCAGGCAGTTAAGTGAGATTGTTCGAAGGGTTCATTTCTTGTCAGTAAAGGCTGGGTGTGGTAACCGAGGACTCAAGCACAGATTTAACAAGGGATAGACAAACAGACAGACAGACATACATACATGTGATGGGCCTGTAGCTGCTACATTCAGAGCGGTCGTCTTTTCTTTGGTACAAAAAGATGATTCCGTCCTACCATATAGCAGGGACATGACCAGTGGACCAGACTGTGGCCCACAATTGATGTAGAGTGACGCTCATAGTTGGTTGTTGCGAATGCGCACAATGAGTAAGATTACTCTGTTGTGCGCCCTGAAAAAGGTGTTGAGTGGCGGGCTGCAGCAGCTTTTCTCACATCCCGAGCGTGCTGATTGAGGTTGACCAGTCCTCCAGGTGGTTGTGCTATGCTTGGCTTTATCTGCGTGTCACTCACTACTACGGGATCACGTCGATCTCTTACCTTGTTAGCAGACTACCATGAAAACAGCCCGTTTCCAGAGAGGAATACGGGAAGTCAAGGTGAGGGTCTTGACCAATATATTATGCCTGACCCTAACTAGCATGTCTGATCAGTATGTTGTGCCTGACCCTGACTAACATGTCTGACCAGTATGTTGTGCCTGACCCTGACTAACATGTCTGACCAGTATGTTGTGCCTGACCCTGACTAACATGTCTGATCAGAATGGTGTGCCTGACCCCGACTAACATGTCTGATCAGTATGTTTTGCCTGACCCTAACTAACATGTCTGATCAGAATGTTGTACCTGACCCTAACTAACATGTCTGATCAGAATGTTGTACCTGACCCTAACTAACATGTCTGATCAGAATGTTGTACCTGACCCTAACTAACATGTCTGATCAGAATGTTGTACCTGACCCTAACTAACATGTCTGATCAGAATGTTGTACCTGACCCTAACTAACATGTCTGATCAGAATGTTGTACCTGACCCTAACTAACATGTCTGATCAGAATGTTGTACCTGACCCTAACTAACATGTCTGATCAGAATGTTGTACCTGACCAGACGTCAGTCTCCCTCCCTGACGCTCATATAGTGAAGTACGTGTTTCAGCACCTACGGAGTAATGTCGCCAGGTCCTGCGACTCGACCGCCTTTCAGCTTCTGTAGGCAGGCATGGACTTCTGCGATGGGCAGTATGGCGGAATTCAGGACATTAACAGGGGTTTGTAAGATGGGATCGTCAATTGACTTAGGGAATGTAACAGCTGATGCACGGCTTAGGACGTCCTTGCAGGACTCAGCTCACCTATTTGCTATCTCTTGTAACGAGCAGCTTGGGGTAACATCGGACTTATTTATCGGACTTGATTATCACGAGAAACCCAATCTAAGGTTTCATGTTGCAAGTCCTATAAACAAACCGCTTTAGTCTCCCACCACGGCATGCACGAGGCGGCAGTAGGCCTACATTTTCGTCCACAGAAACAAGTCCACGAGGCAGAAAGGGCCTCAATATTTATAAAAGCACGTTTCTTTCCTTAATTGATGCATTGTTTGGAACAAATGACACCGTGACGGTGGGGTCTGCTATACGATCTGCCTATACTGGCTGTATCATTTGATTTGTAAAAGACTTCCTGTATGCGTCTACCAGACAACGATTAGAAGAAACAACGCTAGAGAATGTATGCTTGCTTGTTAGCACGCGTTCACAGCTACTGCTGACTCGCTCAGTGTAGATGGACTTGGGGTTGCTTGCCTGCCAAACTCAACTTCAGGTAACTGTCTGCTGTGCTTTAGAAAACATGTCCTTCGAGGTGTAAATTCTGTTTCCCTAAAGTTCAAACCATTTTTTTTAGTTGAATAGACAAGTAAACAAGTAAATTAAAAAGTGTTGACGGAACAAAGGGAGTGTAATATGTGACCTGCAACTGACAGCTCTTGGTAAAACAAAACAAAAAGAATGCACAGATAGTTAATCCAATCTAACGTATGTATAATTGCAAAAAAATCATAAATCAGTCTTCTTTTGTATTTCCCAATTTTCTGACAAAGTCCGAGTGGTCGATTGTTGTGACCAGACGAAGCTAGGCGCAGGTCTGCTTTCACGCAGAAAGCCTGTTGACAGTAAAGAGCTACAGAAGGTAAATTAAACTGAAATATCTGTTTTTAATCGATGCACCAGGCAGACAGTCTAATGAAACAGTGCTAGGTAATTTTCTTTTGGCGAGAATCTGATGAATTGTCAAATTTATGTGTAGAAGTGGAGGAAGTGTAGGAAGTGGAGGAAGTGTAGAAGTGGAGGAAGTGTAGAAGTGGAGGAAGTGGAGGAAGTGTAGAAGTGGAGGAAGTGGAGAAAGTGGAGGAAGTGTAGAAGTGAAGGAAGTGGAGGAAGTGAAGGAAGTGTAGAAGTGGAGGAAGTGGAGGAAGTGTAGAAGTGGAGGAAGTGTAGAAGTGGAGGAAGTGTAGAAGTGGAGGAAGAGAATAAAGAAGTAGTAGTATTAAACGAGGAAATAAGAAGAGGTTGATGAGAAAAATTTACCATAAGAACATGTAGCAGCAGAAGAACAGGAGGAAACAATAGTAGTAGTTTGTGGTAGCAAAAGTAGTGGTAGTAGTAGTAATAGCAGTAGTAGTGATAGTAATTAGCTGAGCAGTAGTAATAGTAGTAATAGTAGTAGTAGTAGTAAAAGTAAAAGTAGTAGTGGTAGTAGTAGTAATAGTAGTAATAGTAGTAGTAGTAGTGCTAGTAATTAGTGGAGCAGTAGTAATAGTAGTAATAGTAGTGGTAGTAGTAAAAGTAAAAGTAGTAGTGGTTGTAGTAGTAATAGTAGAAATAGTAGTAGTAGTAGTAGTGGTTGTAGTAGTAGTAGTAGTTATAGTAATTAGTGGGGCAGTAGTAATAATAGGAGTAGTAGTAGTAGTAGTAGTTAGTGTTAGGATTAGTAGTAGTAGGATCGGTAAAAGTTAGTGGTAGTTGAAGTAGTAATAGCAGTAGTAGTAGCAGTAGTAATTCTAGCAGTTGTAATTGTAGCAGTAGTATTAGAAGTAGTAGTATTAGTAGTAGTAGTAGTAGTAGTAGTAGTAGTAGTAGTAGTAGTAGTAGTAGTAACAGTAGAAGTGGAAGTACTGGGGGTGGTAGTAGTAGTAGTAGTAGTAGTAGTAGTAGTAGTAGTAGTAGTAGTAGTAGTAGTAGTAATACTAACAGTAATAGTAGTACAAGTAGTTGTTCAACTCTCTTAAATTATTTTTTTGTAGTTTGTACTCTGAGCGGCGAGTGCAAATACAATCGACCTTTATTCCTCATTAATAGGAATTCTCCTGGCGGACCTCAACAATGGTAATAAACGTTGCGACTGTTTTTAGTTTTTTCTCCCACGTCTATACTGCATTATTTGTTTTCCCTTCCCTTAGTATACTATACATTTGTTTTCCCTTCCCTTACTATACTATACATTTGTTTTCCCTTCCCTTAGTATACTACATATTTTCCAGGGCGTTCCCTGAACACGTAAGTTTACTACACACAGCATGTTGTGGATGTCTTCTACCTTAGAGGTGTTCATAGTGTCAGGTGAAAAATACTGAGTGGCTTGGCTTTATTCGTTCTCAATCTCCTGCTACTAAAACCTGGAAGGACTCAAGTAGCAGAATGTAGTCCAGAGAACGGAATGCGCAGTGTCGTAGTTTCCAGCTTTACTGCGATATTTGCAGCTTTCGGGCCAACACATCCGACTACAGCAAGCATTTTCTGAGTACCGGGTCAGCATTCCCTCTTCTATCCCTTCTCCTTAGCCAGTCTGCCCTACCACAGCCTGTTATCCAGGATTACCACGTGGAGGTGTAGAAGGGTCTTTGCAGCTCTGGTTCGCTGGCCCTGACGCTAGCAGTCAGCTATGGGTCGCTGACCCTGACGCTAGCAGTCAGATATGGTTCGCTGGCCCTGACGCTAGCAGTCAGCTATGGGTCGCTGGCCCTGACGCTAGCAGTCAGCTATGGTTCGCTGGCCCTGACGCTAGCAGTCAGCTATGGGTCGCTGACCACTGCAGCTCATGCGCTGCTCAGCATCTTGATTCCCAAAATGCTGATCAAATCTCACATCCTCGCGTGCATCTTAAAATGCAGGCGCAACAGCCAGGCCAACGAGGTGGGGATCGACACTCTGATCCTTGTAATCATGTGCTTGATGAGAAGCCTCGCATTGCACTACAGCGACGAAGACCGAGGAATGTAATAAGAAATACTACAAATTGACTACCAGAGATATTTTAATGAAGAATGAAAAACTCAGAAATGAACATTAAAAACAGATCAGAGGCTAACAACTATACGTCCTGAAACATATAGCATGAAAACTTTGAACAAAAACACATGATAAATTGTGTTATTTAAAACAATAATAAACTGTATCAAATGTATAAAAGATAATTTGTTGTGGCAAATTACATTTTGTGAGCGGCCAAATGATTTATGTGTGCGTGCTCAGATATAGCCAATCGTATGCATTTGAGAAGGGAGGTTGTCGGTACGGAGATGGTTAGATAGACATGGGAAATATGGCTATCATCATCTAGAGCGCTACCTGCCACGTTTTGTCGAATATTGTTCTTTCTCGTATCGTTCATTCTTATGTGATACTTTCTGATTCGCTCTCTGTATCTCTCGCCCTCCCTGATTTGTGTTCTCCTTATCTATCTATCTGCATTTCGTTCACTTTCTAATTCTCTCTCAATCTGATTGTTTCTCTCTTCCTTATTCTCTCAGTCTATTCCTGTATATTTCTCTATAATTCTGGCATTCTGATATTCTCTCTCTCTTTCTCTCACTCTCTCTGTCATTGATTGTCTCTAACTCTTATTTTTTCTCTTGTTATCTCATTCTTATTCTCACATTGTGATTATTTATCTTTCTCTCTCTGATTCTCTCTCCGATCATGACTCCCTGATTAACTCTCTCTCTCTCATTCTCTATATATGCTTTACTCATCTATTATATTTCACTCACACTCTCTCTCCGATATTCTCTAACTGATTGTCTCTCTCCGATTTTCTCCCCGATATTCTCTGTCTCTCTGCGATTCTCTCTCTGATATTCTCTGTCTCTCTCCGATTCTCTCTCTGATATTCTCTTATTGTCTCTTTGCGATTCTCGTCCGATATTCTCTGTCTCTCTGCGATTCTCTCTCTGATATTCTCTTATTGTCTCTTTGCGATTCTCTCTCCGATATTCTCTGTCTCTCTGCGATTCTCTCTCTGATATTCTCTTATTGTCTCTTTGCGATTCTTTCTCCGATATTCTTTGATTGTTTCTCTTTTTGATCCTAGCTAAGACTGATGTTTAATGTACTTTATTCACTCACAGTGATGTTTCCTTTGATTATGTAGCTATGATACATTCTAAATCTCTCTCTAATTTTCACTCTTCCTCTCGCTCTTGCTAACTCTAATTATCTATCTGCTTATCTCAATCTCTGACTTTCTTTCTCTATTCGCTCTGATATTTTCTTACTCTAATTATTTCTCTCCCCCACTCTCTCTCTCCCTCTGTCTCTCCCTCTTCATCTCTCTTCCTTTCTCTCCTCTCTCTCTGCCTCTCCCTCTCCACCTCTCTCTCTCTCTCTCGCTTCCTCTCTCTTTCCATATGTTGCTATCTCTTTGCCTCTCTCTTATTACCTATCTCTTTCATTCTCTCTTTCTCGCTAGCTTCCTACTCTCTCGCTCTGTTATTCTCTCTTTGTGATTCTCTCTATGACTCACATTCTATCTTTCACTCTTTCTCTCTAGTTGTTTCCTCTCTCTTTCACATTCTCTATGTCTCTAAGCCCCCCCCCCCCTCCCCCCTTTCCCTCCCCGAACCTTGAACTCCACAAAAGCTCGTCTAACAGTTTCAACATCCATTACATCGCTAGAGCAGGTTTTCATCAGAACGTTTATCTCACGTGCCAAAACGACCGAATCTAATCGACGGAATCAACAGCTAAAGTCTACCCAACTGTAAATCGGTTCTTGATGTAAAGTTAGGAAAGGCAATTAATCGAGGAAGAAAACTGCTTCCCATACCTTAAATAAAGTTGAGACAGTAAATCTCTAACACTTTATCTCCAACGGCAGTGTCTGCTGCTGTAGGACCCCCTTCCCTTGATCTGTATCTGTCCCTACTACACTCTCCCTCTTTCTCTCCACGATTCACGCCGTATGTCTAAATCTCTCCACGATTTACACTGCATGTCTAAATCTCTCCACGATTTACACTGTATGTCTAAATCTCTCCACGATTTACACTGTATGTCTAAATCTGTCCACGATTTACGCTGTATGTCTAAATCGTCCACAATTTACGCTGTATGTCTAAATCGTCCCCGATTTACGCTGTATGTCTAAATCTGTCCACGATTTATTCTGTATGTCTAAATCTGTCCACGATTTACGCTGTATGTCTAAATCTGTCCACGATTTACGCTTAAATCCATCATGGATTCAACCACTGATCTCATTGCAATTCGATCTCACCACACCATAACTGAACTTCTTTATACTGGTTTAGAAGATTCTGCAGAGTCTGTATGCAAACAGTTTCTTCTCCATTCACTTGATTAAAAAAAACCTTTGCGCATCCAATCTATTATTGAATGCATTAAATGACCCTGTCTTCACTATTTCCCGTGGCAATGCATTCCAAGCATCCACCACTCTCTGACTAAAAAATGTTTCCTGGTATCTAATCTGATATTATATCCTGCAAGACTACATATATGATTATTGCTGCCTGAACCTTTATCCAATCTATTCCTCAAATCATTGATCCCTTTCCTTCTAACTTATCAGTCGGCGTGGATGCACAATTTCGTCCTAATTGTCAGCGATCGCGGGAATAAATGCGAACAGATCCGTCACATCAAAGGGAAGGTAATTCAGTCATTTCTGATTGCTGCTTCCTCACGCTGTATTTATCTATGTTGTGTAGTGTGTCCAAGAACGAGCGTCAGAGCTGTATGTGTACATATGTAACAGTGTGACGTCAGCTCAAGGGACAGAAACTCAAGATTAACGAACGATACCTACACATTAGAAAGTAGCCACAAATCAAAACATAATCAACAACAACAAAAACCAGAAAAAACAACTTAATTACGTGTCGTATTGTTCACTTTAATGAACATAAAACAAGGTCTTCAAACAAGATGAAATATGGTTCATTTTATAATTTGCTGTTTCGAATACCCACAATACGACTAAACACGCCAATAGTGTAGAATGACTGTCAAAAGAGAGCACCTTCGGGGGGTCTAATTGTGAACATGTGCTGGTATTAGACCCACGGAAGACAGGTCAGTCTCCAAACCCCCAAATTAAAGAGCGCCTGCTACGGTAATCTGATCTTCACCCTGCAGAAATCGCAGGCTCCAGAAACTGGGCCATTGACAAACTAAAAGCCCTCTATTGATACGGTCGGGCTAATATTGAACGGGTGCTGGAAATAGACCCTCTGAAGACAGGTCAGCTTTACCCTACAAATGACAATGCTCTGCTACGGTAATCCTGCTAAGCCCGAGAGGAGCCGCAGACATTTTGGTTCACGTACTAGGCGGATAAGCCAACGGTTCGAGGTGAGGGATTACAGCCGAACGCCTCTAAGCCAAAAATCCCGCCCAAAAGCAGCCCAGCACGAATGCAAAGGGAGGCTTCACCATGGTGGGGACCTCGGGGTCACGCTCCAGCCCCGCCCGGTCAAGCCGCAGAATGAGGTCTCTGCCGTCCGCTGATAAAAGCGGGCGGGAAGCTGCTCGATATTCACCCCATACGGCGATGAGGAATGAAATCATTTGTAGAAGACTTAGTTCTCGGTCGGGTGCCCTAAGCAGTAGATCAGCTGCGGACTGCTGAGACTCAACCCTTGACCTTGTCCGCTCCCTAGGCGGACAACATCTCCGTGCAAGACTAGGCTTGTCACCTGGTAAAATGCACTATTTCGAGAGGAATCACAGGTCGCTGACATTTGGTCCACGTGCTTGGCTGATAAGCTACCATCTGAGGGATTACGGCCGAACGCCTCTAAGCCAGAATCCCGCCCAAAATCTCAGCACCGCTGAGATGGGAGGCTACGACATGGCTGGGGCTTGTGTCCCGGCCCGATCGAGCCGCAGGAATGCACCTGGTAAAATGCACTCCTTCCTCGCTCCCTGCATCTGTCTGCTATCAGTCATTCCAATGGACGCAGAAGAGATGCAGTCCAGCGGACACTGCACCTCCTGTCCTATGGTGGCAAGCTCCCGGGTGGCGGGGAATGCTAGGCGTACCATCACTGCAGATGAGCCGAGAAAATAGAGCGAGCAAAAAGATACCTCACTCATATGCATATGCTACGTTTCTGGCAGGACGTGACGATCCTGGGAAAAAGTCACACTGGACTGCCTCTCTTCCGGGATAGTACAAACTAGTACATAGTCCATCATATCATTGCCAAACGCTATAGACACGAGTAGGGAAGACTCGATAGTCCTGCAAGACAACTTCCCAAGAGAGACAACTCTGACCAAAAACAACTGCTGCCTTGCAGTTAGGCTGGGGACAGCCAAAGGCTAAGGAGGGCAACCCTACAGAAACGCCTGTTGAAATCGGATGCACTGAGCCACTGGCTAACAAATTAAATCAGTGCAACGTAAATATCGCTGTAAACAGCGTACGATGAAGAAGAAGAAGAATACCCACAATACTGAGGTTTAAACTTTTGAGCGCCCTGGAAAGGACGTTAAGTGGCGGGTTGCAGTAACTATTCTCACATCCTGAGCGTGCTGATGAAGGTGGGCCGGTAATCTCCAGACGACTGTGCCATGCTTAGCTTCATCTGCGTGTCACTCACTACTACGGGGATCACGTCGATCCCTCATCTCCTTAGCCAGGTTGCCACAAAAACAGCTCGTTTCCAGAGAGGGCTACGAGGTGAGTATATTGTGCATGACCCTGACTAACGTGTCTGATCAGTATGTTGTGCTTGACCCTGACTAACATGTCTGATCAGTATGTTGTGCCTGGCCCTGACTAACGTGTCTGATCAGTATGTTGTACCTGGCCCTGACTAACGTACCTGACCAGTATGTTGTTCCTGGCACTGACTAACGTGTCTGACCAGTATGTTGTACCTGGCCCTGACTAACGTGTCTGACCAGTATGTTGTATCTGACCCTGGCCTTAGTCTTCCTTCCCCTGTAATCAATAGATACCTTCCAGCGCCACGTGAAGAATATATTTTGAACAACCTCAGTCTTCTTGTAGTTGTCCTGTCCATAGCTGTTGAAGTTTTTTTAATTTTCGATTTCTACATGATCTCGATGACCCGTTCCTCTGCGTAGCTGCGGGTCCCAATTTCGCCTCCAGCAGACCCTGTCTAGGGCCACGGAAGCCCAGTGCATGGTAATCCCCACTCAAGGGGCGTCTCGGATGTTGTTGTACTCTCCAAGTACACTGCATAAGATGGTTCCGGAGAGTGATTCCGACCAAGCGTCTCTCAGTGCAGGCCTGGGTCACTCTCATTTTGTCCTCTAGAGACTTTGTGAGTGTCCAGCACTAATGTTGTTGATTGTCCATTGTTTTCAGAAGAGGACCGCATTGTCATCTGTCAATGCTAGAGTGGGGTTGCAGATGGCTGATCAAACCAATAGAAGAGAACCACATTGGCATATGTCAATCGTACAGTGGATTCATATCTAATCCGAGCCCGAAAACATCTGTCACACTGAGGGCAGAGAAGCACTGTCTGACCGTAAGATGGAGGCAACTCGTCTCTCGCCTTTCGTATCGCGCGTCTCCGTGCAGCTTCCTTGAATCTTGTCATACACATAAAAAAAAACGATGCCTATTACCAGTTGAACAGAAGAGAGCAGGTCGTGGTCTTCAGACTTTGCACTGGCCACAGTAGACTGAGGTACCACCTATTCAACAAATTGAAGATAGGTGGTACTGACGAATGCCCGTGCGGTACAGGGAAAATGACCGCTGAGAATCTGCTGCAAAACTGCCCGACATACGAGGATCAGAGAGAGCAGATGTGGCCATCACCAGTCGCAACACTAGACAAGCTCTATGGCAGTGTCGACAGCCTCAGGATGACCGCTTCTTTTTTCGAAAAAATAAAAGTCGACGTCTGACAGCGTACGAAGAAGAAGAAGAATCTTGTCTGATCCATATGTGCCGCGCCAGAAGAGATTTGACTTCGCCAGGCAGACGATCAGCAGCAATGTTCTCCCAATTTTCAGGGTCAAGGTCGCAGTTCTTCAGTGAGGTTTTCAGAGTGTCTTTGTAACGTTTTATTTGGCCTCCGCGCGCTCGCTTGCCTGACTCAAGATCGCCATAGAATATTTTCTTCGGAAGCCGCTGATTTGACTTGCGGACAACATGGCCAGTCCATGTAAGCTGCTATTTGCACAGAGTTGTGTGTATGCTTGTCATGCCAGCCCATAAACGAATTTCTAAATCTGTAATCCTATCTTGTCATTTTATATTCAGCAGTTTCCTTAGGCAGCCCCGATGAAACTGGTCAAGCTTCTTGGCATGTCAACTGTACACAGTTCAAGTTTTACATCTCAAAGAGCACAATGAAAGAGAGACACATAGGTTCTGGTGGTCATGGCTACCGTCCTGGACCGTGTTAATGATCGAGAAAATTGATCAGCCCGCGCGGCGAAGTCTTGTCAATTCAGGTTCCAGGGTATTCTCCAAATTGAGGAGGGGCCGAAGATAGATGCACTTGTTGACATCCTCTAATCGTACCTCGCCATGGAAGACTGGATCACAAGTGGCGAAGCGATTGCGCAACACTTTGGTCTTCGAGACATTCATCTCCAGTCCCACTTTCCTTCCCTCACCATCGAGTAGCTGCATCGTTTGGTTGGCTTCTGCTGCTGATTGTGTGATGAAAACTATGTCGGCGGCAAATCGAAGGTGATTGAGACGTCTGCCCTCCATATGGATACCAAAGGTGTGCCAGTTGTATCGGCTGAGGACTGATTCCAAACATGCAAAGAAGAGATTCGGCGAGATAGGGTGCCCATGACAGACCCTTCTGAACTGGTACCACACGTGGACCTTGGAAGGAGCGAAATGTAGTACAGTTTGTATAACTGTTGGCAAGAATGTTCATATAACAGGGATATACATATTGTTCCAAACAAAATCTGGTTCTACCGATGAAGGTGAATATCAATGGTGTCTGAAAGGCTCCGGCTTCCTCCAATGAGGCGGCAACAAGTTGAAAGCATCTCTTGGACAAGACTTTTGCCCAAGAAGGGATACAAAGAGAAGCTCGGAAATGATCCTCCAATGACCCTTCTACCTGCTATTCGACACAATGCCTAACTTTGCTTACCCGCCCGTTAGGACGCGACTGTCAGGTATAGGTGTCACTATTCGTTTTCCTTAGCTTTATCACCTCAATCATCATAAAATAGAGAAACGCGAAAGCTTCATGTAACGAGCTAAACACTTTGTAAAATTCCCCACGGGAACAATAAGAAAACAAATAAAGATCCTTCTCCAAATCCCCTGTAAGAGTTCGCTATTGCAGCTGCCGACAACAAATAATTCAGTCCTCGACGATTATTTACACTTTCTCGCGCAAGCAAAAATGGATATTATATATTTCCCATAAGAGTATTTCGTTCCGTTTATTCTCAAACAGCGAGAGGTGTTTTGTTAAGTTTTTGTGTTTTCTGTCTGGCATTCTCCTCACAACATTGCTGTGTAGTTAGGTCAAATATAAACAGCGTGAAGCGGTTCTAGGTGTGGTGTGTGTGTGTGTGTGTGTGGTGTGTGTTTGTGTGTGTGTGTGGTGTGTGTGTGTTTGTGGTGTGTGGTGTGTGTGGTGTGTGGTGTGTGTGGTGTGTGTGTGTGTGTGTGTGTGGTGTGTGTGTGTGTGTGTGTGTGTGTGGTGTGTGTGTGTGTGTGGTGTGTGTGTGTGGGGTGTGTGTGTGGTGTGTGTGTGTTTGTGGTGTGTGGTGTGTGGTGTGTGTGTGTTTGTGGTGTGTGTGTGTGTGTGTGTGGTGTGTGTGTGTGGTGTGTGTGTGTGTGTGGTGTGTGTGTGTTTGTGGTGTGTGGTGTGTGGTGTGTGTGTGTTTGTGGTGTGTGTTTGTGTGTGTGTGTGTGTGTGTGTGTGTGGTGTGTGTTTGTGTGTGTGTGTGTTTGTGTGTGTGTGTGTGTTTGTGTGTGTTTGTGTGTGTGTGTGTTTGTGTGTTTGTGTGTGTGTGTTTGTGTGTGTGTGTTTGTGTGTGTGTGTGTGTTTGTGTGTGTGTGTGTGTGTGTGTGTGTGTGTGTGTGTGTGTGAGAGAGAGAGAGTGTGTATTTCTTGTTAAAAATTTGTGAGGTGAAACTTTCCATTTAGTTTGTTATCAAATGTCAATCCAATACACAAATACATTAATTATTTATCTGTGTACTTGTAGTGTGTAAGTGATTATTGATTATGAAACCCGAGAACATATCACTAAATAAGTCACATGTGGTTATAAGAACAAATCAAATCCAACCGCATGACATTAATATCTTCCACACCTTTTCTTAAAACCTCATACTGGCCCCTATCTATTTGTCTTCCTTTGCCCCCCCCCCCTTCTTCTATGAGTCCTCGCACCCCCCCCACCCCCCCACTCTATATTAATCTCACGCCCTCCCGGCTTATATCACCGTCTCTTTGTTCTCCCACCTAGGTCACTATTTGGCCGTTTCAATATTTGGCCACCATTAGCTTATCCGGCACATTCCTCTTCACGCTCTCCTGACGACCTTATTTGACCGATCCCCTTCATTTTCAGTCAAGCATCTTGCCCAACCTGTCGTTTAGACAGACTGGGTCTACTATCAGATAAGTTAGTTCAATACTGTTGTCCCTGATGAAGACATATTGGTCGTAACATTTTTTTTTGTCTTCTCGTCTCGGTGCGATATCTGACCATACCAATTTTTAAATTGTGATTAAACTCAACCTTAATCAACTTTTACAATTTGTTTTCAAGTTTTTTCCCCATTATAAGAACAACTAACGGAGATACGAGCTTGGAAACCATGTCTTACTGCACTTCCTTTCTGTTCCTTAATTCATCAGATAATTTCCACCAGCGTTGATACACTTATCTCATCTCTTTATAAGCGCACCAAAACTTGCAGCATGGAAGTCTGTGGTCTGCTGTCTCAGCCCCAGCCTGCAGCATGGAAGTCTTTGGTCTGCTGTCTTAGCCAGAACCTGCAGCATGGAAGTCTGTGGTCTGCTGTCTCAGCCCCAGCCTGCAGCATGGAAGTCTTTGGTCTGCTGTCTTAGCCAGAACCTGCAGCATGGAAGTCTGTGGTCTGCTGTCTCAGCCACATTTGTACTTCACGCTCAACCTCTTTGTCATTCGCAAAACGCCACCCGCCGCCGAGGTGGGCTTGAGTGCACCAAATAGATGGAAGTCGCTCAGCCCTGAGTCGGGTATATAAGGTCAAAGTTGAAGATGTTTCCATCCTAGTACGTCAATTTTGTCCTGGGTTAACAGAGCCGTATGTGGTCTGGCATTGTCATGATAGGACAGACGCCTCTAGTAAGCAGACCTCGACGTTTTCTTCCAATTGCAACCCGAAGCATCAACATAGCTTGACAGTTCGATACAGTATTGGCATTGTGACATTTTCTCTGGAGATTGGTTAACAACACTTTGTGAGAATACCAAACATTGTAAGCATTACCGCCCCTGCTGGTGGCGTAACCTTCAATTTCTTGACAGAAGGTGAAGATGAACGTCCCCATAGAATTGAATAACGCTTTGATTCGGGTTGTTAGTAATGCCCCTTTGATTCGTCCCAAGCAACAATCTTGTTAGGCATCCTTTCTCCTTCATCTGCATACCGACAGAGATGTTTCAAAGACAGGACGTCTATTCGGGTCATTTTATGTTCATCAGTTTAGCTGTCTGGGTTCCCACCGCGTGCACACTTTCCGGAAATTCAAACGATCATGTTGTAGACTAAACTATGCGAGCAACCTTTTGTAGTTTCTACACTGTCTATCGTTACTCGTCTGTCATCAGGAATCCTTGCCTCCGCACACCGCACAGAGACCTATGTTGCCATCTGAACAGGCCGACCAGGTATGGCTTCATTAGCAATTTGGGAGCGTCCTTGTGAAAATTTATCGACCCAGTATACGCCGGTTCCCTCGACAAACACTTCCCACCGTAAACAACAGGAACCATTTCATTTTGAATATTCTGTGCCAAAGAAGTAACTCTGCCACCCCCCCCCCCCCTTTGCTTCTCATTCCGCCCTGTCAACAACAACAACAACAAAAAAAAAAAAAGAAATAACACAAAACAGCCTGCTGTTCGTTGATTGTACACTGTGTGAACACGGACACCATTTTGTATCTGATCTGCGCACGTGTATGCGACACATATTGTATGCTGCTACTTACAGGAACGAAAAGCTGGGTGTTTTGGCCACCGAATAATGCCCATGAAAACGAACAACTAAATTTTTCAGCTATTCGACATCAGTGTGTGACCTTCTTACTGACTTAACCCTCGCACGTAGAAAGAAAACACGATTGTTCCCTCCTGAATTGAGTTAACGGGAGTATCTCTGGTCTCATATGATGTTCATGTGATTGGATAATCTTCTTCTAATTGATTAATCTTCGTAGTCTATGAAACCAGCCCATGCCAGGTGAAACTAGCCTATGAGGTGAAACTAGCCTATGACAGGTGGAAGTAGCCTACGACAGGTGTAGGTAGCCTACGACAGGTGAAACTAGTCTACGGCAGGTAAAACTATTCTAAGACAAGTGAAACTAGCTACGACAGGTTTAGGTAGCCTACGACAGGTGAAACTAGTATACGACAGGTGAAACTAGCCTACACCAGGTATAGGTAGCCTACGACAGGTGAAACTGGCCTACGACAGGTATAGGTAGCCTACGACAGGTGAAACTATTCTACGACAGGTGAAACTGTTCTAAGACAGGTGAAACTAGCCTACGACAGGTGGAGGTAGCCTACGACAGGTGAAACTATTCTACGACAGGTGAAACTGTTCTAAGACAGGTGAAACTAGCCTACGACAGGTGGAGGTAGCCTACGACAGGTGAAACTAGTTTACGATAGATGAAACTTTTCTAAGACAGGTGTAGGTAGTCCATGACAGGTGAAACTAGCTTACGACAAGTGGAGGTAACACGTGACAGGTGAAACTAGCTCACGACAGGTGGAACTAGCCTACAACAGGTGAACGTAGCCTACGACAAGCGTAGATAGCCCATGACAGGTGAAACTAGGCTAGGACAGACGAAACTAACCTAAGGCAGGTGAAACTAGCCTGCGACAGGTGAAACTAGCATAGGACAGGTAAAAGGTGACCAAATCTATGAAGATAAAAACCAAATTGATGCACGTGAAATGGAAATAAAAAACTACACAGGTGGAGGAACAGACGTAACATATACATTCCCTACATGATTGTTTTGTAAATCAACATAAGAGGAAAGGGACAGTTACATTATGAAATGGAGTTTACGAAGGAAGCTATTGCGAAGACATCGAAAACAGATTTAGAAGATGGAAGGCATATGAAACTTATAGATTAGAAGACACGTACAGCTGTCTCATGATTGAAGAAAGTTCAACTCAGTCTCAGGATTGAAGGGAGCTAAACACTGTCTGATGATTGAAGAAAGCTAAACACTGTCTATGATTGAAGGGAGCTAAACACTGTCTGATGATTGAAGAAAGCTAAACACTGTCTCATGATTGAAAGCTAAACACGGTCCCATGATTGAAGGGAGCTAAACACTGTCTATGACTGAAGAATACTATATACTGTCTGATGATTGAAGAAAGCTAAACACTGTCTCATGATTGAAGGAAGCTAAACACTGTCTCATGATTGAAGGGAGCTAAACACTGTCTCATGATTGAAGGAAGCTAAACACTGTCTCATGATTGAAAGCTAAACACGGTCTCATGATTGAAAGCTAAACACTGGTCTCATGATCGAAGAAAGATAAACACTGTCTCATGATTGAAGAAAGCTAAACACCGCCTTATGATTGAAAGCTAAGCACTGTTCTCATGATTGAAGAAAAATAAACACTGTCTCATGATTGAAGAAAGCTAAACACCGTCTCATGGTTGAAAGCTAAGCACTGTTCTCATGATTGAAGAAACATAAACACTGTCTCATGATTGAAGAAAGCTAAACACCGTCTCATGATTGAAGAAAGCTAAACACCGTCTCATGATTGAAAGCTAAGCACTGTTCTCATGATTGAAGAAAAATAAACACTGTCTCATGATTGAAGAAAGCTAAACACCGTCTCATGATTGAAGAAAGGTTGAAGTATGCAGGTAAAAATGCTTCACTTGGAGGTAATTTGGAGGTGATGTCTGGATCAATATGGTTCACTTTGCTGTGATGTTGGGGGGGGGGGGGGGAGGGGAGGGGAATCTGGGTCAATATGTTTCACTTTGCGGTTATGTAGGGTTGAGGTCTAGGTGAATATGTTTCACTTTGCGGTGATGTAGGGGGGGGGGGGGGAAATCTGGGTCAATATGTTTCACTTTGCGGTTATGTAGGGGTGAGGTCTAGGTGAATATGTTTCACTTTGCGGTGATGTGGGGGGGGGGGGGGTAAATCTGGGTGAATATGTTTCACTTTGCGGTTATGTAGGGGTGAGGTCTAGGTGAATATGTTTCACTTTGCGGTGATGAAGGTTGAGGTCTAGGTGAATATGTTTCACTTTGCGGTGATGTGGGGGGGGGGGGGGAGAGATCTGGGTGAATATGTTTCACTTTGCGGTGATGTGGGGGGGGGGGGAGATCTGGGTCAATATGTTTCACTTTGCGGTGATGTAGAGGTGAGGTCTAGGTGAATATGTTTTCTTTGCGGTGATGTAGAGGTGAGGTCTAGGTGAATATGTTTTCTTTGCGGTGATGTAGAGGTGAGGTCTAGGTGAATATGCTTCACTTGGCGGTGATGTGGGGGTAAGGTCTGGGACAAATTGCTAATTTAAAGATACTATCAAAAATAGTTGCAGTTATGAAAGATTGAAACAAATTTTCCAGCAAAAAGTAGACTTATCCCCGATAATTATAAGAAGGTAGTGGTAAATACTTTTCTGACAGAACTGTTTTATAATTTCTGTTGAAGAGGATTGTATGTTTTGATGTTCAATTTGATCTGTAGCTAATCTAGAATCTGATAAACATCGTTAAGTGAAGTGGATTTGGTAAGAGTGTGAAATCCAGGTCCTTTGATCTGACAGGTTGAAATGTAACCAAAAGTCTGTTCGTCTTCTAGGATTATCTTAATCAAACTACAATCGACACTGCAATCGCCAAAATGGCGCAAGCGTACAGATGTAAAATTGAAATAACATTGCAACACAAAATTATCATTTTTTGATGCATTCGTGTTGCGTCCCTTGATATATAAGTGTGTGTGGCGGTGTGTGTTGGTGTGTATACTTGATATATAAGTGTGTGTGGCGGTGTGTGTTGGTGTGTATACTTGATATATAAGTGTGTGTGGCGGAGTGTGTTGGTGTGTATACTTGATATATAAGTGTGTATGGCGGTGTGTGTTGGTGTGTATACTTGATATATAAGTGTGTGTGGCGGCGTGTGTTGGTGTGTATACTTGATATATAAGTGTGTGTGGCGGCGTGTGTTGGTGTGCATACTTGATATATAAGTGTGTGTGGCGGCGTGTGTTGGTGTGTATACTTGATATATAAGTGTGTGTGGCGGTGTGTGTTGGTGTGTATACTTGATATATAAGTGTGTATGGCGGTGTGTGTTGGTGTGTATACTTGATATATAAGTGTGTGTGGCGGCGTGTGTTGGTGTGTATACTTGATATATAAGTGTGTGTGGCGGTGTGTGTTGGTGTGTATACTTGATATATAAGTGTGTGTGGCAGAGTGTGTTGGTGTGTATACTTGATATATAAGTGTGTATGGAGGTGTGTGTTGGTGTGTATACTTGATATATAAGTGTGTATGGTAGCGTGTGTTGGTGTGTATACTTGATATATACTGTGTATGGCGGCGTGTGTTGGTGTGTATACTTGATATATAAGTGTGTGTAGTGATGTGTGTTGGAGTGTATACTTGATATATAAGTGTGTGTGGCGGCGTGTGTTGGTGTGTATACTTGATACATAAGTGTGTATGGCGGTGTGAATTGGTGTGTATACTTGATATATAAGTGTGTGTAGTGATGTGTGTTGGTGGTTATACTTGATATACAAGTGTGTGTAGTGATGTGTGTTGGAGTGTATACTTGATATACAAATGTGTAGTGATGTGTGTTGGTGTGTATACTTTATATATAAGTGTGTGTAGTGATTCTTGGTGTATATACTTGATTTGAGTATATAAGGATGATGTGTGTTGGTGTGCAGTGATGTGTGTTGGTGTGTAGGGATGTGTGTTGGTGTGTAGTGATGTGTTTTTTGGGTAATGGAGTGTCTTTGTGTGTAGTGAGGTGTGTTGGTGTGTTGGTATGTAGTGATGGGTGTTGGTGGTTATACTTACTGGTTCATGTATTTCCCTTTCTTGTTTGACCTAGTTTGTTTTAGCTGGCATGTTGTGATCCATGTGTTCTCGGCCTTTTTCTGGCTAACATGACTGTCTTCTTGTGCAACCATATTTGTCTTCTGCGTGTTTTGTGATATGCAAATTTTGTAATTGATGGTGTCTACGCGTACACTTTTTCGTTGGTTTCCATTTTACGTTTAACCCTATTGGTCATTTATTTTTTGGAATGTTTTTAAAAAAATAATTAGCATTCCTAAACTCACGCTTTCCTGGCCACGTCTTGAATAATAGCAGCCAACTCGAACCGTATTGTTTCGACGTCATATACCATGCCCTAGTTATGTTGTAATTTGCTAGTAATTGTCGCGTTGTCCATGACGAAAGTCCTGTGGTCGCAGGAAAGAGAGAATATAAATACATACTGCATAAGAGAAAATATTTGAGATTTGAAAAGTGGGTGTTGCAGATAGGGAGTAAAAGAAAGATATTGAAAGGACACACAATGAACAAGAGAAGAGGGTCCGAGATTTACAAAGTGATATTTGAAACAACGTAGAGAGACTGAGAGCGAGGGAGAGAGAGATAAAGAAAGAAAGAGAGAGAGCGAGCGAGAATGAAGACAGGCATATGTAAAGATAAGATGTTTGAGAAAGTGATTGATGGTAAGTGAAAGAATGAAAAGAGATGGATTGTAATAGAAAAGAGATGGATTGTAATAGAAAAGAGATGGATTGTAATAGAAAAGAGATGGATTGTAATTGGAAAGAGATGGATTGTAATAGAAAAGAGATGGATTGTAATAGAAAAGAGATGGATTGTAATAGAAAAGAGATGGATTGTAATAGAAAAGAGAGTAATATATTTATATAGTGACAGTTGGAAGGAAGGAGGGTAGGTGAATTATGACGACATAAGTGAGGAGAGAGTAGGACGTGGAAAGAGATTACTCGAGTGTGGGAGTAAAGGATGGGGAAAAAGGAGAAACTGATTGCACAGAAAAGATCCCAACATAAACAACAGTCAGCTCAAGGGCGCGTACACTGCAGTACAGCTTCGCGAGCAGGGATACATGTTGTGTTGACGTAAGTGTCCTTGACTAGCCAGTGTCAGGAAAGTACAGCAAGCGTTCATCTCTCACGGTACCAGTGCACAGATGCGTCGTGGTAATTATTTATGTTCTGTACAGCTTGTGTACATAAATCTACTTAGTTTTGCTACCCTGTGGTGTGCACACAGGGTTTGATTAACACACAGACTAAGCACGTGCTTGGGGTAACAGCAAAACAGAGGCACTAAACAATTATCATTTTTCGGTACAATTAATTTATTTTAAAAAGAGCACATGATGGACATATGTATCATGGGCTGGCATTATCTCACGGTCTACTGTACTTGTTTGAGTGGCATTCTCTCACGGTCTACTGTACTTGTTTGAGTGGCATTCTCTCACGGTCTACTGTACTTGTTTGAGTGGCATTCTCTCACGGTCTACTGTACTTGTTTGAGTGGCATTCTCTCACGGTCTACTGTACTTGTTTGAGTGGCATTCTCTCACGGTCTACTGTACTTGTTTGAGTGGCATTCTCTCACGGTCAACACTGTGTTTAGGAAGCATTCTCTGCCAATTTTAGGACGCCATGTACACTATGCTTAGGGACCCAGGGACTAAAATTAACCCATCATGTGCACTATACTAAGTGCGCTAGGTGCACTTACTCTGCCCATGTGTAAATGTATTCTCTTTTTCCTGCGACTAAGCTTTTACATGATTAGGTGGTCGGCCCATGTTGAACCTTGCTATGGATCAAGATGCTGAGCAGCGCATGAGCTGCAGCAGTCAGCGACCCATAGCTGACTGCTAGCGTCAGGGCCAGCGAACCATAGCTGCCAAGACCCTTCTACGCCTCCACGTGGTGATCCTGGATAACAGGCTGCAGCAGGGCAGACTGGCTAAGGAGAAGGGATCGAAGAGGGAATGCTAACCCGGTACTAAAAAAATGCTTGCTGAAGTCGGATGTGTTGGACCGAAAGGTGCAAATATCGCAGCCAAGCTGTAAACTACGACACAACGCATTCCCTTCTCTGGACTACATTCTGCTACTTAAGCCCTTTCAGGGTTTGGTAGTGGGAGATTGAGAACGAACGAAGAAGAAGAAGAACCTTCCTAGTCGCCTCTTACAACGTGCTTATTAGATTACTGTTGTATTTGACAGTATGGCATGGGAACACGCGAGTGTGCAGGACAGGAGATGATCGATTAGTCTAAGCGTGCAGCAACAAAGACTGGCAGAGGCAGCACTCAACATCCTGCATTCAACAATGAAGTTAGGTTCTCCTGGTGGTGACTGACAGCGCTTACCTATCCGTTTAAACGAATACCTCATACATCTGCTGAACGCCATTTTGGCGCCAACGTCTGACACACAAAGGTTAGCCAAAAATGTGCATATAATTTGTTAACTAATCCAGCAGAGGATTTCCACAATAAAATGGCTGCTGTTAGTCAACGCATGCGCAATCAGGAAATGAAAGTTCGTTATAGGGAATCAGTACCACTTCTGTTTTCGGTCTTGGGAATTCTGGGAGGTAGATTACATCCGGGTCATTGTGTCACGTGGTCACTCATCTGTTATCATCTGCATGATGAAGCTTATACAGGATTTGATAGATCTATTGATGATATATTAGTTTATTGTCAGACAGACAGCCATGCAAAAAAGGGACTGCCAGATAGATATATAGACAGATAGAAACCATAAATATGTAGATGGATATATATATATATATATATATATAGATGGATAGATAGATAGATAGATAAATATATAGATAGGCAGATAGATGGATAGATGGATATATGGATAGTTAGATAGATAGATATATAGATTAACAGGAGAGACGGCTAAACAGCTATCACATGAATCCTGGGCGTTGGATGGCAAGACAAGATTAGTAACGCAGAGGTGATGGAGAGAACAGGCACTGTCACAATCTTTTCCATGATTATTCACCGAAGGCTCCGCTGGCTGGGTTACATTTGGAGGATGGATGATGGCAGAATACCAAAATATCTTATTTATGGGGAATTACAGTTGGGGAAAAGGTCTCGGGGCCGGCCACTACTTCGGTACAAGGATGTATGCAAGCGAGATATGAATGATTTAGGCATCGATTTGGAATCATGGGGACAGGACGCCATGGATCGTGTTACGTGGAGGGGCAGGATTAAGCATGGAATACAGACAAAGAATGGAATACAGACAAAGCATGGAATACAGACAAAGCATGGAATACAGACAAAGCATGGAATACAGACAATGCATGGAATACAGACAAAGCATGGAATACAGACAAAGCATGGAATACAGACAATGGAGATACTGATTGCTGATAGGCGAAAGACTCAGAGTTTGAGAAGACACGCCACAAACGGTCCTGACTTTTCTTGCACACACTGTGGAAGACGCTTCTCTGCCCGGATTGGTCTTACAAGTCATATTCGTTACCGTCATGGACTGTAGTTGCCTACTTTTTCAAAGCACAATTACTATCGTCTGACAAGACGGAAAGAGCTAATGATGAGATAGATAAATATGTAGTTGTTCCAAGCTACTTGTTAACTCTCCACGATGTTCCTTTCGTAGCAGTTTACAGTGGCTCTTCATACATCACTAGGCGTACTTGACATGGGGAACGATGGCCCTCTGGGCTGTAGTTTAATGCGAATCTACAGAATAAATTTCCGACTATTGAGATTACAGTTTCGATCCCCACTTCGGTGGCCATACTGCCGTGATACAGTTTGGCACCAACAGAACGAACAATGAAGGGAAGTAGGGATTGTAATAGGAATGTCTCATCTGATTACGTTTCACTGCATAAATAGATAGACAAACAGACAGATAAAGAGATCGATTTATTGATATATAGAGAAAAAGGCGGACATATATGTATATACCATACACATGTACTTAGAGACGCAGGTAGTTATATATATATAACTATAGATAAGAAAGTAGACAGACAGGTAGATAATTGCACACACGTCTATATATATATATGTGTCTGTGTATATGTGTTTGTGTGTGATAGATTGAGTGAGAGAGAGAGAGGCAGAGAGAGAAAGAAAGACAGAGAAAGAGAGACAGAGAGAGAGACAGAGAGAGAGACAGAGAGAGAGACAGAGAGAGAAAGAGAGACAGAGCGAGAGACAGAGAGAGAAAGAGAGACAGAGAGAGAAAGAGAGACAGAGAGAGAAAGAGAGACAGAGAGAGAGAAAGAGAGACAGAGAGAGAGACAGAGAGAGAGACAGAGAGAGAGACAGAGAGAGAAAGAGAGACAGAGCGAGAGACAGAGAGAGAAAGAGAGACAGAGAGAGAAAGAGAGACAGAGAGAGAAAGAGAGACAGAGAGAGAGAAAGAGAGACAGAGAGAGAGACAGAGAGAGAGACAGAGAGAGAAAGAGAGACAGAGCGAGAGACAGAGAGAGAAAGAGAGACAGAGAGAGAAAGAGAGACAGAGAGAGAAAGAGAGACAGAGAGAGAGACAGAGAGAGACAGAGAGACAGAGCGAGAGACAGAGAGACAGAGCGAGAGACAGAGAGACAGAGAGAGAGACAGAGAGACAGAGCGAGAGACAGAGAGACAGAGAGAGAGACAGAGAGACAGAGCGAGAGACAGAGAGAGAAAGAGAGACAGAGAGAGAAAGAGAGACAGAGAGAGAAAGAGAGACAGAGAGAGAGACAGAGAGAGACAGAGAGAGACAGAGAGAGACAGAGAGAGACAGAGAGACAGAGAGAGAGACAGAGAGAGAGACGCAGGGATGTTCCAGGGTACACCGCTGTTGTGACGCTTCTTTATTTGATGATTGAACACATGACACGACCATCTGGACTTCTGTTTAAGACTAGTTCCACAAAGACACTTCAATAGAGACACACACACAGGCTGAGATAGACACTAGGAAACCGAGACAGACAAACAGGCTGAGACAAATAAAACAGGCTGAGACACACACAAGCAGGCTGAGACAGTCACAAGCAGGCTGAGACAGACACAAACAGACTGAGACAGACACAAGCAGACTGAGACAGACACAAGCAGACTGAGACAGACACAAGCAGACTGAGACAGACACAAGCAGACTGAGACAGCTACAAGCAGGCTGACACACACACAAACAGACTGAGACAGACACAAGCAGACTGAGACAGACACAAGCAGACTGAGACAGCTACAAGCAGGCTGACACACACACAAACAGACTGAGACAGTCACAAACAGGCTGAGACAGACACAAGTAGGATGAGACAGACACAAGTAGGCTGAGACAGACATAAGTAGGATCAGACAGACACAAGTATGCTGAGACAGACACAAGCAGACAGAGATAGACACAAGTAGGCTGAGACAGACACAAACAGACTGAGACAGACACAAGCAGACTGAGACAGCTACAAGCAGGCTGACACACACACAAACAGACTGAGACAGACACAAGCAGACAGAGACAGACACAAGTAGGCTGAGACAGACACAAGTAGGATGAGACAGACACAAGTAGGCTGAGACAGACACAAGCAGACAGAGACAGACACAAGTAGGCTGAGACAGACACAAGTAGGCTGAGACAGACACAAGCAGGATGAGACAGACACAAGCAGGAGTTAAACCAGAAATGCATAATTTCCCTATAAAGAAGCTGTTACATCCAATTGGAAACCCAACAAAATTTTATTAGACAGGAGTAAAGGTTTATCAGGTACTATTATCGCTAGATGTCGTATCCAAATCTAAACAGCTTGTAGAAATAGTCAGCGATCTATTAGTTTCATCATAATGACACGTTCTCTTTAAGTCTTTGCATTTATTTTTCAAACATTCATTTTTCGGCAGCAAGGGGATGCACTACATGCTCCATCGGTTGCTCAAGAATAGGAGGCTCAAATCTACTGCAAACGGGGGACAACCGAGCCGGTACAATATATTACACTACCCCCTCACAAGATAATTTCCTGTCTCTAACACGATATTATCCTACCCTTTCACAAGACATTATCCTACCCTCTCACCAGAATAGCACAGACAATAGAGGCGCTTGCACGGATTAACACAATCTGGCAAGATAAACGGTTAGCACTATGCACGAAAATCAGATTAATGCGTACACTATATTCCTCTATGCTTGTGAGACATGGACAGTTACAGATGACCTTCAACGAAGGATTCAGGCCTTGGAGATCAGATGTTTCCGAAGACTTTTAAACGTCACGTACAAAGATCGAGTTACAAATGAGGAAATACGAGATAGAATTACAACAGCAATAGGGCCTTTCGAAGACCTCTTAGCAACTGTCAAAAGAAGGAAACTCGCTTGATACGGTCACATATCGAGATCAACTGGTCTTGCAAATACAATCCTCCACGGGAAGGTGCCGGGCAGACGACGAAGAGGCCGGCCCAAAAAGATCTGGGAGGACAACATAAAAGAATGGACCAGTCTCCGACCAGAAGAGGCTCAGGCATTTGACAGAGAAGGGTGGCGTGGCTTTTGTGAGGATGTCTTCATGTGTGCCCCAACGACCTCACAGGTTACGGGATGACCTGACCTTACCTGACCCCCTCACAAGATAGCCTGTCTCTCACAAGATATTATTCTGTCTCTCACAAGATATTATCCTGTCTCTCACAAGATATTATCCTGTCTCTCACAAGATATTATCCTGTCTCTCACAAGATATTATCCTGTCTCTCACAAGATATTATCCTGTCTCTCACAAGATATTATCCTGTCTCTCACAAGATATTATCCTGTCTCTCACAAGATATTATCCTACCCCTCACAAGATATTATCCTGTCCCTCTCACAAGATACTATCATAATATCATACCCTCTCACAGGGTACTATCATACTATCATACCCTCTCATAAAATACTATCATACCCTCTCACAAGATATTATCCTACCCTCCTGTCTCCTCACCAGCCCCCCCCCCCCCCCCCCCGAAGATAATATGCTTCCCGTTTCAATTAAAAAATTGAAAATAAACGAAAATAAATACACATTTTGCTTTCCAAATAAGCTCATTTTATGAAGAAGAACCGGACAATGACGCTTTAAGCAAGTCCAGTAACAAAGTAGCTTGTATGTCCACACGTTGACTATAAAAGAGGCAAGTTATTGACAGACGAAGGACTCATAAAAGTGTCCATGACAGACGCGTTACGTCCAAAAACGATCATCTGATCACAGTTGTCAGTCTTGCCCCACATGCTGCTGCTATTAGATCTCAGGATACCGGAAGCGATACAGTTTATCCAATTGTCAACAAAACACAGCTTTCTGAGGTGTTCTCTCACACTTGATCAAATTACACATGTTTGAGTCACTTTACAACTGAGGTGTTCTCTCACACGTGATCAAATTACTAATGTTTGAGTCCCTTTACAACTGAGGTGTTCTCTCACACGTGATCAAATTACTAATGTTTGAGTCACTTTACAACTGAGGTGTTCTCTCACACGTGATCAAATTACTAATGTTTGAGTCCCTTTACAACTGAGGTGTTCTCTCACACGTGATCAAATTACTAATGTTTGAGTCACTTTACAACTGAGGTGTTCTCTCACACGTGATCAAATTACTAATGTCTGAGTCACCTTACAACTTGTGTGAGTCGACGAAAATAAATATGCGTACACAAATTTACATCAAAACATCGGATGACAATAACTGGAGACGACATCTTGAATGAAGAACTTCATCTTACAGTGATTTCAGTTGCACTACTTAGTTAGGACTGTGGCCCAGTGCTTCCACTTACAACAGAAGTTATGTTGGGCTGCTCTTCTTAGCCCTTGACTGTCCCCAACCCATCTGCAAGGAAGCAGTTGTTTGAGTTAAGAGTTATCTTTTTCATGAAAGTTGACTTGCGAAAGTATCGAGTCTTCCCTACCGGGTTGTTGTCAGGTTTCCAACCCTTAGGTGTTGCTAGCAACCAGTAATGTCTTTGCTCCATCTCCCAAGAGTTGCTAGCTAGTTTGTTTCACCACGCCTGCTCACGTAGTTTAGCCAACCAGTCAAAAATGTTGCCCTGTGAAGGAAAAGGGGGGGGGGGCGCAAACGCTTGAAGCCATACCTGAGTTAGGCAGGAGTGGGGGAACCAAATGGGTCCAGGTCATCTGGCTAGGAAGGGACTGCCGCTTGCCGTGAAGTGCTATCCCTTACACACTTCTGCTCTACGCACCCCCTTCCCCGCCCCTATTCCCATCCCCTCCCTCCAAGACACCCTCAGGATGACCGCTGTTATCTTTAAACAAATTCAAGGCGACGCTTGACAGCGTACGAAGAAAAAGAACAAGAAAAAGAAGAAGAAGAAGAAAGAAGTACAAACACACTATTATACTATAAGCAAAAGTAAAGCCCCCAACTGCAATGCGCGACAATCTATGGAGAAAAGAATATGTTTGGGGTGAAGTATGGTATGGTTGGAGCAATAAAAGACGTTGGGGGAGTCTCGAAGCTCATGTTTGTTCATTGCATAATCCTTGTGGGGATAGAATGTACTTTTGTTGTGCATTATGAAACGTGTTGTTTTAGCAGTGAATTTCATTGGATCTCATAGGATTAATCATCGCCAGTTTTTTTATTTTCTGAAATAAATTGATTCTGAGTTGATTGGTCTGCCGTATCATACAACAGTTTAGTTGTGAAAAAGTTATGTCCCTCTTCAAATTAGCTTATATAGAGAAAGTTGATGTATTTCTAACAGGAGAATCTATCTGAACAACAGTTTCCAAGAATAACTGGCTTTGGAAATGTGTACTTTTGTCAGACGTGAGAGATAACATGAATCAGTTGAACCCGAAGATGTGTGACGAAAATATAATTGAATTATAATTGATTGACGGATGTCAATGCATTCACGGTCACATTGGTGCTGCTTGAAGGCCAGGTCAAAGTTCAAAACGACTCGTTTCTTATATTGTAAAAAAGGTAAAGCTGAAAGTAAAGCATAATTGTCTTCTTCATTTGCAAAATTAATAATTTGTAACTTGCGAAAACAATTTCAGGAACTCTTTTGTGATCTTTGTGAAGTAACAGATGAAATTAGATGAAATTAGATGAAATTAGACTGTTTCAAACCCCATTTAACGCCAATATTGAAAAACTTCCAAGCCAGTTTCAAATGGAAATTATTCATCCCCAATCAGATGACATGATGAAAGACAAGTTCAAAGAATGAAACCTGATGCAGTTTGATTAATTTACGCTGCTTGAGCAGTTTCCAATTATCAAGCAATTTTCACGTGGATTTGTGTCAGTACGGCGTACCTGTGCGAGCAAATATCATCAAGAATGAAGTAATTCAAGGGAAACAACTATCCAACACATTGATGTCCCCTGGCCCACTCACTTCACAAACAAACGGAAGCCTAGTACAATCGAATCTAGCACTTCATCCATGAGAGCAGCCTGCTAGAGGACTACCGTTTAACTATTACTACGTACTGGCTATCATTATCAAGGTCAACCATCATCATTTTGCCTGTCCACTGCTTTAATCCCACCCGCCCTATAGGACTCGATCTTTAACCAGATCTCCTATCTCTGTCACAGGTACCATCAGAACATGTTTGCTGTCCTGTGTCCATCTTCTTCCCAGGATGTCCTCGATCCATCATCTCTTGGATCCATCTTTTCCTCGGGATGTCCTCGATCCATTTTCACTTGGATTTATCTTTTCCTCGGGATGTCCTCGATCCATTTTCACTTGGATCCATCTTTTCCTCGGGATGTCCTCGATCCATCATCTCTTGGATCCATCTTTTCCTCGGGATGTCCTCGATCGAACTTCTCTTGGATCCATCTTTTCCTCGGGGTATACTTGGTCCACCTTCTCCCCGGAATGTCCTGGGTCCATCTTCTCATCGGGATGTACAGGGCTCATCTTCTCTTCGAGACATCCTGTGTCCATCTTCTCATCGGGATGTACAGGGCTCATCTTCTCTTCGAGACATCCTGTGCCCATCTTCTCCTCGGTATGCCTCTGCCAAGTTTCCCAGGTACCATACCCCCCAGCATAGTTTTCCCCAGTCTATTGTGGCGTTTAATATGGCCAAAGTATTTCAGTTTCACAGACGTAATGCAGTTTACCTGCCAATTTTGATCTTACTCAGCTATTTTGGGACATCTGTGTTTGTATACCCAGATATTTCAGGGCGTCTGTGTTTGTATACCCAGCTATTTCAGGACGTCTGTGTTTGTATACCCAGCTATTTCAGGACGTCTGTATTTGTATACTCAGCTATTTCAGGACGTCTGTGTTTGTATTTCTCGCTGCCGATGGTACTCTGAGAACTTTTCTACGGCAGCATGGATTAAAATAACCGTAGCTGTATGTATTGCATGATTAAATCAATTGATAAATCCTCGATCTAACGGGTAAGAAATTGCTGCACAACACAAATTTTTTGTCAATAATTGAGCTCAACACAAAGGTGACTTGTAAATGTTTTAAGTTGTTGTTGTTGTTGTTGTTGTTTTGTGCGTTATTTATAGGTCGGAGTTTTATGAGGCAAAATGAATGTAGTGTTCCTATGCGGCAAGTGGAATGGTGTTCGGATACTGGGGTACATGGTGGGTCCTGACCAGGTTAGGTGGTACGGGGGACGATGTGGGTGGTTAATGAGGAGGGGGGGGGGAGGTGATGATTAGGTTTTTGGTAGTGATGGTGATTATGGTATTAATGGTGATGACAATGACAATAATGATGATGGTGATGAAGATGATGATGGTGATGAAGATGGCGATGGTGGCGTTGATGGTGTTGATTGTGATGATGCTAATGATGATGGTGATGATGATGATGGTGATGGGGATAATGGTGATTAAGATGATGATACTCAATATAGTATTCTGATGATGAAGAGGAAAAAGAAAACTGTTATCACAATGATGACGCATGATCGGTATTTTGTTATCGGACAATTCCAGAACACATGATCTAAAATAGACTGACATAATTTGGTGACACGGTCCGCGAGTTTGAGAGCCATGCAATAGCCCCACACACTATATTGACACAATAAACTGACACAATGTATTGACACAATATACTGAAGCAATAGACAGACATTAGTCTGACACATAGACTGACACAATAGACTGACACAATAGACTGACTCAATAGACTGATACAATATTCTGAAACAATAGACAAATATTAGTCTGACACAATAGACTGACATAAAAGACTGAACCAATAAACTGAAATAATAGACACACATTAGCCCGACACAATAGGCTGAAACAATAGACTGAAATAATAGATAAACATTAGTCTGACACAATAAACTGCAACAACAGACAAACATTAGCCTGACACAATAGACTGAAACAATAGATTGAAACAATAGACACACATCAGTCTGACACGAAAGACTGAAACAATTGACACATATTTGCCTGACACAATAGACTGAAATAATATACAAACATTAGTCTGACACAACCGTCTAACACATACAAGACACTATTAATATGTTTATAAAAAATGTTGTCGTTTTGAGGAAATTGACAGTTACAAACAGTTATAATAATATACATGGAAAAATGGTTGATGTCAAGTGCTGTAACAGACCTGATATGGCTGAAAGCTGAAGTTGCTGATATGCTGCTGAATTGGAAAGTTGCAACAAATACTTTCACAGTCCGACTGATGGAAAGCTATCTCTCTGTCACTGAATGAGAATTATTCAGGGGAGCCAACTTTAACGAAGTCCGACAACCCCCAGAAAACCAGAAGTCTGAGATTGTGGAGATGAAATGGTGAGATATCCCTTCGATCTTCTCTTTTATATTTTATGTTGACCTACTTTCTCTACCCCCCATTCCCAAATAAAAGTGTTGATTACTGGCACAGACTTAAGGGCCACACCTTCTTCAACAGTAGACGGCGACATCCCTGCAGATATTCAATTTCCATAAAGATGCCCAAATTTGTTTTTGTTTTTAAAAGAAGACGTTCTAAGACACTTTTTAGTCTGATACCTGCCATTTTATGTACCATAAAACGTATCCATATTTTCTTGATCACTCGCCAGTTCGTTCCATGCGAAGCACATGGACACCACTATAGTAAGCCTGCAATCAAGCATTTACATTTGCGGCTTTACATCCATGGTTTTACATGAGGATGCTGCTACCCCTTAGGTTAAAGTGGCCTTGTTCTTGTCAACCTGGATATCATTAGGAGATATTTCGCTTATGATGAGCAGAAAATGTCGGCTATAAATAGTAACATGAAACAGGTAGATAACTGAAGAATGACAGATGTTAGCATTTAGGGTTGTCTTATCTGTTTTCTATATTCGTTATGTATCTATTTACCTGACTGACAAACATATCTTCTCTCTCTCTCTCTCTCTCTCTCTCTCTCTCTCTCTCTCTCTCTCTAAAGTGGCTCTTTTCTTCTTTACAGACGGTTTTCAACTGGTAAAAGTCTTATTTGGCACCTTTAGTCCCGGTTAACCTTGCCCATTTCAAACAATCATACTTCACCATGTCTTGGGCCACACTTGACCACAGTGCATGTCGTGGGCCACACTTGACTACAGTGCATGTCGTGGGCCACACTTGACCACAGTGCATGTCTTGGATCACACTTGACCACAGTGAGTGCATATCTTGGGCCACACTTGACCACAGTGCATGTCTTGGATCACACTTGACCACAGTGAGTGCATATCTTGGGCCACACTTGACCACAGTGCATGTCTTAGGTCACACTTGACCACAGTGCATGTCTTAGGTCACACTTGGTCATAGTGAGTGCATGTCGTGGATCACACTTGACCACAGGAAATATCCCCGTGTCTGCCAAACTGGACACAACGGGAATGGAATCTGGTGAGATGGGATTGTGACTTAGACGTTTCACCCCTCGGCCACACGGCCTTACTGTAACCCATTCACTTCAAATAAAACTATCAAACACTTTAATGGTTGCTTCATTGTCTGCTTTAATAGCTTCAGCTGGTATCCTCTAAGACCCTCCAGCTTTTCCATTCTTCAGAAATCTAATTGCTTCCTTGATCACTTCTTGACTTTGCTGATCACAGTTAACTTTGATGTCTTCTCTACCAGATAGAGCATCAAGCGGATTTAGTGGTAGTCCATTCATGAACTCTTCAAAGTATTTCCTCCATTTTTCTCCTGTTCTTCATTTCATTATCCTTCATTCCACTTGTCTGTTATTGGTGTGATTTGCTACCTGTTTTCTCTGACAGCTTTCTGGTAGTTGTATTCTTACCGTTACAATTTCATTTATCTGTAGCTTATTTAGTTTCTCCTTCCTAGCCATTAAAAAATCGAATTATTAGTCGGTTATATTAGAGAAACACAAAAACAATTAACAGCGAGGCAAGCTTCCTTCAACAACGGGCAGGTTCATTTCGGATATATTATAGCGTATTGGCCATTTGAAGAAAAACATTCTTTAAAGTGCGGAACTGTTATTAAACAGGCTAATTTGTCGCGCATGCGTACACACGTGAGCTTGCTCAGTAGCTTTCAACAGCACGTGCCTCTCATTAGTCGTCAGAAGTTCATTGAACATTTGACAACAGGTAATTACAGATCGATTAGAGGAGCAGCCCGGACGAGCAAGCAACTCTCGTGGGAGTTGAACAAGAAATTGATGAGGGTGGTTAGAGGGTAGGCACAACACAGCCTTTGTTTACTTTTGGAGGGAGGCTGACACCTTCGAGATCAGCTGTCGGGAAACTTTACCAGCTAGCTTTTTCTTCGTCTCCTGACCCCTAGGAAAATGAATGTTTACTTCTGTACTTGTCTTTCAAACATAGAAGGCTAATCCATACTCAACAGTCCTTTAACCTGTATAAATGGCAGAGGGTTGGATAGTGTCAAGAGATGTAGCGTTTCATATAACAGAGAATGAATATCGCACAGTTAGTAGCTTCTCAGGAATTGTTCTCAGCGTGAGATGTGTCCAATTATCGTCTCTGTCACACACATGATAGCTCTCAGTGTGACGTGTGTCCGATTCTCGTCTCTATCACACACACTGTAGCTCTCAGTGTGACATGTGTCCAATTCTCGTCTCTGTCACACACATCATAGCTCTCAGTGTGACATGTGTCCAATTCTCGTCTCTGTCACACACATGATAGCTCTCAGTGTGACGTGTGTCCGATTCTCGTCTCTATCACACACACTGTAGCTCTCAGTGTGACATGTGTCCAATTCTCGTCTCTGTCACACACATCATAGCTCTCAGTGTGACATGTGTCCAATTCTCGTCTCTATCACACACATCATAGCTCTCAGTGTGACATGTGTCCAATTCTCGTCTCTGTCACACACATCATAGCTCTCAGTGTGACGTGTGTCCAATTCTCGTCTATATCACTCACATCATACCTTCTACCAAGAATGAATGGGGACCGCTCAGACGCTAGCCCAGTCAGGCAGAACATACTGGCCAGGCCGTCGCGTCAGGGTTAATACACTGACCAAGACCACACTCTCTCTTCCATGTAGCGTTCCCTAGAGACAGGCTGATTTCAAGGCAGTCTGGCTGCCGACATGTGGATTGATGTGATCTCCATAGTAGTGTGCGCCACGCAGCAGATAAAGCCAAGCATAGCACAACCGTCTGGAGGACTACGGATCACCTTCCTCAGCATGCTGTGAGAAAAGCTACTACAACCCACCACTTAACGTCTTTTTCAGGGCGCACAAAAGAGCCAACTTACTCATTGGGGGCATTAAACAACAACAACAACAACAACAACAACAACAACAACAACCAAGAATGGGTGATACTGCACTGCCAGTCAACTCATACTTGCTTGCTCTAAGTGTTGCAGGGGACCATTCTATGTCAGAAAACTCCCGTTCAAGGAAAGTGCTTTGCAAGTAGCATGATGTTTTTTGGAGAATGGAAAACGTTGTGTCGTAGCCAACAACATGACCACGATATTTTTAACCTTCAGTCCAACACATCCAACTTCAGAAATTTGTGTACAGGGTTAGCCTTCCCTCTTCGATCCTTTCTCTTTAGCCAGTCTGCCATGCTGCAGCCTGTTATCCAGGATCACCACCAGGAGGTGGAGAGGTGTCTTGGCAGCTCTGGTTTGCTGACCCTGAATCCAGCAGTCAGCTCTGGATTGCTGACCCTGAATCCAGCAGTGAGATCTGGCTTGCTGAGTCTGGATCTAAAAGTCAGCTCTGGCTTGCAGCCCACTACAGCTCATGCACATATCTACTTCTGGATCCCGGTTATAAATATAAACTCTGGTTACATAAGAACATAGTAACATACATTTAGGAACAGCGATACATCTCTGAAGATGTGGATTCAGAAAAGTCATACGAACGATATGTGTCCTGTAATTAGAAATATAACGATAGACATATGCTTGTGACGGCTCAACCATCCGATATTTCTATTCTGCAAATGTAGGGTGAACACATAGAACAACTGAGAACACATAGAACAACTGAGAACACATAGAACAACTGAGAACACATAGAACAACTGAGAACACATAGAACACATAGATCAACTGAGAACACATAGAACAACTGAGAACACATATAACAACTGAGAACACATAAAACAACTGAAAACACATAGAATACATAGAACACATAGAACAACTGAGAACACATAGTACACATAGACCACATAGAACAACTGGGAACATAGAAGAACTGAGAACACATAGAACACATAGAACAACTGAGAACACATAGAACAACTGAGAACACATCGAACAACTGAGAACACATAGAACAACTCAGAACAACTGAGAACACATAAAACAACTGAGAACACACAGAACAACTAAGAACACATAGAACAACTGAGAACACATAGAACAACTGAGAACACATAGAACAACTCAGAACACATAGAACAACTGAGAACACATAGAACACATAGAACAACTAAGAGCACATAGAACAACTGAGAACACATAGAACAACTGAGAACACATAGAACAACTGATAACACATAGAACAAATGATAACACATAGAGCAACTGAGAACACATTGAACGCATAGCACGCAAAGAACACATGGAGCAATTGAAAACACATAGAACAACTGAGAACACATAAAACACATAGAACAACCGAGAACACAGAGGACGAAATAGAAGCGTATTATGAGAACACAAGAAATCCTCCAACAAATAAAAATCTGCCTACGTTTTGATAGTAATGGCAGATAAAAACACAGAAATGGGAAAAGGAAGATACAAGAATATTGTAGGCTAATTTGGATTGGAAAAAAGAAATTACAGGAAAAACAAGCCAATAATTTTTGTGAAGAAAACCAATTATTTATTTTCAGCACATTTTCCTAACTAGCTCCGAGAACATTATACCCGAAGACAAGAACAGGAGATATAATAAAACATCGCATTGGTTTTATTTTGATAAAGGATAGATTCAGAAATGGTGTCACAATGACATAACGGTATCCAGATGCAGACATCCACTTCATTCACTATCTTGTAGTGGACAAAATAGTCACCATGCTGCAAACAAATAGCAAGAAGACAAAGCAAAGACCAACATTGATACATCGACATTGAATATAAATGCATTGTGAATGTAAAAAAATAACAATCGTTGCATACTGTCAGAAAGAATAGTCTTAGTTGACCTGTGCAGCTATAAGGGCGTTAGCTCTTGTGCGAGTTGGTAGTAGCCGGGTGCATTTCTCTGCTTAGCGGGCAGTGCTCCAACAGTGCTATCTTTTTTGGTTCTGTGCTGGTCTCATCTCCGTTTCCAGTCGATTCTGTCTCGGGCACGGGTTGTCCAGTGGAAGGCTAACTTCTGTCTCGGGCTCGGGTTGTCCAGTGGAAGGCTAACTTCTGTCTCGGGCACGGGTTGTCCAGTGGATGGCTAGCTTCTGTCTCGAGCACGGGTTGTCCAGTGGTTGGCTAACTTCTGTCTCGGGCACGGGTTGTCCAGTGGTTGGCTAACTTCTTTCCGGGCATGGGTTGTCCAGTGCATGGCTAACTTCTGTCTCGGGCACGGGTTGTCCAGTGGTTGGCTAACTTCTTTCTCAGGCATGGGTTGTCCAGTGGTTGGCTAACTTCTTTCTCAGACATGGGTTGTCCAGTGGTTGGCTAACTTCTTTCTCAGGCATGGGTTGTCCAGTGGTTGGCTAACTTCTTTCTCGGGCATGGGTTGTCCAGTGCATGGCTAACTTCTGTCTCGTAACTTCTGTCTCGGGCACGGGTTGTCCAGTGGTTGGCTAACTTCTTTCTCGGGCATGGGTTGTCCAGTGCATGGCTAACTTCTGTCTCGTAACTTCTGTCTCGGGCACGGGTTGTCCAGTGGAAGGCTAACTTCTGTCTCGGGCACGGGTTGTCCAGTGGATGGCTAACTTCTGTCTCGGGCACGGGTTGTCCAGTGGATGGCTAACTTCTGTCTCGGGCACGGGTTGTCCAGTGGATGGCTAACTTCTGTCTCGGGCACGGGTTGTCCAGTGGATGGCTAACTTCTTTCTCGGGCATGGGTTGTCCAGTGCATGGCTAACTTCTGTCTCGGGCACGGGTTGTCCAGTGGTTGGCTAACTTCTTTCTCGGGCATGGGTTGTCCAGTGCATGGCTAACTTCTGTCTCGTAACTTCTGTCTCGGGCACGGGTTGTCCAGTGGAAGGCTAACTTCTGTCTCGGGCACGGGTTGTCCAGTGGATGGCTAACTTCTGTCTCGGGCACGGGTTGTCCAGTGGATGGCTAACTTCTGTCTCGGGCACGGGTTGTCCAGTGGATGGCTAACTTCTGTCTCGGGCACGGGTTGTCCAGTGGATGGCTAACTTCTTTCTCGGGCATGGGTTGTCCAGTGCATGGCTAACTTCTGTCTCGTAACTTCTGTCTCGGGCACGGGTTGTCCAGTGGTTGGCTAACTTCTTTCTCGGGAATGGGTTGTCCAGTGCATGGCTAACTTCTGTCTCGTAACTTCTGTCTCGGGCACGGGTTGTCCAGTGGAAGGCTAACTTCTGTCTCGGGCACGGGTTGTCCAGTGGATGGCTAACTTCTGTCTCGGGCACGGGTTGTCCAGTGGATGGCTAACTTCTGTCTCGTGCACGGGTTGTCCAGTGGATGGCTAACTTCTGTCTCGGGCACGGGTTGTCCAGTGGATGGCTAACTTCTGTCTCGGGCACGGGTTGTCCTGTGGATGGCTAACTTCTTTCTCGGGCATGGGTTGTCCAGTGCATGGCTAACTTCTGTCTCGTAACTTCTGTCTCTGGCACGGGTTGTCCAGTGGTTGGCTAACTTCTTTCTCGGGCATAGGTTGTCCAGTGCATGGCTAACTTCTGTCTCGTAACTTCTGTCTCGGGCACGGGTTGTCCAGTGGAAGGCTAACTTCTGTCTCGGGCACGGGTTGTCCAGTGGATGGCTAACTTCTGTCTCGGGCACGGGTTGTCCAGTGGATGGCTAACTTCTGTCTCGGGCACGGGTTGTCCAGTGGATGGCTAACTTCTGTCTCGGGCACGGGTTGTCCAGTGGATGGCTAACTTCTTTCTCGGGCATGGGTTGTCCAGTGCATGGCTAACTTCTGTCTCGTAACTTCTGTCTCGGGCACGGGTTGTCCAGTGGTTGGCTAACTTCTTTCTCGGGCATGGGTTGTCCAGTGCATGGCTAACTTCTGTCTCGTAACTTCTGTCTCGGGCACGTGTTGTCCAGTGGAAGGCTAACTTCTGTCTCGGGCACGGGTTGTCCAGTGGATGGCTAACTTCTGTCTCGGGCACGGATTGTCCAGTGGATGGCTAACTTCTGTCTCGGGCACGGGTTGTCCAGTGGATGGCTAACTTCTGTCTCGGGCACGGGTTGTCCAGTGGATGGCTAACTTCTTTCTCGGGCATGGGTTGTCCAGTGCATGGCTAACTTCTGTCTCGTAACTTCTGTCTCGGGCACGGGTTGTCCAGTGGTTGGCTAACTTCTTTCTCGGGAATGGGTTGTCCAGTGCATGGCTAACTTCTGTCTCGTAACTTCTGTCTCGGGCACGGGTTGTCCAGTGGATGGCTAACTTCTGTCTCGGGCACGGGTTGTCCAGTGGATGGCTAACTTCTGTCTCGTGCACGGGTTGTCCAGTGGATGGCTAACTTCTGTCTCGGGCACGGGTTGTCCAGTGGATGGCTAACTTCTGTCTCGGGCACGGGTTGTCCAGTGGATGGCTAACTTCTTTCTCGGGCATGGGTTGTCCAGTGCATGGCTAACTTCTGTCTCGTAACTTCTGTCTCAGGCACAGGTTGTCCAGTGGTTGGCTAACTTCTTTCTCGGGAATGGGTTGTCCAGTGCATGGCTAACTTCTGTCTCGTAACTTCTGTCTCGGGCACGGGTTGTCCAGTGGAAGGCTAACTTCTGTCTCGGGCACGGGTTGTCCAGTGGATGGCTAACTTCTGTCTCGGGCACGGGTTGTCCAGTGGATGGCTAACTTCTGTCTCGGGCACGGGTTGACAGTGGATGGCTAACTTCTGTCTCGGGCACGGGTTGTCCAGTGGATGGCTAACTTCTTTCTCGGGCATGGGTTGTCCAGTGCATGGCTAACTTCTGTCTCGTAACTTCTGTCTCGGGCACGGGTTGTCCAGTGGTTGGCTAACTTCTTTCTCGGGCATGGGTTGTCCAGTGCATGGCTAACTTCTGTCTCGTAACTTCTGTCTCGGGCACGGGTTGTCCAGTGGAAGGCTAACTTCTGTCTCGGGCACGGGTTGTCCAGTGGATGGCTAACTTCTGTCTCGGGCACGGGTTGTCCAGTGGATGGCTAACTTCTGTCTCGGGCACGGGTTGTCCAGTGGATGGCTAACTTCTGTCTCGGGCACGGGTTGTCCAGTGGATGGCTAACTTCTTTCTCGGGCATGGGTTGTCCAGTGCATGGCTAACTTCTGTCTCGTAACTTCTGTCTCGGGCACGGGTTGTCCAGTGGTTGGCTAACTTCTTTCTCGGGAATGGGTTGTCCAGTGCATGGCTAACTTCTGTCTCGTAACTTCTGTCTCGGGCACGGGTTGTCCAGTGGAAGGCTAACTTCTGTCTCGGGCACGGGTTGTCCAGTGGATGGCTAACTTCTGTCTCGGGCACGGGTTGTCCAGTGGATGGCTAACTTCTGTCTCGTGCACGGGTTGTCCAGTGGATGGCTAACTTCTGTCTCGGGCACGGGTTGTCCAGTGGATGGCTAACTTCTGTCTCGGGCACGGGTTGTCCAGTGGATGGCTAACTTCTTTCTCAGGCATGGGTTGTCCAGTGCATGGCTAACTTCTGTCTCGTAACTTCTGTCTCGGGCACGGGTTGTCCAGTGGTTGGCTAACGTCTTTCTCGGGCATGGGTTGTCCAGTGCATGGCTAACTTCTGTCTCGTAACTTCTGTCTCGGGCACGGGTTGTCCAGTGGAAGGCTAACTTCTGTCTCGGGCACGGGTTGTCCAGTGGATGGCTAACTTCTGTCTCGGGCACGGGTTGTCCAGTGGATGGCTAACTTCTGTCTCGGGCACGGGTTGTCCAGTGGATGGCTAACTTCTGTCTCGGGCACGGGTTGTCCAGTGGATGGCTAACTTCTTTCTCGGGCATGGGTTGTCCAGTGCATGGCTAACTTCTGTCTCGTAACTTCTGTCTCGGGTACGGGTTGTCCAGTGGTTGGCTAACTTCTTTCTCGGGCATGGGTTGTCCAGTGCATGGCTAACTTCTGTCTCGTAACTTCTGTCTCGGGCACGGGTTGTCCAGTGGAAGGCTAACTTCTGTCTCGGGCACGGGTTGTCCAGTGGATGGCTAACTTCTGTCTCCGGCACGGGTTGTCCAGTGGATGGCTAACTTCTGTCTCGGGCACGGGTTGTCCAGTGGATGGCTAACTTCTGTCTCGGGCACGGGTTGTCCAGTGGATGGCTAACTTCTTTCTCGGGCATGGGTTGTCCAGTGCATGGCTAACTTCTGTCTCGTAACTTCTGTCTCGGGCACGGGTTGTCCAGTGGTTGGCTAACTTCTTTCTCGGGAATGGGTTGTCCAGTGCATGGCTAACTTCTGTCTCGTAACTTCTGTCTCGGGCACGGATTGTCCAGTGGAAGGCTAACTTCTGTCTCGGGCACGGGTTGTCCAGTGGATGGCTAACTTCTGTCTCGGGCACGGGTTGTCCAGTGGATGGCTAACTTCTGTCTCGTGCACGGGTTGTCCATTGGATGGCTAACTTCTGTCTCGGGCACGGGTTGTCCAGTGGATGGCTAACTTCTGTCTCGGGCACGGGTTGTCCAGTGGATGGCTAACTTCTTTCTCGGGCATGGGTTGTCCAGTGCATGGCTAACTTCTGTCTCGTAACTTCTGTCTCGGGCACGGGTTGTCCAGTGGTTGGCTAAGTTCTTTCTCGGGAATGGGTTGTCCAGTGCATGGCTAACTTCTGTCTCGTAACTTCTGTCTCGGGCACGGGTTGTCCAGTGGAAGGCTAACTTCTGTCTCGGGCACGGGTTGTCCAGTGGATGGCTAACTTCTGTCTCGGGCACGGGTTGTCCAGTGGATGGCTAACTTCTGTCTCGGGCACGGGTTGTCCAGTGGATGGCTAACTTCTGTCTCGGGCACGGGTTGTCCAGTGAATGGCTAACTTCTGTCTCGGGCACGGGTTGTCCAGTGGATGGCTAACTTCTTTCTCGGGCATGGGTTGTCTAGTGCATGGCTAACTTCTGTCTCGTAACTTCTGTCTCGGGCACAGGTTGTCCAGTGGAAGGCTAACTTCTGTCTCGGGCACGGGTTGTCCAGTGGATGGCTAACTTCTGTCTCGGGCACGGGTTTTCCAGTGGATGGCTAACTTCTGTCTCGGGCACGGGTTGTCCAGTGGATGGCTAACTTCTGTCTCGGGCATGGGTTGTCAAGCTGATGGCTAACTTGTTTGTTTTAGGATCGTGAGTTTTGTGGAGCTCGACCGAGTCTTATCGTCTCGTAGGGGGTCTGCCAGGTGGTATTTTTTTGCCGCGTGGGTACCGCAGAGTGGTTGGTGTGCTCCAGGTACCACAGAGTGGTTGCTGTGCTCCAGGTACCACATAGTGGTTGGTGTGTTCCAGGTACCACAGAGTGGTTGGTGTGCTCCAGGTACCACAGAGTGGTTGGTGTGGTCCAGGTACCACAGAGTGGTTGGTGTGCTCCAGGTACCACAGAGTGGTTGCTGTGGTCCAGGTACCACATAGTGGTTGCTGTGGTCCAGGTGCCACAGAGTGGTTGGTGTGTTCCAGGTACCACAGAGTGGTTGGTGTGCTCCAGGTGCCATAGAGTGGTTGGTGTGTTCCAGGTACCACCGAGTGGTTGGTGTGGTCCAGGTGCCACAAAGTGGTTGGTGTGTTCCAGGTACCACAGAGTGGTTGGTGTGCTCCAGGTACCACAGAGTGGTTGGTGTGTTCCAGGTACCACATAGTGGTTGCTGTGTTCCAGGTATCACAGAGTGGTTGGTGTGCTCCAGCGTTCGTCTTTCCTTTTGACTACATTACCAGCCCAGCGGTGCTTGGAGTTGTTGGCATGATGTATGACATTCTTGACGTGTGACAATGCCCGGATGTCACTGTTGTTTAAGCCCACCTGTCGCTGTTGCCTAAGTGAAAGACCCACGAGACGGTGCTCGAGCGAGGCATATGTTGTCCTTAGCTGGTTCTCCATGGCCTTTGTCAGAGACCAGGTTGCACATCCATAGCATAGCGCTGGTAGGACCACTGAGTCGAATATGACTGCTCGCAGTCTGGTGTCTCGTATGACGCCTGTTGCCGCCTTTATCGAGTGGAAGGCGGCCCAGCATGCTCGACGGCGCCTGGTAAACTAGGGCTTTATGTTATTTTCCATGTTGAGGAGGCGGTCGAGGTAGATGTGTTCGTCGATATCCACCAGTTGTCTATCGTTTAAGGGCAAGGGGTCCGGCTCCACAAAAAATGGTTGCTTATAGCTTTTGTTTTGTTCTATATTTATGGTGAGACGCGCTCCCCCCCCCCCCCCCTTTCCAGCAATGCTAGCATCTGTGTCGCTTTGGTTGGTGTCTCTGTGATAAGTGTGATAAGTGTGATAAGTGTGACAAGTGTGATAAGTGTGACAAGTGTGATAAGTGTGATAAGTGTGATAAGTGTGACAAGTGTGATAAGTGTGACAAGTGTGATAAGTGTGACAAGTGTGACAAGTGTGACAAGTATGATAAGTGTGATAAGTGTGATAAGTGTGATAAGTGTGATAAGTGTGATAAGTGTGATAAGTGTGATAAGTGTGACAAGTGTGATAAGTGTGATAAGTGTGATAAGTGTGACAAGTGTGACAAGTGTGACAAGTATGATAAGTGTGATAAGTGTGATAAGTGTGACAAGTGTGATAAGTGTGATAAGTGTGATAAGTGTGATAAGTGTGATAAGTGTGATAAGTGTGATAAGTGTGATAAGTGTGACAAGTGTGATAAGTGTGATAAGTGTGACAAGTGTGACAAGTGTGACAAGTGTGATAAGTGTGATAAGTGTGATAAGTGTGACAAGTGTGACAAGTGTGACAAGTGTGACAAGTGTGATAAGTGTGATAAGTGTGACAAGTGTGACAAGTGTGACAAGTGTGATAAGTGTGGCAAGTGTGATAAGTGTGACAAGTGTGATAAGTGTGATAAGTGTGACAAGTGTGACAAGTGTGATAAGTGTGATAAGTGTGACAAGTGTGATAAGTGTGACAAGTGTGATAAGTGTGATAAGTGTGACAAGTGTGATAAGTGTGATAAGTGTGACAAGTGTGACAAGTGTGACAAGTGTGATAAGTGTGGCAAGTGTGATAAGTGTGACAAGTGTGATAAGTGTGATAAGTGTGACAAGTGTGACAAGTGTGATAAGTGTGACAAGTGTGACAAGTGTGACAAGTGTGACAAGTGTGACAAGTGTGACAAGTGTGACAAGTGTGACAAGTGTGATAAGTGTGACAAGTGTGACAAGTGTGACAAGTGTGATAAGTGTGATAAGTGTGACAAGTGTGATAAGTGTGATAAGTGTGACAAGTGTGATAAGTGTGATATGGTCGGTAGCATATAAAGCATAGCACAGTTAACATTGAAACACCAAAGAGACTGTAAGCATTACGTGTAACTGCCTACATAACAAGAATACAAGCAGCGAGTAAAACTTCACAATCAACTAGTTAAAAAAATGATCAAATATTGGTTACACACATCTTAACTTAACTGAACTTAACTTCTTTATTCTACTTTAGAACGCTATGCAGAGTCTGTATACAACCAGTTCTTCCACTTACTTTGATCTACAATTAGTTAATCAAATAACCAAATCTATTCTAGAATGCATTAACTAACCCTGCCTCTACTATTTCCTGCGGTAATATACCAACAAAGACAACTCATTGCAAACATCAGAACAACGTAGTGATCCTTGTTCGGGAATGTTATGAGAAGAGGCGACTTTCAGCACGTCCTGACAGCATGAATAGTAGCAGGAAAGACATCATTTTAAGCGAGACAAGAGAAATAAGAGAGAAGAGGATAGAAGCAACGGACAAAGGTAGACAAGTAGGCAGGGAGACAGACAGGTAGGTATACACATTTTACACTTCATACATCCTGTTCTCTATCGTATTTCTTCTAATTCTTCAGACTTCTCATATTTCCTCTAGTCCTTCAGCCTTCTCATATTTCCTCTAGTCCTACAGCCTTCTCATATTTCCTCTAATCCTTCAGACTTCTCATATTTCCTCTAGTCCTTCAGCCTTCTCATATTTCCTCTAATCCTTCAGACTTCTCATATTTCCTCTAGTCCTTCAGCCTTTTCATATTTCCTCTAATCCTTCAGCCTTTTCTTATTTCTTCTAATCCTTCAGCCCTCTCATATTTCCTCTAATCCTTCAGCCTTCTTATATTTCCTCGTCGAACAGTCTGTTCTCATATTTTCTGTCTCTTCTTCTCTTTATTCTTCTATTGCATGTTCTGTCTAACTCGCTAAGATATTTTATGCACACAGAAGTAACCATAACCATGTCAGTCAAGATAGGTTAGGTAGTCAATGATCGTCAGGGTTACGTTTTCCTTGACACAACATACACGGTCTCACTCGCTGGCCTGGAGAAATCGGTTGTGAAAGTCCAGGGGCTGTTCGGAAGTAAGAGATTAAAGTCCATCTCAATCGCCGAGTATCTACTTCAATCATATTTGACCTAGGACAAGGCCAGAGCCAACCTTTTTTTTTCTTCAAGTGATTGTCAGCCTGAGGTAATCACTAACATTTAAGGAGCCTCACAATCAAATATGGCTGCCAAAGGGCAACTAACTGTGATCAATACAATCATTTCCCATCTTGATTATTATTGTTCAGCGAGCTCTAAATCTAATGCCCAGAAGATCAGGGATTTTCCTGGGGAGAGTTCTTTGAGGTGGTCGATATATTATACCATACCCACAGGCAAATTTGTAGACAAAGATTGAAAGTAATGTCCTAGAAAGGAGATAGAAGATAGAGAGAAATACACGGGAATCGTAGAGAGAAATACATGGGGATCGTAGAGAGAAATACATGGGGATCGTAGAGAGAAATACATGGGGATCGTAGAGAGAAATACATGGGGATCGTGGAGAGCAATACATGGGGATCGTAGAGAGGGAAGGGGGGGGGGGGCAGCAAAATACCGGCTAAGCGCGGACATTGACCGTAAGCCAATTTGGAAGCCCATTTGACGTTTCATACCGCTTTGATACATGTATATATTGCTCTTATGTTGTACATAAGTTTTTAATCAACACAATTTTCTTCAATAATTCTCCCTAATTGTTTTCTCTTAATTCAATTAAAATCCATCTCCGAGTCCACAGAATCAGTGTTCTCTTCCACAAATGGATTCAATGGTTGGAACTGGCCTATAAAACCACTAGTGGATTTTTAAATTGCTTCAAAGAAAATAATTGAAGAAAATACGATCACGTGAATTTAGTTTTTCTAACTTCATTCCTGCGTTTTTCCACTGAAGTCAATTTTGACGTTTCCGTTTACCCAGGATGTAAATGAAGTTTAACCAGCGGATTCTATTACAGAAACATATGTACAACTTAGGTCTTCTGTAACATGTGTCTTTTATTTTTTCTTGATAGACACATGATGATGATGATGATGATGAAGTTGCTTTGTGGCATTTACTACTATGTAAGACGATACTGTAGAAAATCTCAAAAGGAGAGTGGATAACACAAAGAGGAGCGTCAAAAGAAACGCATGGACGATATAAATGAAAGTGGAAAATAAATACATGTCATAGGAAATGAACAAGATAAATTGATTGTAATGAAGGCTAAAGTGGATAACATGCAGTGGAAAATGTAAATCGGAAAGTGGACAGTATTACACATTAAATAAATGTTCCAGGTCGAACAGAAGAATTAAATGCACAATTATTATAAATGTGTAAGTGTGACGAACAATGATGAAGGGAAGCATTCATACGCATACAAACATACTTCACTTTGGAGAAGATACACATTTGAGAGGATGTGGTACAGTGATGGGCAAACTGATAGCCATAAGCTGTCTGTCCTTCCAGATCTAGCTACGTCAGCAGGTTGACTTGGCAGTGTAAGGCGTTTATAGTTGCAAAGTATTTATCCTATCAAAGATGTCCTGGTCACCTGGACCAGAACAAGATATGTGGCAGAGTTTAGGTTTAGCTGAGTAGTTTACATATCTAAAGAGTTTCAACGTGTATGTACACCACGGCACCCCTTCACACAGTAAATAACACAGTAAATACTTATCTTGACCGTGAGACAAAACAATATCGTTTAATAATTGTTAAAACAAAACAATATTAACAAGAATACACAAAGTACATCTAAACTAAATAGTCATTATATATATATATATATATATATATATATATATATATATATATATATATATATATATATATATATATTTATATTGAACTACATTGGAGGTTTTAAGCACCCGCTTTGCTGATTCCTCCAATGACATGATACCCAGGCTCTTGCCGCTGTACTTCCCTTATATTCACACTCAACACACAATCACAAACTTGTCCTCACGATCGGATTACATACTCAGTCGTTCTGTTAATCAGGTGATCTGTACATCCACATACTATCGGTTCACGTATATCAGGCGATCTGTGCATTCATATGTAATTAGATCATGTCACTTATAGTTGGATCACGTACTCACTTTTAGTCACATACTCAGTCGATCTGTGCATACACATATAATCAGAGCCCACATCGTTCCCAAAGTGTCCCGCACATACTACATACATTCAGATCTCGTACTTAGGCGATATGTACATTCACATACAATTAGATCACCTACAATAAGGCGATATGTGCATTCATAATTACTTAGATCACTTCACGTATTCACGCGAATCTGTACATTCATATGTAATTAGATCACGCATCGTTCACGATGTGCCCTGCACGTACTACAGACATTCAGATTTCTTACTGTTCACAGAGGGTCCAACGTAAGCACCTATGGAGCGACTGGCCAAAACGCGAGGTGTATGCTGGTCCAGTGATCCTGCAAACTCACTCACTCTGACTCCTGACAGCCTCTCACCTTTCTTCCCAGCCAGTATGCCTGAGTTCATCTTTGCAGAGTATTTTATAGCCACAAGCAACAACATGGTTGTCCAATGTCTTCTGTTCGTTCTCTGACTTAGCCATTTCTCTAATTTGGAACTACCCGCAATTCATTATTACTGGATGACTATTTCTGCATGTCACTCCAAATGTCATAGCCGATCGTGACGGCATATGACGGTCACAAACTCCCCCCGCCTCGAACTACTCTAATTCGGAACGTCAGAGTGGTCAGCTCCGAACCCCCACCTCAGCTCCGAACATTACCCTGTACCAGACAAAGTCTTCCACCTAAACCCCTCGTTTCCTTATTCGACCTATTGTCAAGACGGTGATTAACCTTGGCACGTATTCAGACAACCTTTGTTCCCAGAATTGACAGCCCAATCTGCCCTGCCCTAAACGCGCATGCTCCACCTGGAACTGTCACATTGAATACAGATGTCGCAAGTAAACCTACAATGTCTACTCAAACGGTAATAACTTTAGATATGCACCCCATTTGATTCAGTTCTGAAAACAGGTCATTTCTATTTGCTATTTTGAAAGTGACAATCTCCCGAAGACGGATGTGTTGGACCGAAAGGTGCAGATATCGCGGTTAATCTGTAAACTAGCGACACAACGCATTCCGTTCTCTGAACTACATCCTGCTACTTGCAAATGCAAAGCCCTGTTAGGTCTTGGTAGCGGGAAATCGAGAGCGAACGCGAAGAAGAAGAAGAAGAAGAAGAAGAAGAAGAAGAAGAAGAAGAAGAAGAAGAAGAAGAAGAAGAAGAAAAAGAAGACGAAGAGGAAAGGGACAAAAAAACTACACCTCCCCACGACGTCTAACAACACAAGTTAATAGACGTTGATGGTGATAATGATGACTGAAAGTATACTGTTAATGTAATTGGACAGAGTTAAGTCGAGCAGAATGGAGTGGGCAACCCTGCGCAACCATGCCTAGCAGTATTTTATATTTGATATTAAAAAGCATACATATCTCTCCCTGTTCATGGCTTGACAAGCCCATCTCTCGATCTCTTGTCTTCTAAAGGGATTTTTGGAAGTCACGTTATGCTGGTTTAAAATGCTGGTTTAAAATGCTGGTTTAAAATACTTACTCCTACTTAGTCGCTCCTCTTCTACCGTGAGGTGTAGAGGTTTGCCAAAGAGAACGCCACACTGCTCTATCCGCCGTCTTTTTCCTGGCCTCTTTCCAATCCAGCCCTCTATCACTTAGGGACTGTCATATGTTGTCTTCCCAACGTACTTTGGGACGTCCTCGGGGACTGCGTCCTTGACTTTTGATCTCCCATGATCGCTTTGGTATCCGATCTTCTTCCATTCTACAGACATGGCCAAAACACTGTAGTTGGGACTGCTCCACTCGTGTCTGCAGGGGTTGAACTTCAAGACTGCTACATATTGTCTGGTTTCGGATCTTGTCCCTTTTCGTCACCTGAACCGCCTTTCTTAGGTACTTCATTTCTGAAGTTTGTAATTGCCTTTCTTGGGCTGTAGTCATTGCCCATGACTCACATCCATATGTCAGGACAGGCACATACGTCGAGCAGTATACATCCATCTTTGTCTTCCTGCTTATTTCTCTTCTACTGAGGAAACCTCTGTTTATTGCACGGAACGGTCTACCTGCTGCTGTATTTCGTGCAGTTAACTCCTCTTTGATTCCTCCCCTGCTGTCTATTACCACTCCTAGATATCTAAAGTTGCTGACCTGCTCTAGTGCTCGTGTTCCCAGGGTTATCTGATGTCTCTTTTCATCTCTGGCGATCACCTTGGGTTTTGTTTTGGAGTTGCTGATGTGCATTCCTCTCTTCTTCAACTCTTCTTCCCAGACCTGCAAGTTGATCTGGAGATGTGCTTCGGTTTTCGTGATCAGGGCACATCGTCTGCAAATGCAAGTTCTGATATGTAACTTGGTCTCATCTTCCAGTACCCTACTTCATACTTTTTTTTCCGTTCCTTGCAGGCTTTGATGACTTCATCCATTAGGAGTATGAAAATGTACGGGGATAGAATGTCCCCCTGTCTTACTCCGCTAGTGGTCTTGAACTCTCCTGACTTTTGATTTGATGTCCGCACATAATTTCTGCATATTTTTTAGAAACTCTGTATGGCAGAGATCAGGGGTTCTGGGATGTTCTTCCTTGTCAGGCACTCCCAGAGTTTGTCCCAAGTTTAAAATGCTGGTTTAAAATTATGGTTTAAAATGCTGGTTTAAAATGATGGTTTAAAATGCTGGTCTAAAATGATGACCTGCCTGCTTGGGTGGAATATTTGCTTGTTAAAATGATCACAATATTTGACATATCACCAGCGAACAAGGTTAGATGCTCAGGACAATGTCGACCAAGCAGGATGTGCTAATTGTGATTACATTTGAATGTGTATGGATGTAATGTAGATCTGGACGCTTGCAGTGGACAGTTCAGATGAAGATATGAACGCATTTTATAATGAACTGTTAATGGTTATCTGCACTGTTTATATGATTAACTATTCTGCACATAATGTAAAGACATATCCACATAATTATTGCGACGGTGCACCTTACATTACATTTGAGCTGCGGTTTAAATCATATATTTATCTGCACCGACACTGTGAACTTCTTGAACAATGTCACATCCATCAAAGTCCATCTGTGGAAACTTGTGCAGTAGGACTGAAGCTGAAAGTCTGGGAATTTCATTACAGCCCTTAAAAAATTGGAAGTAAGACAAACCGAAACCTCTCTATTTCTGTCTGTCTCATCTCGGGAGAGTGGACACGGGTTTGAAACTGAAAGCTCGTTAAAGCTTGCTTCTCCGTGACTGACAAATGAGCACCTTACTGTTCTATTTTTCAACGCCGTTGAATTATTCGTTCTGTTCCACTTTAAGAAAGTTCTCTTCCTCCTGCCCCCCCCCCCCCCCCCCCCTGTCCAGCAGACAATTATGTGATGGCAGACGTCTCCAGATTCAGTCTGTGTTGAGAGTGTACACAACTGGTTGTGTTTTGATCGCGGCTCAACAATAGCGAGAAGAAAGGGGTGGTAGTCTAGTCAGACGTCAAGTTAGAAGCGAGAGATGGTCTTGGGAGATGTGCATTCGAAAGTATAAACGGAGAATGATTGACGTGGCTTTGTTTAAATGGTATGGCTCAGAAAAAAATGGAGACGAGCTGGGACGAAAATAACATCGGAGAAATTGAGCGGCTTGGTGTACACAAAGTGTCAATAGGATTCACACAGAAATAGTGACAGTTCTTTGGTGTTAAATAGTGCCAACTTTCTCAAATGGACGGGTATCATTGAGAAAACGTTAAAACGCAAGAGGTTTGCTAGAAGCAAAAGAAACACGCTTTTCGCAGAAAGATTTTAAACATGCCGTAGAAAGAAGTAGAAGCTACGGAAGATAACCAGTCTGATCGGAAGCAGCCCACTGTGCTTTGGAGGGACACACTCTCTTTTTGTTGCTCCACCACCCCGGTGGATGGGTGGTTGTGCTTAGAGAGCTTACTGTAAAAACAGGCAGAGTTTATGTAAGAATATGGGATGGAAGACTTACGTCCGGTCATCTAAAATATACTGATCAGACAAGTTTGTGAGGGGCATATACAATATACTGATCAGACAAGTTTGTGAGGGGCATATACAATATACTGATCAGACAAGTTTGTGAGAGGCATATACAATATACTGATCAGACAAGTTTGTGAAGGGCATATACAATATACTGATCAGACAAGTTTGTGAGGGGCATATACAATATACTGATCAGACAAGTTTGTGAGGGGCATATACAATATACTGATCAGACAAGTTTGTGAGGGGCATATACAATATACTGATCAGACAAGTTTGTGAGGGGCATATACAATATACTGATCAGACATGTTTGTGAGGGGCATATACAATATACTGATCCGACATGTTTGTGAGGGGCATATACAATGTACTGATCCGACATGATAGTCAGCGACAGGTAAAATATACTGATCAGACAAGTTTGTGAGGGGCATATACAATATACTGATCCGACATGATAGTCAGCGACAGGTAAAATATACTGATCAGACAAGTTTGTGAGGGGCATATACAATATACTGATCCGACATGATAGTCCGCGACAGGTAAAATATACTGATCAGACATATTAGTCAGCGACAGGTAAAATATACTGATCCGACATATTAGTCAGCGACAGGTAAAATATACTGATCAGACATATTAGTCAGCGACAGGTAAAATATTCTGATCCGACATATTAGTCAGTGACAGGTAACATATACTGATCAGACATATAAGTCAGCGACAGGTAAAATATACTGATCCGACATGTTAGTCAGCGACAGGTAAAATATACTGATCAGACATATTAGTCAGCCACAGGTAAAATATACTGATCAGACATATTAATCAGCCACAGGTAAAATATACATATCAGACATGTTAGTCATCGACAGGAAAATATACTGATCAGACATATTAGTCAACCACAGGTATAATAAACTGATCATACATGTTAGTCAGCTACAGGTAAAATATACTGATCAGACATATTACTCAGTGACAGGCAAAAATATACTAGCCAAGACCCTCACATGACTTCCACGAAGGTCTCTCCTAATAATGGCTGTTTTCATGTAAGCATGGCTAATGTGGTAGCGGATCGACGTGATTCCCGTAGGATTGAGCAATCCGCAGATTGCCAAGCATAGCACATCAGTCTGGAGGATCCTGATTCATCTTCATCAGCACGCTCGGGATGGGAGGAAAGCAACTGCAACCCGACACAACGTTCTTTTCAGGCTCACAAAAGAGCAATCTTACTTAAAGCGTACATTCAACATCATCATCATCAGCATTGTAGCGATCCATAGGCATAACGCGTAAAAAACACTGGAGCCAACAACACGACACTGTCCTGACTTGCAGCTGGTCTTTAAAAAAAGCCTGAGGGTTGTGTATGGATCTAGTAACATCAAATAACATAACCATTCCAATACAAGAAATGTATACAAGTACAAATACAGTGCTTTGGTGCAGGAGTTTATCATAGTAACTAAATGGATTCGTGGGCTCACGTGACATTATCAGCTTAACAGTTGAACAGACAGCGCATAGAAACATTCAATTGGTGTGACAGTTTCAGCTGGAACATGACCGTTTAGGGGAGAGGAGATTTGGGCTGGCGAGGCTAAGAAACACAGGTTGCCGGAATGCTTCGGACGAACGCATATTACGCTAGGGTCAGTCCCCATTTCGAAACTAGGTCGACAAAGTAAACGAGGGGTTTAGATGGAAGACTTTGTCTTGTACATGAATGGGTATTGGGAGTTGAGGTGGGTGTTCGGAGCTGACCACTCTGGCGTTCATATTTGAAGTGAATGGGGGTTGGTGACAGTCTGATGCTGCCATAACCGGCCACGACATTTAGAGTGACAGTGATTCGTGGATAGTAGACCAATAACTTTTAGTTGAGGATAGTTCCAAATTGGAGTGATGGCTAGGTCAGGCAGCCAACAGATGTCCATTGGACAGCCATGTTGTTGAGTGAGACTATAAAAAGCTCTGCAGGTTATAACTGGAGACTGGCTGGGAGGAAGGATGAGAGGCTGTCAGGAAGGTTGAGAGTAAATCTGGAAGTGAGAGAGTTTGCATGGTGACTGTACCATCATACACCTCGAGTGGTGGCCATTCGCGCTCAATAGGTGTTTATGATGGACACCCTGTGAACAGTAACATATATAAATGTGTGTTGTACGTGCAGGACACATTGAGAACAATGTATGTTCTGAAAGGTTACACGAGTGTACTGATCGCTTAAGGACGAGATTTGAATGTATGTTGTATGTGTAGGACATCTTTGGAACAATGTATGTTCTGAATTATTACACGACTGTACAGATTCGCGTGAATACGTAAAGTGATCTAAGTATTTGTGAATGCACAGATCGCCTAATTTTAAGTGATCTGATCGAATGTGAATGTACAGATTTGTCTGAGTATGTGAAGTGATACATGTAATCTGATCGTGAGGATGAGTTTGTTGATTATGAGTGAGCGTACAGATTTGCCTTAGTAGGAGATCTAATCTTGAAGACGAGTTTGTGAGTATGTGTTGAGTGTGCAGATAAGGGAGTGCAGCGGAAAGAATTTGGGTTTTCTGTACCGTGCAGGTGTAAGATCAAAAGCTAGTGCTTAAAACCTCCTGTTGCAGTTATATATATATAAGACCATACAAAGAACATTTAAATTAAATAATTATTATATATATATAATAATTATTTAATTTAAATGTTCTTTGCTTTTTGCTGATATTGTGTAACAATTATTCATGTAAATACATTATATTGTTTTGTTTTTTGTTATCAGGTTAGTGTGTACTGTGTTTTACTGTGTGAAGTTGTGTCGTGGTATAGATACATGTTGTAACTCTTTAGATAAGTAACTACTCAGCTAAACTATAGACTCTACCACATTGGTTAGAATGTAACATCTCAATTAGAGTTATAATGTAATATGTCAAGATGGGTTAGGATGTAATGCCTTAAGTGGGGTTAGGATGTAATGCCTCAAGTGGGGTTAGAATGTAAGTCTCAGTTAGTGAAGTCAAGCCAGATTCAACCTAAAATAGACTCGGATTTGGCATTAAGTCAACACAGTGATCTGACAAGACAAATCCAGCTTCATTCGCGCCTGGTATTTCACAATCTTCTTCTTCTTCTTCTTCTTCTTCTTCTTCTTCTTCTTCTTCTTCTTCTTCTTCTTCTTCTTCTTCTTCGCCTGTTTAGTTCCATATGATGCACGGAACACGTTTTTAGGTGACTCCTTACGGGAAGTCTGCATACAACCACTCTGTATCATCCTGAAGCTTTCGGTTTACGTAGCAACTTGTTTTGTATGACGAGGTTGCAAGTCCAGATACATGATCCTCGTTAACCATCCTCTCACGAGACACATAGAACACCGTGTGCCTGGTCGGTTGTCCGCAGTATATAGTCTTTGGAACTAGACATATATCTGACAGGCTTACTACTAGCGTCAGGCCAGTCGACCCAGAGCTGTCAAGACCCATTTACACCTTCACGCGGTGATCCTGGATAAACAGATCGCAACAAAACATACTGGCTAAGTAGATGAGATCAAAAGGGAAGGCTAACTCGGTACCCAAAAATGCCTGAAGTCGGATGTGTTAGATCAAAATGTGCAAATATCGCAGTGAAGCTGTAAACTAAGACACAACGCATTCCGTTCTCCGGAAAACATCCTGCTACTTGCAAAGTCCTGTTTAGGGTTTGGTAGCGGGAGATTAAGAGTGAACGAAGAAGAAGAATCGCTGATACCATTGCATATCATATCAAGAGACGTGTAAGTTATATTTAAATTTGCTGACGTCTGAAATTTCTATGACGTCACCTGAGTGTGTATCCAGTTTATGCGGGGCATTCATTCAGATTTGACAATCAGCTATGTGTGTCATCTCCTCAAACCATAGGTCAAGGACTGACATTGAGGTTAGTCACCATCACGCCTTATCGATGGCATCTTTATTAGTGTGTCAGAAAATAGTAACACTCCTCTACGCGGAAGGTTCCATTCTCGAAGTGTATGTTGGTCAAGTGTTGGCGTAGGGATACCCGAACAAATGAGAATATGCCGTCATGGTTACTGCGTGGGCAATGTAGACAAAAAAAACCAAAAACAGAACAGGAACTAACGATTTGGGAAACATGTAAAAAGAAAGAAAGCAGCACATAAAGATCAAAGAAAGAAAAATGGATACGAAAGTCAGGTTTGACAATCGATCGCTAATTGTTAACAACAGTAATGTATTTGAATTACTGATCAGATTAAACAATATAAATGTCACGGAAATATATTTCGATCAGTGAATGTAATTTGGCGTGAAGGTCATGTTGTAGTTTTGAACATTGTGAGGGAAGGAGCCCTGAGATCGTAACTGTGGATTCTTAAACTTAACTTAACGTCTGCATACTGGTTTAGAAGGCTCTACATAGTCTTTATACGACCAGTTTCTTGGAGGGTGGTTTTTACCAATGTGTTGTCTACCTTAGCAGACTCAAACACTAGAGCTCAGTAGACCCACAGCCAGTTAGGCGCCATCTATAGCTGCTCTTAACAAATTACCTGGGGAAAGGCACAAATAACTTGGGTATTTTTAATTGGAATTTTGTCCGGGCATTGGCCGTTAAGCCTACTCTTTTCGATTTCCAATCGCTAAGGAATTTTTAACGTGCTCGACACTGAACACGGGAGTCCGATCTCACTACCCAGAGATCATGGTAATTTCTATCAAAAGGTACACATGAAAAAATCCGTCTCCACCAATGATTTGAACGCGCGACCTCCGGCACCCGAGGCGGACACCTTACCTCGAGGCCACTGAGTCCCCCTAGTGTTTTCCTGTAATCAGCAAGAAAATCCGACGTTTATGGAGCCCGCTGCTAAGATTGTGGGCCCCCTGGAACTAGAATCTCAACTTAGCAGATCTGACGGCTGATACGCATGCCCAATATGACAGCACACAGCGCTTCCAGCAGCTTCTGATCAAATGATGATTAAGCTGAACATAAACTAGTGGCTCGTGCAATGATGATAGCTGTCTCAAGAAATGCAACATTATAAGTGATCAAAAAACATGGCATGGCTGCCAAATCTAACGAAAAGGGAAATTTCGAGTGTCAGAGGGGTAGAGAAAGAGAAAGAGGAAAGAAGTAATATGTAGAAACAAAAGGAACATCTGAAGTTCTGACGTACTCATAGGACAGAAGGTTAGGGAGAGAGTGGATCAACAATGCCACGAAGCTTGCACATGATGATTGTGAAGTGGAATAACACTGATCAAGTTTTGGCTTTAGCACTAAATTGGTTTTCTCAAGGCATTGGATAGGAACAATTAGGGGCATAGTTAAGTGTTTAAATCTCATGTTAACGCGAAGATACCGGAAGTCATGTTTCAACATGCTCACAAGAGCCTTAGCACGAACCAAACATCACAGAACTGTGTCAACGTCTCCAAGCAGTAGATAAGGTTCCTCTCTACCAGGGCCGTACCACCACAAGAGAAGCGAATGTCGACTCTAAGGTATACTACAGAATTTCCAAGACAGATGCAGCTTCTGGAAGGTTGTTAGCAAATGTTTGGGACCAACAAGGAATCAGTTTTGCCACCAGAATGATGATCTTTCATGCTCTGGTGAAACATGGACAGTCTATAGCAAGCATGCACGGATACTTAGGTATTTCTGCGTGAACCATCTCCACAGGCTGTTTAGGGTTAGCTGGTAGGATCAAGATCCAGCTCTGAAGTTCTCATCAGTATAAGACTCGCGCTGCCACAGAGAGTCCAAATCATATGAACAGGGCATGATGTAAGTATGTTTAATAAACACATACAACAGCAGCTGCTGTACAGTGACCTCAGACCAGGCCAACAAGCGTCATAAGGTTAATGCCAGCTGATGGCAAACGCGTTCATAGGACCGACCATTCTGGATCACTACCATCACACATAGTGTTGACATCACTGACCGGAAGATAGTCGCCATGGCTCAGAGAAGACTCTGAGCACATAATGTGCAACTCCACAACTAACCACTTGACACACGTGTGTGCCACTGCTGCGTCAGGATAGATCCTCATCAAAGCGGGATTCACATGCAATTTCCGTAACCTCATCTATTCTATCATCTGCCGCCATTGTGGTATGACATACATTGGGGAAACTGGTATGGAACTGCGTGAGCGTTTCCGCCAACACCTCAACGATATCCGCAACCACACTGGTTCCCAATTGCCAGCCATTTCAATGGTCCTGAGCACTGGGATGAGGCTGAAGCCCCTATATGTTGATTTTCTAGTTCAGCATTGTTGTAATTTATTGTCTCTGATGAAGGCCTATTGGTCGTAACGTAGGTTTTGTACGTGTTCTCGTCTCGGCGCAATATCTGATCAAACCCATTAAAAAATTTTGATTTAACTTAACTTTAATAAACTTTAAAGATTTTTCATTTATTTTTTCACATTATGAGAAAGATAAATAAATTCCAGTGGCTACCTTCCCATTGCGGAATAACAGGAAACGAGAGAGCTGATGCTCTGGCAAAATATGGCAGCAAAAAAGCATGAGTTAATCATCGAGTACCATACAGAGAAATCAAGAACATCATCAGAAATCAGTATATGGAGAGAAGACAGAAACATAAGCAGTACGCCAGATCCAATTCACCAAAGCAAAAGAAATCAACAAGCTACCTTATTTCGCCTGAGAACTGGACACTGCAGACTACTAGAACATCTTTACCGACTGAAGATCTCACACACTGATGAGTGTCCATGTGGAACAGGATGCCAAAACATTGAGCATATTCTACAGGAATGCACAATCTATAAGGAAATGAGATGCCAGACCTGGCCAGAGGGTGAGGAGCTGAGACAAAAGCTGTGGGGCAGCCGCTCTGACCTGGTGAAGTCTACAGGCTTCATCATGGCGACTGGCCTGCAGATATAGCATGACCAGAAGATCATGAACGCAAAGAAGAGGAAGAAGAGATAAATAGATATAACGAGAGTGAGAGAGTGAGAGAGAGAGAGTGAGAGAGAGAGAGAGAGAACCAATTGACAAACAACACAGTCAGATTCAGATCGCATGGTCCATGGAAGACACCAGAACGTATGTGGCACCTGTATGTGATACAAGAAGTCCTCTAATGTCATCTGTGTTTACTGTATGTTCATATTTCTGTTTTAGTTTAGTTGTGAATCTTATCCCACAGTTTCATGTTTGGTTGCAGGAGTAACAGTCACAGACCATTCAAGGGACTGTTTTAGAGCTGACATTGTGACCGAATAAATCCTAAACGAGCGTGCACGTTCAATTGTGTTCGGCTCTAGTACTCGAGAAGATCTTCAAATACTCTCTTACTGATGAGACTTGTGTATGACTTTAGCATTTGACAAGATATTAGAACACCCTTTGCCTTCTTCTTCGATCAACTGATGCTATTCTTCTAGCCGCAGAAAGTTCACGAAGGAGACTGTGCGTTTCAGGTCTTCGCTGGTCACCCATAGCTTGTCGATCACGGTAGCTCCCTAGAGCCAGACTGCCTCTCCGTGGTGTGTATACGTAGAGCAGTCCTGCAGGATATGTTCTGGTGTTTGCTTGGGTAGAGTTCAAGACCACTAGCGGAGTAAGACAGGGGGACATTCTATCACCGTACCGTTTCATACTCCTCATGGATGAAGTCATCAAAGCCTGCAAGGAACGGACAAAAAAGTATGAAGTAGGGTACTGGAAGATGAGACCAAGTTACATATCAGAACTTGCATTTGCAGACGATGTGCCCTGATCACGAAAACCGAAGCACATCTCCAGATCAACTTGCAGGTCTGGGAAGAAGAGTTGAAGAAGAGAGGAATGCACATCAGCAACTCCAAAACAAAAACCATGGTGATCGCCAGAGATGAAAAGACATCAGATAACCCTGGAATCACGAGCACTGGAGCAGGTCAGCAACTTTAAATATCTAGGAGTGGTAATAGACAGCAGGGGAGGAATCAAAGAGGAGTTAACTGCACGAAATACAGCAGCAGGTAGACTGTTCCATGCAATAAACAGAGGTTTCCTCAGTAGAAGAGAAATAAGCAGGAAAACAAAGATGGATGTATACCGCTAGATCTATGTGCCTGTCCTGACATATGGATGTGAGTCATGGGCAATGACTACAGCCCAAGAAAGGCAATTACAAACTTCAGAAATGAGGTACCTAAGAAAGGCGGTTCAGGTGACGAAAAGGGAAAAGATCCGTAACCAGACAATACGTAGCAGTCTTGAAGTTCAACCCCTGCAGACACGAGTGGAGCAGTCCCAACTACAGTGGTTTGGCCATGTCTGTAGAATGGAAGAAGATCGGATACCAAAGCGGTCATGGGAGATCAAAAGTCAAGGACGCAGACCCCGAGGACGTCCCAAAGTACGTTGGGAAGACAACATACGACAGTCCCTAAGTGATAGAGGGCTGGATTGGAAAGAGACCAGGAAAAAAGACGGCGGATAGAGCAGTGTGGCGTTCTCTTTGGCAAACCTCTACACCTCACGGTAGAAGAGGAGCGACTAAGTAAGTAAGTAAGTAAGTTTGCTTGGGTGCGCCACAATCGCACTTGGCCGTGTCTCTGAGACTCATTCTATGGAGGGTTGTCTTGAATCTACTATGTCCCGTTCTGAGTCTGAAGATCTTTGTCTGCCCATCTCTGCCAAGCTTGTCTATGCTGTCATTTTCTGGCTTGTATCCATTGTGCTGGTCTCTGCATTCAGCCCTCATAGATGATTTGATCTCTTCGCTTCTTTATAGCTCTGTGGATGGCGAGACTGAATGCCGTCACTTTATAGCTCTGTGGATGGCGATGCCGTCACTTCCGGCGTTTGCTAGCTCCTCTGCTTCCTCGTTTCCAAGGACCCCCACAGTAGGCCGGGATCCATTGTAGGACAAGGTCTCATGTATTTTATTTCGTGTAAGAGTCTATCTTGCTTGGAAGGGCCTGTAATACACTCCTGGAGTCTGTTAGAATGACCGTTGTCCTTGGTTATGTTTGGACTCTCTTACTGATGAGACCTGCATGTAGGACTCGACGAGGTATTCAACACTCTTTTACCGATGAAATGTTATGCTTATAGCTAAAATTACCTCACACAAAAACAAAACAAAATTTCACAACTCCCCACACACAAAAACCGAAAAAAACTACACAGCTCCCCACACACAAAAACAAAACAAAATTACACAACTCCCCACACACAAAACCAACAAAAAACTACACAGCTCCCCACACACAAAAACCAACAAAAAACTACACAGCTCCCCACACACAAAAACCAACAAAAAACTACACAACTCCCCACCCACAAAAACCAACAAAAAAACTACACAACTCCCCACCCACAAAAACCAACAAAAAACTACACAGCTCCCCACACACAAAAATCCACAAAAAACTACACAGCTCCCCACACACAAAAACCAACAAAAAACTACACAGCTCTCCACACACAAAAACCAACAAAAAAACTACACAACTCCCCACACACAAAAATCCACAAAAATCTACACAGCTCCACACACACAAAAACCAACAAAACACTACACAATTCCACACACACGAAAACCAACAAAACACTTCACAACTCCCCACACACAAAAACTACACAACTCCCCACCCACAAAAACCAACAGAAACTACACAACTCCCCACACACAAAAACTACACAACTCCCCACACACAAAAACCAACAAAAAAATTCACAACTCCCCACCCACAAAAACTACACAACTCCCCACACACAGAAACCAACAAATAATTACACAACTCCCCACCCACAAAAACTACACAACTTCCCACCCACAAAAACTACACAACTCCCCACACACAAAAACTACACAATTCCCCACCCACAAAAACCAACACAAAACTACACAACTCCCCACACATAAAAACCAACAAAAAACTACAAAACTCCCCACACACAAAAAACCAACAAAAAAACCACACAAGGGGCGGAGTAGCTTAGACCCTACTCCCTTGATCAAGAGGACCCGTTTTCAAAACTCCGGTATGGTTCCGAATTTATCAGCCTAGTATAAACTAAATACGCACCACGCACAATCCGATGTGACTGTTTAGGACAGCGTCATATATTCCAGAGCTCTATAAATTCCTCGGAACCAGGGCGAGGCCCTTGGATTGCACTTATGTTGGGCTGGCTTCTGTGAGCATACAAACCTAGCATAGGTACATACAGACACACACATGCATCCAAGCACTGGTTTACGCATCTTAATATCGCCCAATTGACTACGGTCTGGGGTGGAATAGGCGCGCCTCCGCCAGTAGAAATTAGTGAAGCAAACATATAAAATAAAATAAAAAATAGAAAAATCGGGAATTAGCCAAGGTTGGTATTTGTCCCAACTATACACTTGACTGCGCGTATGTGTCGGTCGATTCCGTTATACGCTTATTACTTCTTCTTCTTCTTCTTCATCGTACGATGAAGAAGAAGAAGATACGCTTATTACGACTTCAATGATTTGTTCCGTGTCCGTATTCCATGACTCGTTGTCCGTGTCTGCTGTTATCAGGTTAAGGAAGCACGGCTTTTACGATTCCGTGGAACACGATTTTACAGACGCTATCTGCCAGATAAACCTCGCCTGATAAAGTTTTGATCTTAATTGTCTTTGACAGATCAGATAGGAAGGTTGCACACCTGCAGACCAGACCGAGCTTAGACTCTCATGTTGAGCCGCCGCCCCCAACAGCGCTTACGTCATCTGTGACTAGACAGGTCTGTGCCAACAATTCCTACTCATGTGCCCGACTTTAGACCACCTTGTTAAAATGTTGTGAAGAATGGTGAATTCTGTAAAATATTGGTAAAACTGGCGAATAACTCGGTAAATATTGTTGAAACCGGCTAATAACTCGGTAAATATTGTTCAAACCGGCAAATAATTCGGTAATTATTATAAAACTTGCTAACAACACGGTAATTATGGATAAAACTTGCTAACAACACGGTAATTATGGATAAAACTTGCTAACAACTCGGTAATTATTGATGAAACTTGCTAACAACTCGGTAATTATGGATAAAACTTGCTAACAACACGGTAATTATGGATAAAACTTGCTAACAACTCGGTAATTATGGATAAAACTTGCTAACAACTCGGTAATTATGGATAAAACTTGCTAACAACTCGGTAATTATGGATAAAACTTGCTAACAACTCGGTAATTATGGATAAAACTTGCTAACAACTCGGTAATTATGGATAAAACTTGCTAACAACACGGTAATTATGGATAAAACTTGCTAACAACACGGTAATTATGGATAAAACTTGCTAACAACTCGGTAATTATGGATAAAACTTGCTAACAACTCGGTAATTTTTGATAAAACTTGCTAACAACTCGGTAATTATAGATAAAACTTGCTAACAACTCGGTAATTATTGATAAAACTTGCTAACAACTCGGTAATTATGGATAAAACTTGCTAACAACTCGGTAAGTATTGATAAAACTTGCTAACAACTCGGTAATTATGGATAAAACTTGCTAACAACTCGGTAAGTATTGATAAAACTTGCTAACAACTCGGTAATTATGGATAAAACTTACTAACAACTCGGTAAGTATTGATAAAACTTGCTAACAACTCGGTAATTATGGATAAAACTTGCTAACAACTCGGTAAGTATTGATAAAACTTGCTAACAACTCGGTAATTATGGATAAAACTTGCTAACAACTCGGTAATTATGGATAAAACTTGCTAACAACTCGGTAATTATGGATAAAACTTGCTAACAACTCGGTAATTATGGATAAAACTTGCTAACAACACGGTAATTATGGATAAAACTTGCTAACAACTCGGTAATTATGGATAAAACTTGCTAACAACTCGGTAATTATGGATAAAACTTGCTAACAACTCGGTAATTATGGATAAAACTTGCTAACAACTCGGTAATTATGGATAAAACTTGCTAACAACTCGGTAATTATGGATAAAACTTGCTAACAACACGGTAATTATGGATAAAACTTGCTAACAACTCGGTAATTATTGATGAAACTTGCTAACAACTCGGTAATTATTGATGAAACTTGCTAACAACTCGGTAATTATAGATAAAACTTGCTAACAACTCGGTAATTATTGATAAAACTTGCTAACAACTCGGTAATTATGGATAAAACTTGCTAACAACTCGGTAATTATGGATAAAACTTGCTAACAACTCGGTAAGTATTGATAAAACTTGCTAACAACTCGGTAATTATGGATAAAACTTGCTAACAACTCGGTAAGTATTGATAAAACTTGCTAACAACTCGGTAATTATGGATAAAACTTACTAACAACTCGGTAAGTATTGATAAAACTTGCTAACAACTCGGTAATTATGGATAAAACTTGCTAACAACTCGGTAATTATGGATAAAACTTGCTAACAACTCGGTAATTATGGATAAAACTTGCTAACAACTCGGTAATTATGGATAAAACTTGCTAACAACTCGGTAATTATGGATAAAACTTGCTAACAACTCGGTAATTATTGCCATGAGTGGTGAACAACTCTGTAAATATTAACGAAACTGAAAATCAATTCAGTAAAAATCTATCACATTTTGTAAAAATAGCACAAATTCGGTTTTTGTTCGTTGCTTCTGAATTTCACCTCTTGTGACGTCGGGCAGATAGCAGACACGGTAGTTTATAATTGATACCTGGGTGTCAGTCACATAGAAACTGTTAGGAGGCACTGTTTCATAGCGTAAATGACTCGATTTATCACGCAGCATGTGCTATTCTAAGCGTCAATACTATTTTTGCTGTATCATTTGATTCGTCCCTTCCCATCTTCTCATATTTATTCTTCCCAAACATATTTAAAACTCCATCCATTTTCAACGTTGTTTTTTTCAGTGTTGTTTTATGTTTGTTTTTTTAAACTTTATATACGTGAACATTTTTATTTGATAGTCTTTCTTTATTGTCAATTCAGTTCCCAAATCAACTTTCCTTTTTTCGTTTTATATTATAATTTTCTTTTTATCTTTCCTACGCGTTCATCTTTATCGCCGTTCTTATCAGCACATTACTCAATCTTTATTGTTTTGCTTATATTATCTTAATGTTTAAGGAGAAATAATATTTTATGGTGACCAAGGGACAAGGTACAACTATTCTCTCTTCAACAAGAGACCAGGTACAACTATTTTTTCTTCACTAAGGGACCAGGTACAACTATTGTCTCTTCAGAAAGGGACCAGGTACAGCTATCCATCTTCACAAAAGGACCAGGTACAGCTATTCCCCCTTCACAAAGGGACCAGGTACAGTTATTCTTTCTTCACAAAGGGACCAGGTACAGCTATTCTCTCTTTACAAAGGGACCAGGTACAACTACTCTCTCTTCACAAAGGAACCAGGTACAACTACTCTCTCTTCACAAAGGAACCAGGTACAACTATTCTCTCTTCACTAATGAACTAGGTACAACTATTCTCTCTTCACTAATGAACTAAGTATAACTATTCTCTTCACTAATGAACTAAGTATAACTATTCTCTCTTCACTAATGAACTAAGTATAACTACTCTCTCTTCACTAAGGAACTAGGTACAACTATTCTCTCTTCACTAATGAACTAAGTATAACTATTCTCTTCACTAATGAACTAAGTATAACTATTCTCTCTTCACTAATGAACTAAGTATAACTTTTCTCTTCACTAATGAACTAAGTATAACTATTCTCTCTTCACTAATGAACTAAGTATAACTACTCTCTCTTCACTAAGGAACTATGTGCAACTATTATCTCTTCACTAAGGAACTAGGTACAAGTATTCTCTCTTCACTAAGGAACTTAGTATAACTATTCTCTCTTCAATGAGGAACTAGGTACAACTATTCTCTCTTCACTAAGGAACTAGGTACAACTATGCTCTCTTCACTAAGGAACTAGGTACAACTATTCTCTCTTCAATGAGGAACTAGGTACAACTATGCTCTCTTCACTAAGGAACTAGGTACAACTATGCTCTCTTCAATGAGGAACTAGGTACAACTATTCTCTCTTCACTAAGGAACTAGGTACAACTATGCTCTCTTCAATGAGGAACTAGGTACAACTATTCTCTCTTCACTAAGGAACTAGGTACAACTATTCTCTCTTCACTAAGGAACTAGGTACAACTATTCTCTCTTCACTAAGGAACTAGGTACAACTATTCTCTCTTCACTAAGGAACTAGGTACAACTATGCTCTCTTCACTAAGGAACTAGGCACAACTATGCTCTCTTCAATGAGGAACTAGGTACAACTATTCTCTCTTCACTAAGGAACTAGGTACAACTATTCTCTCTTCACTAAGGAACTAGGTACAACTATTCTCTCTTCACTAAGGAACTAGGTACAACTATTCTCTCTTCACTAAGGAACTAGGTACAACTATGCTCTCTTCACTAAGGAACTAGGCACAACTATTCTCTCTTCACTAAGGAACTAGGTACAACTATTCTCTCTTCACTGATGAACTAGGTACAACTATTCTCTCTTCACTAAGGAACTAAGTACAACTATTCTCTCTTCACTAAGGAACTAGGTACAACTATTCTCTCTTCACTGATGAACTAGGTACAACTATTCTCTCTTCACTGATGAACTAGGTACAACTATTCTCTGGTGATTCAGGGAGCGATATCGATTCTCGTTCTGTACTTGTTTCTGTACTTGTTTCTGTACTTGTTTCTGTTCTTGTTTCTGTACATCTAAAAAAGCCACTACAATTGGAAGGGAGGTAATCACTCCCGCTCTAAAAACATAGACCTTTAATTCTGACCACTAACACTTCATCTCTGACGACAGTATATGTTATGGAACTACCCGTTTTTCTTGTTATGCATTCTGTATTGCTTAACTGACATTTGCAATGTTATGATCCTATCTATGACACGAGAGCCAGTGATTACCTGTTTGTGAGAGTACAGGTAAGCATCATGTAAGTGTGTAACTTGACTTTTATCAAATCCTTGGGATATTTCACAAATATTCCTAAGCGGCGGGGAATTCTTTGAAACTACAAACACTGATCATATTTGTGTCACCTTGAAATGACGTTCGTTTCTATACTGTAGCCATTCACGAGCTCACACATTTTCGAGGAAAAAAAAACTACACAAAAATTATCAAAATAGAGATACGCGTTGATGCGAGTGCGTACGTGAAACCATTTGTTATTTCACACAGAGATTTTTTTGGTTCCCGTGTTTCAGTGCATATTTGTGTGCTCACATTTATCTTCCCTAACCTGGGTATTTTCGACAGTTTGACAGTAATATTCAGTTAGCAAAGAAACAAATGGAAACACTAAATCATGTTTCCAATTTTTGTTTCCTTTTAACTGCAAGAAACTACGAGGGAAGGTCGAAAAGTTGTGCACTTTAGTATGAAGGGGTCACAGCAATTTCTTGGAAATTTGTGTGAACTTTAGTCCTTCTCTGCGTATTCACCCTGCAAAGTGAAACACTTCTTCCATCTATTCTTCATCTTCCTAGTGCCCTGATTGTAGAACTCCTCCACCTGAGCCAGGACCCACTTCTCCACTTCAGTCCTGGACGTCAGAAAAGCGACATCCACAATGCGGATTCTTCGTGTTTAGGAAAATAGAAGCCACTAGGTATCGTCATGTAAGACTGGTGAATGTGTCATGAGAGGGAGTCACTAGGTGTCGTCATGTAAGACTGGTGAATGTGCCATGAGAAGGAGGCCACTAGGTGTCGTCATGTAAGACTGGTGAATGTGCCATGTGAGGGGGCCACTAGGTGTCGTCATGTTAGACTGGTGAATGTGCCATGATTTCATACCTGAACGTTTTTTTCACGCTTAGGACTTGGTTATTGAACTTGAGATGCGATTCTAGACCCAGACGGAGAAGTTGGAGTTCTACAATCAGGGCGTCAGGAAGGCGAAAAATAGACGGAAAAAAGTGTATCTCCTTGCAAGTTGAACACATAGAGAAGGATTACAGTTCAAACTAATTTCAAGGTATGTGGCTAGACTCCTTCATACTAAAGTGCATCCCTGTGAGACATGGACAGTGTATACCTGACATATCAGCCAGCCCAGTCTTCTTCACTTGAGCTGTAGGCGAAGGTTGCCCAGGATCAGGTGGCAGGACACAGTTTCGAACTCTGAAATTCTTAGCAATACCAACAAGTAGAACTTCCAGATTCTTCTGAAATTGGCTCAGCTAAGCTGGGCGGACTTGTTTGTGCGTGTCAGATGGGAGAACCCCCAAGCAGCTGCTATACTGTCAGCTCACACCAGGCAGGCGATCAACAGGAAGGCTGGAGGATCGCAACAGAGACTCTTTAAAAGCATGCCTCAAAGACATCACTACTGATCTCACCTCATGGGAAATGCTTGCCCAAGACCGTATCACCTGGCGAGCTAGTATCACCGCAGGTGCTCAGATCGCAGACAGTAAAGCCGTCGTGGAGGCTCAGCGAAAGCGTGCTGTCGGATAAAAAAAAATACTCACAATGATTCCACAACCGGCTACCCGCATGTGTGTTCTGAATGTGGCAGGGTGTGCCGTTCCAGGATTGGTCTTTACAGCTATCAGATAACACATCACGCAGCAATAGTCTCATGATGTCGCTCTCTTTGCTTGCGATGGGCAACTATTATTATGATTACTAGTGTACAACTTTTCGACCACCCCTGGTAAAGATCTGCATTAAGGCATTGGGCGTCCTTGTCTGTTTATAACTGGCTGTATCTATGTAGGGTATTCGGAAATCCAGACAGACGAACGGCTATATCTGATGAATAAGTAACGGAGAGACTATTGTTTTCCTAAGCTTCCTGGACCCGAATTCTTCAATCTGGACAGATGTTCTCTGGTAGCCACACGTTATGGTTCATTTTATATCCCAGAGTGTACTGAAGAAGGTTAGTCATATATTCGCTCGCTGTAGTGCAGGGATAGACTTCTCACAAAGGCTCACCACAACATGGGTTTGAGTGCAAATCATTTGATGCTGACCAAGTTACTGTAACACAGGATGCTGCTGGTGTACAACGTGGATATGGAGTGGATTACCTAAGGTGGGTTCCTGGCCAGCATGTTGCACCTGTCCTAGACATAAGGTGGGTTTCTGGCCAGCATGTTGCACCTGTCCTTGACTTAAGGTGGGTTTCTGGCCAGCATGTTGCACCTGTCCTTGACCTAAGGTGGGTTTCTGGCCAGCATGTTGCACCTGTCCTTGACTTAAGGTGGGTTTCTGGCTAGCATGTTGCACCTGTCCTTGACTTAAGGTGGGTTTCTGGCCAGCATGTTGCACCTGTCCTTGACTTAAGGTGGGTTTCTGGCCAGCATGTTGCACCTGTCCTTGACTTAAGGTGGGTTTCTGGCCAGCATGTTGCACCTGTCCTTGACTTAAGGTGGGTTTCTGGCCAGCATGTTGCACCTGTCCTTGACCTAAGGTGGGTTCCTAGTCAGAATATTGCACATATTCATGACCTGAGGTGTATCCCTGGCCAGCATGTTGTACCTATCCCTAAATTAACGTGAGGTCCTGATCATTACTTTGCACCTATGCTTGACATAAAGTGACGTCCTGGCTCGCATGTTATGTCTACACCTGACACAAACGCCTTGACACTCACAATTTTATAAAAGTGTACTCAATGATTTGTCAGTCAAGTAAAAAAGCAGCTCCACTGAATGTATCCACTAACATCCAGTCTTTAAACTTGGTTGAGTCTACATACTTTCTTCTCCGGTCTATTCAGGGATACTGTATCCACGTGATCACGACATTGGCAGCGTCGGCAGCTAGGCTGTTACCCTTTTAGTTTTGAAATTGACAAGATTTAACAGCATTCTGGCTTTCGCTGTTTGACAGCATTCACGGTGAAATACACGAGTCATGTTTATTTATGTCTTCTTCCAACAGTCTGAATGAATTCCAGCCAAAAGCTAATGCGTTCTGGTTTAAACAATGTGAGCAGGCAGGTGAGAGATGTCGGCACATAGTGGTGAGAAACGGTTGCTTAGACATTTACAAAGTAGAAATTATTTATCAGAAAGATTACGGAATAGCTAAATTCTAACAGTAACCCCTCCCCCGAGTCCCCTACCCCAAACTTAAATAAATAACAAAATAATTAAATAGGTGATAGGTTCTTAACATGTACTGCCGTCGGTGATAAGGTGTTAGGAACGGTATATTACTTGGTGTTAATTAATTGGAACCTTGGGGGAGGGGGGGGGGAACCAGTTCTCTTTCCCTCTGAATGGCCTTTCATTACAGCAAGTCAGGTAGCCATTTACAGTTGTACTGGAAACGAGGTTGACCCAGAGTGAATACACAGAACAATTATCAGAAAGCGTGCAACCACTGGGTTAGGGCGCAAGACGTTTTCTACAATATGGTTGGTTTGGGGTTTGCAGGGTTGGGGGGGGGGGGGGGGAAGAGTCGTAAAAGTATTCTAAATTCTGTTTTTCTTTCATATTTTTCGGCGTTAAACGCTTGGTTCAAATCACTTTGCATCCGTATAGGTCGCTATAAAATGTATTTTCATGCGACATACTAACAGCGCGTGACGTTTCATCAAACAAAATAGAAACAGGCTTCTTTTTTCATTTCATTGGGGATCACAAATCACGAAGCCAGTAGCTTCGATAAACTCATGTTGTACATTTTTTGAGAGGTCACTAAAAACATCGTAGTAGCTAAGATTGTTATTGAGATTGTGAGCATTAAAGAATCTAATATAGCAATACTGCTGACAGAAAGTGACTAATAATTGCAGCAATTTTGTGACAATCAAAGACAAAGGCCGCCGCCGTTCATCGTAGACGATGATGACATAATTAATTTTGCTAGCGCTATTTTTAGTAAGGATTAACTGCACTACCTTTTATCCTCACGCTCTCGTCTCGTGCCATCCGACCCCAGTGGCAAGTCAAGGACAAGACGACTAGGGGGTGACTACGAGATGCAGGGGACTCCGCATCAAGCACCCGTAAAAAAAAAGACAAGAGTCCGGAGTTGAACCCACACCACCTGATCACGAGGCCGACGGCTTAACCACTTCGTCACGGATTCTTGGGACAATATACCTGTGTATATTGTCAAGAATCAAGAGTTTGGATTGGACATAAACATAAAGAAAACAAAGACTATGATTCTTAGGGAAAGGGGGAAAAAAATCATGTATGCAGATACAAATAATAGCATTTTAATTCTCAAGGAACTTTGCAGTCATAGCGCAATTACCCCCATTCTGGGCAAAGTCTGTCTTGTTTAGACCGCAAAAAGAAAGTTCCTGCTAACATAACAGGTAAACAATGCTTATTAGTGATTCCAGAACTTCTGAGTTTTTGTTTTAACGTTTTCTTTTCGATTGACAATCTCTATGTGGCGTTAATGATTGACTTGAGATGTGTAGTGTACACACAGAACAAAGAGCAGCAAAGATGGCGTCGTACCGGCTGTGGGTCTACATTGCTCTGGTCTTTCAGTTCATTATGGATGCCGCCAGGCCACGGATTTGCCGGAAATTCCCACTAGTCGAAGACTTGTACTTGTGTTCACCGAAACATGTCGTTGTTTTCCATTTGTACTAATTAATTCGTTCATTTGTGTGTGTTTTCCCTCTGGACATCGGTTATATGAGGTAATACTACAGTTAAACACGTGTCGTGATTTCATCAATATCTAGTGCACACGGCTGAACTTCACGAGATTGGTGCCCTTCGCCCTTGCTGCAGACAGCGTCGGTTTTGATGTGGCTGTGAAATTTATACACAACTATAATCTTCTTCTTCTTCTTCTTCGTCTTCTTCTTCTTCTTCTTCTTCTTCTTCTTCTTCTTCTTCTTCTTCTTCTTCTTCTTCTTCTTCTTCTTCTTCTTCTTCTTCTTCTTCTTCTTCTTCTTCTTCTTCTTCTTCTTCTTCGTACTCTGTCAGACGTCAACTTGGATTTGTTCGAAGAAAGCAGCTGTCATCCTGAGGCTGTTGACACTGCCATATAGCAGTGGTCTGGGGTGGAATAGGCGCGCCTCCGCCAGTAGAAATTAGTGAAGCAAACATATAAAATAAAATAAAAAATAGAAAAATCGGGAATTAGCCAAGGTTGGTATTTGTCCCAACTATACACTTGACTGCGCGTATGTGTCGGTCGATTCCGTTATACGCTTATTACTTCTTCTTCTTCTTCTTCATCGTACGATGAAGAAGAAGAAGATACGCTTATTACGACTTCAATGATTTGTTCCGTGTCCGTATTCCATGACTCGTTGTCCGTGTCTGCTGTTATCAGGTTAAGGAAGCACGACTTTTACGATTCCGTGGAACACGATTTTACAGACGCTATCTGCCAGATAAACCTCGCCTGATAAAGTTTTGATCTTAATTGTCTTTGACAGATCAGATAGGAAGGTTACACACCTGCAGACCAGACCGAGCTTAGACTCTCATGTTGAGCCGCCGCCCCCAACAGCGCTTACGTCATCTGTGACTAGACAGGTCTGTGCCAACAATTCCTACTCATGTGCCCGACTTTAGACCACCTTGTTAAAATGTTGTGAAGAATGGTGAATTCTGTAAAATATTGGTAAAACTGGCGAATAACTCGGTAAATATTGTTGAAACCGGCTAATAACTCGGTAAATATTGTTCAAACCGGCTAACAACTCGGTAATTTTTGATAAAACTTACTAACAACTCGGTAATTATAGATAAAACTTGCTAACAACTCGGTAATTATGGATAAAACTTGCTAACAACTCGGTAATTATTGATAAAACTTGCTAACAACTCGGTAATTATGGATAAAACTTGCTAACAACTCGGTAAGTATTGATAAAACTTGCTAACAACTCGGTAATTATGGATAAAACTTGCTAACAACTCGGTAATTATGGATAAAACTTGCTAACAACTCGGTAATTATTACCAAGAGTGGTGAACAACTCTGTAAATATTAACGAAATTGATAATCAATTCAGTAAAAATCTATCACATTTTGTAAAAATAGCACAAATTCGGTTTTTGTTCCTTGCTTCTGAATTTCACCTCTTGTGACGTCGGGCAGATAGCAGACACGGTAGTTTATAATTGATACCTGGGTGTCAGTCACATAGAAACTGTTAGGAGGCACTGTTTCATAGCGTAAATGACTCGATTTATCACGCAGCATGTGCCATTCTAAGCGTCAATACTATTTTTGCTGTATCATTTGATTCGTCCCTTCCCATCTTCTCATATTTATTCTTCCCAAACATATTTAAAACTCCATCCATTTTCAACGTTGTTTTTTTCAGTGTTGTTTTATGTTTGTTTTTTTAAACTTTATATACGTGAACATTTTTATTTGATAGTCTTTCTTTATTGTCAATTCAGTTCCCAAATCAACTTTCCTTTTTTCTTTTTAAATTATAATTTTCTTTTTATCTTTCCTACGCGTTCATCTTTATCGCCGTTCTTATCAGCACATTACTCAATCTTTATTGTTTTGCTTATATTATCTTAATGTTTAAGGAGAAATAATATTTTATGGTGACCAAGGGACAAGGTACAACTATTCTCTCTTCAACAAGAGACCAGGTACAACTATTTTTTCTTCACTAAGGGACCAGGTACAACTATTGTCTCTTCAGACAGGGACCAGGTACAGCTATCCATCTTCACAAAAGGACCAGGTACAGCTATTCCCCCTTCGCAAAGGGACCAGGTACAGTTATTCTTTCTTCACAAAGGGACCAGGTACAACTACTCTCTCTTCACAAAGGAACCAGGTACAACTACTCTCTCTTCACAAAGGAACCAGGTACAATTATTCTCTCTTCACTAATGAACTAGGTACAACTACTCTCTCTTCACTAAGGAACTAGGTACAACTATTCTCTCTTCACTAATGAACTAAGTATAACTATTCTCTTCACTAATGAACTAAGTATAACTATTCTCTCTTCACTAATGAACTAAGTATAACTACTCTCTCTTCACTAAGGAACTAGGTACAACTATTCTCTCTTCACTAATGAACTAAGTATAACTATTCTCTCTTCACTAATGAACTAAGTATAACTATTCTCTTCACTAATGAACTAAGTATAACTATTCTCTTTTCACTAATGAACTAAGTATAACTATTCTCTTCACTAATGAACTAAGTATAACTATTCTCTCTTCACTAATGAACTAAGTATAACTACTCTCTCTTCACTAAGGAACTAGGTGCAACTATTATCTCTTCACTAAGGAACTAGGTACAACTATTCTCTCTTCACTAAGGAACTTAGTATAACTATTCTCTCTTCAATGAGGAACTAGGTACAACTATTCTCTCTTCACCAAGGAACTAGGTACAACTATGCTCTCTTCAATGAGGAACTAGGTACAACTATTCTCTCTTCACCAAGGAACTAGGAACAACTATGCTCTCTTCAATGAGGAACTAGGTACAACTATTCTCTCTTCACCAAGGAACTAGGTACAACTATGCTCTCTTCAATGAGGAACTAGGTACAACTATTCTCTCTTCACTAAGGAACTAGGTACAACTATTCCCTCTTCACTAAGGAACTAGGTACAACTATTCTCTCTTCACTGATGAACTAGGTACAACTATTCTCTCTTCACTGATGAACTAGGTACAACTATTCTCTGGTGATTCAGGGAGCGATTTCGATTCTCGTTCTGTACTTGTTTCTGTACTTGTTTCTGTACTTGTTTCTGTTCTTGTTTCTGTTCTTGTTTCTGTACATCTAAAAAAGCCACTACAATTGGAAGGGAGGTAATCACTCCCGCTCTAAAAACATAGACCTTTAATTCTGACCACTAACACTTCATCTCTGACGACAGTATATGTTATGGAACTACCCGTTTTTCTTGTTATGCATTCTGTATTGCTTAACTGACATTTGCAATGTTATGATCCTATCTATGACACGAGAGCCAGTGATTACCTGTTTGTGAGAGTACAGGTAAGCATCATGTAAGTGTGTAACTTGACTTTTATCAAATCCTTGGGATATTTCACAAATATTCCTAAGCGGCGCGGAATTCTTAGAAACTACAAACACTGATCATATTTGTGTCACCTTGAAATGACGTTCGTTTCTATACTGTAGCCATTCACGAGCTCACACATTTTCGAGAAAAAAAAACTACACAAAAATTATCAAAATAGAGATACGCGTTGATGCGAGTGCGTACGTGAAACCATTTGTTATTTCACACAGAGATTTTTTTGGTTCCCGTGTTTCAGTGCATATTTGTGTGCTCACATTTATCTTCCCTAACCTGTGTATTTTCGACAGTTTGACAGTAATATTCAGTTAGCAAAGAAACAAATGGAAACACTAAATCATTTTTCCAATTTTTGTTTCCTTTTAACTGCAAGAAACTACGAGGGAAGGTCGAAAAGTTGTGCACTTTAGTATGAAGGGGTCAAAGCAATTTCTTGGAAATTTGTGTGAACTTTAGTCCTTCTCTGCGTATTCACCCCGCAAAGTGAAACACTTCTCCCATCTATTCATCTTCCTAGTGCCCTGATTGTAGAACTCCTCCACCTGAGCCAGGACCCACGTCTCCACTTCAGTCCTGGACGTCAGAAAAGCGACATCCACAATGCGGATTCTTCGTGTTTAGGAAAATAGAAGCCACTAGGTATCGTCATGTAAGACTGGTGAATGTGCCATGAGAAGGAGGACACTAGGTGTCGTCATGTAAGACTGGTGAATGTGCCATGAGAGGGAGTGACTAGGTGTTGTCATGTAAGACTGGTGAATGTGCCATGAGAAGGAGTCACTAGGTGTCGTCATGTAAGACTGGTGAATGTGCCATGAGAGGGGGCCACTAGGTGTCGTCATGTAAGACTGGTGAATGTGCCATGAGAGGGAGTCACTAGGTGTCGTCATGTAAGACTGGTGAATGTGCCATGAGAGGGAGGCTACTAAGTGTCGTCATGTAAGACTGGTGAATGTGCCATGAGAAGGAGGCCACTAGGGGTCGTCATGTAAGACTGGTGAATGTGCCATGAGAGGGAGTGACTAGGTGTTGTCATGTAAGACTGGTGAATGTGCCATGAGAAGGAGTCACTAGGTGTCGTCATGTAAGACTGGTGAATGTGCCATGTGAGGGGGCCACTAGGTGTCGTCATGTTAGACTGGTGAATGTGCCATGTGAGGGGGCCACTAGGTGTCGTCATGTTAGACTGGTGAATGTGCCATGAGAAGGGGTCACTAGGTGTCGTCATGTAAGACTGGTGAATGTGCCATGATTTCATACCTGAACGTTTTTTTCACGCTTAAGACTTGGTTATTGAACTTGAGATGCGATTCTAGACCCAGACGGAGAAGTTGGAGTTCTACAATCAGGGCGTCAGGAAGGCGAAAAATAGACGGAAAAAAGTGTATCTCCTTGCAAGTTGAACACATAGAGAAGGATTACAGTTCAAACTAATTTCAAGGTATGTGGCTAGACTCCTTCATACTAAAGTGCATCCCTGTGAGACATGGACAGTGTATACCTGACATATCAGCCAGCCCAGTCTTCTTCACTTGAGCTGTAGGCGAAGGTTGCCCAGGATCAGGTGGCAGGACACAGTTTCGAACTCTGAAATTCTTAGCAATACCAACAAGTAGAACTTCCAGATTCTTCTGAAATTGGCTCAGCTAAGCTGGGCGGACTTGTTTGTGCGTGTCAGATGGGAGAACCCCCAAGCAGCTGGTATACTGTCAGCTCACACCAGGCAGGCGATCAACAGGAAGGCTGGAGGATCGCAACAGAGACTCTTTAAAAGCATGCCTCAAAGACATCACTACTGATCTCACCTCATGGGAAATGCTTGCCCACGACCGTATCACCTGGCGAGCTAGTATCACCGCAGGTGCTCAGATCGCAGACAGTAAAGCCGTCGTGGAGGCTCAGCGAAAGCGTGCTGTCGGATTAAAAAAAATACTCACAATGATTCCACAACCGGCTACCCGCATGTGTGTTCTGAATGTGGCAGGGTGTGCCGTTCCAGGATTGGTCTTTACAGCTATCAGATAACACATCACGCAGCAATAGTCTGATGATGTCGCTATCTTTGCTTGCGATGGGCAACTATTATTATGATTACTAGTGTACAACTTTTCGACCACCCCTGGTAAAGATCTGCATTAAGGCATTGGGCGTCCTTGTCTGTTTATAACTGGCTGTATCTATGTAGGGTATTCGGAAATCCAGACAGACGAACGGCTATATCTGATGAATAAGTAACGGAGAGACTATTGTTTTCCGAAGCTTCCTGGACCCGAATTCTTCAATCTGGACAGATGTTCTCTGGTAGCCACACGTTATGGTTCATTTTATATCCCAGAGTGTACTGAAGAAGGTTAGTCATATATTCGCTCGCTGTAGTGCAGGGATAGACTTCTCACAAAGGCTCACCACAACATGGGTTTGAGTGCAAATCATTTGATGCTGACCAAGTTACTGTAACACAGGATGCTGCTGGTGTATAACGTGGATATGGAGTGGATTACCTAAGGTGGGTTCCTGGCCAGCATGTTGCACCTGTCCTAGACATAAGGTGGGTTCCTGGCCAGCATGTTGCACCTGTCCTTGACCTAAGGTGGGTTCCTGGCCAGCATGTTGCACCTGTCCTAGACATAAGGTGGGTTTCTGGCCAGCATGTTGCACCTGTCCTTGACCTAAGGTGGGTTTCTGGCCAGCATGTTGCACCTGTCCTTGACTTAAGGTGGGTTCCTGGCCAGCATGTTGCACCTGTCCTTGACCTAAGGTGGGTTCCTGGCCAGCATGTTGCACCTGTCCTAGACATAAGGTGGGTTTCTGGCCAGCATGTTGCACCTGTCCTTGACCTAAGGTGGGTTCCTGGCCAGCATGTTGCACCTGTCCTAGACATAAGGTGGGTTCCTGGCCAGCATGTTGCACCTGTCCTTGACCTAAGGTGGGTTTCTGGCCAGCATGTTGCACCTGTCCTTGACTTAAGGTGGGTTTCTGGCCAGCATGTTGCACCTGTCCTTGACTTAAGGTGGGTTCCTGGCCAGCATGTTGCACCTGTCCATGATCTAAGGTGGGTTTCTGGCTAGCATGTTGCACCTGTCCTTGACCTAAGGTGGGTTTCTGGCCAGCATGTTGCACCTGTCCTTGACCTAAGGTGGGTTCCTGGCCAGCGTGTTGCACCTGTCCTTGATCTAAGGTGGGTTCCTGGCCAGCATGTTGCACCTGTCCATGACCTAAGGTGGGTTCCTAGTCAGAATATTGCACATATTCATGACCTGAGGTGTATCCCTGGCCAGCATGTTGTACCTATCCCTAAATTAACGTGAGGTCCTGATCATTACTTTGCACCTATGCTTGACATAAAGTGACGTCCTGGCTCGCATGTTATGTCTACACCTGACACAAACGCCTTGACACTCACAATTTTATAAAAGTGTACTCAATGATTTGTCAGTCAAGTAAAAAAGCAGCTCGACTGAATGTATCCACTAACATCCAGTCTTTAAACTTGGTTGAGTCTACATACTTTCTTCTCCGGTCTATTCAGGGATACTGTATCCACGTGATCACGACATTGGCAGCGTCGGCAGCTAGGCTGTTACCCTTTTAGTTTTGAAATTGACAAGATTTTACAGCATTCTGGCTTTCGCTGTTTGACAGCATTCACGGTGAAATACACGAGTCATGTTTATTTATGTCTTCTTCCAACAGTCTGAATGAATTCCAGCCAAAAGCTAATGCGTTCTGGTTTAAACAATGTGAGCAGGCAGGTGAGAGATGTCGGCACATAGTGGTGAGAAACGGTTGCTTAGACATTTACAAAGTAGAAATTATTTATCAGAAAGATTACGGAATAGCTGAATTCTAACAGTAACCCCTCCCCCGAGTCCCCTACCCCAAACTTAAATAAATAACAAAATAATTAAATTGGTGATAGGTTCTTATCATGTACTGCCGTCGGTGATGAGGTGTTAGGAACGGTATATTACTTGGTGTTAATTAATTGGAACCTTGGGGGAGGGGGGGGGGACCAGTTCTCTTTCCCTCTGAATGGCATTTCATTACAGCAAGTCAGGTAGCCATTTACAGTTGTACTGGAAACGAGGTTGACCCAGAGTGAATACACAGAACAATCATCAGAAAGCGTGCAACCACTGGGTTAGGGCGCAAGACGTTTTCTACAATATGGTTGGTTTGGGGTTTGCAGGGTTGGGGGGGGGGGGGGGGGGGGAAAGAGTCGTAAAAGTATTCTAAATTCTGTTTTTCTTTCATATTTTTCGGCGTTAAACGCTTGGTTCAAATCACTTTGCATCCGTATAGGTCGCTATAAAATGTATTTTCATGCGACATACTAACAGCGCGTGACGTTTCATCAAACAAAATAGAAACAGGCTTCTTATTTCATTTCATTGGGGATCACAAATCACGAAGCCAGTAGCTTCGATAAACTCATGTTGTACATTTTTTGAGAGGTCACTAAAAACATCGCAGTAGCTAAGATTGTTATTGAGATTGTGAGCATTAAAGAATCTAATATTGCAATACTGCTGACAAAAAGTGACTAATAATTGCAGCAATTTTGTGACAATCAAAGACAAAGGCCGCGGCCGTTCATCGTAGACGATGATGACATAACTAATTTTGCTAGCGCTATTTTTAGTAAGGATTAACTGTACTACCTTTTATCCTCACGCTCTCGTCTCGTGCCATCCGACCCCAGTGGCAAGTCAAGGACAAGACGACTAGGGGGTGACTACGAGATGCAGGGGACTCCGCATCAAGCACCCGTAAAAAAAAAGACAAGAGTCCGGAGTTGAACCCACACTACCTGATCACGAGGCCGACGGCTTAACCACTTCGTCACGGATTCTTGGGACAATATACCTGTGTATATTGTCAAGAATCAAGAGTTTGGATTGGACATAAACATAAAGAAAACAAAGACTATGATTCTTAGGGAAAGGGGGAAAAAACCATGTATGCAGATACAAATAATAGCATTTTAATTCTCAAGGAACTTTGCAGTCATAGAGCAATTACCCCCATTCTGGGCAAAGTCTGTCTTGTTTAGACCGCAAAAAGAAAGTTCCTGCTAACATAACAGGTAAACAATGCTTATTAGTGATTCCAGAACTTCTGAGTTTTTGTTTTAACGTTTTCTTTTCGATTGACAATCCCTATGTGGCGTTGATGATTGACTTGAGATGTGTAGTGTACACACAGAAAAAAGAGCAGCAAAGATGGCGTCGTACCGGCTGCGGGTCTACATTGCTCTGGTCTTTCAGTTCATTATGGATGCCGCCAGGCCACGGATTTGCCGGAAATTCCCACTAGTCGAAGACTTGTACTTGTGTTCACCGAAACATGTCGTTGTTTTCCATTTGTACTAATTAATTCGTTCATTTGTGTGTGTTTTCCCTCTGGACATTGGTTATATGAGGTAATACTACAGTTAAACACGTGTCGTGATTTCATCAATATCTAGTGCACACGGCTGAACTTCACGAGATTGGTGCCCTTCGCCCTTGCTGCAGACAGCGTCGGTTTTGATGTGGCTGTGAAATTTATACACAACTATAATCTTCTTCTTCTTCTTCTTCTTCTTCTTCTTCTTCGTCTTCTTCTTCTTCTTCTTCTTCTTCTTCTTCTTCTTCTTCTTCTTCTTCTTCTTCTTCGTACGCTGTCAGACGTCAACTTGGATTTGTTCGAAGAAAGCAGCTGTCATCCTGAGGCTGTTGACACTGCCATATAGCTTGTCTAGTGTTGCCACTGGTGATGGCCACATATGCTTTCTCTGGTCCTCGTATGTCGGGCAGTTTTGCAGCAAATGTTCAGCGATCATTTTCCCGGTACCACAAGTGCATTCGTCAGTGCCACCTATCTTCAGTTTATTGAATAGATGGTACCTTAGTCTGTTGTGGCCTGTGCGGAGTCTGAAGACCACGACCTCTCTCTTCTGCTCAACTGGTAATAGGCATCCTTTTTTGTGTAGCCAGTATGCTCTGTTTCCCATTTGGCCATGTATCTGGCCCTAAAAAACCTTCTGGACTCTTCGCATGTCACACTAGAATCTGGCTGATACACGACTATAATGAACTAGAACATGGCACGGGAGAGATGCCCAACACACGCTGAGTGATGTCCCTACCACCTCTTGTGGTAATGGAAAAGGCACGACACACAACTGTAAATGTCATTCCATTCGGCTGCCTTGCGGGAGACCTGTTCGCGGAAAAGGCATCGTGATTAAACCCTGAGGAAAAGTCTGCGTCCTGTGCTCTCCCCAGTCGTCTCGACAAAATTTTGCCACTGGCCAAGGGTAACCCAGGAGAGTAAGGTTCACAAAAGAAGCAGTTCCTTCCTCACTTTAATTCAAATCAGCGCGCAAGTCACCCATTTTAGAAGACACATCAAGAGAAAAGACTGTCCACACGGCTGAACACAGAGAGTGGTCTTCCTCACACGTGATAGACGAACATCACATCCAGATATGCATGCACACGTGTCCAACTGAAACCTTTCCGTTTTGTAGAATTTTGTAGAAGTTTTTTAAGTTTCATAGCCACTTGTGTTCCATACACTTTTCTCGACATACACTAACATACACGACCAACAAAAGAACTCGTTACATGCACGACCAACAGAAGAACTCACTAACATGCACGACCAACAGAAGAACCCACTAACATGCACGACCAACAGAAAAACTCACTAACATGCACGACCAACAGAAAAACTCACTAACATGCACGACCAACAGAATCACTCACTAACATGCACGACCAACAGAAAAACTCACAAACATGCACGACCAACAGAGGAGCTTATAATATGCACGACTAACAGAAGAACGCACTAACATGCACGACCAACAGAAGAACTCGCAAACATGCACGACCAACAGAGGAACTTATAACATAAACGACCAACAGAAGAACTCACTAACATGCACGACCAACAGAAGAACTCACTAACATGCACGACCAACAGAAGCACTCACAAACATGCACGACCAACAGAAGAACTCACTAACATGCACGACCAACAGAAGCACTCACAAACATGCACGACCAACAGAAGAACTCACTAACATAAACGACCAACAGAAGAACTCACTAACATGCACGACCAACAGAAGAACTCACTTGCAGTAATACAATGGCAGACACATAAACTCAAGTTGTGTGAAAAAAGTATATTCTTGCATCCATTATCGAACATACGTTGTGGCTGATGAAGTGGTCAAACTGGCTTGCACAATCTCACTTTTAAAGTCTTCTATACTGGAAGCAGACCTTACCCACAGTCTTCACGACCCCAACTCTAGACTACCCCCACTCCTCAACTACCCCAAACCTCGAAATACCTCCACTCCCCATTCCCCCACTCCTCCATTACACCCACTCACCATTACCCCCACTCACCATTACTCCCTCTCACCCTTACCCCCACTCACCATTACCCCCACTCACCATTACCCCCACTCACCATTACTCCCTCTCACCATTACCCCCACTCACCATTACTCCCACTCACCATTACCCCCACTCACCATTACCCCCACTCACCATTACCCACACTCCCCATTTCCCCCACTCCCCACTACCTCCACTCCATATTACCCCACTCCACATCAGCTGTACTTACCATTACCGCCACTACCCATTACCTCCACTACTCTCACTACCCACTCCCCACTCCCCACTGCCCACACTCCCCACTACCCACACTCCCCACTCCCCACTACCCACACCCCCCACTACCCACACTCCCCACTCCCCACTCCCCACTACCCACTCCCCACTACCCACTCCCCACTCCCCACTACCCACTCCCCACTACCCACTCTCCCCACTACCCACTCCCCACTACCCACTCCCCACTACCCACTCTCCCCACTACCCACTCCCCACTACCCACACTCCCCACTCCCCACTACCCCCACTACCCACTCCCCACTACCCACACTCCCCACTACCCACTCCCCACTACCCACACTCCCCACTACCCACTCCCCACTACCCACTCCCCACTACCCACACTCCCCACTACCCACACTCCCCACTACCCACTCCCCACTACCCACTCCCCACTACCCACTCCCCACTACCCACTCCCCACTACCCACTCTCCCCACTACCCACTCCCCACTACCCACACTCCCCACTCCCCACTACCCCCACTACCCACTCCCCACTACCCACACTCCCCACTACCCACTCCCCACTACCCACACTCCCCACTACCCACTCCCCACTACCCACTCCCCACTACCCACACTCCCCACTACCCACTACCCACACTCCCCACTACCCACACTCCCCACTACCCACACTCCCCACTACCCACACTCCCCACTACCCACTCCCCACTACCCACACTCCCCACTACCCACTACCCACACTCCCCACTACCCACTACCCACACTCCCCACTACCCACACTCCCCACTACCAACACTCCCCACTACCCACTCCCCACTACCCACACTCCCCACTACCCACACTCCCCACTACCCACTCCCCACTACCCACACTCCCCACTACCCACTACCCACACTCCCCACTACCCACACTCCCCACTACCCACACTCCCCACTACCCACTCCCCACTACCCACACTCCCCACTACCCACACTCCCCACTACCCACACTCCCCACTACCCACACTCCCCACTACCCACTCCCCACTCCCCACACTCCCCACTACCCACACTCCCCACTACCCACTCCCCACTACCCACACTCCCCACTACCCACACTCCCCACTACCCACACTCCCCACTACCCACACTCCCCACTACCCACTCCCCACTCCCCACACTCCCCACGGTGAATGTAAACACATATGCTTATCTAAAAACCAAACTGTCACAAAGATCTATTTCTCCACCAAAACTGTTACTACGCATGCGCCAATAATAGATAACCAAGCAAACATAATCTTTGTTCCCTCGACCCTGCAGCGAGAATAAGATCCAATCTCCTTCCTATTCCTTTGATTAGGCGCTCAAGCCCCCTCACACTCAGACCATACATTGTTGGTCATTTCACGATGTGACAGCAGATCTTCTGGACTTGTTCCATCCTCTTTTCTCCAGCAATCCCGTTTAAGGGCGAGACACAGTCATAGTGTAAGAAATAGTTACTTGTATGCTCCCGATAAAGACCCGTAGAGTAGGAATAACAATAAACTCAACAAAGACTTCGAAAGTGTATTATTTCACGAATGCAAAAATCTTCATGAGTTTAACAAAACTACGACTTTTATCTCAATGTTGGGGTAGTCGAGGGGTTTTAATGGCTGCGGACTACAGGCCAGTTCGCCACTGCTGTCGTCACGTCGTGTGCTGGTTATGTTTGTTTATTTCTTCCCCCCCCCCCCCCCCACAGCAAAAAGCAAAACAGCATATACATTACTGGGGATTCGATCCGCTGCCCTTATTGTCAGCAGACAGGTATTGAAACAATTCGGTTACGTGCTTTAGAAAAGGAAACGGCGCTGACTCGTTTGCTATGGTAAGGCAAGCAGTGTGTTGACTCGGTTGCTATGGGAAGGCAAGTGGTGTTTTCAATGCTTGCATGGCCTGACCCTTCCTGATATCTAGTAGCGAAGTGTGATGATAGTTTGAGGGTAAGCTGAGTCATGAACATGAAGGGGCACATTTAACGATGTCGGACAAATGTTGAAAAGTACTTCGTGTTTATGTTGAATGAGGTAGATGAAACCCTTGCTGTGGACGTACTTCTGCACAGTCGTCTACGATTTCTTGTAAATCAGTTATAAACGTCTTTGTTTCATTTCTGAACAAAAATATCTATCACCCTTTCCTTTAACGCGTGATCTTGAGCGCATTTACAAGAACGTTTCTTTTCTTTTGAAATAGTAGCCAGATTTGATAGTCTATAATTGGTGACATCATTACGTAGATGTGTTTTCATTATTGTCAATGTACTCATTGGACGTTCTACAGTAGCTGGGCTCACTGGAACACTGAGAATCAGTTGGAGCAGCTGGCCAGTCTATCCATACACTCTTTGGAGGTCATATAGAATTAAATCCAATAATTCAAAGCAAGATTTGGCTTTGTCTTCTGAGCTGTAAATATTTACCAGTTCATCGTGTAGTGCTACAAAGTTTAACACCTCAGGGTATGTGTTTTTAAGGTTGTGAAATTGACTGCCAGAAAAATATTTGTTGAACTGTAAATTTAGCATAGTTTAAGAGTTTAACAAATGCAAGTTCGTCAAAGTTGACGAATCGTTCCTCTAACTGAACCATGATGGAGTCAAGAATTTCAAATACAACGCGTGTGTTCAACAAGCCGCTGTGGCTGGAAGTTTGCCTGAAAGTTGTTCTTCAACACCATTCTCTCATGAAGGCATTCTAGGAAATCTTTTCTGAACGTGGAGATGAAATGATTGATTTGACAATCCGTATTTCATTGATGATTGATTTGACAATCAGTATTTCATTGATGATTGATTTGACAATCCGTATTTCATTGATTTATACGGTTACATGTTGTGCGAGCCAAGTTTGGTAAATGCTGAACAAATGTTCGGTGAGGACACACATTCTATCGGACAAACACAATAAAAAAAGTGAACATTAAAGAATCGAATATTGATGACAAAAAGTGAATAATAATTGCAGGAGCTTGGGACACAATACACAATAAGTCAAGAGTTTAGATTTCACATAAACATTAAGAAAACAAAGACTATGATACTTTTGAAAAGTCACATGAAACCATGGATGCAGATACAAATAATAGTTCATCTACTGGAACAGGCACACAACTTTTCCTATTTAGGTCATATAATAACGGAAGATGACACATGAGAAACAGAAATCGGAAAGAGAATATGTATTGCCAAACGGATATTCGACAACATGCGACACGTACTGACATCCAAACAGATAAACCATACATTTAAAATATCAATTGTCAGGTGTTATGTATACTCGTCACTACTTTATGGCGCAGAAACATGGACACTGAATAACAAGTAGGAAAAGAGTATTGAAGCCTTCACTCTCTCTCTTCTCTCCTCACTCTGTTTCATTTGACTCTATCCCACAGTCACACCCTTGCACAACTTTCACACGCGCCCTCATGGTAAAGCCCTTCCATTGCACTTTGGTTGGGCTAGCTTCTGAGGGCGCACAAACCTAGCATAGGTACATACAGATGCACACATGCATCCAAGCACTGGTTTATGCGTCCTGATATCGCCCAATTGACTACGGTCTGGGGTGGAAAATGGCGCGCCTCCGCCAGTAGAAACTAGTGAGGCAAACATCTAAGCAAAAAAAAAAAAATTGAAGCCTTCGAAATGTGGGTATACAGAAGATTGGGTTGCATTTCTTGGAAAGAGAAGAAACCACATTTGGAGGCAGTGGAAAAGTTGGGGGTGAAAAGAGAATTAATGACCGAAATCAAGGTTAGACAGCTACGTTATTTTGATCTTATAACAAGACATACCTCTTTGTTGAAGGCCATACTGGAGGGTAGTTTTTTTTTCAAAACCGCAACAGCTCTCGGGTTGACCCACCGCTTACATGGGTACCAGTTCGGTCCGGAGACAGCTACTACTCTCATATTGCCGATCCTCTGAAATGTGAGATCGCTAACAACTACGGCGGTACGATGTGATAATCTGATGTGATAATCTATTATGTGCAAGCTTTTGATGCTGTAGCTGATACGCGCGAACTGTTCTTGATTGACATTGAATCTTAGATTTTTTGTTGTTGATGATAAATGCCTTTTTTGCACCCTGAAAAGGGAGCGAGGTGGCAGGTGACAGTAGCTTGGTGGTTATATTTGGATTTGTTAATCTTTTTGATCATGTTTATTCATTCAATGTGCTGATTTGGTAGTTTCTTTATTGTTGTTCAGTCCTGATTTGGTGGTTTCTTTATTGTTGTTCAGTCCTGATTTGGTGGTTTCTTTATTGTTGTTCAGTCCTGATTTGGTGGTTTCTTTATTGTTGTTCAATACTGATTTGGTGGTTTCTTTATTGTTGTTCAGTCCTGATTTGGTGGTTTCTTTATTGTTGTTCAGTCCTGATTTGGTGGCTTCTTTGTTGGTGTCCCACCATGGTGACTCTAGCCAATTTGTCTTGGTCTCTTCTGAGGACGTAGCGGAACCAACTCTAACGTAGACTGGTTTTATACTAGACGAAAGGTCAAGTTCTTGGTTATAACGTGAATTGACCCTTTTCCTTCCTCGCTGCCTTTCTTTCTCTAACACCGAGGAAGGCACCCATTTACAACTACGTCGACTGAAGTTATCGCTAACAAGAACTGAACGCCGCACCCTTGTCACGACAATTAGTTCTCTACCCCTTTGCTAATAAGACACTCATTATGTAACATAAATGTGTAATAATTTGACTATGTCAGTCCTAAGCCTGGACGAGAAGGGAAGTCATTAGAGCTGCTCTACCACCGCGAGAAAACAGTCCTGCTACAAAAGTATTAACCAACGTAGGTAACAAAACGTCCTGCTACAAAAGTATTAACCAACGTAAGTAACAAAACGTCCTGCTACAAAAGTATTAACCAACGTAAGTAACAAAACGTCCTGCTACAAAAGTATTAACCAACGTAAGTAACAAAACGTCCTGCTACAAAAGTATTAACCAACGTAAGTAACAAAACGTCCTGCAACAAAAGTATTAACCAACGTAAGTAACAAAACATCCTGCCACAAAAGTATTAACCAACGTAAGTAACAAAACGTCCTGCAACAAAAGTATTAACCAACGTAAGTAACAAAACATCCTGTTACAAAAGTATTAACCAACGTATCTAACAAAACGTCCTGCTACAAAAGTATTAACCAACGTATCTAACAAAATGTCCTGCTACAAAAGTATTAACCAACGTATCTAACAAAACGTCGTGCTACAAAAGTATTAACCAATGTATCTAACGAGCCGTCATTGAAGCAGAAACGCCCTTCATGGTCTACCACGCGGACCACGGGAAAGTAACTAGAAAACATGGCTGTCGATCGTATTTCTATCAACATGAACGACCCCTAGACTCGACACCTGAAATATTAGAGCTACATGGGAGACAAGGAAAAGAACTTTAATTGCAACAGCGAGGGAATAAATCAAACACCAGCGTAATTGGAGTTAGCGACACAAGATGGACACACGCAGGTAATGTACAGCTGGCATCAGATGAAATAATTATATATGCAGGTCATGAAGACTGCCGATGACGGATGTGTCGGACCAAAAGTTGCAAATATCGCAGTCAAGCTGTAAATTAGCGACACAACGCATTCCGTTCTCCGGCTTATATCAAGCTACTTGTAAAGCACTGTTTAGGACTTCGGAGCGGGAGATTTAGAACGGACGAAGAAGAAGAAGACAAAGAAGAAGAAGAAAAAGAAGAAGAAGAAGAAGAAGAGGAAGAAGAAGACAAAGAGGAATAAGAAGAACAAAAATAAAAAGAAGTTCATAATTAAAAGAAAGCACAGCACAATGAAAGAATATCCCTTATGCCAGCACAAGAATCCCAAAGTGCTCTTATTGAATGGAACAAAACCGATTAGGGTACGGCTTAGGATCACAAATAACAAGATAGAACTAAATATCATTAAATGTAACTCCAACTAAAGAAAATAAGAATCAATTTTTAAAAGTTTCTACAACAAATCTATCGGATGAGACCAAATCAAGAGACGGAACGATAGTGATGAGAACCTTGGTGCAAACAACAAGGGAAAACAATGGAGGCTACCAAGAGATCATGGGCAAAATAATCTGGGAGTAATGAATGAAAATGGTGAAATATGTATCGATTAACCGTAAAACCAAGTTGATCACGTAACGTAAAACCAGATTGATCACGTAACGTAAAACCAGATTGATCACGTAACATAAAACCAAATTGATCACATCTGCATGAATAGAAAATCTAAACGAACAACAAGATGTCAGAATCTACAGAGAAGCGGGTACGACTTCAGACCAAAAGCCTAGTGATGGCCAATGTTAAGCTTATACTACAAAAAGAACAGAACAACTCAGGGAAACAAGCCTTACTATAATAGGAGATATCTTTATGTGAAGAAAAAGCAGATCAGCATCCCATTTCAAGCACTGGAACAACTGAATACACAGAGGCTCACATTGATGAGAAATGCGAACAGCACAATAAATGGAAAACGGCAGAAATGCTCACAAAGATTGAAGAGAAGTGCAGAAACAAAAGTGGCATTACTCAAAATGAAAACTAGTCACCATAACTAAAGCTCAGAAAGACTACGCAGAGGTAAACAAAGAGGTCAAAAAGCGAATTAAGGTAGACGTCAGAGGCTACAATAATGTCTGGCTACAGAAGACGAAAATGTTGCAGCTGGAAGACATTTGAAAGGTTTGTAGGACACAGGCAGAAAACTGTCAGGGACATTACTACAACAAGGCAGACCAATACACGACACTTTCGGGAGGTTGGATAACACATCGTTAAGAAGAGAAGAACAGACGGACGAAATACTTTGAAGAGTTCCCATATAGGTCATATCCTGTCAACTCACCTGACATTTTACCTGCCTAAGACGAACACAAGATGGTTTGGGATGAGACAAGTAAATAAGAGATCAAGGAAGCAATTAGCCTTGGGATGAGACAAGTAAAGAAGAGATCAAGGAAGCAATTAGCCTTGGGATGAGACAAGTAAAGAAAAGATCAATGAAGCAATTAGCCTTGGGATGAGACAAGTAAAGAAGAGATCAAGGAAGCAATTAGCCTTGGGATGAGACAAGTAAAGAAAAGATCAAGGAAGCAATTAGACGGGATGAGACAAGTAAAGAAAAGATCAAGGAAGCAATTAGCCTTGAGATGAGACAAGTAAATAAGAGATCAAGCAAGCAATTAGCCTTGAGATGAGACAGTTAAGAAAAGATCAAGGAAGCAATTAGCCTTGAGATGAGACAAGTAAAGAAAAGATCAAGGAAGCAATTCGCCTTGGGATGAGACAGTTAAGAAAATCAAGGAAGCAATTAGCCTTCTAAAGAACGGAAAAGCGGCAGGGCTTGATAGGATAGTTGCTTGAAGTTATTATAGAACTTCGAAACATCCACCAACATAGTTTACAGTTTTATTGAAAATATATGTGAAGTATTTCAAAAGAATGAAACAAATGCTATCTGGTTAAGCTACCAAGGTATGTCGATGTACAAGAATTTTCAGATTACAGAAGAAGAATTTTCTTGTCAGTACCTGGTAAAATGTTAAACAGAGTTTTTCTTGCCTGACTAACTTTTCCTCGTCCCCTGCTCACACCTGTGCCCATAAAAGAATAAAACAATCATTTTGGATATAAGACTAAGGGACGAACAAACATATTTCAGACAAACAGATCATGCATAGATCAGATATCCATGTTGTGCAGAATTGAAGAGCAGTCATCGCCAGGAATTCAAGTCTACATACATTTTGTTGACTATGAAAAACAGAGTTGACTGTTTGGACAGGTTTACAACCTGGCAATTGTTAGGGCACCACGGAACACCAAAAAGTTCACAATCACAGTAAAACAGACGCAAGGGGATATGCCATGTAGAGTTTCGCCACAGGAACAGCTGATATAATTATTTACAATTAAATGTGGTGATCTGAAGGACTGTCTCTACCACGTGTTGTGTTCATATTAAGAAAATACAACCTATAACAGCTAGAGAATCCACTAAATCTTTTTTAACATCTGGAAAATGTGGACTCGGCAGACGACAGACGACGACGAAAATATCTCTCCTTTCTCACAGTCAACTCCAACTCCAAATTCAGAAGATGACAAACACACTAGACATATCACAGCAAGTTCATCTAAATATTCACGCAGAAAGGCACATAATTAAACTTAAATTATGCTCCTAACAAACTGAGAGATACACGGATGGATAAGGTAGATAGCTTCAGCATCTTAGAAGCATATTATAGACAATACATGTGTTGCAGATGAGGATGTAAAGACAAGGAGATACAAGGCATATGTGGCCCTGATGATATAACTCAAAAAATGACAAGAATGCATTCCAAACTATCGATCTGCGACTCCAATGTGAAGTCCGCCCTTGTAATTGGTGTGAAAACATGGAGGGACTAAACTCAATATTAAGAGTTGACATGGTTTGATCAATAAATATTACTTACTTGAAATTGAAGTATTTATTTATCAATTCATCTCTGAGGACTATTCTGGATCTGAAGTGATTTAACATGGTAACACGAGGAAGCTTATAGGAGAGAACAGAACAAAGAAATATGAATTGGTCCCACACTGAGAAAGCTGTAAGCCAGTTTCACCAGGCGATCTCCGGTCACGGAACCCCTTGGGGAAAAAGGTATACAGGGAGCCAAATAGCACATCATCAAGAGACCTAGACATCAGTTAAGGTATTCTGCTTGTAGGACATCCTAGCAGAGCCCAACATGGCAAAAACGTTCGTCACTCATCACGAGCGAACATGGAACACAGGTCTGGATCGATCCAGACATATTTATAGATATCATTTTCTAACTTTCCGTTCATCAATCAAAACCTCATCTCTCTCTTGTGGCAAAGTCATTTTCGTTACCTGAAGGTCTACGTTTCAAACCGTGACTGTCTATTACTTCACTTTCTTTTCTCTTGTTGTTGTTGTATATGTTTTATGAATGCAGAACAATGTCAACGTGGTCGTGTTTGTTGTCACTAAAAAGTATCTTATTTGGCAGCTAAACATATTTGAAATAGAAGAGCAATGCTCCGCTATTCGGCGGGTTTATTTTCAATGGCCGGGGCGAGAGTGGGTTGTGAGGGACGTTTGAAACATAACTTCTTTCTCGGACACGGGTTGTCCAGTGGACGGCTAACTTCTTTCTCAGGCACGGGTTGTCCAGTGGACCGCTAACTTCTGTCTCGGGCACGGGTTGTCCATTGGAAGGCTAACTTCTGACTCGGAAACGGGTTGTCCAGTGGATGGATAACTTCTGTCTTGGGCACGGGTTGTCCAGTGGAAGGCTAACTTCTGTCTCGGGCACGGGTTGTCCAGTGGAGGGATAACTTCTGTCTCGGGCACGGGTTGTCCAGTGGAAGGCTAACTTCTGTCTCTGGCACGGGTTGTCCAGTGGACGGTTAACTTGTTTGCCTCTGGCACGGGTTGTCCAGTGGATGGCTAACTTGTTTGCCTCTGGATCGCGAGAGTTGTACAGCTCACGTGAGTCTTGCCATCTAGTGGTGGGGTGTGGGTGTGGGGCGGGGGTTCTTCCATGAAGTCTCTGTTTGCCACGAGGTACCTCACAGTGGTTGCTGGGCTTCAGCGTTCGTCATTCCTTCTGAGTACATGGTCAGTCGAAACGGGCTTCGAGTTGTTGGCATGCTTTAGGACATTCTTGACATATGGCAATGCCCGGATGTTATTGTTGTGAAGGTCCATCTGGAGCAGTTGCCTAAGTGATAGGCCCACAAGAGAGTGCTCATACGAGGCATGTGTTGTCCTTAGCTGGTTCTCCATGGCTTTTGTCAGAGACCAGGATTCACTTCCATAGCAGAGCAATGGTAGGATCACTGAGTCGAATATGTCAGCTCGCAGTCTGGTGTCACTCGTGGCGTCTGTTGTCGCCTTTATCGTTGAAGGCTGCCCATGTTAAGGAGGTGGCTCATGTTGAGGAGGCGGTCCATGTTGAGGAGGCGGCCTATGATGAGGAGGCGGTCCATGTTGAGGAGGCGGCCCATGATGAGGAGGCGACACATGGTGAGGAGGCGGTCCATGTTGAGGAGGCGGCCCATGATGAGGAGGCGACACATGGTGAGGAGGCGGCCGAGGTAGATGTATACATCGACATCCTCTAGGAGGGTTTTGCTTAGGAGCACAGGGCTGGGCTCTACAAAGCGGTTGCAAATAGCTTTCATTTCCTTATATGTATGGTGAGGTTTGCTTTCTTGGCCCCTCCCCCACCCCTCCTTCCAGCTATGTCAGCATCTGTGTCGCACCGATGGGTGTCTCTGTGATGAGTGTGATATCGTCAGCAAATCTTAGGTGGTTGAGTTGTCGCCTAATTATGTTGATGCCGTACTCGTTCCAATCGCAATGTCTCATCGTCGACTCCAGGCAGGCAGAGAAAAGGTTGATCGAGATGGGGACGTCATGTCCTTCCTCCATGGCGATTGTTATCGGTCGAGTGAATGGACAAGGGATGAAGGTGCATCGATCACCAACGTTTCAAAATGCATTTATAGCGAGCTTCGACTTCTTGCTCTTTCAGAGCTGTCCACACACATTCTGATTCGATCGAGTCATCTGCCTTTTTTTGTAGTCGATGAATGCCAACACTAGCGCTGTGTGGTGCTCTCTGCTGCTGCCTCAGTCAAACGCATGGAGTTGTTGGTGTACTGTAGGGCATCCTTGGCGTATGACAATTCCCGGATGTCATTGTTGTGAAGGCCCATCTAGCACTGTTGCGTGATAGGCCCACAAGACGGTGCTCAACGTGGTTTGTGGTTCCAGCATGCTATAGGTGCGCAGGAACCGATGTGGATGGGCTTCATTGATGGTGTTGTGGAGCCTCGACATGAGACATCTGGTGAATACTTTATACATAACAAAAAGAAGCGTAACAGAGCGGTAGTTAGATCCTCTTCTTCTGTACCTTCTTCTAGACGGTCTTTGACTCTCGCCAGCCGGATGGAATTCCCTTCACTTCTAGAAAACGGGTGAATCAGTATATATATATAAACATTGAGATTTCACAACCTGGTACAAGTAAAACAAATACGGAAACTTGTTGTCCTGGGGATCGTCAAACCAAATCAAATTAGATATCTTATTTAATAAATGAGCAGAAAATAGAATAGTTTAGATGTGAAATAGCAAGATAAGATTATTCATGTGGAATTAACGGAAGTGCTAAATAAAGAAAGCTGAAATTGGAGGGGAGGTGAAGATACAGAAAACAGAAAATCAGCTGACACTGTTACAGTCTTGTATCTGCTCTGGAATCTCCTGGCTGAGAGAGATAGAGTCAGTCAACAATATATATATATAGATGAGCGCTGGAGACGAATGTACAAGAGATAAAGAGGAGATGGAGAGAGGTTTAATGGATGCCATGGGACAGACAACATAGCGTGTATTTGTTGAAAACATTCACTGATTGGTTGACTGACTGACTGAATAGCTAATTTAATGGTTGACTGATTGAATGGTTGACTGATTAATTGGTTGACTGATTAAATGGTTGCTTGGTTGACTGATTGAATGACTGATTAGCTGATTTATTAGTTGACTGATTGAATGGTTTGCCTTCCCTCGTTGATCGCTAATATCTTAGCCAGGCTGTATTGGTGCAGCCTGTTTCCAGGGCCGCTACTTAGAGGCGGAAAAGTATATTGGTCAGTTATTGGTCACCGACTCTGGTTCAAGGAGCCAGCTGTGCGTTGCTGGCCGATGTCGGCTAACTCACTACTGGATCTCCGAAAATAAAAATTGTGCAAATAGTAAATTCTAAATAAATTGAACAATCAATAAACATGAACTTTAGTGACAATCTACAGTTAATTTTAACATGATTATTAACATTGACACAGCTATAGCATTGCTAGACTGGAACACTCCATGTAAAATAAGTCAGGGGAGGCCAGTCAAGGACACGGTTAAAGGTAGGCCAGTAAAGCACACGGATAAGGCGAGGCCAGTCACCCACACGGATAAGAGCAGGCCAGTCAAGCACACGAATAAGGGGAGGCCAGTCAAGGACACGGTTAAAGGTAGGCCAGTCAAGCACACGGATAAGTGGAGGCCAGTCACCCACACGGATAAGAGCAGGCCAGTCAAGCACACAAATAAGGGGAGGCCAGTCAAGCCCACGGATAAGGGGAGGCCAGTCGGGCACACGGATAAGGGGATGCCAATCAAGCCTACGGATAAGGGGAGGCCAGTCACCCACACGGATAAGGGGAGGCCAGCCACACCCACTCGGATAAGGGGAGGCCAGTCACCCACACGGATAAGGGGAGGCCAGTCAAGCCCACGGATAAGGGGAGCCAGTCAAGCACACGGATAAGGGAAGGCCAGTCACCCACACGGATGAGGGAAGACCTGTCAAGCCCACGGATAAGGTGAGGCCAGTCACCCTAAGGCATAAGGGGAGGCCAGTCACACACACGGATATGGGGAGGCCAGTCACACACACGAATAAGGGGAGGCCAGTCAAGCACACGGATAGGAGAGCTAGCGATCGACATCAATAATATTGAGAAGACGTGGAGCTTATCTCCAAATCAGTGGTTTCGAGGTAAGGTGTCTACCTCGGGTGCATGCGGGTTGGAATCATGCTTTTTTCACGTGCGTGTTCTGGTAAAAATGGCCCCTGATCTCTGGATGGTGAGATTCTGACTCCTGTCTTCAGTATCGAGCACGTTAAGAATCCATTGGCAGTTAGAAATCGAAAAGAGCAGGCGTAACGGCCGCTGTCCGGATAAAACAAAAATTCAAGCTACAAACCTACCCAAATTATTTACACCTTTCCCCAGGCCTAGTAAGCTGCAGGAAGTTTAAAATAGCTGCTACGTAAAGTCGAAGCCTTCGGCTACCTGGCAACAGTCATTATCATTCCTGTTTGAATACCACGATTCCAAGTATTCCAAGTATTCCAAGTATAAGCGAAGAGGAATAGATGGCACAGTACTTGAAGCACATCTGTTTGACGTTCTGTGTTGCACACGGATGTTAAATGTTCCCACAGGTCTCCCGTCGCTCGCTTCAACTACAGTCTAGCTTCTTTCTATAAAGTGAACTAAAAACGTAACCTCCACACTGCACCCATATTACAGAACAAGCGGCACTTATCCTAAGTCACTTAGACTCCCACAATGAACAACAACAACAGAAACAAATCAACAACGTAATATCATTTGTTTTACACCACAATGAAGGCCGACATTAGTCATCTTGGTAACCTCCTCGTGAGTCAATGTGTTGTCTCTGTCTGCGAACAGTCCGCTCATCCCATCCGGTATTTACAATGTCCATTTCCGGACACTTGAAGACATGCCTTGATACGATGAAGCTATGAAATTACACCCTCTTTAGTAGAGAAACAATTTATTTCTCTTGAATTGATATCCTCAGAGACGGCCCGTTGAAAGTTATTGATTTTTTTGTTGTTTACATATTTTTATTTTACAGTATCCTCTTGGTGAATTTGTAAAGAAGGTCATGCTAGAACATTCCAGACATCGCTGGCTCAACATTTGAGCTGTGGCAGTCGTTTTGCTGAGGTAATTAGAAGGTGTCGGGGCTGGTCTTTGTTATCGAGACGTTCCAGTCAATCCAGCTGTAATTCGGTACATGACGTAGTGTTCGCTCTCAAACTCCCGCTACCAAGTCTTGAAAAGGTCTATGCAAGTAGCAGGGTACTGTTCGAAGAACGGAACGCGTTGTGTTGTAGCGTACAGCTTGACTGCGATATTTGCACCTTTTTGTCCAACACATCTGACTTCAGCAGGCATTTTTGGATACCAGGTTAACCTTCCCTGTTCGATCCCTTCTCCTTAGCCAGTCTATCCTGTTGCAGTCTGTTATCCAGGATCACTACGCTGAGCTGTAGAAGGGTCTTGGCAGCTCTAGTTCGCTGGACCTGACCCTAGCAATCCGCTTTGGGTCGCTGACCGCTGCAGCTCATGTACTGCACAGTATCTTGATCCCATGCCTCGACTAATGTGTGATGATGTTGAAGCCCTTACTTACATCACATTTATTTTTTTCAGACCACATTTGTTACAAAGGAGCGTTGGAAGTTGTTACATCCTCCGTTGAGAGAAACCACTTATTTTGACTGGTAAATCCATGTCTTTTTCGAATGTTCTGACATCCTCCACATTAAATCAAGTTTATATTTTACAAAAGTATTTCATATTTACGAATATATTCCAGAATTAGACAGCCAGACAACTTGTAAATATTTTTGGCGACAACTTGATATAATTAAATTAATTTTTAAGTTGAGCTGAAAAGTGGGAACAAAATAGAAAGAAGTATACCTCGGTAAAGACTGGAATTTAACTTTTCGAGCTCTGCCATATGCTGAAGGAGATTACATATCTATGTGTAGGCCTGCAGGGCAATGACCTCGACTCATAACAATACAGAACAAACAAATATCATCAGCCTACATACTCCAAAATTAGTAACAATAAACACAATTTTTCAGAGCCAATAAACTGCCTAGTCTTAATTATAATCTGTGACCTTCCTCTTCTTAAAGACGCATCTACATTTTAATTGTTTTCTGCGGTAATTTTCCAAGTTCCATTAGGATGTTGGGAGTGCTATTTTTTGTTGGCGACTGGCCATTAATTTCAGTTGCATGGCCCATCCACGACCAATGGTGTGCGTGTGTGTGTGCGTGTGTGTGTGTGAGTGTGCGTGTGCGTGTGCGTGTGCGTGCGTGTGTGTGTGTGTGTGCGTGTGTGTGTGTGTGTGCGTGTGTGTGTATGTGTGTGTGTGTGATATGTGTTTGGATTGTGTCTACTCTTATTAGATTGGTCGTTAAATGAACTTTCCTTTCTTTGCCGTTTTCACCTACATGTTTCTTCTTCTTTCTTTTCGCTGATTGTGTTTTACTTTTTAGCGTGAGGTTATATAGTGAGGGTACATAGTGGTAGACTTGTTACGTGGCCAAAACATTTTAGTTGCTGTCTTTTTCTGTAGTCTAATACTGGTGTTCTTCCCAGGAGTCTCCTTATGTCATCGTTTCTGCTCCTGTCTCTCATTGTTACACCCAATATTTTTCGCAGGCATTTCATGTCTGCAGTTACGATTTGTCATTTTACATTTGATGTTAGTGTCCAGTTTTGACATTGGTTGCAAAGTGTCTAGAAAGAATCGTGCTGTATAAAGCTGTTTTGGTAGTTATTGTCCCGAGCTTGCAATTAACTGTCGGTGTTATTCGCTGAATAATAGTCTCCTTTTTCTTCGTCCGCTGTCAGACGTCAACTTGAATTTGTTCGAAGAAAGCAGCAGTCGTCCTGAGGCTGTCGACACTGCCATAGAGATAGTCTAGTGTTGCCACTGGTGATGGCCACATGTGCTTTCTCTAGTCCTCGTATGTCGAGCAATTTTGCAGCAGATGTTCAGCTGTAATTTTCCCTGTGCCACAGGTGCATTCGTCAGTGCCACCTATCTTCAGTTTATTAAATAGATGGTACCCCAGTCTGTTGTGGCCTGTTTGCAGTCTGAAGACCACGACCTGCTCTCTTCTGTTCAACTGGTAATATGCATCATTTTTTGTGTAGCTCAATAATTTAGGGAGCCGCGTAGCGCAGTGGTTAGCGCTCTAGCTTCGCATCTATGTGGTCCTTGGTTCATTCCCCAGTTGATGGATAATGTTTTTTTTCAGACAGCAACGGCCCCGGGTTGACCCAGCTTAAATGTGTACCCGTTCAGTTCTGGAAGTAAAAGCGGCGAGGGAGAGGAGATGGCTAACGCCCTCATATAGCCGAGCCTTTGAAATGTGAGATCGCTAACACCTCACACCCCTTAGGCAGTAATGCTGTGGGTTACTTTACTTTATTTTACAATAATGTATAATATGTTATTGCATCTTTGTTCGAGGAGACTAACGTCTGGTCAGACACAACACAATGACTCTGGACTGTGTGGAGAGCAGACTTAACGTCTGGTCAGGCGAATTGTACTGACACCAAAACCCCCATCTCACTTCCACGCAGTTCTCCATGGAAACAGGCTGTGTCATTGCAGTACGACTAACAATGCGGGGGATCGACGTGATCCCTGTAGTGGTGAGCGATATGCAGATGAAATAAAACGTAGCACAACCGAGGGAGGGGGGAGGGATCTCGGTCTACCTTCATCAGCACGCTCGGGATGTGAGGAAAGCTACTACAAACCCCCACTTAACGCCCTGTCCAGGATGAACAAAATAGTAAACATACTCATTGTGGGCTAACAACAATAACAACAAGAACAACGACAACAATGACGACGTTGGGTTGTAGAGGATTACCTGTTATCACGTGTGGATAATATTTCAGGCGAGGTGTGACTGGATGAGCAGTTTGAGCTTCGGTGTTCTGACCACGAAGACAAAACGTTCAAATGTCTTGAACGAGGCTGAGGATCAAGATGATGAGCGGCGAGTGAGCTGTAGCTGTCAGCAAACCAGAGCTGGCTGCTAGCGTCAGGGCCTGAAAAACCAGAGCTGAGTACTAGCGTCAAGGCTAGCAAACCAGAGCTGACTGCTAGCGTCAGGGCCAGCGACCCATAGCTGACTGCTAGCGTCAGGACCAGCAAAACAGCGCTGACTGCTAGCATCAGGGCCAGCGACCCATAGCTGACTGCTAGCGTCAGGACCAGCAAACCACAGCTGACTCCTAGCGTCTGGGTCAGCGACCCATAGCTGGCTGCTAGCGTCAGGGTCAGCAAACCTGAGCTGACTGCTATCGTCAGGGCCAGCAAACCAGGGCTGCCTGCTAGCGTCAGGACCAGCAAACCAGCGCTGACTGCTAGCGTCAGGACCAGCAAACCTGAGCTGACTGCTATCGTCAGGACCAACAAACCTGAGCTGACTGCTATCGTCAGGACCAACAAACCTGAGCTGCCTGCTAGCGTCAGGACCAACACACCTGAGCTGACTGCTAGCGTTTGGGCCAGCGACCCATAGCTGATTGCTAGCGTCAGGACCAGCAAACCTGAGCTGACTGCTATCGTCAGGACCAACAAACCTGAGCTGACTGCTATTGTCAGGACCAACAAACCTGAGCTGCCTGCTATCGTCAGGACCAACAAACCTGAGCTGATTGCTATCGTCAGGACCAACAAACCTGAGCTGACTGCTATCGTCAGGACCAACAAACCTGAGCTGCCTGCTAGCGTCAGGACCAACACACCTGAGCTGACTGCTTGCGTCAGGACCAGCAAACCTGAGCTGACTGCTATCGTCAGGACCAACACACCTGAGCTGACTGCTATCGTCAGGACCAACAAACATGAGCTGCCTGCTATCGTCAGGACCAACAAATCTGAGCTGACTGCTATCGTCAGGACCAACAAACCTGAGCTGACTGCTATCGTCAGGACCAGCAAACCTGAGCTGACTGCTATCGTCAGGACCAACAAACCTGAGCTGACTGCTATTGTCAGGACCAACAAACCTGAGCTGCCTGCTATCGTCAGGACCAACAAACCTGAGCTGATTGCTATCGTCAGGACCAACAAACCTGAGCTGACTGCTATCGTCAGGACCAACAAACCTGAGCTGCCTGCTAGCGTCAGGACCAACACACCTGAGCTGACTGCTTGCGTCAGGACCAGCAAACCTGAGCTGACTGCTATCGTCAGGACCAACACACCTGAGCTGACTGCTATCGTCAGGACCAACAAACATGAGCTGCCTGCTATCGTCAGGACCAACAAATCTGAGCTGACTGCTATCGTCAGGACCAACAAACCTGAGCTGACTGCTATCGTCAGGACCAACAAACCTGAGCTGACTGCTATCGTCAGGACCAACAAACCTGAGCTGACTGCAATCGTCAGGACCAACAAACCTGAGCTGCCTGCTAGCGTCAGGACCAACAAACCTGAGCTGCCTGCTAGCGTCAGGACCAACACACCTGAGCTGACTGCTAGCGTCAGGACCAACACACCTGAGCTGACTGCTAGCGTCAGGACCAACAAACCTGAGCTGCCTGCTATCGTCAGGACCAACAAACCTGAGCTGCCTGCTAGCGTCAGGACCAACAAACCTGAGCTGCCTGCTATCGTCAGGACCAACAAACCTGAGCTGACTGCTAGCGTCAGGACCAACAAACCTGAGCTGACTGGTAGCGTCAGGACCAACAAACCTGAGCTGACTGCTATCGTCAGGACCAACAAACCTGAGCTGCCTGCTATCGTCAGGACCAACACACCTGAGCTGCCTGCTAGCGTCAGGACCAACACACCTGAGCTGACTAAAAGACCCTTCTACACCTCCACGTGGTGATCCTGGATAACAGGCTGCAACAGGAGAGACTGACCAAGGAGAAGGGATCGAACATAGAATGCTAACCCGGTACCCAAAAATACGTTGCTGAAGTCGGATGTGTCGGACATAAAAGTGCAAATATTGCATTCAAGCTGTAATCTACGAAACAACGCATTCCGTTCTCCGGACAACATCCTGGTTCTTGCAAAGCTCTTTTCAGGGATTGGTAGCGGTAGTTTGAGAACTAACGAGGACGAATAATAAAAAGAATAAGAAGAAGAAGAAAAAGAAGAAGAAGGAGGAAGAGGAAGAAGAAGAAGAAGAAGAAGAAGAAGAAGAAGAAGAAGAAGAAGAAGAAGAAGAAGAAGAAGAAGAAGAAGAAGAAGTAACCCATTTGCTTTGTTTTCTTTAGCAAGTAAAATGAATACTTTGCCTGCACGCTGCCATTCTACTGTATTGTCAAATGATCTTTTTCCACAGCCCTGTAAATCCCCCTGACGGATCTCAATAATGGGAATAAAGGCCGTGATAAATTTTTGGTATCTCATTTAAGGTTTGTCGGAGCCAATGTCACCATGCCCAGATCAGACCAGGAGGTACTGCGTTTCTCTTGTGGAATGGTGTCATGGCAGGCGCCATGATTGTGATTTATTCACTCCTCGATAAGAGAACTCATTTTCATTCCAAACTCGTGCAATCTCTGGAACATTCTACGCTGATTGCCGTGTCACTTGCCAACAAGCAGATAATAAAATGCATTCATAACTACTTGGCTAAGTCAGTAAATAGGTCACGACTGATGGTAGTTTCTGAAGGTGGCATTTGGTGAGCAGTTAGATACGTGGTGGAGTAGTTAGATAGGTGGTGGAGGAGTTGGATAAGTGGTGGTAGAGTTAGATAAGAGATGGAGAAGTTGGATAAGTGGTGGTGAAGCAGTTAGAAGTTAGATATGTATTCGTAATACAGGAAACAGTTGAGCAGTTCGATACGTATTCGTAATACAGGAAACAGTTGAGCAGTTAGATACGTATTCGTAATACAGGAAACAGTTGAGCAGTTAGAAGTTAGTTATGTATTCGTAATACAGAAAACAGTTGAGCAGTTAGAAGTTAGATATGTATTCGTAATACAAGAAACAGTTGAGCAGTTAGAAGTTAGATATGTATTCGTAATACAGGAAACAGTTGAGCAGTTAGATACGTATTCGTAATACAGGAAACAGTTGAGCAGTTAGATACATATTCGTAATACAGGAAACAGTTGAGCAGTTAGATACGTATTCGTAATACAGGAAACAGTTGAGCAGTTAGATACGTATTCGTAATACAGGAAACAGTTGAGCAGTTAGATACGTATTCGTAATACAGGAAACAGTTGAGCAGTTAGATACGTATTCGTAATACAGGAAACAGTTGAGCAGTTAGATACGTATTCGAAATACAGGAAACAGTTGAGCAGTTAGATACGTATTCGTAATACAGGAAACAGTTGAGCAGTTAGATACGTATTCGTAATACAGGAAACAGTTGAGCAGTTAGATACGTATTCGTAATACAGGAAACAGTTGAGCAGTTAGAAGTTAGATACGTATTCGTAATACAGGAAACAGTTGAGCAGTTAGAAGTTAGATACGTATTCGTAATACAGGAAACAGTTGAGCAGTTAGAAGTTAGATACGTATTCGTAATACAGGAAACAGTTGAGCAGTTAGAAGTTAGATATGTATTCGTAATACAGGAAACAGTTGAGACTCAACCGGTCTGACCTAAGGCAGCCTTGACAATAAATTGTTTCGCTCGTTCTGAATTTCCCGCTACCAATTCCTGAAAAAGTCTTTGCAAGTAGCACCATGTAGTCCAGAGAGTACGGAACGGGTTGTATTGTATATTGCAGCTTGACTACGATATTTGCATCGTTCGGTCCAACACATCGGACTTCAGCAGGCATTGTTAAGTACCGGTTTAGCCTTCCCTCTTCTAGCCTTTCTCCTTATCCAGTATCACTGCTTGGAGCTGTAGAAGGGTCTCGACAGCTCTGGTTCGCTGGCCATTCCGCTAGCATTACAAAGACGAGTGTAATGATAGTCTGAAGAATAGAAAGTCCACTTGATATCATTTTGTTTTGTTTTTTGTTTTGTTTTTTTGTGCGTTCGCCTTATTTCTCTAATCCCCAAGGCGGTGTGCGTTGCACTGTGGTTTTTATTTTGCGCCTGTCGGCCCAATGCATCCGACTTCAGCATGCATTTCATGTAAGGGTCTGCTTCCTCCTGCATTTTCTAAGGGTTTGCTTCCCCGGGATAACGGCCGGTGCTGTGATGGGGATCGAACCCAGCACCTTCGGATTGTGAGCCGTGCCACTTATCCATTAGGCCACGCCGTCCCCCAATATATCCTGGTTTGAATCCCAGAACCTCATCAAGTGAAAGAATTCGGGTATGTGTGAAGTAAGTTCACAGAAGCCGACAGAAGGGATATCAGGGCAAAAGTGAATGCAGCGAGGAAGAAGTTATCTTTATTTTAAAGACATTCATGTATTCAGTTCTAATGGGAAAGACAAGTAATAAACATTTAGTTCACATCAGCCTTCTAGTATCAGTGTCAGACATGGACACTGACCAACTCTCTAGTATCAGTGTCAGACATGGACCCTGACGAAGTCTCTAGTATCAGTGTCAGACATGGACCCTGACCAACTCTCTAGTATCAATGTCAGACATGGACCCTGACAAATGTCCTGTTATCAGTATCAGATATGGACCCTGACTAACTCTCTGGTATCAGTGTCAGATGTGGACCCTGACTAACTCTCTGGTATCAGTGTCAGACATGGACCCTGGCCAACTCTCTGGTATCAGTGTCAGATATGGACCCTGACAAATGTCCTGTTATCAGTATCAGATATGGACCCTGACTAACTCTCTGGTATCAGTGTCAGATGTGGACCCTGACTAACTCTCTGGTATCAGTGTCAGATATGGACCCTGACTAACTCTCTGGTATCAGTGTCAGACATGGACCCTGACCAACTCTCTAGTATCAGTGTCAGACATGGACCCTGACAAATGTCCTGTTATCAGTATCAGATATGGACCCTGACTAACTCTCTGGTATCAGTGTCAGATATGGACCCTGACTAACTCTCTGGTATCAGTGTCAGATATGGACCCTGACTAACTCTCTGGTATCAGTGTCAGACATGGACCCTGACTAACTCTCTGGTATCAGTGTCAGACATGGACCCTGACTAACTCTCTGGTATCAGTGTCAGACATGGACCCTGGCCAACTCTCTGGTATCAGTGTCAGATATGGACCCTGACTAACTCTCTGGTATCAGTGTCAGACATGGACCCTAGCTAACTCTCTGGTATCAGTGTCAGACATGGACCCTGACCAATGTCCTGTTATCAGTGTCAAACATGGACCCTGGCCAAGTCTCTGTTATCAGTGTCAGACATGGACCATGACCAACTCTCTAGTATCAGTGTCAGACATGGACCCTGAAAAATGTCCTGTTATCAGTGTCAGACATGGACCCTGACAAATATCCTGTTATCAGTGTCAGACATGTACCCTGACCAATGTACTGTTATCAGTGTCAGACATGGACCCTGGCCAACTCTCTGGTATCAGTGTCAGATATGGACCCTGACTAACTCTCTGGTATCAGTGTCAGATATGGACCCTGACTCACTCTCTGGTATCAGTGTCAGATATGAACCCTGACTAACTCTCTGGTATCAGTGTCAGACATGGACTCTGCCTAACTCTCTGGTATCAGTGTGAGACATGGACCCTGACTAACTCTCTGGTATCAGTGTCAGACATGGACTCTGCCTAACTCTCTGGTATCAGTGTGAGACATGGACCTTGACTAACTCTCTGGTATCAGTGTCAGATATGGACCCTGACTCACTCTCTGGTATCAGTGTCAGATATGAACCCTGACTAACTCTCTGGTATCAGTGTCAGACATGGACTCTGCCTAACTCTCTGGTATCAGTGTGAGACATGGACCCTGACTAACTCTCTGGTATTAGTGTCAGACATGGACCCTGACCAATGTCCTGTTATCAGTGTTAGACATGGACCCTGGCCAACTCTCTGGTATCAGTGTCAGACATGGACTCTGACTAACTCTCTGGTATCAGTGTCAGACCTGGACCCTGACCAACTCTCTGTTATCAATGTCACACATGGACCCTGACCAATGTCCTGTTATCAGTGTCACACATTGACCATGACCAATGTTTTGTTATCAGTGTCAGACCTGGTCCAGTCACGAGGAACATGAATAAAATATCACAGCATGTGAAATAAGGTTGCGAAAAGTGGTTAGGGTTACTGGAAGTGACAACACGCAAATATCGGGTGACACAAATATGATATCACTCATAGAATCTTATAGTTGTATGAAAGTGTAAAAGTAAACAAAGTTTCCTTTGTAGACACTGTAGTCAGGGGAGAAGTGTTCTCAACTTTACAGGTGTCTGCATGTGAGCAATGGGCTGACTAGTTTCCTTCCTCGCTGCCTTCGATGACTAAAGGTCATGTGAGTAAACTAGAGAGTGGCACGACTCGATTACGCATTTGGTCAGTTTTACGTGAAGGGAAAAGGTTCAAACTTCTTGAATCCCCTCGACAGACAACGCATTAAAATAATATTAGAAGAAACAAATGTGTAACAGAACTTTGCTCCTCTTTGGTGCATGTCATTAGTGAAGTGGCCATCTTTGGTCCATGTCAATAGGGGAGCGGCCATCTCTGGTGCATGTCAATAGTGAAGCAGCCATCTTTGGTGCATGTCAATAGTGGAGCAGCCATCTTTGGTGCATGTCAATAGTGGAGTGGCCATCTTTGGTCCATGTCAATAGTGGAGCAGCCATCTTTGTGCATGTCAATAGGGGAGCGGCCATCTTTGGTGCATGTCAATAGTGGAGCAGCCATCTTTGGTGCATGTCAATAGTGGAGCAGCCATCTTTGGTGCATGTCAATAGTGGAGCAGCCATCTTTGGTGCATGTCAATAGTGGAGCAGCCATCTTTTAACTGCATTCATGGCGTCATGTTGTTCATCTGTACCCTTATGGCACGTCAAAGACACTCCTGACATCTTTAGCAACCATATCAACAAGTTAGAATACAAATGCATGGTTTTTCTAATTTATATCCCATTTTTAAGGCTTTCATTTGCCTTAAATAATTACTAATTACTGACTATTTGCTGTAGAAAGCGTACAATGAAAATGCATGGATGGCACAGTGGCAGTCTCAAACACCTGTATCCATGCTCCTGGATTATCTTGTCACAGAAAGAGTACGTATGAACGGTGAAGTGACAGTCTCAAACACCTGTATCCATGCTCCTGGATTATCTTGCCACAGAAAGAGTATGTATGAACAGTGAAGTGACAATCTCAAACACCTGTATCGATGTTCCTGGATTATCTTGTCACAGAAAGAGTATGTATAAAGTAAAGTAAAGTATCCCATAGCATTACTGCCGTAAGGGTGTGAGGTGTTAGCGATCTCACATTTCAAAGGCTCGGCTATATGAGGGCGGTAGCCATCTCCTCTCCCTCGCCGCTTTTACTTCCCGGACTGAACCGGTACCCATTTAAGGCTGGGTCGACCCGGGAGCCACTGCGGTCTGAAAAAAACATTACCGCCTCAACTGGGGAAGGAGCCCAGGACCACTCAGTATGTATGAACGGTGAAGTTACAGTCTCAAACACCTGTATCCATGTTCCTGGATTATCTTGTCACATAAAGAGTATGCATGAACGGTGAAGTGACAGTCTCAAACACCTGTATCCATGCTCCTGGATTATCTTGCCACAGAAAGAGTATGTATGAACGGTGAAGTGACAATCTCAAACACCTGTATCGATGTTCCTGGATTATCTTGTCACAGAAAGAGTATGTATAAAGTAAAGTAAAGTATCCCATAGCATTACTGCCGTAAGGGTGTGAGGTGTTAGCGATCTCACATTTCAAAGGCTCGGCTATATGAGGGCGGTAGCCATCTCCTCTCCCTCGCCGCTTTTACTTCCCGGACTGAACCGGTACCCATTTAAGGCTGGGTCGACCCGGGAGCCACTGCGGTCTGAAAAAAACATTACCGCCTCAACTGGGGAAGGAGCCCAGGACCACTCATTATGTATTAACGGTGAAGTTACAGTCTTAAACACCTGTATCCATGCTCCTGAATGACCTTGTGTGCATGAACTGTCTTTTCCGTTTGTGTGTCCTTTACACGAAACCAAAATTCAGGTTTCAGGTACATTTGAAAATTCAATCCTCCACGGAAAGGTACATGGCAGACGACGAAGAGGCCGTCACAAAAAGAGATGGGAGGACAACATAAAAGAATGGACCAATCTCCGACCAGAAGAGGCACAGGCAGCGGCATCTGATAGAGAAGAGTGGCGTGGCTTTGTGAGGATGTCTTCATGTGTGCCCCAACGATCGCACCGGTTACGGGATGGCTTGACCTGACCTGACCTGACCTGATCTGACTTCTTTGCTAGCAACAACTTTATTTCGTCCTTCGTCCTTGTTTACCTCAGAACTTTGTCTTCTTATGTCGCGACATTATGGAATGATGTGTTGTTTATTTCAGGAAGAGGGGGTCTATCTAGGGAGGGAAGAATAGTTTTCTCAATCCATTCTTTAAATATGGGATGTTCATCACTGCATGATAGCCTAGATCGTCTGTCGATCTTGAAACTAAAGTGGGTCAATAGTTCATTTCGTATGCTGCATGAATGGGTTATTATCAGTTGTTTCTCTTTGCTATTTGGTCCAATTATTTTCATCATACTCACTCCACCTCTTCCTTCCTTTTCATGTTCTTCTTTGGCGCTTGGCTTTAAAAGGACGTTGTAACGCTGTGTCTTAGTTTACAGCGAGGCTGCGATATCTGCACCATTCAGCCCAACACATTCGGTTTTAGCTGAATTGTTTGGGCATCTGGTTTGCCTTCCCACTGCGATGTCTATTCTTTTAGCAAGGCTATACTAGTGCAGCCTGTTGTCATGGTAACCGCAGAATAGGGTCATGGTGAGCTCTGGCTCGCTGGCCCTGATGTAAGTAGCCAGGTATGAGACGGTAGCTGTTGTCAGCTTATTCAGGGTGCTCCATCTTTGGTCCCATCATACATTCTGACGACTGTCATTACTGTTCATGTGTGATGAGCGTTGATTCATATTCTATCTACGAGGCGTTTTCAAATGAAACCGGACCTAACTGTACCAAGTGAACATACGTAAGATGCGCATGATGCCGTTACTTCTGATGTAAACAACACATATCAACGGCCAAGTTTGCAAATTTCATTATCTTTCAGCAGACCGTTAAAAAAATGGCGGGTGTGATACGGAATTCATCCAGAGTTGATCAGCTAACGGTGATTCGGTTTCTAACAGCTGAAGGATGTCGACCAGTTGACATGCATCTCAGAATGCGGGCAGTGTATGGTGATTACAGTCTGTCGAAGACAGCAGTGAAAAACTGGACAACGTTATTTAAAGAAGGATACGAGTTAACGAAAGATCTTCCAAGACCAGGTCAGGTGCATATTGTTGCGTCAGAAGATGCCATCGCCAAAATTGATGCAGCAATTCGGGTGGACCGTCGCCGGAGCTTACGTTCGCCACACCGTTTGTCACCATACACTGCCTGCATTCAATTGTTTTAGTATAACCTTTTGTAGAATCAAAGAGTCTATAAATTTATTTTCTAATAAAATCTATGTCAATGCGATCTAATCCTCCCTTTCTGTCTTGCTTTCTTGTTGGCTTTGAATACGGAGTTCCATAGTCTTGGACTCGGCACGACTTATAATCAACGCGTGCATTGTTCTCTTCTGAGTCTGAAATAATGTTTAGCCTCCATTGAGAAATATTTACACAATTAGGATCATTTCAATTAGGATGTTTATGAGCGTTAAGAATAAAACTATTCCTCACCGTAATATATACACCGGATTAAGGTTAATCTACGCATTCCAATGCTATGCACACAGAATGTAATGATCTACACATGGACACTTCCGGTGCATTGTAAAACATTTAGTGTTGTGGTGAGTTCGCGTTTTTTATTTCCAGTAAGAAACAGGAAAAATTGATTTCTTTCCAATTTGCAATAAATAACATAACTAATCATTTATTTGTAGGGATGTGAAAAGACTATTTAGCTAAAGAATTTTTATACACCGGAAATAAGTTAAACTGAAAACTAGCATCGTTGCATGACTAAAATGTCTGTAAACATCATGTCATCGTTTTAAACACCATTTTAAACACCATTTTAAACACCATTTTAAAAAGCTATTTCCTGCAACATCATTCTCAAGGATATGTCGAGGCACAGAGGAAATCGGTACATGACCTAAACGGATTGATTCTTTTTCTAAGAATCGACGTCACTGCACTCCGGGAATACCCTAAGGTGCTCAGTATCTCTCAGCAAATGGCGTAGGGTATGGATGCTGATGGCCCCTGTAGCTCGCTAGTTGAACTCTCCTGCTCCGTTCTCTCATGCGCCATACTTTGCTTGTTTAGTGTCGAAACTTTGAAGTTTGTGGATTGATGCTTCATCTATTGCGGTGTCCTCATCCAGTAGGCGGTCATTGATTGATTTCAAAATGTCACTTCTATCCATCACTAATGTGCTCATGATGGAAGATTGTGATGCCAAGTTGTCAGCTCTTTCGATGCCCTGAACCCCAGCATAAGCAGGACAGTAGATCCAGGTCAACCCATGGAGGTTTGAGGCCTCAACAGCTGCTGTCTACTCGTACCTAAGCCATCCCTTCTGTACTTTCTGAAGTACGGCTTCTGTGTCTGTCACGATGACTGCCCTTGTTAGAGAAGTCTCACATATCTATCTCAGCGCTGAGGTTACTGCATTCGTCTCCATTCTCAAACTGAAGGTTGTTGACATGTATGCCCTACTGTGCTTAGCAGCGACCTGTCCTCTCACTCTAGCCGAAAAACCCCAGCCTGATGTCCCACTGCGCACGACTGATCCGTCGGTGTATATGACGGCATCACTCTCCTGGGTGTTCTCAGTTATCAGCTGATTTACCTCGTGATCTGCTCTCCCGTTGATCTGTTCTCTGCATTCCTTGCCTAAGGTTATGATGACTCTCTTGTACTCTAACATTCTATCACCAGTGTGGACCCATTCTTCCCCTTTGGCTATCGTCTCAGCTGGAGTGACGTGTCCGATTGTTGTCTCAGCCTGTACGATCCATGACGACCCTCTCTTGATTCTTGATCCCTTGATGACTGAGATACTACTGTACAGAGAGTGTCGAGTGTCTGTGGTGACACGCATATAGGCTTTGACTTGTGCCAGTTTATGTCTGGATGTCACCGATAATAATCCCAACATGTACCGCATCATCACAATTGCGGTATCTTTAGTGCAGCCCAGCACCAGTCGCATACCTTCATTCTGGATGCGTTCCAACCTTACACACTGTGTTCCTGATAGTGTAAGGATACCTAGTCTGTAATCGATGACAGACAACACGACCTGACGAAATAGGATGGACAAAAGGCGTTATTCCAAGTCGGCAGCAGCCATGGTCTTGAGTGCTCCTAACCCTCTCTTGCATCTTTGTACGATGTGGTCAAAATGGCAATTATAGGAGAGACTGCGATCAAATCTAACTCCGAGGTATTTCAACCTGTCACACCTGTCAATGGTGCATCCCTCAATGTGATGCCCGGGAGTTCAGCCTTTACTATGGAATTATTCCAAGAGCACCACATCATGCAGACCTTGTTCGGATTGATCTTGGAGCTTGAGTCGCCACACCCCTGGATGTCTTTGAACAGCTCTTGCCTGGCTGAGTCAGTCCTGCACGTTAGCATGCCATCGGCAAATGTCAATCTTCGCCCTGTCCCTGTGGGTTGAATATTAGCCACTTTAACTGTGTGGATGTTGAACAGCACCGGTGAGAGCGGAGATCCTTGAGGCAGTCCTGGACATATTCGCCTCGGTTTTGATGTCCACGATCCCACGCGTAGCGCAACTGTTCTTTCCATCAGGGCAGCTGATATTCAACTAACCAGCCACGGGTTTAAACCACACTGCTCTTTCCATCAGGGCAGCTGATATCAAACTAACCAGCCACGGGTTTAAAATACACTGCTGTAGCCATGTATTTAAAGTCCCGAAATCGACACGGTTGTATACGTCTTCCAGGTCGAGCGCCACAGCGACTGTTTCTTGCTTGGACTGAAACCTCTCATTCACATCATATTCGAAAGTTCCAGCGATACCCCAGGTCTCCTTCGCTGTTCTATAGCTGCCAAGCGTATCAGGTAGAATCTGCTCCCGTTCAAGGTGGGCCATTATTTTCCTGGCCACTATCTTCTCGAGCAATTTGCCATATACATTTTGTATGGTGATTATTCAATAGCTGATGAGAAGCGTGTAGTCCTTCTAGGCTTAGGCAGTGGGCATAGATAGCTATGAAGCCAGTCTTCAGGCACGGATGACGTCTATAGTGTGGTTGAGCTCCTTCACCATATTTCTTATCTCTGTCTCATCCAACTGCTTGATGTGACAATACTGTACCCTGTCAGGACCTGCGGCAGTGTTTTTGTTTGTACGTAGGCTATTTCCGACCTCCGCCTCAGTGATAAGGTCTACATATTCCTCTTTCCTGATGGCTGCGTCTAAGATGCCTTTCCGAGTTTCCTGACGAGCATCTCTGTTAGTCCGTTGTCAGTCTGGGCAACATATCGGCTGAGAAAACTGAGACCCTTCTCTTCATCTGTCTTCAGGAGCCTTCCTGTGGTGTCTTGAATGGTGGAGATAAGCTAGCTTGTAGTTTGTCTATTCATTTTTCGATGCATGTGCCAGAACTTCTGGAGGGCATTATCATTACCCACTCCTTTAGTGAACTCCTCCCATCGCTCGCTTCTGGACTCCCTAGCTAATGCTTTAAAGAAATTGGTAGCTTTGGGTTTTACCTTCTTCTCGTTCAACGCGTCGACATTTATACCAGGTCTCTTTCTGGCTTTCCGCCTCTCCTTTGTTGCCGCCCCCCTTTCTCTCCAGACTGTATCAACAGCTTGATTCCATCAGGGTGGTTGGACAAATGGGGATCTAGTAGGTCCTGCGTCCGATCGTCTGACGCAAGTTGTTCACTGCATTATCCTGTTCATACGTGTATCTGAACACCTGTTTGACTTTCCGGTGTCTGGTGTATTTTCTCCTGGGTATAAGTACAACACATGGCAGGTGGTTGCTCACTTGTGTCCTTAATACGTCCCAGCGTGTGGATGGAGCACTATGACTGGATATAAGTGCCAGGTCGATGACCCAGATAGTATCCCCCTGTCGAGATGCTAGTCTAGTTGGACGTCCGTCATTTACGATAGTGAGGTTTGTGGGGACTAATGCCTGCCTCAAGGCGACCCCTTGCCTATTTTCAGTAACATTTCCCCACTCCTTTAACCTAGCATTAAAATCACATGCAATGAGGACACTTTTTGCTCTGCGACTCTGACAGAAACTCCCACTTTACGTTGTCGAAGAGGTGATCTACGTGAGCGTATACGTTGTAGATTCTCTATTCTTGGTGGTTAATGGTTACTTCAATCCCTTGTAGCTCGACATCCTCAATTTTTACAGGTGCTAGTATCTATCCATGTATGGGGAAGTTCTTGCTTCACACACATCGCCAGTCCACGCTTGAGGGGCCCACATGGATTACTGTAGCACCTGGTGGCCCGCATGAATTATTGTAGCACCTGTATCCTGGACACTTGATGGTAACATTCTCCTTCAAGCAGGTCTCCTGGATCATAAATATGTCGAAATTGTACACCAATTTTTGGAGAATCACTTCGCGTTGGGTGGCGCTGCGGCAATTCCAGTAGGCTATACGTACATTTGTTTACCTAAGTCTATCTGACTTTCTTCGACATTTCTCTTTCCAGGATCTTTTCTTTCTTTCTCTCCTCTTGTCTCTTCCTCTCATTATGCATCCACCTTTCTTTGCACCATGAGCTGGAGACATCGACGTCAGAGCACGATCTCCGTAGCTCCCGCGACGACTCTTATATGTTGTTTGTCATGATAGTTTTCCTTCTCCTAGAAGAGATGCCTGCGGGTCTAACGCATCTCCTCTACTCGGTTTGTGGTCGGTTGTCTCTGCCATCTTTATTGCCGTGTCACATTATCATTCGGGGTCACAGTGAAATCCGACCAATCGTGTCTTCAAATTCACGGTCAGCTATGTAGTGAAATCACGGCACAATGGATGACAATCCGTGACATCTTGCTAACTTATGACTTGGTACACATTGGATCTGTTGTAATGTTACTTCCTATATCACAAAATGTTGGTATAAACTACCACCATCGGAGAAAATTGACTTTTTGTCGCTGTACAATTAACGTTGAACCTAGACCACGTGTGTCGTCCTAGTAAGTCAGTCCAGACCAGGTGTGTCGTCCTAGTAAGTCAGTTTTGCAACACGATCACGAAGATAATCCGTAAAAACTAGCTAACCTATGACTTGCCAGGAACTAGCTAAAAAGTAAAGTAAAGTATCCCATAGCATTACTGCCGTAGGGGTGTGAGGTGTTAGCGATCTCACATTTCAACATTAAAGGCTCGGCTATATGAGGGCGGTAGCCATCTCCTCTCCCTCGCCGCTTTTACTTCCCGGACTGAACCGGTACCCATTAAAGGCTGGGTCGACCCGGGAGCCATTGCGGTCTGAAAAAAACATTACCCCCTCAACTGTGGAATGAACCCAGGACCACTCAGATGCGAAGCCAGCGCGCTACACACTGCTTTTATTATTTCGGTACTATCTACACCGAAAATGCTGGTAATAATAACAAACAATGGCGAAACTGTCAGACGAAATTTAATCCTTGTCCGCCATTAAGGGGACACCACTCCAATCTTCAACTGGACTTTAAAAGGTTTGCCTATCAAACTCTTGCACAACGCGCCCTCAGGGTGATGCCATTCCATTGCATTGCGGCTGGGCTGACTTCTGAGAGCTGGCAAACCTAGCATAGGTACATACAGACGTACACATACATCCAAGCACTGGTTTATGCGTCTTAATATCGCCCAGTTGACTACGGTCTGGGGTGGAATAGGCGCGCCTCCGCCAGTAGAGACTAGTGAGGCAAACACGCCAAATAAAAAAATTAAAATAAACTGACCGTTCGCGTTCGCTTTTCTCTACTCCCTAAGGTGGTGTACGTTGCACTATCTTTGTATTTTGCGCCTGTCGGAACAGTGCAGCCGACTTCGGCATGCATTTGATGTAAGGATCTGCTTCCTCCTGCATTTTCTATAGGTTTGCTTTTCCTCTGGGAAACGCCGGTAAGTGATTGGAGGGCAAACCCAGCACCTTCGCATTGTGAGCCGTGCCACTTACCCACTAGCCCACGCCGACTCCTCAAACCGGGTATTTAACACTGGCAGATCAGGCTGCAGTTTTTTACTTTGACTGTTAAGATGCCTAGGTAGTTGACTGACCGGGTATTTGCGTGACAGGGTCGAGATGAAGCCAACTGATCCAGCGTGGAAGTTCTTCTTGTTTCTCCCCACATTAACGGCACGGGAAGTACAATTATTGTTTGAAACAAAGAGATCTTGTTGGACAGGGGCCAGTGAGGCACCATACACATATGAATTGGCGTCTAGACAGGTTCACGTACCAGAATGAGATTGGTAAAAATAATTTATGAGGCTAGCTTCAAGAGTGAGATTAGTAAAACGAATTTATGAAGTGCGGTTCAAGAGTGAGATTGGTAAAACGAATTTATGAGGTTTGGTTCAAGAGTGAGATTGGTAAAACGAATTTATGTGGTCTGGTTCAAGAGTGAGATTGGTAAAACTAATTTATGAGGTTTGGTTCAAGAGTGAGATTGGTAAAACGAGTTTATGTGGTCTGGTTCAAGAGTGAGATTGGTAAAACGAGTTTATGTGGTCTGGTTCAAGAGTGAGATTGGTAAAACGAGTTTATGTGGTCTGGTTCAAGAGTGAGATTGGTAAAACGAATTTATGAGGTTAGGGTCAAGGTTGCTGCCGAAGACGGGTGTATCGGACCGAAAGGTACAAATATCGCAGCCAAGCTGTAAATTAGCGACACAACGCATTCTGTTCTCTGGACGACATCCTGCTACTTGCAAAGCCCTGTTCAGGGCTTGGTAGCCGGAGATTGAGAACGAATGAAGAATGAAGAAGAAGAGGGTCAAGGTCGAGATTCGTAGACAATATCAATGAAAGTCTGAAGCGACATGGTGTGACGTCATCATCTGACGTAGCTGCACAACGTACACGTCACTCCCTCCCACAACCTCCTGAGAGTACAGGTTAAGGGAAAAAGGAAATCAATGGTTTCATTTGGAAACATTTCTATTTCCCCCTGATGATCAATTAAACCTTCAGATACCTGCCTGGCACCTGTGGCTGCCTGAAATAGCATTCCGGAACGCGCTCGCACGTTCAAGGCGTGGCTATCGTGTCTTCTCACCCCAGTAAACCCTTCTTAATGTTCCAGACTCTATTTCTGGCTGAGTAGGTGACATGGTGAGCCAACGTTTTCACACATTCCTGACTGAAGCCACTTGCACCTGCTTTCTCCTGTACGGCCGTCTATACTTTTACAAGTTCGCGGGTAAGAAACCAACCAACAGATTAGCTCTTGGCATCCAACACTGACTGATGATTACAGAAACCTGAAGTGTCGGTCTGGACGTTCAGCTAACTGCATGTTTGAAGATGAACATAGTTCACTGTTGTAAGAGAAGCCTCAACATGTGTATGGGTGACTCGAGCATTTACTAAATTGTTTCACAACACTACAATTCTGATATAGGCCATTTCTTGAAATGCGCAAGTTTCCGCTCAATTCTTGACTTGGCTTGACTTAGTCCATTCAGTGGACAACACTAACCTTAAATCTAACTACAACACTAACCTAAAAACCTAACCACAACACTAACCTCAAACCTAACCACAACACTAACCTCAAACCTAACCAAAACACTAACCCTAAACCTAACCACAACACTAACCTTAACATAACCAGAACACTAACCTTAACATAGCCAGAACACTAACCTTAACATAACCAGAACACTAACCTTAAAATAACCAGAACACTAACCTTAACATAACCACAACACTAACCTTAACATAACCAGAACACTAACCTTAACATAACCACAACACTAACCTTAACATAACCAGAACACTAACCTTAACATAACCAGAACACTAACCTTAACATAACCCGAACACTAACCTTAACATAACCACAACACTAACCTGAACATAACTATACCACTAACCTTAACATAACCAGAACACTAACCTTAACATAACCAGAACACTAACCTTAACATAACCAGAACACTAACCTTAACATAACCCGAACACTAACCTTAACATAACCACAACACTAACCTGAACATAACCAGAACACTAACCTTAACATAACCAGAACACTAACCTTAACATAGCCAGAACACTAACCTTAACATAACCAGAACACTAACCGTAACATAACTACACCACTAACCTTAACATAACCAGAACACTAACCTTAACATAACCAGAACACTAACCTTAACATAACCAGAACACTAAACCTTAACATAACCAGAACACCAAACCTTAACATAACCAGAACACTAAACCTGAACATAACCAGAACACTAAACCTTAACATAACCAGAAGACTAACCTTAACATAACCAGAACACTAACCTTAACATAACCAGAACACTAACCTTAACATAACCAGAACACTAACCTTAACAGAACCACAACACTAACCTTAACATAACTATACCACTAACCTTAACATAACCAGAACACTAACCTTAACATAACCAGAACACTAACCTTAACATAACTACACCACTAACCTTAACATAACCAGAACACTAACCTTAACATAACTATACCACTAACCTTAACATAACTACACCACTAACCTTAACATAACCAGAACACTAACCTTAACATTACCAGAACACTAACCTTAACATAACCAGAACACATACCTTAACATAACCAGAACACTAACCTTAACATAACCAGAACACTAACCGTAACATAACTACACCACTAACCTTAACATAACCAGAACACTAACCTTAACATAACCAGAACACTAACCTTAACATAACCAGAACACTAACCGTAACATAACTACACCACTAACCTTAACATAACCAGAACACTAACCTTAACATAACCAGAACACTAAACCTTAACATAACCAGAATACTAAACCTTAACATAACCAGAACACTAAACATTAACATAACCAGAACACTAAACCTTAACATAACCAGAACACTAACCTTAACATAACCAGAACACTAAACCTTAACATAACCAGAACACTAAACCTTAACATAACCAGAATACTAAACCTTAACATAACCAGAACACTAAACATTAACATAACTAGAACACTAAACCTTAACATAACCAGAACACTAAACCTTAACATAACCAGAATACTAAACTTTAACATAACCAGAATACTAAACCTTAACATAACCAGAACACTAAACATTAACATAATCAGAACACTAAACCTTAACAAAACCAGAACACTAAACCTTAACATAACCAGAACACTAACCTTAACATAACCAGAACACTAAACCTTAACATAACCAGAACACTAAACCTTAACATAACCAGAACACTAACCTTAACATAACCAGAACACTAAACCTTAACATAACCAGAACACTAAACCTTAACATAACCCGAACACTAAATCTTAACATAACCAGAACACTAAACCTTAACATAACCAGAACACTAAACCTTAACATAATCGTAACACTTCCACTAACCGTATCCCTAACAACAATACCTAATCATATCAATACCATTTACCCTACCACCGCCATATTAACTAAAACAGTTCCACATTAACTATAAGACCACCATTAACCCTAAACCTAGATTTAACATATGACTACCACATTAATTGCAACATTACAATGAATTCTAATACTACCATATTAAACGTAACATTACAATTAACCCCACCTCTACGATATTAACCCGAACACTGCCATATTAACCCTAGCCCTGCCATATTAACCGTGACATTACAATTAACAAATATTAACAATAATAACCCTAACACTACTATATTAACACAATACCACCATTAGCACTAAAACTACAGTTAGCCATAACATAACTATATTAACCCTAACGTTAAGACCACCATATAATCCAGACCCTAATCCAAATATCAACTTAACATTAACTTTAACCCAATTTAGCAGCTGGAAAAGTTATTTATTTGTCTGGTCTGTGAATTGTCAAGAAATTAAACCATGTCATGGAATTGGTACTATTGAGCCAATTTGACTATTGAGAAGTGCCCATTATACCAGTAATCTATTGAGAAGTGCCCATTATACCAGTAATCTATTGAGAAGTGCCCATTATACCAGTAATCTATTGAGAAGTGCCCATTATACCAGTAATCTATTGAGAAGTGCCCATTATACCAGTAATCTATTGAGAAGTGCCCATTATACATGTAATCTATTGAGAAGTGCTCATTATACCAGTAATCTATTGAGAAGTGCCCATTATACCAGTAATCTATTGAGAAGTGCACATTATACCAGTAATCTATTGAGAAGTGAACATTATACCAGTAATCTATTGAGAAGTGCCCATTATACCAGTAATCTATTGAGAAGTGTCCATTATACCAGTAATCTATTGAGAAGTGTCCATTATACCAGTAATCTATCGAGAAGTGCCCCTTATACCAGTAATCTATTGAGAAGTGCCCATTATACCAGTAATCTATTGAGAAGTGTCCATTATACCAGTAATCTATTGAGAAGTGCCCCTTATACCAGTAATCTATTGAGAAGTGTCCATTATACCAGTAATCTATTGAGAAGTGCCCCTTATACCAGTAATCTATTGAGAAGTGTCCATTATACCAGTAATCTATTGAGAAGTGTCCATTATACCAGTAATCTATTGAGAAGTGCCCCTTATACCAGTAATCTATTGAGAAGTGCCCATTATACCAGTAATCTATTGAGAAGTGCGCATTATACCAGTAATCTATTGAGAAGTGCCCATTATACCAGTAATCTATTGAGAAGTGCCCATTATACCAGTAATCTATTGAGAAGTGCCCATTATACCAGTAATCTATTGAGAAGTGCCCATTATACCAGTAATCTATTGAGAAGTGCCCATTATACCAGTAATCTATTGAGAAGTGCCCATTATACATGTAATCTATTGAGAAGTGCTCATTATACCAGTAATCTATTGAGAAGTGCCCATTATACCAGTAATCTATTGAGAAGTGCACATTATACCAGTAATCTATTGAGAAGTGAACATTATACCAGTAATCTATTGAGAAGTGCCCATTATACCAGTAATCTATTGAGAAGTGTCCATTATACCAGTAATCTATTGAGAAGTGTCCATTATACCAGTAATCTATTGAGAAGTGCCCATTATACCAGTAATCTATTGAGAAGTGCCCATTATACCAGTAATCTATTGAGAAGTGCCCATTATACCAGTAATCTATTGAGAAGTGCCCATTATACCAGTAATCTATTGAGAAGTGCCCATTATACCAGTAATCTATTGAGAAGTGCTCATTATACCAGTAATCTATTGAGAAGTGCCCATTATACCAGTAATCTATTGAGAAGTGCTCATTATACCAGTAATCTATTGAGAAGTGCACATTATACCAGTAATCTATTGAGAAGTGCACATTATACCAGTAATCTATTGAGAAGTGTCCATTATACCAGTAATCTATTGAGAAGTGCCCCTTATACCAGTAATCTATTGAGAAGTGCCCATTATACCAGTAATCTATTGAGAAGTGCCCATTATACCAGTAATCTATTGAGAAGTGCCCATTATACCAGTAATCTATTGAGAAGTGCCCATTATACCAGTAATCTATTGAGAAGTGCCCCTTATACCAGAAATCTATTGAGAAGTGCCCATTATACCAGTAATCTATTGAGAAGTGCCCATTATACCAGTAATCTATTGAGAAGTGCCCCTTATACCAGAAATCTATTGAGAAGTGCCCATTATACCAGTAATCTATTGAGAAGTGTCCATTATACCAGTAATCTATTGAGAAGTGTCCATTACACCAGTAATCTATTGAGAAGTGCCCCTTATTCCAGTAATCTATTGAGAAGTGCCCATTATACCAGTAATCTATTGAGAAGTGCCCATTATACCAGTAATCTATTGAGAAGTGCCCATTATACCAGTAATCTATTGAGAAGTGCCCATTATACCAGTAATCTATTGAGAAGTGCCCATTATACCAGTAATCTATTGAGAAGTGTCCATTATACCAGTAATCTATTGAGAAGTGTCCATTACACCAGTAATCTATTGAGAAGTGCCCCTTATTCCAGTAATCTATTGAGAAGTGCCCATTATACCAGTAATCTATTGAGAAGTGCCCATTATACCAGTAATCTATTGAGAAGTGCCCATTATACCAGTAATCTCCTTGCCCTTCTTCATTCCTATTTTCGTTTCATATCAGGCTAGGTTACTTACAAGACGCCTCCACACCTAACCCATACGCCCCATACTAGAATCCTATATCCGAGCACTAGGAGTGGCAGTTTAAAAAGAAATGGTTTTGCATAATGACATTGCTATCACCAAGCACAGTCTACAACCTTATTTTGCAACATGATTGGAAGGATACGATGCTGCCGCTAAGTCCTTTCTGGTGCTGCTTAACAAATACAGAGTGTCTCCTACCGAGGAAAGCTGTGGTGGGTTAGTCCTTGGTTCTGTCAAGTCTATGGAGAGTCAGTGGTCAGGAATACTGGTTGGAATCGCAATAAGGTCTTGCTTTGCTTTATGTGGCGTAAGACAAATTCTAACAGGCACATTACACTGCGATTTGCGGGAGTAGTAGCTTTATTCATCGGCGATATAATTCCCACCGCGGGTCAACATCTTCCCCCCCCCCCATATATCCAGCGCAACCTCTTCATTCACAGATATCCAGTGCCAACATCTTCATCCACTGATATCCAGCGTCAACATAATTCATCCACTGATATCCAGCGTCAACCTCTTTATCCACTGATATCCAGCGTCAACATCTTCATTCACAGATATCCAGCGCCAACATCTTTATCCACTGATATCCAGCGTCAGCACCTTCATTCCCAGATATCCAGCGTCAACACCTTCATCCACATATATCCAGCGTCAACACCTTCATCCACATATATCCAGCGTCAACACTTTCATCTACATATATCCAGCGTCAACACCTTAATCCACATAAATCCAGCGTCAACACTTTCATCCACATATATCCAGCGTAACACCTTAATCCACATATATCCACCGTCAACACCTTCATCCACTGATATCCAGCGTCAACATCTTCAACCACTGATATCCACCATCCACACCTTCATCCACATATATCCAGCATCAACACTTTCATCCACATATATCCAGCGTAACACCTTAATCCACATATATCCAGCGTCAACACCTTCATCCACTGATATCCAGCGTCCACACCTTCATCCACATATATCCAGCGTACATCTGACGGGTATAAGTTTCCGTGAAAAGAGTTCCCAAACAGGAGGAGACAATATATATAAGATACGCAACTAATGATATGAACTTGACCATCAAAAAGTGATTGATTTTCTGAAGCTCCGAGTCTGATCGAACTTGACTCAATCCTTGTCGTGCTCAGGGGAACCTATGACTTCAGCGGCTGCTCTCTGCCGGTTCCTGCTTTGAGTCGTCTTCTTGGGCCCAGACTACAGCTACTCTGCCCTCTTCTCCACCGTACCTCTCGTGGGCCTGGTTGGGATCAACTAGTCCACACCCCCGTTGGAGCCAATCCAAAGCACGAATGGTTATACGTTTATGTGTGTCTCTGAGCGAATGTTCTAATAGGTTTCTGAATAACTGCGTGTCTCTAAGGTGTATTTCTGATTATATTTTGATATGTCTATATCTAAAGCTGTGTTTTATACACGTGTACCCTCTCGCCCTGTTCTCCATCTATAAATAGCTATATTCTTTCACACAGATGTCTATTAGACTGTAGCACCGGACATGTTTAGCAGGTAGGACATGCCCACATGATCGACGGATGGACTGTGGAGACAGTGAATCTATTATCAAGCGATAGAAGGGCACACGAGAGAGTATAACACAGAGGAGAGTATTGCAGATGTTCTGTGCGCCCCATCGGCGTCATCTCGTCTGTCTGTCGGTAATGTTAGATGCCGTTGGAATTGTTAATCTTCTAACAACAATGCCCATTTTGAATTCAATCCACGGCAGCGTAGTGTTTCCCCCAACATAATAGACATCAAAGGTATAATATAACAACAGAATGCCACAATTCTCTGTGAAATATTCCTTTTCAAATTGTCACACCCTCTTAAGACGCGAAGAAGCAGATTATTGAATGAGCTGACAGCAGGTAGTGACTCATAGCAGGTTGCTTGGGTCAGGGTCAGCTACCCAGAGCTGACCTAGACCTACTCCGCCTCCAAGCCGGGGCCTGGCAACAGGCTGCACTAGTGTAGTCTGGCTAGAAGAGTAGGAGTCGTAATGGTACCCTCCCCCTTTCTCCCCCCCCCCCCCCGAATCCAAAAACAATAAAAACTTTTTTTTTTTTTTTTTTTTAAATACCACAAATCAAACAATAAAAATACAATGAAACAGACTGTGTCGGGCCGACAGGGGCAGGTATCACAACCTCGCTGTGAACTACTAATCAAAGTCACGTAATTTTTTTTCCAGACAAACGCCGAAAACGAGGAATAATATCTTCTGAAAGTCTCCCTGTGCGTGTTTACGAGCATTTCAAAGTAACCAGGATTTATGCACTCGTGGAGAGATAACTCCGGATTTCTCTAATCTCGTCCTGGGAGAGACAGAGAATCGGTGTTTTGGTTCTGTGAGCTGTTAAGTGAAACATGTCTCCCAGATCAAGACAACAAGAGTAATAAATTCCAAGTTAAAAAAAATGCTTCTAAGGTAACTTGCGCTAGTCACAAAGAAAAGTGTTTGTTCAAAATGTCAGCTTAAAATTAAATGTAAAAAAAAAATGCTTTCGATGAAAAAACAGATCGGCTGTAAGATGTTTTTATGGTCGCCTTGAACTGAGAGGTTTACACACGAGTGGAGCGTTTGAGTAGAAATTTGCGAAAGCAAACTGAAAATGGCAGTAAAATATTTGCCTCCCAAACTTTTTTCTGAAATATCTGTGCGTTTTATAGTCCAGAAAACACAGCACCAACAAGTATTACATCTTCATCTTCTTCGTTCGTCATCAGACATTCACACCAGCAACTCTAACAAAAGCAACAGTCAGTTCAGGGTTCACGACACAGAGGTACAGTTTCTCATAAAGAGATTCAGGTCATAGCCACGTGTTTCTCTTTACACTGCTGAGTATTGTGCGTAACTGCACGAAGTGTCCACAGGCGCCACAGATGCGTAGATCCGCCATCATCATCATCATCATGTAGCATGTCCTTTATAGGACATCACAACCTGTCTGAAATAAACTCTTTCTATTGCTAAAACTTCAGCCATCGCTACAGTCATACCTAGGCATTCCTGAATATCTTGGTTCCATCATCTTCTTGGTCTTCGCCTGCCTCTTTTACCTGCCACCATACCTTCCATCCCTGTTCGCTCTAAACCGTTGTGTCTCTTGATGATCATACAAGTAAATTGGAAATTATAAATATAATTGAAAACAAGTCATGAGCAAAATATCTCATACAGAGGATCAACATAGCCTACGAGATGTGCGCATATAACTGACCATCTTAAAGTACGAGTGGTTGCAGATTGGAGTCATTGTTTCCTTCCCCAAGCGTTGTGATGGGCGACTAAACAATGTCGTGTCGGGGGTAGCAGCCTCCTCATGTAAAAACCATTGGCGCAAAAACTGTATTACTAAAAATAGGAATCAGAATTCCCCGAAAGCTGGTAAAAGGAAAGCAAGCAGAGAGATGAACGTTTACCCCATCATCTGGAGTGAGAGGTAAATGATTGACACTAATGATGTTCAGTCCATGTTGTGTGAATCTCAGAACAGTTTTTTTGGTTGTTTGTGAAGCGGTGTGGTGGGTGGGTTAAGGGGGGGGGGGGGCGTGTCATGGCAATAGGCAACCCAGCCGTTGTTATTGTGAAAAGTGACTGGAAGATGATTGAATTTGGTGTTACTGACAGCCCGATAAAGTCAAACAAATTCAGAACACGTAACGTCTTGGGGACATGTTCTCATTGGAGGCTAGAGGATGGATGGATTGAATCTGTTTTTCAATTATTATCCCAAATGTACTTCTTCAAATACACGTGGTTGTGAAACATCATCTATAACGATGTTGCAAATGTCTTACATGCCACGAGACATGTTGTTGGAGTATCGAAACAAGAATGGAACCAAATGTCTTACATGCCACGAGACATGTTGTCGGAGTATCGAAACAAGAATGAAACCAAATGTCGTGCAAGTTTTAAAATAAACATGCATGAGAGAAGAGATGTACATAAACCTGGACAGACACACAAGCACAGCGTATGGCAATTATACCATTTACGGCTGGGGTCTAACCTTTAAGATAACATTGTGAACATTTATAAGAGAGTTTACCATTTACCGGCCGGACGGACAAGCAGTCCAGAGATGTAAGGTCTTATTTCTGATCGGACAAAATCTGCTAGTGACCTTTCATCTATCAACAAACAAACAAAAAACAAACAAATCTAGTCTGTAAAGGCCATGACTACTGCAGAGACACGCGACCTTTATTCCCAAATTCCATAAGTCCTCCCGGTAGTACTTTAGCAATGGGAAAAGCACCATACTGAGAGTTTTGTTAACATAAACTAGATAACACTTGGCCAATATTCGTTTCATTCATGTGCCAAAATGTCGACACTAAATAAGCTTAATACTCATAACAGCTAATAACAAACAAACAACAACAACACATCAATTCAAACAAAATAGTGGTTCCTTAATGTAGGTTTAGTTTGATGGAATGAACACTCAATGTTGCTGGGGCTTGAAAGGAAATACAGTTGGTCTGGACGTAAGAGAAAAACTGCTAAACAAAATTGAAAGAAAACTTTAACCTGTTGAATAGATTCCAGGATACGTTCTAGAATAATTTTCTGGAGTTAAGATAGGAAAACTGAACAGGTGTTTGCGAAGCTTCGTGCACCTGTCTCTTCTACCACTTGATCTGTTATCGTCGCATCAGGTGCAGGTGTGATTTATGTTATCTGTGCGATGGGTGTTCTAGGTTGAGGGGGGCAGATTTGATTTCAATACTGCTTGTCTAGTGAGGGACTTGGTGGCACTCTCTCAGAAAAATGAATGAGGATGTTCAGCTCCAATGTAAAATCAGAGTGGACTATATCATTGGATATCATATAGCATATAGCATTTATCTAAGACTGTCTCATCCATACTACAGACCTAGTTCAACAGAGATATCCACTCAGTTCAGTTCAGTTCAGCTCAGTTCAGTTCATCCCGTAGCCCATCATGTCGTTGGGGCACACTTGAAGACACTGGCACAATCCCACGCCATCTCTCTCTGTCCGCTGCCGCCAGTCGTGCCTCAACGGAGCGAAGGTTAGACCACTCAGTGATGTCTGCCCATCTCTTCCTTGGACGATCCCGCCCCCTCTTTCTTAGTACGGAACCATGCAGTATCGAATTTGTTATTCCGCTGGACCTCGTGACCTGCCCATACCAAGACATCTTTCGCCTTTTGATAACTGTGAACAGATCATCAAAAGGCCCAATTGCGTTTTGCACTCTCCGTCGTATTTCTACGCTCGTCACACGATCCTTATATGTAACATTTAAGAGTCTTCTAAAGCACCTCCTTTCCATTGCATGTATTCTGCACTGGATAGCCGCAGTATTGGTTCAAGTCTCACAGGCATACACAAATATTGAAAGCATCAATGGTCCAGGTCTCACAGAGAGCACCAATGGTCCAGGTCTCACAGGCATACACAAATATTGAAAGCATCAATGGTCAAAGTCTCACAGGGAGCACCAATGGTCCAGGTCTCACAGGCATACACAAATATTGAAAGCATCAATGGTCAAAGTCTCACAGGGAGCACCAATGGTCCAGGTCTCACAGGCATACACAAATATTGAAAGTACCAATGGTCCAAGTCTCACAGAGAACACCAATGGTCCAAGTCTCACAGAGAACACCAATGGTCCAAGTCTCACAGACATACACAAATATTGAAAGCACCAATGGTCAAAGTCTCACAGGGAGCACCAATGGTCCAAGTCTCACAGAGAGCACCAATGGTCCAAGTCTCACAGAGAACACCAATGGTCCAAGTCTCACAGGCATACACAAATATTGAGAGCACCAATGGTCCAGGTCTCACAGAGAGCACCAATGGTCCAAGTCTCACAGGCATACACAAATATTGAAAGCATCAATGGTCAAAGTCTCACAGGGAGCACCAATGGTCCAGGTCTCACAGGCATACACAAATATTGAAAGTACCAATGGTCCAAGTCTCACAGAGAACACCAATGGTCCAAGTCTCACAGAGAACACCAATGGTCCGAGTCTCACAGAGAACACCAATGGTCCAAGTCTCACAGAGAACACCAATGGTCCAAGTCTCACAGAGAACACCAATGGTCCGAGTCTCACAGAGAACACCAATGGTCCAAGTCTCACAGAGAACACCAATGGTCCAAGTCTCACAGAGAACACCAATGGTCCAAGTCTCACAGAGAACACCAATGGTCCAAGTCTCACAGGCATACATACATATTGAGAACACCAATGAGCGCATTAGTCTAACGTTTATGCTGAGGGCGAGCCGTTTATCCTATGAGTTTCAAACGCGTAACCGCCCCAGATACTTGAACCGGTATACCACTTTGAGTTCCTGACCATTTGCTTTTATCACAGATGTAAACCCTTCCGTGTTATTATTCATCAGCTTTGTTTTATCTGCATTTATCTCCATGCTATCGCTCTGCGGCGCTCTGTTTAATCTACTAATCAGCTCCTGGCATTTCGTTTCCGTGCCTGCCAGACCATATATATCATCTGCAAATAGTAGGTTTGGAATCCTCTTGTCACCTAGTCTGACCGTACCAACATGTCCCTCCAGGGACGCCACCATCATTCGTTCCAAGAATACACTGAAGAGTGTTGGAGAGAGTATACAACCATGTCTCACCCCAAACAGACATTGAAGAGTGTTGGAGAGAGTATACAACCCTGTCTCACCCCAACAGACATTGAAGAGTGTTGGAGAGAGTATACAACCCTGTCTCACCCCAACAGACATTGAAGAGTGTTGGAGAGAGTATACAACCCTGTCTCACCCCAATAGACATTGAAGAGTGTTGGAGAGAGTATACAACCCTGTCTCACCCCAACAGACATTGAAGAGTGTTGGAGAGAGTATACAACCCTGTCTCACCCCAACAGACATTGAAGAGTGTTGGAGAGAGTATACAACCCTGTCTCACCCCAACAGACATTGAAGAGTGTTGGAGAGAGTATACAACCCTGTCTCACCCCAACAGACATTGAAGAGTGTTGGAGAGAGTATACAACCCTGTCTCACCCCAACATACATTGAAGAGTGTTGGAGAGAGTATACAACCATGTCTCACCCCAACAGACATTGAAGAGTGTTGGAGAGAGTATACAACCCTGTCTCACCCCAACAGACATTGAAGAGTGTTGGAGAGAGTATACAACCATGTCTCACCCCAACAGACGTGCGGAACCATTCACCTGTTATTCCGTCTACAGGAACTGCACTTTGAAATCGATTAATACATGATTTATGTGTTGTTGATACTCCAAGTATTTCTCATTCAATATCCGCAGATTAAATATCTGTTCAGTGGTACTTCTTCCGACTCGAAATCCTACTTGCTCTTCGGCAATGATATTCTCTGTCTGTGGTTTTAATCTGTTGAGGATTATTCTTAAGAGAACTCTGCTAGGATGACAAATGAGGCTAATTGTTCTGTAGTTCTGACACATCTTTAGGTTCCCTGATTTGGGCAGCAGTAAAACCACTGATATCGTCCAGATGGTCGGCCACTCTCCTGCCCGCCAAATTCTGTTACAGATGTATGTCAGAGCTTCAATTATTACCTCACCTCCCACTTGAAGGATCTCTGCTAGGATATTATCCACACCCACAGCTTTGTCCCTTTTTCATCATCTTCACCGCTTCAGTTACTCCCTCTCTTGTTATCGGTTGATTCTCCTCTAACATATTCATTTCGGGGGTGATTGTATTTCCTGGGCCACCTCGACCCTCATGCTTATATAATTCAGAGTGCTCTGTCCAACGAGCCCGAATGTCTTGGGCTTCTGTGAGACATTTCTCTCCCTTATCCTGAATCGTTGTATTGCGACCTTGTATAGGCCTTACTAGACTCCTGACTATTGTATAGGCCCCCTTGACATCGTTTCTTCCCAGATTTTGTTCCATATCTGAGCACTGAGCAGTTATCCATTCTGCCTTTGCCTTTTTCATCTTGGCCTTTATGTTTCTATTTTGTAATCCCATCCATTGTATTCTTCGACCGCTTCTGTAATCTTCTCTTGTCACATAACTCCAGCATCTCATTTGTAATCCATGTCTTCTTCTTTGCCCTTCACTTCACTAAGACCTCAGTTGCCGTGGAGATCAATGCCAGATTCAAGGCCTCAGTTATCGTCTCAATATCTGCCTCTTCATTTACCAAGAGCGCGCGAATCTTCCTTCCCATCATCGCCCCAAAAGCCTCCACTATGTCCGGGTGCTTCAGCTTTTCCACTACAAAATGATATTAGATGGACAGAGGAAATAGCTCCCACAGATCTGTAGCACAGAACAGAGAATCATTAAAAAAGTTGAGATGATGCATAGACTGAGTGCACACGTTCAGAAGACACCCAACATTATAAACACACGTGCGCTATTGTTGATCCCACTGGAGAAGGGAAGGGCAGTTAGGTCAAAGGTAGCTCGTAGAAGAACAACTTAACTGAATGTCTTACACTGGTTTAGTAGACTGCTGAGTCTGTAAACAACCAGTTTAGATCTCTTTGCTCTAAAAGCTATTCGTATCCAATCTATTCGTCAGTGCATTAATTGTTCTTGCCTCCACTACTTCCTGTGGCAATGCATTTCAAGCATTCACCACTCTCTGACTAAAAAAGAATTTTCTAATATCCAATCTGTACCTTTCTTTAGATAAATTTGTTTATGTGCCCTCTTGTTCTCGTAGGTAGTTGTATTTTGAAAAAAACTTGTTATAGTCTAATGTATCCATTCCTCTGATCATCTTATAAACCTGTATTAAGTCACCTCGAATTGTTCTCTTTTCTAGACAGTGTAGGCCGGTTTTTTTTAAAGTCTTTCTTCATAATAGTAATTCTGGAACCCCACCATCAGCTTTGTCGCTCTTTTTTGTATCCTTTCCAGTATGTTTATATCTCCTCTATGATAAGGACTCCACACCTGTACACAGTACTCCAATCTAGGTCTAACTAAAGCTTTATATAATTTGACAATCAGTTTCTTGCTCCTATGTTTAATATTTCTTTTTAATCATACCTAACATTGCATTATCCTTTTTCACTGCTCTCTGGAATTGCTCACTCACTTTACCTGTATGATCTATTATAACCTGGACTTGCTCACTCACTTTACCTGAATGATCTATTATAACCTGGACTTGGTCACTCACTTTACCTGTATGATCGATCTATTATAACCTGGACTTGCTCACTCACTTTACTTAGATGATATATTATAACCTGCAATTGCTCACTCACTTTACCTGTATGATCTATTATAACCCCTAGATAAAAAGAGTAAGCCATAGTAACCTGAGTCTCTGAGTAGAGCTCACGATGATGATGGCCAAAACCAAATTTGGTTAAAGAGCGACTGTAAAAGACTGATGTTGCTTTTTGTAGAGCCATTGATGCGGAAATCGTATGGCGATAATATGAACACGTGCATATGTAGGAAAAACAGGAAGTGACGCTTTGTCTACATATTTTCCAGTTCCGTCTTGAGTCAGCCGCTCATCTGATTTCTCTTGATGAATCCTCCAACTCTAAATTCACTCCTTTCGTTTTGTGTGTTTCGTGACGAGAGATGATTGATCCACACAGTAATCAGGTGTGCAAACCAGTTTATTTTGTCTCAATCCCCGTGTCGTTGATGGATTGTGTTGTTCTCAATGTCTCTCTGGTTTCTTCATGTTTCGTCTCCTCGTCTGCTGGAACTGACAGCTGCTCCCACTCATCTCGTCACACTCATCTCGTCACACTCATTGCTCATCCTCTTTTGTGAACTTTAACAACCACCTGAAAAGCAACTATTAGGTGAACGCGGACATTGCAACAAAATTCAAACAAAGCCAGAGAGGATTTTTATTTCGTTTGAAAACAAACTGACTAACCTCAAACAGAAGAATATATTTATGGCTTGTTGTCAAAAGCCCGAAGCCATTATATGTATTCAGTATTATTTTATTGTAGTAATGTTATACGTATAAATATATAGTATATATATATAAATGATTGTCAAATTGTATATATATTCATGTATATATATATATATATATATATCTATATATATATACATATCAGGTCGTCCCGTAACCGGTGAGGTCGTTGGGGTACACATGAAGACATCCTCACAACCCCACGACACCGTTCTCTGTCAGCGGCCACTACCTTTGCCTTTTCTGGTCGGAGATTGGTCCATTTTGTTATGTCGTCCTCCCACCTCTTTTTGGGCCAGACTCTTCGACGTCTGCCTTGCTCCTTTCCGTGGAGGATCGTATTTGGAAGACCATTTGATCTCGATATGTGACCGAAACAAGCGAGTTTCCTTCTTTTGACTGTTGCCAAGAGGTCTTCGAAAGGCCCTATTGCTGTTGTAATTCTATCTCGTATTTCCTCACGTGTAGTTCGATCTTTGTACATGACGTTTAAAAGACTTCGGAAACATCTCATCTCCAAGGCCTGTATCCTTCGCTATATCCTTATATATATATATATATATATATATATATATATATATATATATATATATATATATATATATATATATATATATATATATATATATATATATATATATATAGACACTAGTACTATGTAACGTTCATACACTTATCCTAGCTTTTAAGTAATGCTTGGAAACGTTCAACGTAGAAAGAACTGTCAGTATGTTTGAACCAATCCAGGACGGTCTAATTCCCTTCCTCGTCAGTGTTGAAATGCTGACCTCCCAGAAATTCTTTTAGGGGTCCAAACAGGCGGGAATTGCTTACAGCCATTTCTGGACTGTAAGGCGGATGTGCCAATACATCCCAGACGATTTGCTGCAGATGGCTCATAGTATGGTCAGTCGTATGAAGTCGCAGGAGTAGGTCGCCCGTTGTGATCAAACCAGGCCGTTTTATCCGCAGACAGTTATTCACACCACTCAAAATGGGCATGTACTGTATGTACTGTCCACTGATTAGGGGCTCCACGACCTAGAAACTCAACATTAATGATAACAAGTTTGTCCAACAAACAGTCGCCATCACTTAGCCTGCAAAGGCAATTGTCCGACATTTTGGGGAGGGGGGTGTGTGGGGGTGGGGGGGGGTGGGTGGGTGACAGAGGGGCGGGGGGGGGGGCGGGGGGTTAGTGATTGCGCGTGCAATCTGCTTGGATGCTCGTTTCGATAATGATACGTCCTGGTTTGGTCACACGTTGTAAAGAATGACCTTCCATGTCAAAACCTTCCGTCACTTTATTGCATGTTTCCAGGTCGCTAACCACTTTGTCAAAAGCTGAAAGATTACTTTGTAACTATTGATTTGAACAGAAGAGATGACAGAGTATTTGGTTTTAATTGTTTGTTTTAATTAAATGTTTTTAATTAAATGTACCCCATAGCATTACTACCGTAGCTGTGTGAGGTGTTAGCGATCTCACATTTCAAAGGCTCGGCTATTTGAGTGTGGTACCCTCGCCGATTTTATTTCCCGGACTGAACCGGTACCCATTTAGGGCTGGGTAAACCCGATGCCGTTGCGGTGTGAAAAACCATTACAGTCTCAACTGAATGAAACCAGAACAACTCAGATGCGAAGTCAGGTTGCTCATCACTGCGGCTCCCTAACTGTATTCGTGCAATATTTTTATTCTTTCTAAAAAAAAATATTGTGTTTAATTTATATGTAAGCTCACAATCAGAGTTCATATTTATATTTTATAAAAGTATCGGGCTGTCCTACAACACACATTATCAATATGCTGACTGTCAGAGGTGTCTGATAGTCAACTTTGTTTCTGTAATATTGCCATTGACTCAAGACTGAAAGTCTCTCAAGACATGAACAGGAAGTGCGCGATAAACACGCTAACATTAGGTCAGGGGCAACAACAAAAAAAACCAGCGTATTAGGTTAATTAACGATACGCTACATGCAGCTCAAGTTTAAACATCTGTCAATATGGTTTAATATTTACAATACGTAGAGTTCACCTACTGTGGGAAATTATGCAAGCAGATTGGGAGGGTAGTACAACTGAAGTCATAAAGGGTTTCATTTGAAAAAAGGCCTTGCGCCTATGAATGTTGCTGTTAAATAAATAACTGCCATTAACAAATACATATTTAAAAAGGTATGACATTTTTCAGACGTTTATTTATCTTTTCGCAATGTTCCACAATCAAATTCTGGCAACCCGCGCAGACGTGAAACTGATGAAACGTTAAATCTATCGAAAAAGTGTTATTGTTGATTAATGTTCACCGTATGCTTGTCCAATCTTTCGAACTCCCTGATAAGGGCGTGATGTGGCATGTCGCTTTCATCACATTCCGAGCGTGCTGATAAATATGCACCGGTCCTCTAGGCTGTTTTGCTATTCTTCAACCCAAGTTCGCGTTATCTTTGTTTCGCTCTAAAAAGCGAAAAACATTTTGAATTGAAATGAAATATAAATATGATGTCTAGATATGTAACTGCTAAGATCTATCTTTGCCGTAATTAAATAGAAATGCGGAAATATGATGCAGTAAAGATTGGAGAAGCGAGGATGTAAAGAGTACCCAAACACTGTATGTTTTTTTTTTTTTTTTTTTTTTTTTTTTCGTTCGTCTTATTTATCTATTCCCCAAGACGTGTGTGCGTTACACTGTGGTTTTTATTTTGCGCCTGTCGGCCCAGTGCATCCGACTTCAGCATGCATTTTATGTAAGGGTCTGCTTCCTCCTACATTTTCTAAGGGTTTGCTTCCCCGGGGTAACGGCCGGTGCTGTGATGGGGATCGAACCCAGCACCTTCTGGTTGTGAGCCGTGCCACTTAACCACTAGGCCACGCCGTCCCCAAACACTGTATTCAATATTTATCTTTGTACTCGTACCTTAATGGGGACAGTGTTGTTGGATCTTCTTTCTGTCGAACTCACTGGCACTATTCTACCATAGCCCCACATTCCAAACGCTTCTAAGCTTTTTACATCCTTTTTTTCTGGTGTCCATGTTTCAGCCCCATACAGTGCAATTGGCCGTACACGAGTAGTGATTATTCTTGTCCAGTTGTACCCTTACGCTGTTTGAGTTTACCATTTCTGTTTCTAACCTTTTCTGCCAATGCAACCCTTACCTTAATACCCATAGCTTCTTGTCGTCTGGTTTCTTCATACACATTGTTATTTGTGCTGCCTCTTTTATGGCCTCTTTCATTTTCTGCCAATGTTGATTTAAATCTTCAGTAAACTGTTTTTTTCCAAAGGCAACATTCGCTGATCATCGGAAGTTAACTCTTTTCTCCAACTCGTTTACTGTCGTACGACATTATTCCCATTACTGGGGTAGTCGAGGTGTTTTGAAGGTTGAGGACTACAGGCCGCTTCGCCACTGCCGTCGCCACGTCGTGTGCTGGCTATGTTTGTTTATTTCACCCCCCAACAGAAAAAAAATATTTGCCATACCGGGGATTCGAACCGCTGCCCTCCTTGTTGGCAGGCAGGTATCGAAACCATTCGGTCACGCGCTCCTCGTTTAAAGCACTTAAATTCCACCTTGCTTGTTTTTTGTGGTTTCCGTGGTTTCTTACATCGTAGTTGGCATTTCATAATAAGCAAATTGTGATCGGTATCAGCCTCCACATCAGAGTAATCACAAGATTTTTGTTGGCTTGGTTTCTATATCTTGTTTTTAACATGGTGTAATTTATTTGATTTCTTCACAGATTCCCTGGACGTGTTCCATGTCTATCTCCTTCTATTCGCGATATATAAATATATACATTTAAATATGGGGAACTGAGACGCTAATCCAGCCAGGCACAACATACTGACCAGGACGTCGTGTCAGGGCCAGGCACAACATACTGACCAGGACGTCGCGTCAGGGCCAGGCACAACATACTGACCATGACGTCGCGTCAGGGCCATGCACAACATACTGACCAGGACGTCGCGTCAGGGCCATGCACAACATACTGACCAGGACGTCGCGTCAGGGCCATGCACAACATACTGACCAGGACGTCGCGTCAGGGCCATACACAACATACTGACCAGGACGACACGTCAGAGCCAGAAACAATACACTGACTCAGACCACAGTCTTTTTTCCATGTAACCTTCCCTGGAGACCGGCTGACAAGATGTGGATCGATGTGATCCGCGTAGTAGTGAGAGCCACGCAGATGAAACTAAGCATAGTACAACCGACTGGAGGACCGCGGTCCACCTTCAACAGCATGCTCGGGGTGTGAGGAAAGATACTACAACCCACAACTGAACGTCCTTTTCAGGACTCACAAAAGAGTAAACTTACTCATTGTGAGCATTAAACAACAACAACATATATATGTAAGATGCATTCTCTCTCTCTCTCTCTCTCTCTCTTTCTCTCTCTCTCTCTCTCGCACGCACGCACGCACGCATACACACGGCGCTTCTAGTGAAAAAACGTACGTTTTCTTTTCAAAATGTATTAATAAAAGTTGGCCCACAAATGTATAATTATTAGGCGTAGTTGATAGTCTGTATTCGATACTGATTTCCTAGCCTGGATTCAATTAGGAAAACTAATATTTGTATCCAGTGCTATTTCATCCATTCTGGAAGTCTTTTCTTCCATCACTGTTCTGAATGGTTCAAAGGTGTGATGATCGCTTGGTGCGAGGTCTGACAAGTACCGGATGTAGAAACCACTCAAAGCGCAGGTCCTCGCTGGTCACAAACGTTGTACAAGCAGTGCCGACCGAGCATTGCCACTTTGTGCAAACACCTGTACTCAGTAGTTGACATAGTTTGGATTTGAATGCCGATCGAAGATAACACCTGTTAAGGTCTGTTTGTGTGACACTTCTGACAGTCTTTGACCCGGGCATGTATTGCTCTTGAATAACGCTTCGTTCATCCCAGAAGTGTCAGCTTATTCCCTGCTCACAGATGGCTGCGTGCGGAACTTGAGCTTTAGTGAAGCGGAATGCCGTCATCCATTGCACGTTCTCTTTGGCCCTCGATGGTGGCTGTCAGCCCAGGTCTCATCTCCAGTTACTTCTTCTTCTTCACCGTACGCAGTCAGACATTAACCTTTAATTTTTCGAAAAAGCAGCGGTTATCCTGAGGCTGTCAACACTGCCATAGAGCTTGTCTAGTGTTGCCACTGGTGATGGCCACATCTGCTCTCTCTGATCCTCGTATGTCGGGCAGTTTTGCAGCAAATGCTCAGCGGTCATTTTCCCGGTACCACACGGGCATTCGTCAGTGCCACCTATCTTCAATTTGTTGAATAGGTGGTACCTAAGTCTATTGTGGCCAGTGCGAAGTCTGAAGACCATGTCCTGCTCTCTTCTGTTCAACTGGTAATAGGCATCGTTTTTTGTGTATCCAGTATGTTCGGTTTCCCATTTGGTCATGTATCTAGCTCTAATAAGCCGTTTTGACTATTCGTATGTCATACTGGTATCTGGTTGTGGTAGTCTTGCACCTTCTTTTGCCAGTCTGTCTGCCTCCTCATTGTCTTTGATGTTGCAGTTGGATGGGACCCACTGCACCACTACCCTATTTGGTGCAGACTGCCGGCATAGTTGACAGAGTACTGCTCTTAAATCATTAAGTTCAATCTCCAGTTACAATTCTCATTAGCAGGCGTTCCCTTTTGATTTAAAACGCTGCAAAGTTTATTGGTAGACAGAAGCAAGTCGTTGGTTCAATTCTGGAGTCAGCTGATGTGGCATCCACCTTATAAACACTTTGTAAAACTGGAGCACAGGGGGGATAATTTGGTGTGCTCAACCTTGCCAGATGTTCAGAAGTGCGGCAGTTTTATTCCCGGTAACTCGGCGATTTTTCTCCACGATGTGTTTAACTTCTGTAATAAACTCTGGCGTCACTACTCAGTGTATGCCTGACATGCCGAGAACAGTTTGTCACAAAACGCATGCGGTTTCGGAATTTACCCCTCAACTTATGCACCTGCTGGAGTGACATTCATGAATCATTTTACTGACCCTACATTCACTTAACAGTTTCGATAGGTTGCAGGTTTGCAGGTTGCGCGTCTTCGCTTTTAAAGAAATGAATAACAGAACACTGCTCAAATTGTGTGCATGTCGCTAGTAGGGGCGATAATTTTGAAACCCATATCAGACGTACAAGTTCTTTGAAAATGGATCTGTAGAATAACTTTGGTCGTTCTAATTAATAAAACTTACCAAATCTAAAAGCAGCAGAAAAACATATTCTTTCTAAATGTGAATCTTTTCTTGACTTTAGACGTAGGACAAAACATGACATGTACAGACAGTCTCAACAATAATCTCACGATGTTATTGGCGTTATTTTCTGGTTTGAAGGTTAGGTTATAACGTCCCTTTACACAATGCAGTCTTTCTCCCTTGATATTGCTAGTACGTCCAAAACAAACTGAAGATAATGTAATACGTAGAGAAATGATAACTGACACATTGTCAGAGACAAATGGCTGAGAGAGAACGCAAGCAGATATGGAAGAAGCATGCTAATCAAATCTCAAAATCTCACAATCCTGTTATTCAATCAGGTACGTGTGTCGGATGTCAGGTAGCCAAATGTTGAGTAAACTTATATCGCTCTTTTGCCTTGGTGTACTATGTTGGGCACAGGACCTCCATTATGCCATCTCTCCACCTCATCCTCGGTCGCCCGCGAGGGCGGCTAAAGTTGTATGACCACCACCACGTCACTCTACGAGTCCATCTGTTATCCGACATGCACACCACTTGGCCGGTCCATCTGTTATCCGACATGCACACCACATGGCCGGTCCATCTGTTATCCGACATGCACACCACATGGCCGGTCCATCTGTTATCCGGCATGCACACCACATGGCCGGTCCATCTGTTATCCGGCATGCACACCACATGGCCGGTCCATCTGTTATCCGGCATGCACACCACAGGGCCGATCCATCTGTTATCGGGCATACACACCACATGGCCGATCCATCTGTTATCCGGCATGCACACCACATCACTGGCCCATCTGTTATCCGGCATGCACACCACATCATTGACCCATCTGTTGTCCGGCTTGCACACCACATCACTGGCCTATCTGTATTTTCGTAGCAGTGCGACATCTATGATGTCTGAGAAGGAAGTTCGTCGTCTGATCTCTGCAGATTTGGTCTCAAATGCAGATGTTCAATGTTCTTCGAGTCTATCTGCACCAGCTTTCGGTAGGTTAAACAACTCACATCAATATACCATGGCTGGAATAACCACACCGTTGAAGGTGTGAGCCCTAGCGCTGTCGTTCCGCATCTGTTGCAGTTTAAGTTTAATACAGTTGAAGCTGAGCCAGCCCCTGCTATCCTTCATGATCTCCAGATTTATTTAATGGGAGTTCGTGATCTCTTGCCCAAGTAGATATACCAGCATACTAAATGGGAGTCATTATCTCTTGGCCCAAGTAGATGTACGAGTATACTAAATGGGAGTTCGTGATCTCTTGGCCCAAGTAGATGTACGAGTAAACTAAATGGGAGTTCATGATCTCTTGGCCCAAGTAGATGTACGAGAATACTAAATGGGAGTCATGATCTCTTGCCCAAGTAGATGTACCAGCATACTAAATGGGAGTTCGTGATCTCTTGGCCCAAGTAGATGTACGAGTATACTAAATGGGAGTTCATGATCTCTTGGCCCAAGTAGATGTACGAGTATACTAAATAGGAGTTCATGATCTCTTGGCCCAAGTACATGTACGAGTATACTAAATTGGATTCATGATCTCTTGGTCCAAGTAGATGTACGAGTATACTAAATGGGAGTTCATGATCTCTTGGCGCAAGTAGATGTACGAGTATACTAAATTGGAGTCATGATCTCTTGCCCAAGTAGATGTACCAGCATACTAAATGGGAGATCATGATCTCTTGGCCCAAGTAGATGTACGAGTAAACTAAATGGGAGTTCGTGATCTCCTGGCCCAAGTAGATGTACGAGTATACTAAATGGGAGTCATGATCTCTTGACCCAAGTAGATGTACGAGTATACTAAATGGGAGTCATGATCTCCTGGCCCAAGTAGATGTACCAGCATACTAAATGGGAGTTCATGATCTCTTGGCCCAAGTAGATGTACGAGTATACTAAATGGGAGTCATGATCTCTTGACCAAAGTAGATGTACGAGTATACTCCGCTTTGCCATAGAAAGATCAAGGGATACTATTCAGAAGAGAAGATAAATTGATAATACTCAGAAGAGAAGATATATTGATAATACTCAGAAGAAAAGATTCAGTGACAATATTCAGAAGAAAAAATTCAGACTGCGAACCGATCACTTTAAATTCAGATATAATCGTTTCAATCCATTACAAATAGGAAGGAAACACAAACAATCAAAGACAAGAAAGTCTTTAATAGGGCAGTCGTCTCGTGAGAGAACTTCCATCTACACCAAGTTCCATTGTAGAGTTTTGATACACTCATGTAACGGTGTCTCATTTTTTTAGCACGACAATCTATTTTATGTTAGACGACATTCTTGAACGTTCATGAACGATATCCATAATACGTTATTTATCAAGCAGATTTGTAATATCCAAGCCACCATTTTGAACTTGATGTATTTGAAAAAAACAAAAAAACAATCTTTACACTTGTATTGACATTAATATCTTTCATAATTCAGATGTCAAGGTCACATATTATATATAAATGTTCCAACAATACATGGGGTGTGTGTGTGCGTTTGTGCTTGTGCGCATGTGATGTGGGTATATATATATATATATGTGTGTGTGTGTGTGTGTGTGTGTGTGTGTGTGTGAGTGTGTGTCTGTACATATTAATTTAATTTCCTTGGGCAGCTAACACAAAACTGATATACGAAACCACACGAACATCATTCGCAGAGCAGGCATGTCGCCCGTCTTTAAGAAGGCCTTGCGTCGAGTCTGGAACCGGCAGAGGCTTCAACTGAAAACCAAGCTACAGATTACCACGATCTGTGTCGTCTCCTCCTGCGGTACTGTTCCCAAACATGAACTGTTTTGTAGTGCAATCAGAAGCATTTTGAAGCCTTTCACATACGGACGTTGAAATCTTTCACATGCGGACGTTGAAGTCTTTGACATGCGGACGTTGATGTCTTTGACATGCGGACGATGAAGCCTTTCACATGCTGACGTTGAAGTCTTTGACATGGGGACGTTGAAGTCTTTGACATGTAGAGGTAAAGTAGGATTCTTATAATCCACTAGTATAAACGAGTCTCTGAAGACGAAGGCACCTGCTGGACAAGTCTCGAAAGCACCGTCACCATTTTAAACCGTCGCCGTTTAGCTGTATATTAACATTTTGCCCACCTTGCCAAGGACGTCGGCGTCTGCAACTCATAAAGCAGGTCGCGGACTTCAGGGATGACAAGAGACCCACTCCATCTTGGCCCCGCACCCCGGCCCCATTTTGATCTTGATGCCTCCTTCCTCAGCGTAGCCGGGAGTCCCAACTTCGTCTCCAGCGGACCCTGTCTTGAGCCACGGAAGTCCAGTGCGTGGTAAGTACTACTCTAGAGGCATCTCAGATGTTGCAGCGTACAGCAAAGAAATCTGACCAACACATTGGAGGTCTTCCCCGTAGGCTCTTCTTGCCTCGACGGTACCAGACTGCTGTCGATGTACTCCATCAAACATGGTTTTATCGTAACATGCGACCTCATATCAATGTGTTGCCTTGTCTGCATGGATTACCGCATCCTTCACCAGGGACAATCGTCTTACGTCAGAATTGTGGAGCCTTGCATTCGTTGGTTCCGGAGAGTGATTCCGACCAAGTGTCTGTCAAGGGAGTGTTGGGTCACTCTAAATTTATCCTCTAATAATTTTTTTAGTGTCCACGTCTCGGCACCGTAGCACAACGCTGAGTGTAAAGTGAAATGTAAGAGGGAGGCTGGTAGGTCTTGGTTATGGCATCCGTCCAGGACCGTGTTAATAGATGAGATGGCTGCTTAACCCGCGCGGCTACGCCTTGTCAGTTTAGGCTACTGGTTATTCTTCATATTGAGAATAAGCTACAACTAGTGCTTGTATATATATATATATATATACTTATATACATTCAGAACAACATGCGTACATGCCTTTGTAAGTCCAGGCTCATTAAGCTGGTATGGACTCAGAAAAAGCTCAGTAATAGACTATTATTGATTTGGAAAACATACTTCTAGCTATGACCCGAGTGGTCTGCCGGGGTCTTTGTGTATGACAAGGCCAAGAATAGCACCACTGCCTTACACAGAGAATGTCGTAAGAGGCAACTAACTGTGTGACATGGCATAACACCGGCCATAGTTAGGTGGTTTGTTTAGAGCAGCATAGATGGCGCCTAACAGGCTGCGGGTCTACTTTTATCTAGTGTATGAGTCTATTAAGAGGGATTCGCACATCGGTTTACCACCGACCGTTAGCAGCACTTTTCTCAACGCAGCGGAGAATTAAGCTGCTCGAGCCTAGTCCACTAAGCAGGAAACCCTTCTCATGTCTACATGCAGCTCTACCAGAGCTGGGACCTACACAGGGGCAGATGCCCCTGTAGAAGTATAGGTCGACTAAGAACTTCTGGCTATCAGATATAACAGAATAAATAAATCAAGCCACAAGAATAATATCACAATTCACTTTAGCAGACAGATTCTGTCAGAATTGAAGAAATTCTGTCAACTATCTGTCTATTCTTGTGTTGCCTCTTCAGGTTTGAAATTGACTTCACTTTTGTTCTTGTAATTATTTGGCTTGAAGTGGGGCGAGACAGACACATGTTTTTAAAGTTGCTGATTGCGTTTTGTAGCTGACTGCTTCACGCTGTCACTAATTGCCTTGTTCACTTGTCTATTTGCTTGTTGACAAAGCCATTCTACGAGCCAATTTTTTCCTTCTGCACCTGTTCTTTTCTATCAATTCGATTGTTCACTACTTTGTAACTTCAGTTCCACATTGAATTCCAATTTTATGTTATTTCATATTTAATTTACATTTTAATTTTAACTCGGGGCTTGCTGAGCATGTCTAAGGGCGAAGAGGAAGCGAGCACGGTGAAAGCGAAAGTTACTTCCAGTACAGAAAGAACCGCCAACTAATGCAAGCTAACCTGCGATTGGACAGTATAGGCTCAACTTCATGACGGTGCTGCCCAGGGGCCCATGGTGGGGATACTCTTAAACAAGAACAATCTACAAACAACACTCAGTAAAATCCACTCACAAAAATAATTGCCTCTAAAAAATCATCTCCTCACAAATATTTCCTCACAAAAAAATCACCTCGCCACGAAGAAAACAATCATTCCTCTTTCACAGTGCTGATGCTGATGTTTGTCCATCTTAAGTGATGAAGACCTACTCTCTTTGTTCTTGCTCTTTTCGCTGAAGTGGGTGACCCGCGGTGATTTGCATTAAAGTGAGCAAGAAATTGCGCATTTTGCCAACCTCACTCTCTGGTACAGAGCTACCTTTGGCCAGTGGCAAGATATTTATCGAGACGACTGAAGATAATACAGGTTGCAGATTTTCTCTCAGGGTTTATTCCCGATGTCTTTCCCGTAAACAGGTATGCCGCAAGGCACAGGACGGGGAAAAGGATGGGGGGGGGGGGCGGGGGAGGATCACATCTAACGTTGTGTGTCGTGCCTTTTCCATAACCACAAGAGGTCGTAGGGACATCACTCAGCGTATGAGTGAGTCTGGCATCTCTCCCCGTCTGTTCAGTTTATTATAGAAGTGTCTAAATTTATCACATGCCAATTTCGTGAAGTTCAGCCGTGTGAGCTAGACCTTGAAATACGACACAGGTTTAAACGCAGTACTATTCATTTAGCCGATATCCAGACCAGGATAATCGGACGGAAGAAATCACAAAAATCGAACGAATTAACCAGTCCAAATGGAAAACAACAACACGTTTCCGTGAACACAAGTGTAAGTCGTCGAATAATGAGAATTCCAGTTGAAATCCGTAGTCTGGCGGCATCCATAATAAATTAAAACATCAGAGCAATGTAGACCCGCAGCCGGCTATAGGGCCATCTTTGCTGCAATCTTTTCTCAGTGATATACTAATTCTGAAAGTGTGCCGTCTATTAAAAAAAAAATATCACAATTAAAATCAAACACAAACACGATTTTCAAAATTGTACCATCAAACAGCCATTCACATTCCAACACGCTGTACATTTTAGCAAACCATTATTAAGAACAATATAATTACCATCTAACCCTGAGTTGAATTCACACAAACAAATAAGTTGTTTCCCCAGGAAACTTGTGCGGAAGTCAGATCTTCTATGAAAATGTATGTTAAGTGTGTTAGACATAGACTTAGCTTGAAACAACTGAAGCTCCACCTACTGAGATTTCAGTGGTTTAGATCTCATGGCTGAGCGGTTTCGTTGCCTGCCTGCTGACAAGGAGTGCAGCTGATCGAATCCCTAGTAACACATACCTCGTTGCTTTTTTTGTTAGGGGTGAAATAAACAAACACAGGCAGCACACGACGCGACGACAGCATTGCTATGCGTCTTATAGGCCTCAATCTGAGAACCTGTCGACTACAACAACGGGCATCAAGTCGTACGACAGTTTTAAAGAATCGTCCACAGGCTCGCGAAGTGCATCACGTGCGATCTGGGAGGGTCTAAATGTCAGCGAGCGGGTCCGAATAGTTACAAGGTGCTTCTCGTGGCAAAGATGTCAGGTTAGATGTCAGGTTAGATGACAGACTAGATCACATGTAATGACACACACGTGAAAGGGTACATGGCTTACTGATGTGATGGTGAAGCAATGGAGACGGAAATCGTATCCACGTCACCAAATAAAAACTGAGGCCTGGTACAATGAAGTCACCACCAGCATACTCGGGATGTGAGGACAGCTACTACAACTCGCCACGTAACGTCCTTTTCAGAGCTCTAAAAAGGGTAAACATACTCATTGTGGGCATTAAACAACAACAATAACAAGTCTCTAGCACTCCATCCCTGACAGCGGTGTCTGCTATGCGACTACCTCTACATTTTCAATTGACACCAACATTACATCCAGGTAAACATCGATGTCAACTGATCAGTGTTGGTTTACTAACCAACGTTAGCTCCCTTCTACTTCTAATAAAAGGTATCCAGGGCACCACAGAGGGGATGGCAGGCCCAATTATGCCCACTCTATTACATGCTTGGACCACATGGCCACTTTCTGGTGAGGTATAAAGAGGCCAACTGCATCCACATGAATGTCGTAAAACCTACTAAAGAGCGTTGTGCATGTGCCTAGCAACATGATTGTCTGAAACTAATTTCTGCAGAATCTATGACTGGAAAAAAACCCTGTACAGTACTTTAGCGACGGCTTCCTGCAGGAGGTCATCTGTAGTTGGCGGCCTATACTCCGGTGGGAGTGAAAACCAGACAATATAGCTTTATTAGTATCTAACCACAGTTGTACCTAGATTAAAAAGAATAGGACCACTGTAACCTTTCCAAGCAGACCATTAAAGGCGAATAAAGAGGGGTGTGTTGAGTGCTAGCAGTCTCATCATAAAACCATGTAAAACCATTGCTACGAAACAGCCACTACAAATACTCCGATATATGCTTCCTGAAGAGGGGCCAGCTGTTGTGGAGACCCCATGCTCTACCTAGAGCGAGAAAGAAACCTCTTCATTAACATATTAGTCTCCTATTGTTCCCGGTCCCCTTTTCTGATGAAACAACAGCACTACCAGCGCACTTCAATGAATATCACACAAGACCACTACAGAGAGTTGTGTTTAGGACTAGCCGCTGATCACGTAAGATATATATATAAATATATTCTCCATTCCCCCCCCCCTCCCCGACTTCTACAATAGTTTATCCCAATCTTAACTAAAGAGGCCTCCTCTAATGACATCCACCTTTGCTTCGTCAAACGAGGAAATGAAAAATGTCGAACTAAATAAACGTGTCAAAGACAGACAGTGTGGCAGCTCTGGCCCGTCACTCCAGCTTCTCTACACAGATACCCAGACAATATACAGGGTGACCTGACACACTGTACCCAAAGATTTATAACAGTTACACCTTTTCGAGTTTCTATGGCAACACTGAATCTTTAGAATAATGTTATGGAAAATAAATATGACAGTGGCTTCCAAACTGTTACCGTCCACGGCACTTTTAGCATACCAGAATGGTCTAGGGCACCCTTACCATACCAGAAATGTTTAGGGCGCCCTTAGCATACCAGACATGTTTAGGGCACCGTTATCATACCAGACATGTTTATGGCACCCTTAGCATACCAGACATGTTTAGGGCACCCTTATCATACCAGACATGTTTAGGGCACCCTCATGTTACCAGACATGTTAAGGCACCCTTAGCAAACCAGACATGTTTAGGGCACTCTTAGAATACCAGACATGTTTAGGGCACCCTTAGCATACCAGAAATGTTTAGGGCACCCTTAGCAATCCAGACATGTTTAGGGCACCCTTAGCATACCAGAATGGTCTAGGGCACCCTTAGCATACCCGAAATGTTTAGGGCACCCTTAGCATACCATACATGTTTAGGGCACCCTTAGCATACAAGACATGTTTAGGGCACTCTTAGCATACCAGACATGTTTAGGGCACCCTTAGTATGCCAGAATTGTCCAGGGCACTCTTAGCATTCCAGAAATGTTTAGCGCACCCTTAGCATACCAGACATGTTTAGGGCATCCCTAGCATACTAGACATATTTAGGGGACTCTTAGCATACCAGACATGTTTAGGGCACCCTTAGTATGCCAGAATTGTCCAGGGCACTCTTAGCATTCCAGAAATGTTTAGCGCACCCTTAGCATACCTGACATGTTTAGGGCACCCTTAGCATACCAGACATTTTTAGGGCACCCTTAGTATACCAGATATGTTTAGGGCACCCTTAGCATACCAGAGATGTTTAGGGCACCCTTAGCATACCAGACATTTTTAGGGCATCCTTAGCATACCAGACATGTTTAGGGCATCTTTAGCATACCAGACATGTTCAGGGCACCCTTAGCATACCAGACATGTTCAGGGCGCCCTTATCAAACTAGACATGCTTAGGGCACCCTTAGCATACCAGACATTTTTAGGGCACCCTTAGCATACCATAAATGTTTAGGGCACCCTTAGCATACCAGATATGTTTAGGGCACCCTTAGCATACCAGACATGGTTATGCCAACCTTAGCATACCAGACATGTTTAGGGCACCCTTACCATACCAGACATATTTAGAGCACCCTTAGCAAAGCAGACATGTTTAGGGCACCCTTAGCATGCCATACATTTTTAAGGCTCCCTTAGCATACCAGAAATGTTTAGGGAACCCTTAGCATATCAGACATGTTTAGGGCACCCTTATCATTCCAGACATGTTTAGGGCACCCTTAGCATACCATAAATGTTTAGGGCACCCTTAGCATACCAGATATGTTTAGGGCACCCTTAGAATACCAGACATGGTTATGGCAACCTTAGCATACCAGACATGTTTAGGGCACCCTTACCATACCAGACATATTTAGAGCACCCTTAGCAAAGCAGACATGTTTAGGGCACCCTTAGCATGCCATACATTTTTAAGGCTCCCTTAGAATACCAGACATGTTTAGGGCACCCTTAGCATACCAGACATGTTCAGGGCACCCTTAGCATACCAGACATGTTCAGGGCGCCCTTATCAAACTAGACATGTTTAGGGCCATCTTAGCATACCAGACATGTTTATGGCATCCTTAGCATACCAGACATGTTTATGGCACCCTTATCATTCCAGACATGTTTAAGGCACCCTTAGCATACCATAAATGTTTAGGGCACCCTTAGCATACCAGATATTTTTAGGGCACCCTTAGCATACCAGATATTTTTAGGGCACCCTTAGCATACCAGACATGGTTATGGCAACCTTAGCATACCAGACATGTTTAGGGCACCCTTACCATACCAGACATATTTAGAGCACCCTTAGCAAAGCAGACATGTTTAGGGCACCCTTAGCATGCCATACATTTTTAAGGCTCCCTTAGCATACCAGACATGTTTAGGGAACCCTTAGCATATCAGACATGTTTAGGGCACCCTTATCATTCCAGACATGTTTAGGGCACCCTTAGCATACCATAAATTTTTAGGGCACGCTTAGCATACCAGACATGTTTAGGGCACCTTCAGCATACCAGAAATGTTCAGGGCACCCTTATCATACCAGACATGTTTAGGGCACTCTTAGCATACAAAACATGGTTAGGACACCCTTAGCACACCAAACATGTTTAGGGCATCCCTAGCATACCAGACATGTTTAGGGCACCCTTAGCATACCAGACATGTTCAGTGATCCCTTAGCATACCATACATGTTAAGGGCACCCTTAGTATGCAATAATTTTCCAGGGCACTCTTAGCATTCCAGAAATGTTTAGGGCACCTTTAGCATACCAGACATGTTAGGGCACCCTTAGCATACCAAAAATGTTTAGGGCTCCCTTAGCATACCAGACATGTTTAGGGCACCCTTAGCATACCAAACATGTTTAGGGCACCCTTAGCATACCAAACATGTTTAGGGCACCCTTAGCATACCAGACATGTTTAGAGCACCTCTATCACACCAGACATGTTTAGGGCACCCTTACCATACCAAACATGTTTAGGGCACGCTTATCATACCAGACATGTTTAGTGCACCCTTAGCATACCATAAATTTTTAGGGCACGCTTAGCATACCAGACATGTTTAGGGCACCTTCAGCATACCAGAAATGTTCAGGGCACCCTTATCATACCAGACATGTTTAGGGCACTCTTAGCATACCAGACATGTTTAGGGCATCTTTAGCATACCAGACATGTTCAGGGCACCCTTAGCATACCAGACATGTTCAGGGCGCCCTTATCAAACTAGACATGTTTAGGGAACCCTTAGCATATCAGACATGTTTAGGGCACCCTTATCATTCCAGACATGTTTAGGGCACCCTTAGCATACCATAAATTTTTAGGGCACGCTTAGCATACCAGACATGTTTAGGGCATCCCTAGCATACTAGACATGTTTAGGGCACCCTTAGCATACCAGACATGTTCAGTGATCGCTTAGCATACCATACATGTTAAGGGCACCCTTAGTATGCAATAATTTTCCAGGGCACTCTTAGCATTCCAGAAATGTTTAGGGCACCCTTAGCATACCAGACATGTTAGGGCGCCCTTATCAAACTAGACATGTTTAGGGCACCCTTAGCATACCAGACATGTTTAGGGCACCCTTAGCATACCATACATTTTTAGGGCACCCTTAGTATACCAGATATGTTTAGGGCACCCTTAGCATACCAGAGATGTTTAGGGCACCCTTAGAATACCAGACATGTTTAGGGCACGCTTATCATACCAGACATGTTTAGGGCACCCTTAGTATACCAGATATGTTTAGGGCATCTTTAGCATACCATATATGTTTAGGGCACCCTTAGCATACCAGACATGGTTATGGCAACCTAAGCATACCAGATATGTTTAGGATACCCCTAGCATACCAGACATGTTAAGGGCACCCTTACCATACCAGACATGTTTAGGGCACCCTTAGCATACCAGACATGTTTAGGGCACCCTTAGCATACCAGACCTGTTTAGGGCACCCTTAGCATACCAGGCCTATTCAGGGCACTTTTAGCATACCAGACATGTTTAGGGCACCCTTAGCATACCAGACATGTTTAGTGCACCCTTAGCATACCAGACATGTTTATGGCACCCTTAGCATACCAGACATGTTCAGGGCACCCTTAGCATACCAGACATGTTTAGGGTACCCTTAGCATACTAGATATGTTCAGGGCACCCTTTGCATACCAGATATGTTTAGGGCACCCTTAGCATACCAGACATGATTATGGCAACCTTAGCATACCAGACATGTTTAGGGTACCCCTAGCATACCAGACATGTTAAGGGCACCCTTACCATACCAGACATGTTTAGGGCACCCTTAGCATACCAGACATGTTTAGGGCACCCTTAGCATGCCATACATTTTTAAGGCTCCCTTAGCATACCAGACATGTTTAGGGAACCCTTAGCAAATCAGACATGTCTAGCGCACCCTTATCCTTCCAGACATGTTTAAGGCACCCTTAGCATACCATAAATTTTTAGGGCACCCTTAGCATACCAGACATGTTTAGGGCACTTTCAGCATAAAAGAATTGTTCAGGGCACCCTTATCATACCAGACCTTTTTAGGGCACTCTTAGCATACCAAACATGGTTAGGACACCCTTAGCATACCAACCATGTTTAGGGCATCATTAGCATACCAGACATGTTTAGGGCACCCTTAGCATACCAGACATGTTCAGGGCACCCTTATCATACCAGACATGTTTAGGGCACCATTAGCACACCAGACATGTTCAGGGCACCCTTTGCATACTAGACATGTTCAGGGCACTCTTAGTATACCAGACATGTTTAGGGCACCCTTAGTATACTGCAATTGAATAGGGCACCCTTAGCATACCAGACATGTTTAGGGCACCCTTAGCATACCAGAAATGTTTATGGCATGCTTAGCATACCATACATTTTTAGGGCACCTTTAGCATACAATACATTATTAGGACTCCCTTAGCATACCAGACATGTTTAGGTCACCCTTAACCTAACAGACATGTTTAGGGCACCCTTAGCATACCAAACATGTTTAGGGCTCCATTAGCATACCGGACATGTTTAGGGCACCTTTATCGTACCAGACATGTTTAGGGCACCCTTACCATACCAGACATGTTTAGGGCACGCTTATCATATCAGACCTTTTTAGGGCACTCTTAGCATTCCAAACATGTTTAGGACACCCTTAGCATACCAACTATGATTAGGGCATCATTAGCATACCAGACATGTTTAGGGCACCCTTAGCATACCAGACATGTTCAGTGCACCCTTAGCATACCATACATGTTAAGGGCACCCTTAGTATGCCATTATTGTCCAGGGCACTCTTAGCATTCCAGAAATGTTTAGGGCACCCTTAGCATACCAGACATGTTTAGGGCACCATTAGCATACCAGGCCTATTCAGGGCACCCTTAGCATACCAGACATGTTCAGGGCACCCTTATCATACTAGATAATTTTAGGGCACCCTTAGCATACCAGACATGTTCAGGGCACCCTTAGCATACCAGACATGTTTAGGGCACCCTTAGCATACCAGCCATGTTCAGGGCACCCTTTGCATACCAGACATGTTCAGGGCACTCTTAGCATACCAGACATGTTTAGGGCACCCTTAGTATACTGCAATTGAATAGGGCACCCTTAGCATACCAGACATGTTTAGGGCACCCTTAGCATACCAGAAATGTTTATTTCATGCTTAGCATACCATACATTTTTAGGGCACCTTTAGCATACAATACATTATTAGGACTCCCTTAGCATACCAGACATGTTTAGGTCACCCTTAGCCTAACAGACATGTTTAGGGCACCCTTAGCATACCAAACATGTTTAGGGGACCCTTAGCATACCAAACATGTTTAGGGCACCTTTAGCGTACCAGACATGTTTAGGGCACCCTTACCCTACCAGACATGTTTAGGGCACCCTTAGCATACCAAACATTTTTAGGGCTCCATTAGCATACCAGACATGTTTAGGGCACCTTTATCGTACCAGACATGTTTAGGGCACCCTTACCATACCAGACATGTTTAGGGCACGCTTATCATATCAGACATGTTTAGGGCACCCTTAGCATACCAGACATGTTTAGGGCACCCTTAGCATACCAGACATGTTCAGGGCACATTTAGCATAGCAGACATGTTTAGGGCACCCTTAGCATACCAGACATGTTCAGGGCACCCTTTGCATACTACACATGTTCAGGGCACTCTTAGTATACCAGACATGTTTAGGGCACCCTTAGTATACTGCAATTGAATAGGGCACCCTTAGCATACCAGACATGTTTAGGGCACCCTTAGCATACCAGAAATGTTTATGGCATGCTTAGCATACCATACATTTTTAGGGCACCTTTAGCATACAATACATTATTAGTACTCCCTTAGCATACCAGACATGTTTAGGTCACCCTTAGCCTAACAGACATGTTTAGGGCACCCTTAGCATACCAAACATGTTTAGGGGACCCTTAGCATACCAGACATGTTTAGGGCACCTTTATCGTACCAGACATGTTTAGGGCACCCTTACCATACCAGACATGTTTAGGGCATCCTTAGCATACCAAACATGTTTAGGGCACCCTTAGCATACCAGACATGTTTAGGGCACCCTTAGCATACGAGGCATGTTTAGGGCACCCTTAGCATACGAGGCATGTTTAGGGCACCCTTAGCATACCAGACATGTTTAGGGCACCCTTAGCATACCAGACATGTTTAGGGCACCCTTAGCATACGAGGCATGTTTAGGGCACCCTTAGCATACCAGACATGTTTATGGCACCCTTAGCATACCAGACATGTTCAGGGCACCTTTAGCATACCAGACATGCTTAGGGCACCCTTAGCATACCAGACATGTTCAGGGCACCCTTAGCATACCAGAAATGTTCAGGGCACCCTTAGCATACCAGACATGTTTAACGCACCCTTAGTATACTGCAATTGTATAGGGCACCCTTAGCATACCAGACATGTTTAGGGCACCCTTAGCATACCAGAAATGTTCAGGGCACCCTTAGTATGCCAGAATTGTCCACAGCCCCAAGTCAGAAAATAAGCCTCCCACTTAACAGTTGCATTGTGACTAAGTATCATTTCAATGATAATATTGGAATATTTCGTGGCATCCTAGTATCTTGCCGCGGCACCCCAGCGTGCTGCAGCACCCCAGCTTGCGGCGACACCCCAGCGTGCTGCGGCACACATGTCGAAAACCAACTAATATATATAGGATCAATTGTAAGCCAGTTCAGTACTGCATCACAATTGTACAACGTGGTCCAAATAACCTGTTTTCAACTGCGCTTTATTTGGGTTTTCCTGTCATTTATTAATAGTTACACGACGAGAGCAAATGTTCATTTAGGGGCCGGATTAAAAATACTATCCCAGACTTTGTGTTACAGCAACTTAGTGGGGATCGACACTGGGAACCACGATGTGACGAGCTTGCTGAGAGACAAATCCAGGTAGCGAGCAGTAGTTATGGCAAGGTGAGAAATATGTTTGATTGTTTGCGGTGAGATCAAGATCTGATCAAGCCTCCACGTGATGTCCCCAAACAGGCTCCTCCGAGCGGGCTGTGCCACAGCTGGTAGGCGAACTAGGGGGAGATCAGCACTCTAAGCCCCATCGGGGTGGGTTTCTGAAGGGCCTTGCAGTGCACTACATCCAGAGGAAGCCTGGTTCACCTTTTTAAGTACGTCTCGGGATGTAAGAAGAGCCACTGTGACCGGATACTACAGGAACGTTGCTAACAGTTAACTCAACTCGGTGTGTGTAGATTCAATAACCAACATGGAACCGCCCATCGAACATGGGATGAGCGGACAACAGCCAGCGAATCATAGTTGTCTGTTTAAATCAGGGTCAAGGACCCAATGCTGACTGAGAACCTATTCCGTTTCCAAGTGACGCCCTGTAATCAGTCTTCCACCATGCACACTGGCAAATAAAAAAGAAATCAGATAACAGAGAACCCGGTCCCCAAAATGGCATACTTAACGTAATGTCTTTGTACTGGACAAGCAGACTCTACAGTTTGTGTCATCATCATCAGGTGCCCTGCCGGTTGGCGTTGGCGATCATGTACCTCCATCCACTTCTATCACTTCTACCAACTCTGTTGTTGATTGTCGCCCATGTCTTTCTTTCAGGCTGTCCAGCATCTTCTCTCTCGGCCTTCCTCCGTCTCTCTTTTCTGCTATCTTTCCCGTTGTCCCGACGTGCTCTAAGCATCCTCTTCTCATAACATGCCCACAATACGATGACCGTCTTGTTCTGATTCTTGCAATACGTAGAGTGTGTATACAACCGGTTTAATTTACATTCACTTGAATTAAAAAGGCATTTGCGCATCCGATCTATTCTTGAATGCATTAAATGAGCCTTCCTCTACTATTGCGGGTGGCATTCCAAGCATTCACCACTTTCTGACTACACACGTATTTCCTGGTACCTTATCTGGAACCAGACGCATTGGTCCGAAAAGTGCAGACATCGCGGCCCCTCTGTAAACTACAATCCAACGTTCTTTTTTCTAGATCTTTCTTTACTACCAGAATAAGGTATTGTTTCTAAATCTTTCTTTACTACCAGAATAAGGTATTGTTTCTAGATCTATCTGGGGTAGTTGTCTCGCCGCCGCGATTCAATTTCAACCAGTGTTCGTAAAGCGATATCAGTCCCGCCAGGCGGAGCGATAGCGCAGGCTTGCGGAAAACGCTTGCTCGCCTTTCCCCGTAGAGCTATTGGGATGCGGTTTTTTTTTTTGGGTCTCCTCCGCCGAGGTGCGCTGCTCTGGTCCGTATCAAGAAACGTTGTCAGTCGGTGGTGATTTATATAAGGCTTATAGCAGAGCTCGACAGTTCGTCTCGCTGGTGGTCAGACTCTCGCAATGAGCTTGTGACCGGCAAATGGAAAGCAGGAATCGTGCCTGAAGGCCCTGTGTTCTCCCGGGGACCAACCCTCGGGAGAAGGGCAGGCCGGCAGGCCAAATTGTCTCTAGTCCCAGTGAAATTCATCGCCGGGGTCGTTGGGATCCGTTCTTCACAGAGCACTGCCATCCCTCCTCGAGCGAGCCCGGTCGGTCGGTCGTCTGGTGCGTGTAGGGGCCCCTGTCAGGCGGTCCTAGGTCGACGGAGTGAGGGGCGGGTGGAACAACCGTCTGTCCGTTCCGTCAGTCGGTCCCTGCGGCCGTCCCAGTGAAGCTTTTTACACACCAGTCCTCCGCCGACCGGTGTGTGCGGTACGTACGTCTCCGACAGATGTCTGGTTGATCCTGCCAGTAGTCATATGCTTGTCCGAAGATTAAGCCATGCATGTCTAAGTTCACACTGTCTCACGGTGAAACCGCGAATGGCTCATTAAATCAGTCGTGGTTCCTTAGATGACACGATCCTACTTGGATAACTGTGGCAATTCTAGAGCTAATACATGCTAACCAAGCTCCGACCCTCGCGGAAAGAGCGCTTTTATTAGTTCAAAACCAATCGTCGTTTCCCCTCGCGGGGTTGCGGCGTCCCCACTGGTGACTCTGGATAACTTTGTGCTGATCGCATGGCCTCATGTGCCGGCGACGCATCTTTCAAATGTCTGCCCTATCAAATGTCGATGGTACGTGACATGCCTACCATGATTGTAACGGGTAACGGGGATCAGGGTTCGATTCCGGAGAGGGAGCATGAGAAACGGCTACCACATCCAAGAAAGGCAGCAGGCGCGCAACTTACCCACTCCCGGCACGGGGAGGTAGTGACGAAAAATAACAATATGGGACTCTTTCGAGGCCCCGTAATTGGAATGAGTACACTTTAAACCCTTTAACGAGGATCTATTGGAGGGCAAGTCTGGTGCCAGCAGCCGCGGTAATTCCAGCTCCAATAGCGTATATTAAAGTTGTTGCAGTTAAAAAGCTCGTAGTTGGATCTCAGGCGCAGGCGGGCGGTCCGGCTCACTGCCCGTTGTCTCCTGCCCTACCGTCTGTTGGCTCTCTCCCACGGGTGCTCTTCGCTGAGCGTCCTGGGTGGCCAGCGCGTTTACTTTGAAAAAATTAGAGTGTTCAAAGCAGGCCTCGGCTGCCTGAATAATGGTGCATGGAATAATGGAATAGGACCTCGGTTCTATTTTGTTGGTTTTCGGAACTGGAGGTAATGATTAACAGGGACAAACGGGGGCATTCGTATTGCGGCGTTAGAGGTGAAATTCTTGGATCGCCGCAAGACGAGCTACTGCGAAAGCATTTGTCAAGAATGTTTTCATTAATCAAGAACGAAAATCAGAGGCGCGAAGACGATCAGATACCGTCGTAGTTCAGACCATAAACGATGCCGACTAGCGATCCGCAGGAGTTGCTTCGATGACTCTGCGGGCAGCTTCCGGGAAACCAAAGTGTTTGGGTTCCGGGGGAAGTATGGTTGCAAAGCTGAAACTTAAAGGAATTGACGGAAGGGCACTACCAGGAGTGGAGCCTGCGGCTTAACTTGAATCAACACGGCCAAACACTGAAATGATTGACATACCGAGAGCACTTTCGTTGGGTCTAATATGGAACGGGTGCTGGAATTAGACCCTCGAAAATCTGGGGCTATCCTCTCGGTAACTTGATTCTCGCATCTAGTGTTCGCTAAAGGAATTGACGGAAGGGCACCACCAGGAGTGGAACCTGCGGCTTAATTTGACTGAACACGCCAATACTGTAGAACGACTGACAAATCGAGAGCACTTCCGTTGGGTCTAATAATGAACGTGTGCTGGTATTAGACTCACGGAAGACAAGTCAGCTCTTTAACATTCTAATGAAAGAACGCTACGGAAATCGTGTTTAACCCCGCAGAAATCGCAGATTTCAGATACCTTGTCATTGACAAACAAAAGCCCTCAATTAATTCGTATGGTCAAAAAGTGAACGGGTGCTGGAAATAGACCATCTGAAGACAGGTCAGTTTTACCCTACTAATGACAGGGCGTTGCTACGGTTATCCAGCTCAATTCGAGAGGAGCCGCAGACACTTTGGTTCACGTACCAGGCTGATAAGCCAATGGCGCGAGGCTACCATGTGAGGGATTACGGCCGAACGCCTGTAAGCCGGAATGCCGCCCAAAATCTCAGCACCACTGCAATGGGAGGCTTCTACATGTTCGGGACCTAGGGCTCGCGCCCCAGCCCTATCCGGTAGAGCCGCAGAAAGAGGTCTCTGCCGTCCGTCGATCACAGCGGGCGGATAGCTGCTTTATATTCACCTTATACGGCGATGGGGGGCGAAACCACCAACATAAGACTTAGTTCTTGGTCGGGGTGTCGAAAACAGTAGAGCAGCCACCTCACTGTGAACTGTCGAGACCCAACCAATGACCATGAGATTTGTCCGCACACTAGGCGAACAACCTCTCCGTGACATTACCAGGCTTGTCCCCTGGTTAAATGCACTTCTGCCTTGATCTCTACCTCTGTACGCTATCAGCCATACCAATGGACGCAGAAGAGATGCAGACTAGCGGACATTGCACATCTGCCCTATTGTGTCCTCCTCCCAGGTGGCGGGGAATGCTAGGCGTACCATCACTGGAGATGTGCCGAGAAAATAAAGGGAGCAAAGAGGTACCCCGCCCACATGCACATGATACGTTTCTGGCAGGACGTGACGATCCTGGGATACAGACACACTGGACTGCCTCTCTTCCGGGTTAGTACAAACCAGCACATAGTCCATATCATATATCATATCTCATATATCATTACCGCATCCTATAGACACGAGTAGTGAAGACTCGTCAGTCCTGTAAGACAACTTCCATAAGAGAGACAACTCTGATCACAAACAACTGCTGCCTTGCAGATAGGCTGGGGACAGCCAAAGGCTAAGGAGGGCATCTCTACAGAAACGCCTGTTGAAATTGGATGCACGGGGCCACAAGCCTAACGAAACAGTGCAACGTAAATCGCAGTATGATGACAGTACAACCGATCAGAAAAACGTATGGCGCTCATCCTGCGGAGTCCCGCCAGGCAGCGAGAGTGCCGGGCCTCACGCCTTGAAGGGGCCCACCCTTGACTACTGGTGGTCACCCACCCATGTGTGGTGGAGTCAAGGCACATGGCTATGGGTCAATTTCCATTGACCAAAAACTCAAGACCCTCAAAATACTACAGTGGAATGCGGAGGGAGTCATTAACAAAAAGCTTTCCCTAACACATCACCTGCATGAAGGTAAGATTGACGTGGCATGTATCCAGGAAACGCACCTCAACAAAAATCATAAATTCTCAATCAGAGGATACCAGACCTTCCGTCTCGATAGAGAAGGTCACAAAGGAGGGGTCCTGATACTGACCCGAAACTGCATACCGAGTAGCGTGGTATCTGTCAATCACACCGGACAAGCAGAAATTGTAGGAGTTGACATAATGGCCCAAGAGACGAAGCTCCGCATTTTCAATCTGTACGGACCACCAAATAAAGACCTATCGCTCTCGAGTATGGAAGTCAAAGACTCCAACTGCATAGTAGTTGGAGATTTCAACAGCCACTCGGAGAGATGGGGATACTCTGACACAGACAGCAGAGGTGACGAAGTGGAAGATTGGGAGATAGATACAAATCTCTCCCTAATTAATAGGCCGGAGGATACCCCTAGTTTCTATTCTAGAACATGGCGTACCACCTCGACTCCAGATTTGGCCTTCTCCACACAGGACATACACCACAAAATAGACCGCCAGGTGCTAAACCAATTGGCAGGTAGCGACCACAGGCCGATCAGGCTAGACATTGATATGGAAGTAGGCCCACAGGAAACTAAACCGCTCCCACGTTGGAATTACAAACGAGCCGACTGGGATAGATTTGCAATCCTGACAGATGGGCTGTGTGAAACCATCAACACACGAAACAACAAAATTAAGCCTATGGTGGAAAGCCTAAGCAAGGCAACAATGCAAGCCGCCACTGAAACCATCCCAAGAGGAGCTAGGAAAAACTATAAGCCCTATTGGAATGATGAGTTGCAGAAAGCGGAAGATGCAGTAACAAATGCTAGGAACATGGCAGAGAGAGAACAATCTTTGGAGGCAAACATCGCCCTCAAAGCCGTCACGGCGAAATACAAATACACTCTTAACCAAACAGCAAGAAAGAGCTGGAAAAACAAAACCAAAAGCCTAAACCTGGACAAAGAAGGGAACAAGCTATGGAAGCTAGTCAGAGCCATGAATGACGAAACCCCTTCAAACAAACAAATTACCATCAAGCAGGGAGAAAACCTGCTCACTGGTAAAAAATCCGCAAACGCTTTTGTCGATCACTATGCCAGAGCAAACCACATCGAGGTCCCTGCAGATAAGCATACAGTCATTAGTGAAGAGCGAAAAGGGCACGACAACATCAATACGGCACCTGAAGAGCATAACAATGAGCGAAATGGAAGAGGCCATGAGAACATTCAAGAAAAGGAAATCTCCCGGAAAAGACGGGATAACAAACGAAATGCTGATGGGGCTGGGCCAAACAGCAAAGAGGAAACTGCTATCAGTCCTGAACTAAAGCTGGAAAAGGGGTATTGTACCCCAGGCATGGAAAGACGCAGTACTTGTACCAGTACCAAAAAAAGGAAAAGACAAAACAGATCCAAATGGATACAGGCCTATCAGCCTATTGAGCTGTGTCGGCAAACTGATGGAACGTATGATAAACACCAGACTGATGTGGCATCTGGAAGAAAAACGAATACTAATTCCACAGCAAGCAGGCTTTAGACAGCACAGATCCACTGAGGACCAGGTCATCCTCATAGCCCAGGAAATAGAAGATGCCTACCAGGCACAGAAACACACAATAGCGGTCTGGGTGGACCTGGAAAAGGCATTTGACAAAGTCTGGAAAGATGGACTTAGAGTCAAGCTAAGAAGAAGTGATGTTTGTGGGAAAATGTACAAGTGGATCAACCACTACCTCAAAAACCGAAACGCCAGAGTCCAAGTACAAGGGCAGATGAGCAAAAAGGTGACACTCGAGCAGGGAGTACCCCAAGGGGGAGTACTGTCACCCACACTCTTCCTGGTATATATAAACGACATTACAGAGAATATACCAAGAAGAGTCCATAGCTCAATGTTTGCAGACGATCTGGCTATGTGGACCTCTGAAAAGAATCTCACCATAGCAAGAAATCGGATGCAGACGGCCCTAACATCGCTGGAAGAATGGGCGAACTCATGGCTGGTCAAAATAAACGAGGAGAAAACCACAAGTACAATATTCCCGCTCTCAATAAAACCCCAAAATACCAAATTAAGTTTAAATGGCAAATTCCTGCAGCCAAACGACAACCCAAACTATCTGGGAGTCATATTTGATCGACGCATGACATGGAAAAGTCAGATCGAGAGAAACCGAATGAGAGCCAGAGAAAGAATGGCAATCGTGAGGAAACTTGCTGGCACAAGCTGGGGAGCAGACGAAAGTATACTAAAGAAACTGTACACTGGAAGAGTGAGACCAGTTCTCGGCATGGACAACAGCGGCAAAGGCGAACTTCGATAAAGTTAGCAAACTTCAAAACCAAGCCATGAGAGTTATAACAGGAGGCATGAAGTCAACGCCAATTGTAGAACTTGAAAAGATTACAAAACTGCAATCCATGACCGATAGAAGAGACTGCAGAGCCCAGCTGCAGTCAGAGAAACTCCGAAGACTGACTGACCATCCAATGCACCTGAGACTAAACAATTTGGGAAATGGGAAACTAAAGCGGAGAAACTTTGCAGAAATAGCCAAAGCAAAGATGCACGAAGATCCCATAAACGCACTAACAACACCAAAGCCCATCCCTACTGTACGAAAACCTACCTGGAGGCAGGATATATTTCCAGAGGTGGTAGAAAATATACCAGGTATTGGAAACAAAAACTGCCAGACTGAAAAAGAAAGGAGAGATACTACCCTAAGCTTTATATCGAAAAACTACCCAAGCATGGACTGGACCCATGCATACACCGACGGTTCTATAACAAACACTACACAGAACGGAGGGGCAGGAGCATTCCTGAACCTACCAAATGGCAGAAAAATAACAGTGTCATTCGCTACTGGTACACAAGCAATTTCAGAGCGAAGGCAGAGGCACTGAGGGCGGCAGTGGAAGAAATGGTGACACATAAAGAAAATGAAAGCCATACAGTCCTGTTTACAGATGCTCTGGCCGTAGTCACAGCGCTAAAAAGCCAGAAAAACACTGAGCTTAATGACTTAAGAGCAGTACTCTGTCAACTATGCCAGAAGTCCGCACCAAAAAGGGTAGTGGTACAGTGGGTCCCATCACACTGCAACATCCAAGGCAGACAGACTAGCAAAAGAAGGTGCAAGACTACCACAAACAGATACTAGTGTGACGTACGGAGAGTCAAAACGGCTTATTAAAGCCAGATACATGACCAAATGGGAAACCGAACATACTGGTTACACCAAAAACGATGCCTATTACCAGTTGAACAGAAGAGAGCAGGTTGTTCTCTTCAGACTTCGCACTGGCCACAATAGACTTCAACATATTGAAGATAGGTGGTACCGACGAATGCCCGTGGGGTACCGGTAAAATGACCGCTGAACATCTGCTACAGAACTGCCCGACATACGAGGATCAGAGAGAGCAGATGTGGCCATCACCAGTGGAACCACAAGACAAGCTCTATGGCAGTGTCGACAGCCTCAGGATGACCGCCGCTTTTTTCGAAAAAATAATGGTTACTGTCTGACTGCGGACGAAGAAGAAGAAGAAGAAGTTTCTAGATCTTTCTTTACTATCAGAAAAAGGTATTGTTTCTAGATCTTTCTTTACTATCAGAATAAGGTATTGTTTCTAGATCTTTCTTTACTACTATAATAGGGTATTGTTTCTAGAAATATTGTTACTACCAGAATAAGGTATTGTTTCTAGATCTTTCTTTACTACCATAATAATGTATTGTTTCTAGAGCTATCTTTCAAAGAACACCATACCAGGCTCATGAGACTTTTCCTGTGAATGAATTAGGAAACGCGTAAACTCATAGTGTGGACAGTCTTCTACCTCAAAGGTATTAGTTCGTACTATTAATCGTATTTTACGACAAGCTTTCGGTATGGCAGATGTTCTATTATTGTCCACGTCCAATAGAAAACCCTCCTGGAAAATACTAACACGTGATTTAAAGTGGCAATCAATCAGCGGGGTCAGTTGATTGACAAGCTGTCAAACGTAATAGTATCTCCACCACTAGATACCCAATTAATTGTATCAACATTGTGTACTAAACCAAAATATATGTTGTTCTCAGGCAGTTTCAGATACGAGACTGCGGCTACAAGATCAGAAAGCAACGGAGTAACCAGCAACTATCTTTATCATAAGAACTAAGCTTTAGATAAAAATGTTCAATAACACACTCAATAAATGCAGAAGAAGGAAGAAATACAATCAAAGAAATGCATACAGGTAGTTATGTTTGCTTGCTTCAGTTGTCTGTTCAAGCAGCCATTTTCTGCTTAAACACTGGACAAGGTTTCTAGAAAATCTGAGATTGGCATTAAGGGATTGTGGCGCCGGCCGATAACCGGTTGCAGATCTGACCAGTATTTATTGGTGAAACGTTTGATAGGTGGCCGGACAGGGTATCACTGCGCGAAAAGCTGTGCAGCAATGTGGCCAATAATGAGTTGACTGTCGATTTTGTTAAGAGTAGTTGGTGAATGTTTGATGGCGAACGTAGAAAGACCTCAGAAAGGTTTGAAGTGATAGGAATTCATATAAACTTATAGAAATACAGAGATACCAACACAGAGAGACCAACACAGAGAGACCAACACAGAAGGACCAACACAGAGAGACCAACACAGAGAGACCAACACAGAAATACAGAGTCCAACACAGAGAGACCAATACAGAGAGACCAACACAGAAGGACCAACACAGAGAGACCAACACAGAGAGACCAACACAGAAATACAGTCCAACACAGAGAGACCTACACAGAAGGACCAACACAGAGAGACCAACACAGAGAGACCAACACAGAAATACAGAGTCCAACACAGAGAGACCAATACAGAGAGACCAACACAGAAGGACCACCACAGAGAGACCAACACAGAGAGACCAACACAGAGAGTACAACACAGAAATACAGAGAGACCAACACAGAGAGACCAACACAAGAGGTAGGGATAGACACAGGAGGTAGGGACAAACACAAGAGGTAGGGACAAAAGTATTCTTGAACTCACCTCCACAGGTGTTTTATTTTGTCCCCAGAGCTCCTGGGGGTCCATGATGTAATCCACTTGAATTTCTATGGAGAGTACTTCAGCTGTCCAGGCAGAGTCGCGTCGAGGGTTTGATGATATCAAGTTTTCAGGTGGAACCAGACAGTTCTGTGACGAGTGTCGGCGGAGGTCAAGCGACTGGTCTGGAGGATGTAATGTACTGAGAGCCGACTCGCTTCTTGCCTTGACAGAGCCCAAATCCCTCGGCGAGAGGAAGTTATTCCCAGGTAACCGTGGCTGCATCCAATCCGTGTCTGGATCAATATGGAAGGTGCTGTTTAATATCTGACTTGACGTTGTTTCTCCTTGTTTGGGCAATGTGCTCAGACTTCTAGGTTGAATATCATCTATTAATGAACGTCTCTTAAAGGAATCGTCTCTCCGCATAGTTTCAGGAGAATTAAGCTTTCTTAAGACAAACATCTGTTGGGGTGGATCATTGACAGCGGGAGCTACAACTGGTGTGTCTATAAGAGACGAGGTGTTTCTACCTGGTATATCTTTCTCGGGGACTTTAATTTCCACGGCTGGCCTGGTTTCACTGTTCATGATGCTTGGTGGCGTGTCTTTGCTGTCAAATGAATTATCTCTCCGCATAGTTTTAGGAGAATTAAGCTTTCTTAAGACAAACATCTGTTGGGGAAGATCATTGCCAGCGCGAGCTGCAACTGGTGTGTCTATCAGAGACGAGGTGTTTCTACCTAAGATATCTTTTTCGGGGACTTTAATTTCCATGGCTGGCCTGTCTTCACTGTTCATGATGCTTGGTGGCGTGTCTTTGCTGTCAAATGAATCACCTTTTTGCATAGTTTCAGAAGAATTCAGTTTTCTTAAGACAAACATCTGTTGGGGCGGATCATTGCCAGCGCGAGCTGCAACTGGTGTGTCTACCAGAGACGAGGTGTTTCTACTTGGGATATCGTTTTCGGGTATTTTCATTTCCATGGTGACGGCTGGTCTGTCTTCACTGCCCATAATCTTCTGTGGCTTGCCTTTGCTGTCAATGATGTTCGGTGGTTTAACTTCACCTACCACGATGTTGGGGGGTTTAACTTCACCTACCACGATGTTCGGGGGTTTAACTTCACCTACCCCGATGTTCGGTGGTTTAACTTCACATACCACAATGTTAGGTGGTTTAATTTCACTTATCACGATGTTCGGGGGTTTAACTTCACTTATCACGATGTTCGGGGGTTTAACTTCACATACCACAATGTTCGGTGGTTCAACTTCACTTATCATGATGTTCGGTGGTTTAACTTTACTTACCGCGATGTTTGGTGGCCTGTTTTTGTTGTCTATAATGTTTGGTGGTTTGATTTTGCTTTCTAAGATGTTGAGTGGTTTGTTTTTGATCTGCATGATAGCTGATGGTTTATCTTTGCTCTGCATGATATTTGATGGTCTGTCTTTGCGTTCCAGTATGTTATGTGGCTTGTCTTTATTGTCCGGGATTTTTGTTGGCTTCTCTATACTTTCTCCACAATCCTCTTTTATCTGTTGAATATTGGAGATGTTGTGTATCGGATCAGTACGAGGTTGAACAGTTGATCTCTTGAGTGATCTGCTCAATGGATAATTTCCAAGTCGGGTTGCAAAGCTAGTCGCGTGACGTTTACCTGCGGTCGGAACCCGGTGTAATTTGATGGGTTCAGTTGGTGTTGGTTGCGACATGACTGTCAACCCGCTATTCCGTCTGGACTGCGATTCGTCTGGTGGCTTGGTATTCAGTGCTTGGTGACCAGGATTCAAGTCTGTACTTTTGTTTAACGTCATGGCACTCACTGCTTCCATAGCGGGTGTTATCCCATCCTTAAAAGAAGTAATTGCTTTGCTCATCTATGAGAAAGGACGGATTACTCTCGAGAATTATATCAAATACAATGTGTGCTTTATGAAAATATTAAAGCAATAGTTTACGACTTTCTTTCAAATAAGCACAGGTAGGGAGAGATTAGTATCAAGCTATTTCGAGACCTGGTTCCGTTATTCTGTGTCGGCGAAATGCCTGTCAAATTTATCGTTGATCTACAATGATATTTGGTTGATGTAGGCTTGATGTGTTGTTTTAAAATGAGAATATTCAAACTGAGATTGACCAGATTTCTAGAGGTCCTGACGTATTGTGTAGAGGTGAGGATAGACAACTTGTCTATAGGTCCTGATCTGTTGTGTAGAGGTGAGGGTTGACAACGTGTCTAAAGGTCCTGATCTGTTGTGTAGAGGTGAGGGTAGACAACTTGTCTTGAGGTCGAGGGTTGACAAATTGTATGGATGTTGAGGGTTGGCAAGTTGTTATAGATGTCGTGAAAGATAGAGCTGGTCTTGATGACTTGTCCAAAAGTCGTGGGACGTAGACTTGAGGAGTTGTCTAGAAATCGTAGGAGGTAGACTCGAGGAGTTGTCCAGACGTCGTGGGACGTAGCCTTAGGGAGTTGTCTAAAAATAGTGGGAGGTAGCCTTGAGGAGTTGTCCAACGTCGTGGGACGTAGCCTTGAGGAGTTGAATTTAAGTCGTGTGAGGTAGACTTGAGGTGTTGGATTTAAGTGGTATGAGGTATACTTTAGGACTTAGTTGCAGCTCTATGATGGTAGAGCTGACCTTGAAGTAATGTCTAAAGTCCAAGAAATGTAAATCAGCTGTAGGCGACTGCTCTCGCAAACGACAACCAGAAAAGAGTCTGATCTGACCGTTGAAGGAAGAGGTGTAAACTGTTGAAGAAAACAGAAGAAGTATAAAGCTTAATCCTTCTTATTTAACATAAAGTGCTTTCATCCAACCATTTTCGCCGTAAAGAAAAGCAGATTTGATTCTTATGAGCGGTTCATTTTTCCCCCAAAGCGTGTGCATGTTTTTGTCAATGTTCCTAGAAATTATAAAGCGGATCCCAGCCGTTGGTACACAATATTGACTGAAGGTTTTGTTGTATTCAGCTGATGCGTCCAAGCCATTGCATTGTTCGACCCGTTATGTCTGCAGTTTCTATCATCTTTTTTTTCTTTGTTGTTTGAGATTCTTTATCAGATGGTCATATTACATCTTTATTATCAGTCAACCAATTCTGTATACCGTCATTTTGTTCTGCATTGGTTTAGACAATGCGTGACAACGTAAGCAACGAATTTCATTTTATCAACGACTTCCATTCGTTCGAGTTCGTTCAGTAAATTCTGAAATGTTAGCGACGTATATTGAAGAAAATATGGTAGAGCACCAACAAATCTACAAAAGGGAAGGTCTCGAGAGCCTGTGTTTCTACTGTATCAGCATACGGCTGCCAATCATGGACGATTACTAAAACGTCTAGACAAATAATAGAATCCTTCGAGCTCAAATGTTACAGAAAGATCCTCAGAATACCGTGGACAGAGAAAAAACAAAACAAATTAGGACATTCGACAAGAGTTGAAATAGAGGAGAACTGGTTTATCAATTCAATTTTAGCCATAACATTTAAATACTTTGGTCACATGAAGAGACACATCTGCCGTAAGAAAACAGTGATGGAAGGTACGGTACCAGGCCAAAGAAGAAGGGGTAGGCCAAGAAGACGATGGCACCAAGATATCCTGGAATGCCTGGCTATGACTGTAGGGGATGCTGGAGTTCTGGCTCGAGTTTTTTTCAGACAGACTGTGATGTGAGCGTCGTTCTATAAAGGACATGCTACATGATGATGATTATATATATACACACACACACACACACACACACACACCAATTAACACACACATATATACATACATACAAGATCCTGGTCATAACCCTTGACCTAAGCCAGGAAGAAGTTACAGCAACAAGTTTAAGCATACCTCTGTTAAAGTTTCTCATATTTGCACTGAACCTGTGAATTTTGATTTTTTTTCCTATAATGAGTTTTCCCGCTATAATACATGGGGTTGGAAGCTTCAACAAAAAATCAGAGGCCAAACGTGTGATTAAATTCTTGATGTAACGAGGAAAAACAACTTCAGACATGTACAAGAAGATGATGCGTTTCGTGGTCTCTGCACTTCGTATGCTTCGGTAAAACTTTGCTGCAGTCAGATGTAGAAGGCTCGCATCGTAGTTCAGAGGTGGAAATGTACCAAGAGAAGACACTCATTGATCAGGATATAAAAATGACAAATGCGGAGAGAGCTTGTGCAATAATATTTAGTCGAACAATTGCTTGTAGATGTTTGCACACAAAAATGGAAATGGGAAACGTTAAATATTGCTGTGAGCAGAGGAAGAACATGAGAGTGAACATGAGACAAGTGAATGCTTGATGTGAGCAGAAGAAGAACATGAGAGTGAACATGAGACAAGTGAATGCTTGATGTGAGCAGAAGAAGAACATGCGAGTGAACATGAGACAAGTGAATGCTTGATGTGAGCAGAAGAAGTACATGAGAGTGAACATGATACAAGTGAATGCTTGATGTGAGCAGACGAAGAACAAGAGAGTGAACATGAAACAAGTGAATGCTTGATGTGAGCAGAAGAAGTACATGAGAGTGAACATGAGACAAGTGAATGCTTGATGTGAGCAGAAGAGGAGCATGAGAGTAAACATGAAACAAGTGAATGCTTGACGTGAGCAGAAGAAGTACATGAGAGTGAACATGAGACAAGTGAATGCTTGATGTGAGCAGAAGAGGAGCATGAGAGTAAACATGAAACAAGTGAATGCTTGACGTGAGCAGAAGTAGCAGAAGCGACTGATGTGCTGTAGACAGAAGCTCAAGAAGAATCAGTTATTCCCCCTTTTTTTGAAGACCACGTTGACATCAGATGAGACTTGAATTCTCCACTATCACAAGGAATCAATCAAGTTCTAGCATGCAATGGAAAACCTTGGGCTCACCAACACATGTAAAGCCGGGAGCACACAATTATGCAGGAAAAGTGATGCTGGCGTTTATTTGAGGGTAGGCCAAGATGTCCTATTGACAGATGACCTTCCGTGTGACAACGCGATTAACGGGAAGTGGCATGCAAGCTTCCTAACTAAACTAAGAAAGGCTGTGACCAGAAAACGACGGATGACACACCAATATCTTCCCCACCCACACTATTCTACGGATTTAGACCATTTCCAATATCTTCCCCACCCACACTATTCTACGGATTTAGACCATTTCCAATATCTTCCCCACTCACACTACTCTACGGACTTGGACCATTTCCAATATCTTCCCCACTCACACTATTCTACGGATTTGGACCATTTCCAATATCTTCCCCACCCACACTATTCTACGGATTTGGACCATTTCCAATATCTTCCCCACTCACAATATTCTACGGATTTGGACCATTTCCAATATCTTCCCCACCCACAGTATTCTACGGATTTGGACCAATTCCAATATCTTCCACACCCACACTATTCTACGGATTTGGGCCCTCAGACTGTTTTCTTTTTCTAAATCTTAATAAACAGTTCATTGAATATTATTTTGCTAGCGATGAAGACTTCCTACTGGCTTACGATAACTTTTTTAATTTAAAATATAGGCTTTCTTTTATTTTCAAGATATTTTCTAGGGCACGCAGAGCTGGCAGATGTGTAGCACTAAAGGTGGCAGCTATAATGAAAACGGAATCAACTCTGCCCAAAATTTCAGCTCCCTTCAAGGTCAAGACCAGTATATTGTGCACGTGTGCGTACACGCTCTGAGAATGTGTGTATGATCAGTTAATGGGGAGGGGGGCCCGGGTGTATTTAGGCAGGGCAGTGGTGGAGGGATAGTACCGCACGGTGAGAGATAGTCACTTTCTAGAAGCGCTGGTTTGTTTGAATCCTATTTGGTTCCCCCACACCCTTGCCTAACTCAAGTATGGATTCATGAGACTGTCAATGGGCAGCGGCTTTGACTGGCCTGCTAAACTACGTGAGATTACGCGGAGGGGAGTTTATTGAAACAGCACACACACACACCCCCCCCCCACCCCCACGCAGCACACACAGCAGCCAGCGGTAGAGATAGGTGATCACCATTAACTGACAAAGTTTTTATTTTTTTTATTTTTGCGTTCGCCTTATCTCTGTAATCCCCAAGGCGGTGTGCGTTGCACTGTGGTTTTTATTTTGCGCCTGTTGGCCCAGTGCATCCAACTTCAGCATGCATTTTATGTAAAGATCTGCTTCCTCCTGCATTTTCAGAAGAGTTTGCTTCCCCGGGGTAAAGGCCGGTGCTGTGATGGGGATCGAAATAAAGCCCTCGGATTGTGAGCCGTGCCACTTAACCACTAGGCCAGGCCGTCCCCTGACAAGGGTTTGAAAGACAGGAGCTGGACCAGACTCATATCGGGCTTAAGGCGCAGCAGGGAACATAAGGGGAATATTATCCATAACTGTACTGAAAGCAATGGCAAACTAATGTACGTAAATTTCCAAGAAAATCATGACAGCTTAAAATAACGCCCGAAGGAACTCAGAAGGAGAACGGTTATGGTAATGCAGAGGTTGAATAAAATGAGAAACTTATGGCAGAACTCTAATAAAATGACTAAAATGAAAATGCTGCAAACTTGCACCTTCCCGGTGGCAACGTAGGCTGGTAAACTAAACTACCACACCCATGCTTAAGAAAAAGATTGAATCTTTTGAATTAAACAGCTACATGAAAGTGCTAAAAATAGCATTGACAGAGAAAATAACAAATACAGATATCGTATAAGAACTGCATATCAAGGACACTTGGCTTGTAAACGATATCTTGTCCAGAGAACTAATATACTTTGGCCACATCAAGCGCCTTAATGGCCTATAGAAACGATGTTGTTGTTTATTTTGTCTGGAAAGTGGGACAGAGGCAGACAGAGGAGGAGGTGGAAACAGCATCATCAAAGTCCTTAAGAGGACAGCGGCAGAGGTGGAACTTCTGGCCAGAAGTCTAGATTCTTACAGATCGGCTGTTGTGAGAGCGACGTTCTGACCAGAGATTGAGTAGATTGAGTCTCAGAGATCGGCTGTTGTGTGGGTGACATTCTGGCTAGAGATCGAGTCTTACAGATCGGAGTGAGAGCAACGTTCTGGCGAGAGATCGAGTCTTACAGATCAGCTGTTGTGAGAGCGACGTTCTGGCCAGAGATCGAGAGTCTTACAGATCGGCTGTTGTGAGAGCCACGTTCTGGCCAGAGATCGAGTCTTACAGATCGGTTGTTGTGAGAGCGACGTTCTGGCCAGAGATCGAGTCTTACAGATCGGCTGTTGAGAGAGCGACGTTCTGGCCAGAGATCGAGTCTTACAGATCGGCTGTTGAGAGAGCGACGTTCTGGCCAGAGATCGAGTAGATTGAGTCTCAGAGATCGGCTGTTGTGAGAGCGACGTTCTGGCCAGAGATCGAGTCTTACAGATCGGCTGTTGAGAGAGCGACGTTCTGGCCAGAGATCGAGTCTTACAGATCGGCTGTTGAGAGAGCGACGTTCTGGCCAGAGATCGAGTCTTACAGATCGGCTGTTGTGAGAGCGACGTTCTGGCCAGAGATCGAGTCTTACAGATCGGCTGTTGAGAGAGCGACGTTCTGGCCAGAGATCGAGTCTTACAGATCGGCTGTTGAGAGAGCGACGTTCTGGCCAGAGATCGAGTCTTACAGATCGGCTGTTGAGAGAGCGACGTTCTGGCCAGAGATCGAGTAGATTGAGCCTCAGAGATCGGCTGTTGTGTGAGCGACGTTCTGGCCAGAGATCGAGTCTTACAGATCGGCTGTTGAGAGAGCGACGTTCTGGCCAGAGATCGAGTAGATTGAGCCTCAGAGATCGGCTGTTGTGAGAGCGACGTTCTGGCCAGAGATCGAGTCTTACAGATCGGCTGTTGAGAGAGCGACGTTCTGGCCAGAGATCGAGTCTTACAGATCAGCTGTTGTGAGGGTGACGTTCTGGCCAGAGATCGAGTCTTACAGATCGGCTGTTGAGAGAGCGACGTTCTGGCCAGAGATCGAGTCTTACAGATCGGCTGTTGAGAGAGCGACGTTCTGGCCAGAGATCGAGTAGATTGAGCCTCAGAGATCGGCTGTTGTGAGAGCGACGTTCTGGCCAGAGATCGAGTATTACAGATCAGCTGTTGAGAGAGCGACGTTCTGGCCAGAGATCGAGTCTTACAGATCGGCTGTTGTGAGGGTGACGTTCTGGCCAGAGATCGAGTCTTACAGATCGGCTGTTGTGAGGGTGACATTCTGGCCAGAGATCGAGTCTTACAGATCGGCTGTTGTGAGGGTGACGTTCTGGCCAGAGATCGAGTCTTACAGATCGGCTGTTGAGAGAGCGACGTTCTGGCCAGAGATCGAGTCTTACAGATCGGCTGTTGAGAGAGCGACGTTCTGGCCAGAGATCGAGTCTTACAGATCGGCTGTTGAGAGGGTGACATTCTGCAAAGGACATGCTTCATGATGATACTTTGAATACTTGGAACCCTGGTATTCAGACATGTTAATGTCTATTGCCAGGTAGCCGAAGGTTATCCGTAGTAGCGATTTTTAAACTTCCTGCGGCTTTCATGATGATGATGATGTTCTGTTTATATTATATTTCTTGAATAGTGTTGAGATTTCTGAGATGGAAGTCACGTGGCCAGCACTGAACGTGCTCAGTTTTGGTCCACCCACATATGTTTCATTATTTCCCTGCGTCATTACTTTTATTATTAGGCTACATTTCATCCACATCATACTGTATCTTTTATCCACATCCTACCGTATCTTTCATCCACATCCAACTGTATCTTTTATCCACATCCTACCGTATCTTTAATCCACATCCAACTGTATCTTTTATCCACATCCTACTGTAACTTTCATCCACATCCAACTGTATCTTTTATCCACATCCTACCGTATCTTTCATCCACATCCAACTGTATCTACAGTAGGCCATGGTTCATCTCAACAGTAAAAACTTTCGGAAAGAAATGCCGCACAAAACTAACTTACACTTCATGTTTTGATGATTCTATCTTTGAGCTGAACAAATGTCAGCTTGTTTCAGACTGCCACATTAAGATTACTAGAGATACAGACCACGCTTACGTCGTCAAATATCTGTGCGCGCTTTTCAGAAAACAAAAACGCAATCTTTCTTTCGTGTTTCACATGATTCCCAGGAGAACAAAAGCAGTTATTCACTTGTTTTTTCCTAGATCTTATGGTCGGTTTTGTTTGTAGAGGTTTTTGTTTGTAGAGGTTTTTGTTTCTAGAGGTTTTTGTTTGTAGAGGTTTTAGTCATACACAAATGGTTACTCCACACACATCTCATCTCGTGAAAGTCAGGGCGCGTAATGTCAGGGCATGTAATGTCAGGGCACGGAATGCCAGGATATGTAATGTCAGGGTATGTAATGTCAGGGTATGTAATATCAGGGCATGTAATATCAGGGCATGTAATGGCAGGGTATGTAATGTCAGGCTATGTAATGTCAGGGCATGTAATGTCAGGGTATTAATGTCAGGATTTGTAAAGTCAAGTATTTAATGACAGGGTATGTAATGTCAGGGTATTTAATGTCAGGATATGTGATAATATGACATGTAGTGTAAGGTATGTAATTTCAGTGTATTAATGACAGGGTATGTAATGCCAGACTATACAATGCCGTGTACCATCAAATCGTGTAAGGTTACGACACGCCATATCAGGCAGTGCTCTTTGGAAATGTTAGACAGTGAAACGCCGTCCCTAGACCGTCTATATCCTGGTCCAAGGCCAAAGTTCAGAGCCTCATTCCCGACACAGCACCCCAGGGTATTGAAACTCAAGGTGAAATTGCGGAGGGCACCAACGAATTCATCTATCTCGGTAGCATGACATTATCAGATGGGCGCAGAGGTCCCAATATGTCAAGGCGGATCGCACTAGCTGCGTTCGCTATGCACGACCTCTGACGTGTGTGGAGTAATGGAAAGATCTCCCTTTGGGATACAAATCCACATCTACCAGTCCTGAGTGATCCTAGTCCTGCTTTACGGCTCCGAAACCTGAACATTGCTAAAACATGACATGTCGAGACTGAAAGCCTTTCACATGCGCAACCAGCGGTGTATGCTGGGCATCCGATGGCATGACTATATCTGCAACGTGGGGGTCTCTGCTAAAACATGCCTCCACCCAATCTCAGAAACACTTGACAGGCCCCCGAGTTTCTCTGTTCGGTCATGTTATACAGCTGGACCAGGAAACCCCGGCCCACAAGATACGACACAAGTCGTTCCTCGGCGCCAAAAGTCTTCCCCCGACCGGCTGGACCAGGAAACCCCGGCCCACAAGATACTACACAAGTCGTTCCTCGGCGCCAAAAGTCTTCCCCCGACCGGCTGGAGACGCAGAAGAGGCCGTCCCCGAAAAGTATGGCTCAAGCAAGTAGCAACCTTCCCGTCCGCCATGGAGGAGGCCTGGTACCACGCCACAGCTGTAGGTCATGGATGTGGCCGACCGACGCAACGAACCTCAGACAGCTAAGCGAACATTATTATTATAACAGGACATGTAATATCAGGGCAAATAATATCAGCGAATGTAATGTTAGGGCATTTAATGTTATGGCATGTAATGTCAGAGAATGAAGCGTTAGGACATGTACTATCAGAGCATATAATGTTAGACCATGTCATGTCAGACAGAGCATGTCATATCAAGGTATGTAATGTCAGAGCATGTCATATCAAGGTATGTAATGTCAGAGCATGTCATATCAAGGTATGTCATATCAAGGTATGTAATGTCAGAGCATGTCATATCAAGGTATGTCATATCAAGGTATGTAATGTCAGAGCATGTCATATCAAAATATGTCATATCAAGGTAAGTAATGCAATGGCAGATCGTATCAGATCATTGAACGTTAGGGCATTTAATGTCACTTCATATAATGCCAATAGTTTAACAACTCGTCACCTTTTGATGGGCTAGACAGTACTGATGGTCGCATCTGTCGACAAGTTCTCAGTGTGGCAGCGTTCCTAACTTCCTTACAGAGTATCAGGGAAACAACTAGGACCAAATAATATATAAATATATAAATATATATATATATTTATACTGTATTTGCCTAGAACAGGCAAATTACTACCTGCAAATCGTCCCATAATCTTATCAGTGAAACAAAGCTGACAGTTTCATATTTCAAAATGAAACATTCTATGCTCTAATTATAGCTACGTGATAATTCTACACAGCTGTGGATAACATCGTGCAAGCTATAAATAATTATATCTCCCAGGCCGATAAACGTCAAGCTAGCTAAAAATAGCCCCTTGCAATGGAATTTTCCCAGACGTGTAGACGTGTCCATCAAGGAGTGACAGGAACAGTGTATGTACGTTGACACATGAGATCCGATCTGTTGCCTTCTCCATAATCAAGGCCAGCGTGCAATAGATCTTCAATGTTGTCTACTTCTGGCCTTGATGGTACAACCTGACTGGCTTTTACCTGTACGTCTCTTGTTCGTTTCCTCACGGTTCACGTGTTGTTTACCTTAGACATGTTTTTACTCCCGTATTTCCTTCAAGTATCGTTTTCAGCAAGATGAAAATTCGGTGTATTTTGATAAAACTATATTATTATTCCTGTCTGACTTTATTTTCGTTTAGTAATTCTATTTTCACTCCACACTTTTACAAGCTATCATCCTTTACTTTTATTTTCCTTCCACGAGACACGCCCTATGCTTCTATATGTCAAATTTTCCTTCCACGAGACACGCCCTATGCTTCTATATGTCAAATTTTCCTTCCACGAGACACGCCCTATGCTTCTATATGTCAAATTTTCCTTCCACGAGACACGCCCTATTCTTCTATATGTCAAATTTTCCTGCCACGAGACACGCCCTATTCTTCTATATGTCAAATTTTCCTTCCACGAGACACGCCCTATTCTTCTATATGTCAAATTTTCCTTCCACGAGACACGCCTTATTCTTCTATATGTCAAATTTTCCTTCCACGAGACACGCCCTATTCTTCTATATGTCAAATTTTCCTTCCACGAAACGCTCTCCATTTTTCTGTATATCAATTTTTAAAGATGAATTCATTGAGCAAATGTTTATGTCCTCAAAACTTTGGTCTAAGGTTTATAAAATAAAACTTGACAAAAAATAAATAATGTTCTTCAGTTCAGTTCAATTCATGTCGTAACCCATCAGGTCTTTGGGGCACACATGAAGACATGAAAATCCCACGCCAACCCTCTCTGTCTGTCGCCGCCTGACGTATCTCACCGGGACGAAGGCCTAACCAATCAGTGATGTTGTCCACCCATCTCTTCCTTGGACGTCCTCGCCCTCTCTGTCCCGGTACGGACCCAAATAGTATCGAGTTCGTAATTCCGTTGGACCATGCGAAAGCCCACACCAGGCCATCTTTCGTCTTTTGATAACTGTGAACAGATCTTCAAAAGGACCAATAGCGTCTTCAACTCCCTGACGGATTTCTACGTTCGTAACACGATCTTTATATGTAACATTTAGAGGTTTCTATAGCACCTAATTTCCATTGCATGTATCCTGTCCTGGATATCTGCTGTAATGGTCCAGGTCTCACAGGCATACAGAAATATTGACAGCACCACAGAGCGCAGTAGTCTGACTTTTATGCCGAGGGCGAGGCGCTTGTCTCGCCATATAGGTTGCAGCCGAGTCAGCGCCGCTGTTGTTTGTGCTATTCTTGCAATGACCTCTGGCTTCGAACCCTCTTCGCTGATCAATGATCCCAGATATTTGAAACGTTTTACCACCTCAAGTTCCTGCCCAATCGACTCTATTACATATTGAAACCCTGCTACGTTATTGGTCATGAGCTTTGTTTTATCTGCATTTATTTCCTTCCATACCAAAAATCAGGGCCGTTCTATCCAATCAACCAATCTACTCCTGGAGTTCCCTCTCTGTGCCTGCCAATACATCAATATCATCAGCAAAGCGGAAGTTTGTGATAAGCCTGTCACCTATTTTAACCGTGCCAACATGTCCTTTTAAGGTCGTCTCCATTATTCTCTCCAAGAATATATTGAAGAGTGTGGGGGAGAGTATACATCCCTGTCGCACACCCGCCGTCGTACGGAACCAATCACCTAGCGTTCCCTCTACTGAAACTGCGCTTGTCGCCTGCTTATAAAGGTTTGTAATTACCCTCACCATATCACTGTTGAACTTATAATGCGTCATTGTTGAGCATAGCGCCGCATGCCACATTCTGTCAAACGCCTTTCTAAAGTCAATGAAGGCATGTTAGAGTTGTTGTTGATACTCTGAGTACTTCTCATTCAGTAGCCGAAGATTAAATATCTGCTCGATGGTACTCCTTCCCGCTCGAAAGCCCGCTTGTTCTTCGGCAATGATATTCTCCGCCTGTGGATTCAGTCTGCTAAGTATAATTCTCAAGAGAACTTTACTTGGATGACATATCAGACTGATTGTTCGATAGTTCTGTCACATATTTTGGTTTCCTGATTTAGGCAGTGGTATAATGACTGATTTTGTCCAGCAGGTGGGCCACTCTCCTGTCTACCAAATTCTTTTGCAGATGTAAGTGAGGGTATTAATTGTTGCCTCACCTCCCATTTGTAGGAGCTCTGCTGGAATATTATCCACACCTTCAGCCTTCCCTCTCTTCAGCATTTTCACGGCTTCATATACTTCTTCCCTTGTTATCGTTTGATTTTCCTCTATCAGACTCACTTCAGGAGACATTTCATTTCTGGGGTCACCTCGACCTTCATGCTTATATAGTTCCTAACAGTACTCTGTCCAGCGCTCACAAATGTCTTGAGCTTCTGTGAGACATTTCCCACTCTTGTTCTGAATCGTTGTATTTCGACTTTGTACAGGCCTTATTAAGTCCTTGACTAATTTATATGCTCCCTTGGCATCATTTCTTCCCAGATTTTGTTCGATATCTGCGCACTGAGCCGTTATCCATTCCACCTTGGCCTGCTTCATCTTGGCCTTTATGTTACCATTTATCTCTCTATATCGCTGAATCCCATCTAGTGTTTTCTTCGCTCTCTTCATTTGCCATCTCTTGTCACATAAATCCTGAAAGGGGATACTACAAGAGTACAGTATTCGTCTTTCTAAGTCGTCTCATCTTACAGTCAGTCATGACTGAAAGAGAATACTACAAGAGTACAGTATTTGCCTTTCCAAGTCGTCTCATCTTACAGTCAGTCATGACTGAAAGGGAATACTACACCAGTACTGGTTATAATCAAAGGGGCATCAACAGAACCGAGACCCACGTACCAAAAACATATTGAGAACTATATGTTCAATTAGCGTGGACACAAATAATACAAGAAAAGAAACAAATTACGCTACCATCAGAAGTGCAAATATCAGAACACACAGAAGGTATTAGTGACTTACACAGAAGGTCTTAGTGACTTCATCAGGTGCAAAGATCAACACAAACAAGAATAACTAAATTTAAAAAGGCAAGGCTAAAAACCAATACATACATCGTTAACTCAAATTCATGACCTGAATGACATTCTACAGATGTAACCCTGACCACACTCTTCACATCATACATTTAACTTATAATTATAATAACATTTTCCAGTCAGCATGAAAATGCATTTCAGATTAATGATTCCTTTGTGTTTTACCCCTCGTTGATTTAATCAGTTAATCATTCCCATTTGTGTTGTGATTTGTCTATAACGATGATTGATTGGTCGAAACGTAAACTGTTATTTTGTTGCAGCTATATTTACACCAAATTGATCCTTACTTGTTTAATGTGTTTTTATAATTTGTGTTAAACAGAACTTTGCAAGACTCGTTCGTCCGATGATAGAGACATGATTATAGAGTTATGGTTAAATATATCAGGTTCCAAGACTATTCTTTGTCCAATGATAGAGACATGATTATAGAGTTATGGTTAAATATATCAGGTTCCAAGACTATTCTTTGTCCAATGATAGAGACATGATTATAGAGTTATGGTTAAATATATCAGGTTCCAAGACTATTCTTTGTCCGATGATAGAGACGTGATTATAGAGTTATGGTTAAATATATCAGGTTCCAAGACTATTCTTTGTCCAATGATAGAGACGTGATTATAGAGTTATGGTTAAAAATATCAGGTTCCAAGACTATTCTTTGTCCGATGACAGAGACATGATTATAGAGTTATGGTTAAATATATCAGTTTCCAAGACTATTCTTTATCCAATGATAGAGACATGATTATAGAGTTATGGTTAAATATATAACATTCCAAGACTCTCGTCCCCTGATGAATACGTATTTATAGAGTTTTGGTTATATATAACATTCCAAGATTCTCACGTCCCCTGATGAATACGTATTTATAGAGTTTTGGTTATAAATAACATTCCAAGATTCTCACGTCCCCTTATGAATACGTATTTATAGAGTTTTGGTAACATATAACATTCCAAGATTCTCACGTCCCCTTATGAATACGTATTTATAGAGTTTTGGTTATAAATAACATTCCAAGATTCTCACGTCCCCTGATGAATACGTATTTATAGAGTTTTGGTTATAAATAACATTCCAAGATTCTCACGTCCCCTAATGAATACGTATTTATAGAGTTTTGGTTATAAATAACATTCCAAGATTCTCACGTCCCCTTATGAATACATATTTATAGAGTTTTGGTAACAAATAACATTCCAAGACTCTCATGTGCCTTGAAAGAGACATGTTTATTATCACGTTTTTAAATGTTGTGGGAGCAAGTTTATACTTCAGCTCACGCACTTTAAATTGTTCACTCATTGAAATGTCCGCTCATTAAAATGTTCGCACATTGAAATGTCCGCTCATTAAAATGTTCGCACATTAAAATGTCCGCTCATTGTGTTTGTTGGCCAATGTATTATTCTCTCTGTAATATTTGATTATCTTTTTAAACATGCATTTTCGTTGTGAAAAATTGTTTCAAACAAAGTTTTCCTCTCTCGTAACATGTATTCTAGAACAAACAAAATGATTCTGATCCTGAACTTCAGGCAACCCACGCATGAGAGATAAATTAAGCAGCAAGAGTCGGTACGCCTTCAGGATTGTCACCCCCAGAGGTCAGGGCAGGTAACTGAGTATCTAACTCAGCGCTTCTCATCGCTTGCTGAGGGGAAAACTAGGGGATTACCCAGAGACTTGACTCGAGGATCTCAGAGACATACAGAAGGTCTGGGTGTCTTACACGGAAGTTCTTAGTGACTTACACAGACGATCTTAGTGATTTATATAGACGGTCTTAGTGACTTACACAGAAGGTCTTAGTGATTTACACAGAAGGTCTTAGTGACTCACACAGAAGGTCTAAGTGATTTACACAGAAGGTCTTAGTAACTTCTTCACAGGATCTTAGTGACTTACACAGAAGGTCTTAGTGACTTCCTAACAGGATCTTAGTGACTTACACAGAAGGTAATAGTGACTTACACAGAATGTCTTAGTGACTTACACAGAAGGTCTTAGTGACTTACACAGAAAGTCTTAGTGACTTACACAGAAGGTCTTAGTGACTTACACAGAAGGTCTTAGTGACTTCCCCACAGGATCTTACTGACTAACACAGAAGGTCTTAGTGACTTCTTCAGAGGATCTAAAGTGACTTACACAGAAGGTCTTAGTGACTTACACAGAAGGTCTTAGTGACTTACACAGACGGTCTTAGTGACTTACACAGACGGTCTTAGTGACTTACACAGACGGTCTTAGTAACTTACACAGAAGGTCTTAGTGACTCACACAGAATGTCTGAGTGATTTACACAGAAGGTCTTAGTAACTTCTTAACAGGATATTAGTGACTAACACAGAAGGTCTTAGTGCCTTCTTCAGAGGATCTAAGTGACTTACACAGACGGTCTTAGTGACTTGCACAGAAGGTCTTAGTGACTTGCACAGAAGGTCTTAGTGACTTGCACAGACGGTCTTATTGACTTACACAGACGGTCTTAGTGACTTACACATAAGATCTTAGTGTCTTACACAGAAGGTCTTAGTGACTTACACAGACGGTCTTAGTGACTTACACACACGGTCTTAGTGACTTACACATAAGGTCTTAGTGGCTCACACAGAAGGTCTGAGTGATTTACACAGAAGGTCTCAGTAACTTCTTCACAGGATCTTTGTGACTTACACACACGGTCTTAGTGACTTCCTCACAGGATCTTAGTGACGTACACAGAAGGTCTTAGGGGCTTACACAGAAGGTCTTAGTGACTTAAACAGACGGTCTTAGTGACTTACACAGACGGTCTTAGCGACTTACACAGAAGGTCTTAGTGACTAACACAAAAGGTCTTAGTGACTTACACAGACGGTCTTAGTGACTTACACAGACTGTCTTAGTGACTTACACAGAAGGTCTTAGTCACTTGCACAGAAGGTTTAGTGATTTACACAGAAGGTCGTAGTGCCTTCTTCAGAGGATCTAAATGACTTACATACACAGCAGATTTTAGTTACTTCGTAGAAGGTCTTAGTGAATTCTTCAGAGGATCTTACTGACTTATACAAGTGGTCTTAGTGACTTACACAGAAGGTCTTAGTGACTTCTTCAGATAATCTTAGTGACTTACACAAGTGGTCTTATTGACTTCTTCAGATAATCTTAATGACTTACACAGAAGGTCTTAGTGATTTCTTCAGATAATCTTAGTGATTTACACAGAAGGTCTTAGTGACTTCTTCAGAAGATCTTAGAACCTTCTCCATGGTTTCCAGGGACTTCATCAGAGATTCCAGACATTTCTTCATTGGGACTCACAGAATTCTCCGCGTGTTCTCAGAGGTCATCACATTTATTTCTTAAGGGGCTCTCAGAAACTGCTGGATTTGTTTTGCGATCATGCATTGTGAATCTTGCGATCACTGGTTGTGAATCTTGCGATCACAGATTGTGAATCTTGCGATCACACATTGCCAATCAACGATTTAATGTATCGACATTACCTTTTCTTTTGATAGAACAAACTTTACGTACACATCCACATACACATACGTCCAACCATACACACGCACATACACACACAGACATACGCATACACGCACACTGAACACACACAGACACAGAGACACACACAGACACACACATACACACGACACACACACACAGACACACACACACACACACACGACACACACACACAGACGACACAGACACACACACACACGACACAGACACACACACACACACACACACGACACAGACACACACACACACATACACACACACACACACACAGACACAGACACACACACACATAGACGAAACAGACACACACACACACGACACAGACATACACACACACACACGACATAGACACACACACACAGACACACACATACGATACACAGACGACACATACACACACACAGACGACACAGACACACACACACACACGACACACACACACACAGACAAACATACAAACACACAGACACATACACACACACACACGACACACACACACACGACACAGACACACACACACACACAGAAACACACACACAGACACACACACACACAGACACACACACAGACACACACACACAGACACACACAGACACACACACATACACACACACACAGACACACACACAGACACACACACACACACAAACGACACAGACATACACACACACACGACACAGACACACACACACAGACACACACACACATACACACACACACGATACACACACGACACAGACATACACACACACACACAGACACACATACAAACACACAGACACATACACACACACACACGACACACACACACACGACACAGACACACATACACACGACACAGACATACACACACGTCACAGACACACACACACACAGAAACACACACACAGACACACACACACAGACACACACACAGACACACACACACAGACACACACACAGACACACACACACACACACACGACACAGACATACACACACACACGACACAGACACACACACACAGACACACACACACATACACACACACACGATACACACACGACACAGACACACACACACACACACAGACACACATACAAACACACAGACACACACGACACACACACACACGACACAGACACACATACACACGACACACACACAGACACACACAGAAATACACACACACACACGACACACACACACACAGACACACACACACACAGACATACACACACAGACACACACACACACACAAACACACACACACACAAATACACACACACACACACACAAACACACACACACACACACACACACACAAACACACACACACAGACACATTATCATAGTGGAAGCCAAATTGCTGCAGAAACTAGCGAACCACAATAGCACCACACGAGCTTTGGCGCAGGTTTCTTAATTAAGCTAATCTGTAAAGGTCGCACTAGTGTCTGACTGCAGTGAAAAGTGTGTTATATACCAACACAGACACATAAACACACATTTATGCCCACACACACATACGGAAACACGTATAGGCGCACACGCACACACATATACATAGTAGCCCCCCCCCCCCCCTCCCCCACTTGTCAGTCAAGTCTGACTAAAGGCTGATGCCACCTTGGAATAGCCCCCCTTCTCAGTCATGTGTGACTAAAGGCTGATGCCACCTTGGAGTAGCCCCCTTCCCCCCTTCTCAGTCATGTGTGACTAAAGACTGATGCCACATTGGAGTAGCCCCCTTCTCAGTCATGTGTGACTACAGACTGATGCCACCTTGGAGTAGCCTCCCCTTCTCAGTCATGTGTGACTAAAGGCTGATGCCACCTTAGAGTCGCCCCCCCCCCCTTCTCAGTCATGTGTGACTAAAGGTTTATGCCACCTTGGATTAGCCCCCTTTGTGAGTCATGTGTGAGTAAAGGTTTATGCCACCTTGGAGTAGCCCCCCGCACCCTTTGTGAGTTATGTCTGACTAAAGGTGTATGCCACATTGGAGTAGCCCCCCCTCCCCCCTTCTCAGTCATGTGGGACTAAAGGTTGATGCCACCTTGGAGTAGCCCCCACCCCCTTTGTGAGTTATGTCTGACTAAAGGTTTATGCCACATTGGAGTAGCCCCCCCTTCTCAGTCATGTGGGACTAAAGGTTGATGCCACCTTGGAGTAGCGACCCCCCCACCCCCCCCCCCTTGTGAGTTATGTCTGACTAAAGGTTTATGCCACCTTGGAGTAGCCCCCCTTCTCAGTCATGTGGGACTAAAGGTTGATGCCACCGTGGAGTAGCCCCCCCCCCTTGTGAGTTATGTCTGACTAAAGGTTGATGCCACCTTGGAGTAGCGCCCACCCCCCCCCCTCCCTTGTGAGTTATGTCTGACTAAAGGTTTATGCCACCTTGGATTAGCCCCCTTTGTGAGTCATGTGTGAGTAAAGGTTTATGCCACCTTGGAGTAGCCCCCCGCACCCTTTGTGAGTTATGTCTGACTAAAGGTGTATGCCACATTGGAGTAGCCCCCCCCCCTTCTCAGTCATGTGGGACTAAAGGTTGATGCCACCTTGGAGTAGCCCCCACCCCCTTTGTGAGTTATGTCTGACTAAAGGTTTATGCCACATTGGAGTAGCCCCCCCTTCTCAGTCATGTGGGACTAAAGGTTGATGCCACCTTGGAGTAGCGACCCCCCCCCCCACCCCCCCCCCCCCTTGTGAGTTATGTCTGACTAAAGGTTTATGCCACCTTGGAGTAGCCCCCCTTCTCAGTCATGTGGGACTAAAGGTTGATGCCACCTTGGAGTAGCGACCCCCCCCCCACCCCCCCCCCCCTTGTGAGTTATGTCTGACTAAAGGTTTATGCCACCTTGGAGTAGCCCCCCTTCTCAGTCATGTGGGACTAAAGGTTGATGCCACCGTGGAGTAGCCCCCCCCCCCCCTTGTGAGTTATGTCTGACTAAAGGTTGATGCCACCTTGGAGTAGCGCCCAGCCCCCCCCCCTCCCTTGTGAGTTATGTCTGACTAAAGGTTTATGACACCTTGGAGTAGCAACTCTCTGAGTTTTTGGTTTTCATTTCGGCGTTATCTCTTCATTTCCCTGTGTTGCTGGAGCTTATTTTCGCCCAGCCTGAGGTGGCTCTTCAGGTTACATCTCCATTTGGATTGGTCTGCAGCTTTGTCTTCCCAAGATGTCAGATCCATATCCAGAGCCTTCATGTCCCGCTTACGTGCGACTTTGAACTTCAGCTGTGGTCGCCCGGATTATTTTTTTTACAACACCGTCCATAGATACTATCTTTGGGGATACGACCGTCTTCCATGCGACCGTCTTCCATACGATCGTCTTCCATGCGACAGTCTTCTGTGCGACCATCTTCCACGCGAACGTCTTCCATGCGACCGTCTTCCATACGATCGTCTTTCATGCGACAGTCTTCCGTGCGACCATCTTCCATGCGAACGTCTTCCATGTGACCGTCATCCATGCGACCGTCTTCTATGCGACCGTCTTCCATGCGACCGTCTTCCATGCGACGAACATGGCCAAGTCCTCGCAGTCTTCTTTGACGAAGGAGGGTGTACATATATGGAAGACCTGTGCGAGAATGCACCTCCGCAGTCATTCCTCCTGTCTCTCCACCAGACGCCAACGATGGATCTCATGCGCGTAGGTGGAAGGTGTTGAGCCTATGCTCTTGTTTGGCATATGTTGTCCATGTTTCGCTGCCATTTAGAATCGTAGTATACAAGGGCATAACCACCCAACCCTACACACAAATATATATATATATATATGCTTACACACTGTGGCATGTGGCATTTATAATGCGGTTATCCACCTAGATTATTCGACGACGGCCTTCAACCTACACCAACAAGATTGTTGGATGTCTCCCAATAATTTGCTCAACGTACTGAGCCCTAACGTTCCAAAGGCTTGAGAACTTTGATCGTGATGTAACACAACCTAGAAAAAGACCCTGGGAACACAACAACCAGTATGCAGATGCCAAACCTCTGTTCAATATTTTGTTCTCACCCTATACATCGTAGACCTCGCTTGCAGTATTTAAAAACAAAAATATCTCCTTGTTTTGTACACTTTTTTGTCTCCTAAAATACGATTTCTTCAAAATTGTATTTGAATCTTAACTTGTCTACCTTATTACAGAAACCTGTTTACATATTATTTATGATATTTTAACAAGTTTTCTTCGCTTCAATGTACTTTATAGTAAACGAGCCAGTATATATTTTTGCTTTGTTTCTCGCTGGTTTTTCTGTGAAATCTCAGTTTGCATATTAAATTGTTCATGACACATGCAGAATAGCTGGGCAGTCCATGTATGTCAGTTCTCTCTCGATGCTGCAAGTGTCGACGACAGAGCACGAGATCCGTAGCTCCAATGGATGCTATGAAATTTACCCCAAACTTTTTTTAGGTGCCCCTTTCTAGCTGGGTCGACTGGGAGAAGAGGTCATTCACGACAAAAACCTTGGACATACTCGATCTGACACACCAGAGTGAGTGTGAGATAATTTGGCTGATAGGCCATACGGTACTCTATATATTCAACAGTTGGTCCTACCATCTTTTCCTACGCCATCGGATCTTCACAAGCGTGCGCGGGCACAGACACCCACTCAAATACACCCACCCACACACACGCGCACTTATATACACACATGATCTCCAACGTCTTCTGTCCCCGGTCAGAAATTTTCCTGTCCATCTGTTAGCTTATCCTCCCACTTAATCACTGTTTACCTCTGCCCCATTTGTCCTTCACCTTTCCCTCCAGTCCAGTTTTCAGCAATGTGTTCAACGTTTTCGGTATATTCCAGTATCAAATGTAACAATTCACAAATGTAACAATTCACAAATGTAACAGTTCACAAATGTAACAATTCACAAATGTAACAATTCACTTCTCCAGTCATCGAACACGTTTATACGCGACGCAGTAACGACAAGATTACATAACACTTGATCACTCTCATGATAAACTTGCAAAGTAATCTATTTGGATATCAAAATATGTCTCGTATTGGTGATACCAGATTTAACAATCCATATTCTCAAAATGTCCAACACTATACATACCTGAGAAGCAAAATGTCCAACTCTACACATACCTGGGAAGCAAAATGTCCAACACTACACATACCTGGGAAACAAAATGTCCAATTCTACACACACCTGAGAAGCAACATGTCCAACTCTACATATGCCTGAGAAGCAAAATGCCCAACACTACACATACCTGGGAAGTAAAAGGACACATGATGGAGATGCCATAAAAGAAATTTCCACTAGAATTGCTTTGGCCTCATGCGCCTTTAATCAGCTCACCAACATCTGGAAATCAACGACACTTAGCAAACATACCAAGCTCAGACTATTCAACTCAATCGTAATATCAGCCATGCCATATGGATGTGAAAGCTGGAAGACAAAAGCCCTTGAAAACCAAAATAAATATATTTGAAAATAAATGTTTAAGAACATTATTTAATATACGATTGGACCAGTTCATAACTAATGATTAGATGAGAACAGAGACAAACCAACTATACTTGTCGACCGTCATCTGGAAAAAAAAAACGATGGACATACATCGGACATGAACTACAACCGTCCGTCTTTCATTGCAAGCACTTGAATGGACACCAATGGGCGTTCGGAAAAGAGGGAGATCCAAGGAAACACTCGGAAGAACAATCATCCGAGGGGGCTCAACTTTGGGCCTCAGCACCATACAAGATCTAAAAACAGTGGCGTCACACTGTTCCAACTGTAGATCATTTGTTTCTGCGTTATGCGCCGTATTTGGCGCGCAAAAAACATAGATAAATATAATCTCTTCTTGATTTCCATTTCCCATTGTCCTTATCTCATTGATTACATATCCAAGACATCAGAAACTCTCCTCCTGTTCCAGTGTTTGATTATCTATTTTAATCTGCAGAGAAGTTGTGTTTTTTGTAATCCACTTTGTTAATTTGAATAGTTTACGTTTTCTCAGCGTTTATGCCAGATCTGGATTTTGCTCTTTTCTTGATTCTCTCATTTCTGCAATACTTCTTTGAAACTGTGTTATCAGCATATATTATTGATTGACACTCCACAGTTAAGTCCTGGCATTTCATCTATCTGATCAACAATATGTAAAAATATTAAATATACAAGAGAACAGTATGCATTATTATCGCACTGAACCTTTTACATCTTTACACTGTGAGTAAAGCCTGCCAGCTCTTACAGTAGCAGTTTGTTCCCAGTTAAAGATAAAATGTATTCTTGTGTCGTTTTCATACATATATATGCTAACCAGCGATGTAATTAGTTTCTCATGTTCGGCTCTGTCAAAGACCTTATAGTAGTCTATAAAAGACGTATAGATCATTTTTTGTTGAAACTATATATTGTTCTGCTTATATCCTTGTACAGAATTGTGCTTGTATTGTTTGGCTGTTCTGTCTAAATCCAAATTGCTCAACCATGATTTGGTTGTCTAATCGACATATGATTGTGTCTTGTACAATGTATTACACACGAATATAAATAAACAATCAGAAATAAGCAAACTTAGCTGTAGACAAATATGCAGAATCAGATTCACATACATACATTTAAATGCACATAATCAGCGACAAATGAACATCAGCAAGAAATACATGTGCATAAAAATACAAACAAAATTACACAGACATTGCATACTTACTCAAAAACACACAGACAACAAATGCTTACATAAAAATACAAACAATACCTGTTTACACAAAACATACAGACAATTCATATTAAACACATAAACACATAGACACTACATGCTTACACAAATACACATGCGACGCTAGTCTGGTCAGGCACAACATACTGACCAAGACCACTATCTCTCTACCATGAAGCGTTGTCTGGCAACAAGCTGTTTTCAAGGTAGGCAGCCTGGCCAGATGGAGATCGACTCGATCATCAGAGTCGTGTTCATCACGCAGATGAGGTCAAGCCTAGCACAACCGCATGGAAGCCCACGGCCTGCCTACATCAGCACGCTAGGAAAGTAAGGACAATTACTACAGCCTCTCATCCCCTAATCCTGCCTTGTGTCCTTTTCGGGGCGCACAAAAAGTAGACATACTCATTGTGAACTGTCAACAACAACACACAAACACATAGACACAAACGCATAGACACAAACGCATAGACACAAACACATAGACACAGACACATAGACAAAAACACATAGACACAAACGCATAGACACAAACGCATAGACACAAACACATAGACACAAACACATATACACAAACACATAGACACAAACACATAGACAATACACACTTAGACACAAACACATAGACACAAATACATAGACACAAACACATTTACACAAACACATAGATAATACATACTTAGACACAAACAAACACATAGACACAAACACATAGACACAAACACATAGACAACGCATAATTAAACACACAAAAATAGACACAAACAGATAGACACAAACAGATAGACAATACATGCTTAGACACAAACACATAGACACAAACACATAGACAATACATACTTAGACACAAACACATAGACCTACATGCTTACGAAAATACATAATCACACGTGCTTACACAAAAACAAATAAACACACAAAAACACATGCTTACACATAGACCTACATACTTACACAAAAACACATAGACCTACATGCTTACACCAACACATATAGACACATACTTACACACAAACACATAGACCTACATGCTTACAATGAAACTCATAAGTACACATGCTTACACAAAAACACATAGACTTACATGCGTACACACAAACGCAACATGTGAACGTACATTTTTGTTAAGGTACACACAATTTAACACACGGATACATAAAAGCAACACATACCAACACATACACACACACACACACACACATACATAGAGTGAGCACTCACACTGATACAGGAATAATAACACATAGCACACACATACATGGACAGTGATAACGACACATAACATTACACACGTGTATAAGCAGTCATACTTTCACACACGCACGCACGCACGTACGCACCATATCTTTGGTCTTTACGTCATAGAGTTAATTCCCATTTTCACCTTCTGGAGTCGCTCTATCTTTCCACCGTGAACTTTCTACCATACAAACACGTTCAACTTCGGAAACTTTTTATTTTCAACGCGATGTAGTCTAAAAATAATTGAACATTGTTGGCTAGACATGGCCTGACAGACTGGGTAGAGAGGTCTGACAGACGGGGTAGAGAGGTCTGACAGACGGGGTAGAGAGGTCTGACAGACGGGGTAGAGAGGTCTGACAGACGGGGAAGAGAGGTCTGACAGACGGGAAAGAGAGGTCTGACAGACGGGAAAGAGAGGTCTGACAGACGGGGTAGAGAGGTCTGACAGACGGGGAAGAGAGGTTTGACAGACGGGGAAGAGAGGTCCGACAGACGGGAAAGAGAGGTCTGACAGACGGGAAAGAGAGGTCTGACAGACGGGGTAGAGAGGTCTGACAGACGGGGAAGAGAGGTCTGACAGACGGGGTAGAGAGGTCTGACAGACGGGGTAGAGAGGTCTGACAGACGGGGAAGAGAGGTCTGACAGACGGGAAAGAGAGGTCTGACAGACGGGAAAGAGAGGTCTGACAGACGGGGTAGAGAAGTCTGACAGACGGGGAAGAGAGGTCTGACAGACGGGGTAAAGAGGTCTGACAAACGGGGAAGAGAGGTCTGACAGACGGGGAAGAGAGGTCTGACAGACGGGGTAGAGAGGTCTGACAGACGGGGTAGAGAGGTCTGACAGACGGGGAAGAGAGGTCTGACAGACGGGGTAGAGAGGTCTGACAGACGGGGTAGAGAGGTCTGACAGACGGGGTAGAGAGGTCTGACAGACGGGGAAGAGAGGTCTGACAGACGGGAAAGAGAGGTCTGACAGACGGGGTAGAGAGGTCTGACATCCGGGGTAGAGAGGTCTGACAGACGGGGTAGAGAGGTCTGACAGACGGGGAAGAGAGGTCTGACAGACGGGGTAGAGAGGTCTGACAGACGGGGTAGAGAGGTCTGACAGACGGGGTAGAGAGGTCTGACAGACGGGGTAGAGAGGTCTGACATACGGGGTAGAAAGATCTGACAGACGGGAAAGAGAGGTCTGACAGACGGGGTAGAGAGGTCTGACAGACGGGGAAGAGAGGTCTGACAGACGGGGAAGAGAAGTCTGACAGACGGGGTAGAGAGGTCTGACATACGTGGTAGAGAGGTCTGACAGACGGGGAAGAGAGGTCTGACAGACGGGGTAGAGAGGTCTGACAGACGGGGTAGAGAGGTCTGACAGATGGGGTAGAGAGGTCTGACAGACGGGGAAGAGAGGTCTGACAGACAGGGTAGATAGGTCTGACAGACGGGGTAGAGAGGTCTGACATACGGGGTAGAGAAGTCTGACAGACGGGGAAGAGAGGTCTGACAGACGGGGTAGAGAGGTCTGACAGACGGGGTAGAGAGGTCTGACATACAGGGTAGAGAGGTCTGACAGACGGGGTAGAGAGGTCTGACAGACGGGGTAGAGAGGTCTGACAGACGGGGTAGAGAGATCTGACAGACAGGGAAGAGAGGTCTGACAGATGGAGTAGAGAGGTCTGACAGACGGGGTAGAGAGATCTGACAGATGGGGTAGAGAGGTCTGATAGACGGGGAAGAGAGGTCTGACAGACGAGGTTGAGAGGTCTGACATACGGGGTAGAGAGGTCTGACAGGCGGGGTAGAGAGGTCTGACAGACGGGGTAGAGAGGTCTGACAGACGGGGTAGAGAAGTCTGACAGACGGGAAAGAGAGGTCTGACATACGGGGTAGAGAGATCTGACAGACGGGGTAGAAAGGTCTGACAGACGGGGTAGAGAGGTCTGACAGACGAGCAAGAGAGGTCTGACAGACGGGGTAGTGAGTTCTGACAGACGGGGTAGAGAGGCCTGACAGACGGGGTAGAGAGGTCTGACATACGGGGTAGAGAGGTCTCACAGACGGGGAAGAGAAGTCTGACAGACGGGGTAGAGAGGTCTGACAGACGGGGTAGAGAGGTCTGACAGACGGGGTAGAGAGGTCTGACAGACGGGGTAGAGAGGTCTGACATACGGGGTAGAGAGGTCTGACAGACGGGGTAGAGAGGTCTGACAGACGGGGAAGAGAGGTCTGACAGACGGGGTAGAGAGGTCTGACAGACGGGGAAGGGAGGTCTGACAGACGGGGTAGTTAGGTCTGACAGACGGGGTAGTGAGGTCTGACAGACGGGGTAGAGAGGTCTGACATACGGGGTAGAGATAACTTAGAGACGGGGAAGAGAGGTCTGACGGACGGGGTAGAGAGGTCTGACATACGGGGTAGAGAGGTCTGACATACGGGGTAGAGATAACTTAGAGACGGGGAAGAGAGGTCTGACGGAATGTTTATTTTAAAAACAGAGAAAAAGGAAAAAAATGATAGTAGTAGGATAATATTTCTACTCGCCAAATAACTGCATACTTGTCTGTGGGTCGTCCTCCCTCAAAGTGCCAAATCCTGTTTATTTAAGGAACCTACTTTTGTTTCTATGACAGTTTGAGTAGCTGATTGGTTTCAAGGGGAAAAAAAGGTGTAAACACAGAGCGGGTAACGCTGGTAAACAAAATTTGAATAAAAACATTTGACTAAGAAGAAGATATCAGCTAAAAATGAAAGGTTGCATTCCAAGGATACGTTGTTAACACATAGGTAAATACATTTTGTGAGGGAAAAAGAACAGAAGTGATACATTTTGTGAAGGATTATAGACACAGTGATATATTTTGTGAGGAAAAATGAAAAGAAGTCATACATTTTGTGACGGATTAAAGACATGTGATATGGGATCAAGATGCTGAGCAGCACATGAGCTGCAGTGGTCAGCGACCCATAGCTGACTATTAGCGTCAGGGCCAGCGAACCAGAGCTGCCAAGACCCTTCTACACCTCCATGCGGTGATCCTGGATAACAGGCTGCAAAAGGGCAGACTGGCTAAGGAGAAGGGATCGAAGAGGGAATGCTAACCCGGTACTCAAAAAATGATTGCTGAAGTCGGATGTGTTGGACCGAAAGGTGCAAATATCGCAGTCAAGCTGTAAACTACGACACAACGCATTCCGTTCTCTGGACTACATTCTGCTACTTAAGCCCTTTCAGGATTTGGTAGTGGGAGATTGAGAACGAACGAAGAAGAAGAAGAAGAAGACATGTGATATATTTTGTGATGGAATAAGGACAGAAGTGATAGATTTTGTGTAGGGGAATAGGAACAATCATGATACATTTTGTGTCCATGAAAAGGAAATAGCATTGATACATTTTTGAAATGTGGAGAGAAAAAAGAAATGGGGCATTGTAACTGATTAAATGATGGAAGATGTAAAAGAAACTTATATTACAGTTTATATCCCAAACAATTTTTGCGGTTCTCTCGGGTATTCCCGCTGAGTTATTTGTGTGTTCTCTAATCGATTACCACCCACAGGAATCCATGGAAGGCGAGCCTCATTTCTTGACTTCTCAGATAAGGGAGCGATGTTCTGATAGCTGTGTGTGCTTAGTGCCCACGTTCTGGATCTCGTGACATTTAGGAATAGCAACTGGTTGTTGGCTAGGTCATTGAACGGACAACATTTAGTGCAGTTCTCTCAAGCGCAAATCAATCCGAGGGTCGTATGAGGACTCGTTTACTAGCTGGCTAACTGCTCCACTGTGAAGAATGTGAGTTCCTTCCTTATTCCCCATCAGATCTAGAAAGTTACCACATTGTATTGATAATGTGAGAACTCCGTCATATTTTGTTTCTTGATAAATGCATGTTTTAGGTTTACAACCATTTCCTCCCATTATTAGTAATGTTAGTTTCCCATTGCAAGCGATGATGCGGCATCATCAGGCGGTTGTGTCTTGATGACATAACTTGCGCATGGTTTATAATGAGGAACAGGCTGCGCTGGCCACCCGCCTCACTCTCCCGCCACGAGCTACCTTGGACCAGTGGCACGACGATCAGTCGAGACGACTGGAACTACCTCAGGATGCAGGAACTGGACTTATCTGACAAGAGACTTGACATAGCTTTAAATTTGCCAGATTCGATCACCCACCGTTTCCGTTCATCGCTCTGAGAAGCGAGTACCCAGTAATAGCATCACTTCAACGATCCCTTCTCCTGTCCCACCCAGTAAAGCATCACTTCAACGGTCCCTTCTCCTGTCCCACCCAGTAAAGTATCACTTCAACGGTCCCTTCTCCTGTCCCACCCAGTAATAGCATCCCTTCTCTTGTCCCACCCAGTAATAGGATCACTTCAACAGTCCCTTGTCCTGCCCCACCCAATAAAGCATCCCTTCTCCCGTCCCACCCAGTAATAGTATCACTTCAACGGTCCCTTCTCCTGTTCCACCCAGTAAAGCATCACTTCAACGGTCCCTTTTCCTGTCCCACCCAGTAATAGCATCACTTCAATGGTCCATTCTCCTGTCCCACCCAGTAAAGCATCACTTCAATGGTCCCTTCTCCTGTCCCACCCAGTAAAGCATCCCTTCTCTTGTCCCACCCAGTAATAGGATCACTTCAACAGTCCCTTGTCCTGCCCCACCCAGTAAAGCATCCCTTCTCCCGTCCCACCCAGTAATAGTATCACTTCAACGGGCCCTTCTCCTGTCCCACCTAGTAAAGCATCCTTTTTCCTGTCCCACCCAGTAATAGGATCACTTCAATGGGCCTTTCTCCTGTCCCACCCAGTAATAGGATCACTTCAACGGTCCCTTCTCCTGTCCCACCCAGTAATAGGATCACTTCAACGGTCCCTTCTCCTGTCCCACCCAGTAAAGCATTCATTCTCCTGCCCCCCCCCCAGTAAAGCATCCCTTCTCCTGTCCCACCCAGTAAAGCAGCCCTTCTCCTGTCCCACCCAGTAAAGCATACCTACTCCTGTACCACCCAGTAAAGCATACCTACTCCTGTACCAGCCAGTAAAGCATACCTACTCCTGTCCCACCCAGTAAAGCAGCCTTCTCCTGTCCCACCCAGTAACAGCATCACTTCAACGGTCCATTCTCCTGTCCCACCCAGTAACATCTTCACTACAACGGTCCCTCTGACGTCCCATCCAGTATCAGCATCAAAAATCGTATCTAGACGTCAACGATAAACATTTCTCAGATGAAATATTATTTGAAGACCACAAAAATGAGTAATGAACTGTATCTTTACATTTTGTATAAAAAAATAAAATTTTTAATTTGCTCTGGAAAAATAATTTTAGCAAGTGTTTTCTTTTACAAAAAGTTTCATAAATTAAAACAGGATGTAATCAAATGTACTCACATAAATAAGAGAAAACAAATGACACTTGCATTGAAATCGACACTAATTTCCATAAGAAAAGGACACCGTATGTCTTAGAATAACACCACACAGCAGACTAATATAAACACCAGACAGCAGACTAATATAAACACTAGACAGCAGACTAATATAAACACCAGACAGCAGACTAATATAAACACCAGACAGCAGACTAATATAAACACCGGACAGCAGACTAATATAAACACCACACAACAGACTAATATAAACACCGGACAGCAGACTAATATAAACACCGGACAGCAGACTAATATAAACACCAGACAGCAGACTAATATAAACTCCACTCAGCAGACTAATATAAACACTGGACAGCAGTCGGAGGATAAAATACTGAAATTGTTGTACACATGAAACGTAGGACCATCAAATACTTAAATTGTTGTACACATGAAACGTTGGACCATCATATACTGAAATTGCTGTACACATGAAAAGTTGGACCATCAAATACTGAAATTGTTGTATACATGAAACTTCAGACCATCAAATACTGAAATTGTTGTACAAATGAAATCTCAGACCAGATTTAGTACATGAAATGCCAGCATGGACAATATCTCCCAAATCCAACTTTGTTAAAATAGCCAGGTTTCAAGACAAGGCAGAAATAATTATTACAGTCAACACCAATACAGGAAATCAAGAAAATAACAAAAGCTACAATCAAAGACCAACAGAAGAGATTACAGAGGACAACAACAGCAAGTTGCCAAAGTTCAACGTCTCCAGTATCATCAAATAGATGAAAGAAAAAACGCTGGTTTTATACGGACAAAGCTGGTTTTATACGGACAAAGCTGGTTTTATAGGGGACAAGGCTAGTTTTTTAGGGGAGAAGGCTGGTTTTATAGGGGACAAGGCTGGTTTTATACGAACAAAGCTGGTTTTATACTGACAAAGCTGGTTTTATACTGACAAAGCTGGTTTTATACGGATAAAGCTAGATTTATACGGACAAAGCCGGCTTTATATGGAAAAAGCTGGATTTACACGGACAAAGCTAGTTTTATACGGACAAAGCTGGTTTTATACGGACTAAGCTGGAGCCAGGTAAGCTGGTCTGTACACATAGAGAAAGAACAGATTCAGTACAAGAAAGGTTCAGGATAAGGCCATTACATGCCACCCCCTACCCCCCCCCCCCCCCCCCCCACTTCCATCACCATATCAGACACGGTCGTAGTGAATAATGTGTTAGAGACATGATTGTAGTTAGTTTTGTGTTTTTGTGAAATGATGGGACCAACTCCTTCTTTTCCAGTAAGCTTTGCCTTCCCCATGTATTTATTGACAGCAGGGTAACGGACAATCTTTGATATCGGTCTATAAAAGTTGAAAACATGCAATGTTTGACCATAGATTTTTATTGACACACATTTTGAACAAGCCCAGATGACTATACCCAAGAAAGGTGTTCATGGAAATGAGTCTACTCCTGCAATTAAACATAAATAAAACGATCGTCGTTGGCAGAAGGGATGTATCAATAAAAAGCAGAAGAGATTTGTCAATAAAAAGTAGAAGAGATTTGTCAATAAAAAGTAGAAGAGATTTGTCAATAAAAAGCAGAAGAGATTTGTCAATAAAAAGCAGAAGAGATTTGTCAATAAAAAGCAGAAGAGATTTGTCAATAAAAAGTAGAAGAGATTTGTCAATAAAAAGTAGAAGAGATTTGTCAATAAAAAGCAGAAGAGATTTGTCAATAAAAAGTAGAAGAGATTTGTCAATAAAAAGTAGAAGAGATTTGTCAATAAAAAGCAGAAGAGATTTGTCAATAAAAAGTAGAAGAGATTTGTCAATAAAAAGTAGAAGAGATTTGTCAATAAAAAGCAGAAGAGATTTGTCAATAAAAAGTAGAAGAGATTTGTCAATAAAAAGTAGAAGAGATTTGTCAATAAAAAGCAGAAGAGATTTGTCAATAAAAAGTAGAAGAGATTTGTCAATAAAAAGTAGAAGAGATTTGTCAATAAAAAGTAGAAGAGATTTGTCAATAAAAAGCAGAAGAGATTTGTCAATAAAAAGTAGAAGAGATTTGTCAATAAAAAGTAGAAGAGATTTGTCAATAAAAAGCAGAAGAGATTTGTCAATAAAAAGTAGAAGAGATGTGTCAATGAAGGGCGTGAAGGCCGTGAAGGGCGTCAGAGATACCAACCTTCCCTTGAAGAAATAAGAAACATTTGAAGTGAGAAAGATATAAACACAATTAGCAAGGGTAGAAGGTGTTAGTCTTCATTGGCATGATCCGGAAGGAGAGGTGGTGACATGAGCAGAACCCTCAGAGAAGGCAAGTAGGGAAGTGCAGGTGAATGTTGGCGAAAACAATGTCAAGAAGGACTGAAAGTCGTCTCACTCCACGATCAACGTCGGAAACACATATTAATCGTTCCAACAAAGGCATGTCTCTCTCTACCTGTCTTTATGGGGACGATTTGGCTAACGTCTGGTCAGGCAAAACACACTGATCAGACAATGTTAGCCGGGGCCAGGAGAAATATACTGGCCAAGACCCTCACCTGACCTCCTCGTTGGTCGTACTGGAAACGGGCTGTTGTCGAGGACAACAATCCGGCTAAAAATGTGAGGTTCGACGTGATATCCGTAGTAGTGAGCGACACGCAGATGAAGTCACAAAGCACAACCGCCTGGAGGACCCCAGCTCACCTTCATCAGCACGCATTCGTTTTCATCCTCATAATCCTCATCATCATCCCCATCATTATCATCATGTAGCATGACCTTAGCAGAACGTCGCTCACACGAGCGCAGTCTGTAAGACACTCGATCCCTGGCCAGCTCTCCCTTCTCTGCCACTGTCAACCCCACCCTATGTGTAGTGTCCCTTGTCCATCTTCTGCTCGGTCTGCCTCTGCTGCCAGGTACCATGCCCTCCAGTATCGCTCCTTCTAGGCCATTGTGACTCTTTGTGTGATCGATGTATGTTAATTTCCTAGAGCTAATGTTGCTGACTAGACAGTTTTATTCTATTTCAAGTTCCTGCGGTCCTTCGCGGTTTTCCTTTTCGCTATTCATGGTATTTTGAGCACAATCCTGCAGAATTTTAACTCGAAGGATTCATTTTTCTTTTGAAGTGTTTGTGTGATTTACGATAGCATGCATCCGTCTTCAGTAATAATTTGTCGGATGTTGCGTTCCTAACCTTTGACTTCCATCAATGCACCTAAGGGCAGCAACTGCTGTTGTCAGCACAATCTCTCCTATGAAAGCTGGATTTCTGGATTATCCAGCCTGTCCCACTCCATAGCGATATGTACATACAATGAATCGACTTCATGCGTACTAGGGCGCCTGGAATACAACTTAAAACACTAATTTCTTGCTGGTTCAGCCGTCGTATATTTGATGTGAGCTGGCAAATTCCGCATATCATGTAGAAAGGTACGCACGCATGCAACCTATTATCGTGGTGTGAAACTGTCTTGTCATCTAATAGCAGTCATCACATTTTTGCAACGAGTAGTGACGTTTTTTGTGATTGCAAAAGTACAAGGTTAGAAAAAGGTGTTTGGTGTTGTAGAAATAATCCTGTCATGTGAAAGTGAATAATGGACAATCACTATAATACCCAGCGTAATAAAACGAGAAGGTCACTGGAATTGGTGCTACGCAAGAATGTTAGGAATCTCTTTGTCAGGAATGAATATAATAGTATAGAGGATGAACTAATAGAGGCGCATGCGTAGAGGCACTAAGCGAGGCGCATGCGTAGAGGCAGCTTATTCTACGCTTGAGATCCAACTTATTCCTCAGCAACTCACAAACAAGCTGTTGCGTATAACGACGGAACACGAGTGTGTACAGCTAGCGAGCTACAAGAACCATTAGTAGTATTCACATCCCTTGCCATTTTCTGAAAGCGACTGGGTACCTATGAGTGTGCCCAGAGTGCAGTAAGATTGTCTCAGGATCAGAACAAATAAATTATATGTTTTACATCACATGAGAAATGATAAATTAGAAAAGGTTTGAACACAATGTTACAACGTCTAAAGTTGGTGACAAAAATAGAAAATAAAAAGGTAAGAACGCCTAAAATTGGTAACAAAACAGATAATAAATAATGTGACAACGGGAAAGATTTCATACAAAAAAATTGATAATAAACAGTGTGACGTGTGAATTTTCGAGAAAAAAAAAAGAAACCTCCAAGATAGCAATGAAAAGCAACTAAATATATTTTAATTTGGAAGAAAAGTTTTCTTTTGGAAAAAAGGGACAGAACGGGACACAGACAGATATTGTTGACCAGATTTCACACGAAACACAATGTCATAAAACACTTCTTGCAGGTGACTTTAATGGACACTTGCCTCGTTGGTGTTACACTGACTACAACAGTACAGGAACATGCATCGAGGAGCTCTGGGAAGCAACCAACTTGTCTGTATTGCAGAATGCAGACTCTATCCCAACGATGCTGCACAGGACCAACTTTTCTCTCAGTCGACCTGACGACCCTCTGTTCATTTGATTTGATTGACTCCTCCAACCTGTAATTTCATGATATCATTGGAAGTGATCACAAATCAGTCCTTACAACCACAAGAAATCCATCAACAGCATATTTTACACATAAAACGCGCTGGAACTTTTAAAAAAGCGAACTGGCAGTAATTTCAAGAAACATCAGACCGTATTCTTATAAACACAACCAACAGTGTTAAAATGCTCACCGAAGAGATTACAAAAGCAATCTTGGAAGCAGCATCAAAGTGCATCCCAAGGGGCTGTCGTAAATCATATAGACCACTCTGGTCTACGTCAGTCAGCATTACCATAATGATGAGGATAATGACCAACAGTAATCCAATATTTCTGGAAATCAGTGGTCAGACACTTAAAGGTAATGAGTAGTTAGGAGGTGACAGTATGTGCGTTTTGAAAAAAATCGATGGCTAAATTATAACAGGGAATGCACACTAGAGATGTGAAGGTTCAGTGATGGATTTGTCAAAATCAAATTCAAAATGAAAAGAGAATGCAAAGTTGAAGGTAGAAGGCAACATAACCTTTCGGCACGCGAGCAGGTGAAGAAAATCGTTAAGGTAACTAACGAAGAAGGATATATGTGGGTAGTCAGGGACATTACAGATGATTGATATATGTGGGCAGTCACGGAAACTAACGAAGTACAACGTGGGCAGTTACGGGAACTAACGAAGAGTGAAATCTGCAAACAAGTCGTCAAAACCTTAACCAGCTAGGGAAGCCATGGTGATAGTGTTGAAACTAAATATAGACTGCACTGATTAATACCTGACAAAGATTACTGAGGTGTTGAAATAAGTTAAAGTTTGCTTTCTTGCGCTTGCAGATCAACTGCTCAGAATAAGATCAACAAGAAAGATGGACGCCAAAATGCGCGCCGAAAGCATAATGTTGTCTTTGTGCGTGATCTTCCTTCTCGTGTTTCTTTGTTCTGTGTTCCCCTTGTTCATTTCTTTGTTCCGTATTCTTCTTGTGCATTTCTTTGTTCTATGTTCTTCTTGTGCATTTCTTTGTTCTATGTTCTTCTTGTGCATTTCTTTGTTCTGTGTTCTTCTTGTACATTTCTTTGTTCTATGTTCTTCTTGTGCATTTCTTTGTTCTGTGTTCTTCTTGTACATTTCTTTGTTCTATGTTCTTTTCGTAGATTTTTTTGTTCTGTGTTCTTGTACATTTCTTTGTTCTGTGTTCTTGTATATTTCTTTGTTCTGTGTTCTTCTTGTACATTTCTTTGTTCTTGTACATGTCTTTGTTCTGTGTTCTTCTTGTACATTTGTCTGTTCTGTGTTCTTGTACATTTCTCTGTTCTGTGTTCTTGCACATTTCTTTGTTTTGTGTTCTTCTTGTACATTTCTTTGTTCTGTGTTCTTGCATATTTCTTTGTTCTGTGTTCTTCTTGTACATTTCTCTGTTCTGTGTTCTTGTACATTTCTTTGTTCTGTGTTCTTGTACATTTCTTTGTTCTGTGTTCTTGTACATTTCTTTGTTCTGTGTTCTTCTTGTACATTTCTCTGTTCTGTGTTCTTGTACATTTCTTTGTTCTGTGTTCTTGTACATTTCTTTGTTCTGTGTTCTTCTTGTACATTTCTCTGTTCTGTGTTCTTGTACATTTCTCTGTTCTGTGTTCTTGTACATTTCTTTGTTCTGTGTTCTTGTACATTTCTTTGTTCTGTGTTCTTCTTGTACATTTCTCTGTTCTGTGTTCTTGTACATTTCTTTGTTCTGTGTTCTTCTTGTACATTTCTCTGTTCTGTGTTCTTGTACATTTCTCTGTTCTGTGTTCTTGTACATTTCTCTGTTCTGTGTTCTTCTTGTACATTTCTCTGTTCTGTGTTCTTGTACATTTCTGTGTTCTTGTACATTTCTTTGTTCTGTGTTCTTGTACATTTCTTTGTTCTGTGTTCTTCTTGTACATTTCTCTGTTCTGTGTTCTTGTACATTTCTTTGTTCTGTGTTCTTGTACATTTCTTTGTTCCGTGTTCTTGTACATTTCTCTGTTCTGTGTTCTTGTACATTTCTTTGTTCTGTGTTCTTCTTGTACATTTCTCTGTTCTGTGTTCTTGTACATTTCTTTGTTCTGTGTTCTTGTACATTTCTTTGTTCCGTGTTCTTGTACATTTCTTTGTTCTGTGTTCTTCTTGTACATTTCTCTGTTCTGTGTTCTTGTACATTTCTTTGTTCTGTGTTCTTCTTGTACATTTCTCTGTTCTGTGTTCTTGTACATTTCTTTGTTCTGTGTTCTTCTTGTACATTTCTTTGTTCTGTGTTCTTCTTGTACATTTCTCTGTTCTGTGTTCTTGTACATTTCTTTGTTCTGTGTTCTTGTACATTTCTTTGTTCTGTGTTCTTGTACATTTCTTTGTTCTGTGTTCTTCTTGTACATTTCTCTGTTCTGTGTTCTTGTACATTTCTCTGTTCTGTGTTCTTATACATTTCTCTGTTCTGTGTTCTTCTTGTACATTTCTCTGTTCTGTGTTCTTGTACATTTCTGTGTTCTTGTACATTTGTTTGTTCTGTGTTCTTGTACATTTCTTTGTTCTGTGTTCTTGTACATTTCTGTGTTCTTGTTCATTTCTTTGTTCTGTGTTCTTGTACATTTCTTTGTTCTGTGTTCTTGTACATTTCTTTGTTTTGTGTTCTTCTTGTACATTTCTTTGTTTTGTGTTCTTCTTGTACATTTCTTTGTTTTGTGTTCTTCTTGTACATTTCTTTGTTTTGTGTTCTTCTTGTACATTTCTTTGTCAACGTTCCCTCTTGTTCCAGTGAAAAGTTGTTTATTTTATCTCAAAGAAACGATCGACTGAAGTAAAACGTAATGTGAATGCCTCTGACCGACACAAGATCAGCCCAGTTGTAGAAAAAAGTAGTATAAGTGCGTGTACTTGCAAAGGCACAGGTTGAACAAAGTAGAAGGCAACAAAAACCCACAACTAAGCATTTTATTGTTAAAACAATGTGCGGGACAGTTAGTACTTCAGACAGAAATGTGCCAACATACTCTCAAGGTTTGTACCAGATAGAAGTATTACACAAGGCAAGACCAATTAAACACAAACGAGTTGCAAACTTTTATTATTAAACAGTAAAGACAATCCAATACCAGACGCTGTCGTCGGGGGGAAAGTGTTCGATATTTTTTCTGCCCCAGGTCTTAGTTCTTATGTTAGTTGGGGCGACATTTTCCCTTCTAGCTCTCACACCCTGATTAATTAACAAAGTAAAGGACACATTTACTGTTGGCTACACTAAAACATGTCGTTACTGAGAAACAAACCATGTACCTTTGTCATGAGCACGAAGCGTCCTAAATACTCTCAAAATACGTAAAAGGAACAAAAGTATGTATGGACTTCGAATTGTGCAGTTAAATTGAGGCATGACACACTTGAAACGTGTTTCTTCTATTTTCGGAGATGCAAGTACGGGTTGCAGGAAAACAATGACCGACATTTGGAGTGTGAACCGTCTTCTATTATCAGAAGTGTAAATTCAAGCTAGTTAGTCAGTTGTCCATAGCAGCGAGAAAATGGTAATAACGTCAGAAATGTGTATTTAGTAATGGCTGCGTGTTGGTTTGTTGGGAGGAAGGTTAACATTAGCCTATTTGTGGTCTATGTTTGATGGGAGGAAGGTTAACATTAGCCTATTTGTGGTCTATGTTTGATGGGAGGAAGGTTAACATTAGCCTATTTGTGGTCTATGTTTGATGGGAGGAAGGTTAACATTAGCCTATTTGTGGTCTATGTTTGATGGGAGGAAGGTTAACATTAGCCTATTTGTGGTCTATGTTTGATGGGAGGAAGGTTAACATTAGCCTATTTGTGGTCTATGTTTGATGGGAGGAAGGTTAACATTAGCCTATTTGTGGTCTATGTTTGATGGGAGGAAGGTTAACATTAGCCTATTTGTGGTCTATGTTTGATGGGAGGTAGGTTAACATTAGCCTATTTGTGGTCTATGTTTGATGGGAGGTAGGTTAACATTAGCCTATTTGTGGTCTATGTTTGATGGGAGGAAAGTTAACATTAGCCTATTTGTGGTCTATGTTTGATGGGAGGAAAGTGTGCATGTGTCTTTGTGTGGTCTATGTTTGATGGGAGGAAAGTGTGCATGTGTCTTTGTGTGGTCTATGTTTGAGGAGACGAAAGTGTGCATGTGTATATGTGTGGTCTATGTTTGAGGAGACGAAAGTGTGCATGTGTCTATGTGTGGTCTATGTTTGAGGAGACCAAAGTGTGCATGTGTCTATGTGTGGTCTATGTTTGAGGAGACGAAAGTGTGCATGTGTCTATGTGTGGTCTATGTTTGAGGAGACGAAAGTGTGCATGTGTCTATGTGTGGTCTATGTTTGAGGAGACCAAAGTGTGCATGTGTCCATGTGTGGTCTATGTTTGAGGAGACAAAAGTGTGCATGTGTCTATGTGTGGTCTATGTTTGAGGAGACGAAAGTGTTCATGTGGCTATGTGTGGTCTATGTTTGAGGAGACGAAAGTGTACATGTGTCTATGTGTGGTGTCGCGTGGTCCGTCTGGATATTTGTGTCTGACAATGACAAGAATAGTCCCACTGCCTCACAGAGACCATGTCGTAAGAGGCAACTAACTGTGTCACATGCATAACACCGGCCATGATTATGTGGCTTGTTAAGAGCAGCAGAGATGGCGCATAACAGGCTGCGGGTCTACTTTGCTCCAGTGTTTGAGTCTTTTAAGATAAATTTGCACATCGGTTATCCCACCTCCGCCGCACTTGTCGCAGCGCAGCAGAGTTATAAGCTGCCCGAACCTATCCCGATAAGCAGGAATGCCTCCTCCGAGCTACACCCAGAACATACCAGAGCTGGGACCTGCACAGGGGCGTGGGCCCTTGTAGAGGTATATATCGACTAAGAGCTAAAAACTATGTATGGTCTGTGATTTAGGGGAGGAAAATTAACACGTGTGTGTGTGTGTGGTCTACGTTTGATGAGAGGAAAGTTAACATATGTCTATGTGTGGTCTATGTTTGATGAGACGAAAGTTAACAGTTGTCTGGATCAAGTCAAGAATTTATTATATGGATTCAATAAATAGGTCTGCGAACGGAATGGTGAAATACGTCATCGATTATTTTCTAGATGGCCTGATCACAGCATACTGTAGGGCCATCTGACTCACGGAGAAATCCCATGAAATGTCACACTACAAGGCTGACTAAATTACGAATTTTGCATGTGTGAACTATCAGTGCAACTATAATAGCGTGTTCGGGAAATACAGATGGATATTCAGTTTGTTTCAGGGCAGGATTCTGTGAAAGGATCACTCTCAAACAGTGATTTGTTGTGTTTTGTACTGTAAATTTTTACCGTGAATTGATTATAAACCTTGGCACAATATGAGTTCCGTTATTTAGTCGGTCTTGGAATGTGACGTTTCCCGGTGAGCCAGACTGCCAATCTAAAGTAGAGCATAACCTGATCCAATAACTCAGGTATATTCAAGCGTTTACCTAACTTGACAAGGACGTTCTCTTTTTGCGTGCATTTCTATTTCTCCTATTTTAACCAACATGTTAACCCAGAGAGCTTACATTGTTTACATAGGATCTGCTAGTGCGACTTGCTAATCTTTTCAAAAGTACGCTCCTGTTGTCCCCAAAAAAGCATTTCTTAGCATAAATAAAAACTTGTACCGGAAAATGTAGTTTGCAAATATTCACATGTGAACGCCAAGCGACTAACGGAGGGCTGAGCGGTTGGAATGTCGGTATTTGAGCACGAGGACGTGGTTTCTAACCTTCGGAAAGGAATATGTTTTCTTCTAACAAAGATACAATAAAACCTATCCTGCACAGTGAGTGATGACTGCGGGGACAAGCGACATTTTTTCCGCTGACCTATAAATGGTCCCTGCAGATATTAGTGTGAAAACTGACATCGTAGAGATAGTAAAGATTTAGATCGCCTGTGAGTAACTGGGTTGTCGTGAGCTGATTGTTTATACACGTTATTAAAAAGTGGCTGATAATCCTCGATCGATGTCAAAGAGGTTTTGGCATACACTGTCAAGAAACTGGCACGATGCATCTTAGGACATCACAAACAGACTGTCTTAAAAAATATAACTTTTGTTTATCTATATCAGGTACCAGGACTCACTGCAAGGTCAAGGTGAAAGCAGTTTCATAACAAATACCGATGAAGTGTTGGAGAAACCTAGATTTGTGTGAAGTGAAGTGAAGTGAGGTGAGGTGAAGTGAAGTGAGGTGAGGTGAGGTGAGGTGAGGTGAGGTGGGGTGAAGTGAGGTGAGGTGAGGTGAGGTGAACTGAAGTGAGGTGCGGTGAAGTGAAGCGAAGTGAGTCGAAGTGAAGTGAGACGAAGTGAAGTGAGGTGGTCAGTCTATTTCTTCGCTTCCATTTCTTCCCTATCAGTAAGCCATGTACCAATTTACAGAAGAATCGGCTGCAGCGTGTCGATATCAATGACCAAACCGCTACATTTGGCATGTGAAGCGAGCATTCTACGATTATGTCTCCCATGTACACAATTACTTATTGTATGGAGTAGATATAAACACTTCCACTTGTCTACTTCTCGCTTCTTCCCGAACGCACAACGACACCAGGAGATGGCCATGACCTTTTACATGAAACATGGTATAAACCACTATCACATGCTCCTATTGTGCCTGTTTAAGAAGAAATTTGCTTCACATTCAAAGGCTGCTAACACCATAAGCTAGCCTCCAAAATGGTCTTTTACGGCAATTTTGTAAAGATCGCAGGAGATCTAATCTTGATATTCATAGATACCATGAGATAGAGGATGTCAGACACATCCAAACACCATCAGAGAAGAGTTTCAGACACACCCAAACACCATCAGAGAAGTGTTTCAGACACACCAAAACACCATCAGAGGAGAGTTTCAGACAAACCCAAACACCATCAGAGAAGAGTTTCAGACACACTCAAACACCACACACCCAAACACCACCAGATGCAAACGCCAGACATAATCAGATGAGAATGTCAGATACACACAAACACCATCAGAGGAGAATGTCAGATACACCCAGATACAACCAGATCGGAATGTCAGACTACACCCAGACACAAACAGATGAGAATGCCATATACACATAGACAAAACCAGATGAGAATGTCAGATACACCCAAACACTGCCAGATGGTAATGTCAGACACACTCAATCACCCCACATGGTAATGTCAGACACTCAATCACCCTATCACCCCAGATGGCAATGTCAGACACACTCAAACACCCCAGATGGTAATGTCAGACACACTTAATCACTCCAGATGGTAATATCAGACACACTCAATCACCCAGATGGTAATGTCAGACACACTCAATCACCCCAGATGGTAATGTCAGACACACTCAATCACCCCAGATGGTAATGTCAGACACACTCAATCACTCCAGATGGTAATGTCAGACACACTTTATCACCCAGATGGTAATGTCAGACACATGCAATCACATTATCACCCTAGATGGTAAATTTCAGACACATTCAATCACCCCAGATGGTAATGTCAGACACACTTAATCACCCCAGATGATAATGTCAGACACACTCTAACACCCCAGATGGTAATGCCACACACTCAATCACCCTAATACTCAAGATGGAAATGTCAGACACACTCAATCATCATAATACTCCAGATGGTAATGTCAGACACATTCAATCACCCCCGATGGAAGTGTCAGACACAGTCAATCACTCCAGATGGTAATGTCAGACACACTCAATCACTCCAGATGGTAGTGTCAGACACACTCAATCACCCTATCACCTTATCATCCCAGATGGTAATGTCAGACACATTCAATCACCTTATCACCCTTTCACCCCAAATGGTAATGTCAGACACACCCAATCACCCTATCACTCCAGATGATAATGTCAGACACACTCAATCACCCCAGATGGTAATGTCAGACACACTCAATCACCCCCGATGGTAATGTCAGACACACTCAATTACCCCAAATGGTAATGTCAGACACACTCAATCACACCAGATGGTAATGCCAGACACACTCAATCACCCCAGTTGGTAATGTTAGACACACTCAATCACCCCAGATGGTAATGTCAGACACACTCAATCACCCTATCACCCCAGATGATAATGTCATCACACTCAATCACCCCAGATGGTAATGTCAGAAACACTTAATCACTCCATATGGTAATGTCACACACACTCAATCACCCCATAAGGTAATGGCAGACACACTCAATAACCCTATCACCCCAGATGGTAATATCAGACACACTCAATCACCCCATATGGTAATGTCAGACACACTCAATCACCCCAAATGGTAATGTCAGACACCCCCAAACACCCCAGATGGTAATGTCAGACACACTCAATCACCCAAAATGGTAATGTCAGACGCTCAATCACCCTAGATGGTAATGTCAGACACACTCAATCACCCCGGATGGTAATGTCAGACACACTCAATCACCCTATTACCCCAGATGGTAATGTCAGACATAATCAATCATCCTATCACACTATCACCCCAGATGGTAATGTCAGACACACTGAATCACCCTATCACCCCAGATGGCAATGTCAAACACACTCAATCACCCTATCACCCTAATGGTAATTTCAGATACTCAATCACCTCAGATGGTAATGTCAGACACACTCAATCACCCAAGATGATCATGTCAGACACACTCAATCACCCTAGATGGTAATGTCAGACACACTCAATCACCTCAGATGATAATGTCTGACACACTCAATTACACTATCACCCCAGATGGTAATGTCAGACACACTCAATCACCCAAGATGATCATGTCAGACACACTCAATCACCCTAGATGGTAATGTCAGACACACTCAATCACCTCAGATGATAATGTCTGACACACTCAATTACACTATCACCCTAGATGGTAATGTCAGACACACTCAATCACCCCAGATGGTAATTTCAGACACACTCAATCATCCTAGATGGAAATGTCAGACACACTAAATCACCCTATCACCCCAGATGGTAATGTCAGACTCACTCAATCACTCTATCACCCTATCACCCCAGATGGTAATGTCAGACAAAGTCAATCACCTTATCACCCCAGATGGTAGTGTCAGACACACTAAATCACCCCAGATGGTAATGTCAGACATACTCAATCACCCCAGATGGTAATGTCAGACACACTCAATCACCCCAGATGGCAATGTCACACACACTCAATCACCCTAGATGGTAATGTCAGACACACTTAATCACCCTATCACCCCAGATGGTAATATCAAACACACTCAATCACCCCAGATGGTAGTGTCAGACACACTCAATCACCCCAGAAGGTAATGTCAGACACACTCAATCACCCTAGATGGTAATGTCAGACACACTAAATCCCCCCAGATGGTAATATCAGACACACTCAATCACCCCAGAAGGTAATGTCAGAAACACTCAATCACCCTATCACCCCAGAAGGTAATGTCAGACCCACTCAATCGCCCTATCACCCCAGAAGGTAATGTCAGACACACTCAATACCCCTATCACACCGGAAGGTAATGTCAGACACACTCAATCACCCTATCAACCCAGATGGTAATGTCAGATGTACCAAAACACCACCAGAGGAGCGTGTCAAACACCATAATATTAAATGCCAAGTTTTGCAAAACTATACTGATTATTAATGGTGAAAGGGTTATTTTGCAAGCTTTTCTCGTGATTGTTTCTGTCAATCGGAATATATTTATTCAAATACGGTATACACTCAATCTGTGACGTAATAGTCTGTGTTGAAATGTACTTTCCATCTGGTTCCTATTACAGCATAATTTGCTTTTAGCGTAGAACGTGCAAGGAACGTCTGCCTTTATTAAATATCATAAAACGGTCGTAACTTTGGCACGCTCAATTACGCAAACTCTGATTGGACAGTTTAAGTGTGCTTGTGTTTTGTGTTATCTTGATGAAGTTTTCATTACACGCGTCATTATTAGCTTCAATAGCACCGTTATTTATTTTAAAAGTTATTTACTTGTCTTTAAAAATATTGCGTCTTTGGGTTGAAAAGAATTGACGTTGGAATGTTTTGAAATGAGTCTCGCCAATTGAATGTTCTCTGCCCAACCTGGAATTGCACATGTAATTACCCACTTCTATTATAAAATCAAACGTCAAAGACAGTGGCGTGACGTTAGTATAAGAGGTTCCAGGTGGAAGATTAAGTTTGTGGCCATGTATTTAATTACTTCAACAATAAAAATAAAAATGCCATTATTGGGATTAATATAATAGTTACGATCGGAGTGAGAAACACAAAAACACAGACACAACAACACATTATATAATAAGATCACGTTCATAAAATAAACACAGACAAAGACGACAAAATATAATCAGACATGATTATACAATCACTTGCATGGACGGGGCCATGTCTCGTTTAAAATGGCATAGTACCTCATTCTGATAAATAATCAATATCTCCTGAACTTGACATATTGTACGAGTTGGGTGACAGTCTCAGATCAATTTCTGCTAAACTTGACATATTCAAAGAGTTGGGTGACGATTTTACATCAACAACAGCTGAACTTGACATATTGTAATAGTCGGGTGACAGTTTTGTATCAATATCGGTGCGGTGGTATACATCCATTATTTGATATGTAGACTACTTATCTTGTGCTCCATTATGACACGAAGGAAGAAGTCTTTTCAGTTGATGCTTTGTTTTTTATGCCACTAACTTTTCTTTGTTTTGTTTCATTCAGTCGATTGCAGTTTCATATATTGGAGCAAGTTGGCTTGCTCTAATGCAAGGATCCCATCTCAATCTTGTCACTTCTCCTAGCTCAAATCCATCATTGTTTTTGTTTGTCCGCTGCTTGTTATCGTTACAATGTTTGTAATCACTTGTTATCTGATATGCAGGTTTGTCTGGGGATGTGTCTTTGTGTGGTATCGTGGTCACGCTATCGCAAAGCGGTAGCTCCGATATACAATTCAGTTTTATATCCAGTACCCTACTGTTATCTTGTGTATTGTCTCCAAGCATTGAATGACGGCATCACGTTTAGGGAATATGCGAAGTTAGGGTGATCACATGTCCCCCCAATTCACGCGACTATCGACGCCCTTGACTTTTAGTTTTCCTATCCTTGCTTATCTTCTGCAGATCCTACAGCAGCTTTGTGGGATGCAGAACTAAAGATCTGGAATGGTCTTCCTTGCCAAGTATTCACAGAACCTGCTTCATGGCGCCTCATCAAATGTCTTCTCCTGTTCCAAGAAACGGCGGTGCATCTAGTCACTTTTCTCCAGTATTCCAAACTTTGCGCGCGATTACGTCATTGGTTAGATGACACCTTTTGGTATCGTACAAGCGTGCCTCGACCAGACGTTATAATCTCTACACCAAGATCCTAGACGTCTTGTATAGAACAGTAAAAGAAATTCATGTTCCCCGTTACCCACCGTTGTCAAAACTGATACTTTCAATAAATGCTCTAATTCTTTGGTATTGGCCTTGTTGTACCAGGCCGCCAGGGGTAATTTCAGGAGTAGTAGCTCACATACAGCAGTTATTTACTCGGCCGTAAAGACGAGTACAGCCCAATTATTCAATGGGATTATGGCTTTTATATCCCGTGTGGTTCATTACCTGGGAAGATTGGAATATGCTCACTGCACATGCATGGAAGTCGTTACCTGTGAAGGTTGGAATATGCTCACTGCACATGCATGGAAGTCGTTACCTGTGAAGGTTGGAATATGCTCACTGCACATGCATGGAAGTCGTTACCTGTGAAGGTTGGAATATGCTCACTGCACCTGAATGCATGTCGTAAAAGCCGACTGAATGGAGCTGTGCATGGCTACCTAGTGTCAACATTACAAAACAAATTCGGAAAAACCAGTCCTGCAAAATACAATATGCCTAGGCTTAAGACTTTTTGTATGGAGCCATTCAGAGCCCTATGGTTGATATGGCGCTATTCATGGGCCCTATGGTTGGTGTGGTACTATTCAGATTTCATGTGCCCTATGGTTGGTGTGGTACTATTCAGATGTCCCGTGATTTGTGTGGTGCTATTCAGGGGTCCTATGGTTAGTGTGGTGCTATTCATGAGTCCTATGGTTGGTGTGGTGCTATTCAGGGGCCATGTGGTTGGTGTGGTGCTATTAAGGGGCCCTGTCGTTGGTGTGGTGCAATTCAGGGTCCTATGGTTGGTGTGGTGTTATTCAGGAGCCCTGTGGTTGGTATGGTACTATTCAGGGGTTGTATGGTTGATGTGGTGCCCTCAACAGCAGGGTCTCTTTAAATGGTGTGGTGTTATTCAGAAAAGAAGCCCTATATTTGAACTGTCGTTATTTAGAATTGCCCTATGTTTGAGGTGGAATCATTCAGAATAAGAGCCCTATGTTTGAGTTGGCATCATTCAGAATAGATTCCCTATGTTTGAGGTGGAATCATTCAGAATAGGAGCCCTATATTTGCGGTGGAGTCATTCAGAATAGGAGCCCTATGTTTGTTTCATACCATACAGAGCAGGGGACCTTTGGTTTGTGGTGCGCCATACAGAAAATGTGCTTTATGATTGGTGTGTCTCCATACAGAGCAAATAATAAAACAAAGCCCCTAATGACAAGCTGCATATTTCCATCATGGACGAAAGCACTCTTACCAGAGCTGATAGACAACATACCAGAAGTGACAAACAGTCCATCCAAACAGATATATACAGATAATATTCTTAGTTCTTAGTCGTCCTGTACTTCTACAGAGTCAGATGCCCCCATGCAGGTCCCACTTAGTTGACATGCCCTTCTACTGAGGCAGATGCCCCCATGCAGGTCCCACTTAGTCGACATGCCCTTCTACTGATGCAGATGCCCCCATACAGGTCCCACTTAGTCGACATGCCCTTCTACAGAGTCAGATGCCGCCATGCAGGTCCCACTTAGTCGACATGCCCTTCTACTGAGGCAGATGCCCCCATACAGGTCCCAATTAGTCGACATGCCCTTCTACTGAGGCAGATGCCCCCATGCAGGTCCCACTTAGTCGACATGCCCTTCTACAGAGTCAGATGCCGCCATGCAGGTCCCAATTAGTCGACATGCCCTTCTACAGAGTCAGATGCCGCCATGCAGGTCCCACTTAGTCGACATGCCCTTCTACTGAGGCAGATGCCCCTATGCAAGTCTAAGCTATGTTATAAGTTTGATGTAGCTGGAAGGAGGAATTCCTACTTAGCGGGCTAGGCTCGAGAGGCTTATTACTCCGCTACGTTGGGAAAAGTGCCGTGGAGGGTGGTTAACTGATGTGCGAATCCATCTTAATAGACTCAAACACTAGAGCAAAGTGGACCCGCAGTCTGTTAGGCGTCATCTATACTGCTCTAAACAAACCACCTAACCATAGCCAATGTTATGCCATGACACATAGTCGCCTCTTTCGACATGCTCTCTGTGCGGAAGTGGTGCTATTCAAAGACCCCGGCTGACCACTCCAGATAATATATTGCGTTGAAATATGTTAAAAGACCCATCCAGCGACAGATTGGACCTCATATACACATATGGGTCAGCAATTATATCTAGGAAAATCTGGAGAAAGCAAAATGCGAACTGAAGACAGAGGTACAATGTGAAGAAATAAATACCAGAATAGAGAGATCAACTTTAAAGCAAATAACACAGAAGACACATACGAGTTTCATTTAGCAGAAGCCTTGCCAATAGGAGATCTAGATGCAATACTCAGACTGCGAACAGGTCTCTGCGAACAATCACCTGTACAACAAATGGGACACACGAACAAGTGCCCAGGTACTGTGAACAAACAAGCGGAGGAATATGTTTTCCAAGATAGCCGGCTCCACGAGGGGAGCAGTGTGAATACAATTAACGTCACTTATTTCTACTGGTTTAACAGATTTGCAGTCTGTTTACAACTAATGTCTTTTACTCCAGTCGATGTAAAAATAACTGTTCATCCAATCTGTGTGTGAATGCATTAATTGGCCGTGCCTCCACTATCTCCTTTGGCAATGCATTTCAAGCATTCACCACTGGGTCGCTGACCTTTCTCTAGCAGTCAGCTTTGGGTCGCTGACCTAACCAGCTCATGCCCTGCTCAGCATCTAAATCTCTGATGATCTATAATTGATCTATAACTTGCTGAATTTCATTGTGTGCCCTTTTTGAACACGGGGATTACTCGTATATGTTTTCAATCAATCCCCTAGGACAATCCCATTTGCAAGTGTTTCAGAACATAATGTAGCTAAGGGTTATGCCAACAGGTCTGTAATTTCAAATAACAATTTTATATGAATACAGTCTTGACAAGGTGCTCTACTCAACACTATGAATACAGTCTTGACAAGGTGCTCTACTCAACCCTATGAATACAGTCTTGACAAGGTGCTCTACTCAACCCTATGAATACAGTCTTGACAAGGTGCTCTACTGAACCCTATGAATACAGTCTTGACAAGGTGCTCTACTCAACCCTATGAATACAGTCTTGACAAGGTGCTCTACTCAACCCTATGAATACAGTCTTGACAAGGTGCTCTACTCAACCCTATGAATACAGTCTTGACAAGGTGCTCTACTCAACCCTATGAATACAGTCTAGACAAGGTGCTCTACTCAACCCTATGAATACAGTCTTGACAAGGTGCTCTACTCAACCCTATGAATACAGTCTTGACAAGGTGCTCTACTCAACCCTATGAATACAGTCTTGACAAGGTGCTCTACTCAACCCTATGAATACAGTCTTGACAAGGTGCTCTACTCAACCCTATGAATACAGTCTTGACAAGGTGCTCTACTCAACCCTATGAATACAGTCTAGACAAGGTGCTCTACTCAACCCTATGAATACAGTCTTGACAAGGTGCTCTACTCAACCCTATGAATACAGTCTTGACAAGGTGCTCTACTCAACCCATTGTCAAGATAAACTGAGAGGAGGACACCGTGAGATGGACCACCAAGCTTGTAACGGAAATAAATGTTGGTATCTTCAAGCGAACGAAGAAGAAAAAGAAGAAAGTTAACATTTCGAAAGCCATACAGTGACAGGTAAAAGGAATGAAAGCCATATAGTCCTGCTTACAGATGCTCTGGCCGTAGTCACAGCGCTAAAAAGCCAGAAAAATACTGAACTTAACGATTTAAGAGCAGTACTCTGTCAACTATGCCAGCAGTCCACACCAAAAAGGGTAGTGGTGCAGTGGGTTCCATCTCACTGCAACATCCAAGGCAACGAGGAGGCAGACAGACTGGCAAAAGAAGGTGCAAAGCTACCACAACCAGATACTAGTATGACATACGATGAGTCAAAACGGCTTATTAGAGCTAGATACATGACCAAATGGGAAACCGAACATACTGGCTACACCAAAAACGATGCCTATTACCAGTTGAACAGAAGAGAGCAGGTCGTGGTCTTCAGACTTCGCACTGGCCACAATAGACTGAGGTACCACCTATTCAACAATTTGAAGATAGGTGGCACTGACGAATGCCCGTGTGGTACCGGCAAAATGACCGCTGAGCATTTGCTGCAAAACTGCCCGACATACGAGGATCAGAGAGAGCAGATGTGGTCATCACCAGTGGCAACACTAGACAAGCTCTATGGCAGTGTCGACAGCCTCCGAATGACCGCTGCCTTTCTCGAAAAAATAATGGTTACTGTCTGACTGCGTATGACGAGGAAGAAGAAGAAGAAGAAGAAGAAGAAGAAGAAGAAGAAGAAAGCCATACATTCTTTCAGACAGAAAATATATCTATCTGCCACGGGTTGTAAAAATAACATATACAAGTCAAGAGTTCCAAAAGACGCATATATTCACCATGAATATTTTAAAATACTTACATTTACAACTTTATAAGAAATTCACACATAATTACACAGAATTTGAAAATTCCACAAATATTTACCAGGATTTAGGAGAGATAAAATTAACGTCCAGTCAGGCAAAACACACTGATTAGTCAATGTTAGTCATGGTCAGGTGAAGATACTGACCAAGACCTTACATCACTTAATGCAGTTCTCCCTGGGACCAAGCTGTTTCATACATTCTGACTAACGAGTTGGGTATTAGGGTGATTTCTAAAGTTAGTGAGCGACACGAAGATGAAGCCAAGCATAACACAACCGCCAGGAGGATCCCAGTCCACCTTCATCAGCACGCTCGGGTTGGGAGGAAAGCTACTGTAATCCGCCACATAACGCCCTTTTTAAGGTGCACGAGAAAGTAAACACACTCATTGTCGATGTACAACAACAACAACAACAGCAGCAGCAGCAACAACAACAACAGCATCAACAACAACAGCAACAGCAGCAACAACAACCACAACAACATCAACAACAACAACAGCAGCCGCAGCAGCAAAAACAACAACATCAACAGCAACAACAACAACATCAGCATCAATAACAACAATAGCAGCAGCAGCAACAACAACCACAACAGCATAAATAACAACAACAATAACAGCAGCAACAACAGCAACAGCAATCATGATTTAAGAAATCCACATACATTTACTAACAGTTTTTAAAATGACATATATCTACCAGGTATTAAGGTCTAATATTGATCAACAGGAGGAATAGGAACAGCCAAGAGCAGGGCAAAGTGGGGAGCCAATCGACAAAAGAATTAAACATTTGAACGGGAAAACTATGGAGAATAAAGTAGACGAGAAACAGCTGGTGACCAGTAGAAGAAGGAGAAAATAAGAAGAAAAATAAAAGGGATTGGATGAAACAAAAAGCAATATCACACAGGGAACAAAAACAAAGAACAATATGATGCAGGGAACAAAAATTGAAGACAATGAGGAGAATTCACTGAACTTAACGTCTTAATACTGGTTTATAAGACACTGCAGAGTCTGTATACAACCAGTTTCATTTACATTACCTCGCTCTAAAAGCTATGCGCATCCAATTTATTCTTAAATGCATTAATTGTCACTGCCTCTACTACATCCCGTGGCAATGCATTTCAAGCATTCACCACTCTCTGACTAAAAAAATATTTCCTAATATCTAATCTGGACCTCTCTTTAGTTAATTTGCAGCTATGCCCACTTGTTCTTGTGGGTGGCTGTTTAAAAAAAACAACTTGCTATAGTCTAATTTATCCATTCCTGTGATCATCTTATAAGCCTGTATTGTCACCTCGAATTCTTCTCTCTTCTATACAGTGTAGGCAGGTTTTTCTGAGCCTTTCCTCAACTGTAATTCTGAAAATTAGAAAGAGAAGAAAATGAATCTTCTTCTTTGCTTTGTTTGTCGTTTGTTCTCAAACTCCCGCCACCAAGCTCTGGAAAGAGTTTCGAAAGAAGAATTTTGTTGTTTTTTTTGTTTTTGCGTTCGCCTTATTTCTCTAATCCCCAAGTCGGTGTGCGCTGCACTGTGGTTTTTATTTTGCGCCTGTCGGACCAGTGCATCTGACTTCAGCAAGCATTTTATGTTAGGGGCTGCTTCCTCCTGCATTTTCTAATGGTTTGCTTCCCTGGGGTAACGGCCGATGCTGTGATGGAGATCGAACCCAGCACCTTCTGGTTGTGAGCCGTGTCACTTAACCACTAGCCCACGCCGTCCCTGCAAGTAGAATGATGTAGTCCGAAGAAGGGAACGCTCTGGGTTGCTGACCCTTACGCTAGCTGTCAGCTTTCAGTCGCTGACCCTGACGCTAGCAGTCAGCTTTCAGTCGCTGACCCTGACGCTAGCAGTCAGCTTTCAGTCGCTGATCGCTAAAGCCCATGATACACTGCTCAGCATGTTGATCCCGAAGAAAACTCACGATAATAGGGCATGTCATGAACAGAAGCTCAAGATTGATGGATAGTGTTAACAAGTTGTACATATGGTGTTTTGTTGGTGTCCGAAAGGGGAGCAAAGAATAGAAACACCTGCCATGTATGTCGTAAGAGGTGACTTATGAGGTTTGTGCGTGGTGCAAGCCAATCCTGCAGGAACGGGAAGAAACAACATCTTCAGATATTGACACGTGAACATGTGTTGACTTGGTGTATATTTATTAAGGAACCTTGCTTCTACGGGGAGTTGAAACAGTTTTGAATAATTGTGACTGATATGAGCATCTAGATGACTGATATGAGTATCAAGATAAATAATACGAACATCAAGATGGCCGACATGAACATCAAGATGGCCGATATGAACATCAAGATGACCGACATGAACATCAAGATGACTGGCATGAACATCAAGATGGCCGACATGAACATCAAGATGGCCGATATGAACATCAAGATGACCGACATGAACATCAAGATGACTGGCATGGATATCAAGATGACTGATATTAACATCAAGATGACTGATATTAACATCAAGATGACTGATATGAGCATCAAGATGACTGATATGAACATCAAGATGACTGATATGAGCATCAAGATGACTGATATTTTCAGCATATCTTCCATTCACACTCTTACCCCTCTAAACTGTTAGAATTTCTCACGTCATAATTTTAAAAACAGGTAAATTAACACCTGATCTGGTCTCAAGTGCACCAATATTGGCGAGTGAAGCCATGTTGTTATCACAGTTCGACAGTTCTAAGAGCCACAACGATCTACAGGAATATAAAATGCTCCCATTAGATTTCCTAAATTGAGCAGGGTGATAACAAGAGCGTTACCTGTAAGATATTTTTTACTCTTCAATCCTGGGAACTCCGAAAAACAGGAACGTTCTGGTAATAATTAATACCAGGTTTTGACAGAACTCTGAAGCGTGTAATTAACGAAGCTTCTTTTTGCTGGCACTCAGACACCTATGGCTAAAAGTCTTGGCAGACATCGATAAGTGTGCAAGGTCTATAGGAAACAGCATAAGGTGATGAACGTTTCATGTCTCGTCTGCAGAGACACAGACGTACAGATACAAGTGCGTCATTTCATGATTGCTGTAGAACCAGACATTCATTCATTTGAAAGCTGTCTTTGAGTAAACAGGTTTTTAGAAACGTTTTCAAATGTTTAAATGGCGTTCTTTCTAGAGTCAAACCCTACAATGCCATAGTCTATAAAGAGAAGTTCTACTATGAGAAGTCTAAAGAGAAGTTCTACTATGAGAAGTCTAAAGAGTAGTTCTACTATAAGAAGTCTAAAGAGAAGTTCTACTATGAGACAAGGAAGTGATAGTCAAACTGTATTAAACATTAGTTAGACTTAGATTGAAGTATTGTGCACAGACGTGGAGTGCTTATCATGCAGTGAATATAAACATGCTGGAAAGGATACAAAAAAGAGCGACAAAGCTGATAGTGGCATTCCAGAATTACAGTTATGATGAAAGAATCAGAACCGACCAACAGGGTTTAGATAAGAGAAGCATTCGAGGTGATTTAATACACGTTTATAAGATCATCAACGGAAAGAATAAATTCAATTACAACAAGTTTTTTTCAAAGTGCAGTCGCCAACAAGTACAAAAAGGACACCGCTACAAATTAACTAAAGGAAGGTTCAGATTAGATATTAGAAAATATTTTTTTAAATCAGAGAGTAATAAATGCTTGGAATGCATCGCCACATAAAATGGAGGCCGGGAAAAATAATGCACGCACAAATAGATTGGATGCGTATTATTTTGTTTATATCAAGTGAATATGAAATAAACTGGTTGTATACAGACTACAGAGTCTTCTAAACCAGTATAAAGACGTTAAGTTAAGACGTCTGATGATGAAGAGAAGCTATGCAGTAAGATGGTCTCTAAACAGAAGTTCTACAATAAGATGGTTTCTGAGGTGAAGTTCTACAATGAGATGGTCTCTGAAGTGAAGTTCTACAATAAGATGGTTTCTGAGGTGAAGTTCTACAATGAGATGGTCTCTGAAGTGAAGTTCTACAATAAGATGGTTTCTGAGGTGAAGTTCTACAATGAGATGGTCTCTGAAGTGAAGTTCTACAATAAGATGGTCTCTGAGGTGAAGTTCTACAATAAGATGGTTTCTGAAGTGAAGTTAAAAAATAAGATGGTTTCTGAAGTGAAGTTCTACAGTAAGATGGTTCTGAAGTGAAGTTCTACAATAAGATGGTGTCTGAAGTGAAGTTTTACAATAAGATAGTCTCTGAAGTGAAGTTCTATAATAAGATGGTTTCTGAAGTGAAGTTCTACAATAAGATGATTTCTGAAGTGGTTCCACAATAAGATGGTTTATGAAGTGAAGTTTTACAATAAGATGGTTTCTGAAGTGAAGTTCTACAATAAGATGGTTTCTGAAGAAGTCCTACAATAAGATGGTTTCTGAAGTGAAGTTCTACAATAAGATGGTTTCTGAAGTGAAGTTCTATGGTAAGATGGTTCTGAAGTGAAGTTTTACAATAAGATAGTCTCTGAAGTGAAGTTTTACAATAAGATAGTCTCTGAAGTGAAGTTCTACAATAAGATGGTTTCTGAAGTGAAGTTCTACAATAAGATGATTTCTGAAGTGGTTCCACAATAAGATGGTTTCTGAAGTGAAGTTTTACAATAAGATTGTTTCTGAAGTGAAGTTCTACAATAAGATGGTTTCTGAAGAAGTTCTACAATAAGATGGTTTCTGAAGTAAAGTTCTACAATAAGATGGTTTCTGAAGTGAAGTTCTACAATAAGATGGTTTCTGAAGTGAAGTTCTGCAATGAGATGGTCTCTGAAGTGAAGTTCTACAATGAGATGGTCTCTGGAGTGAAGTTCTACAATGAGATGGTCTCTGGAGTGAAGTTCTACAATGATATGGTCTCTGAAGTGAAGTTTTACAATAAGATGGTTTCTAAAAAAAATGCGTTTTACAGTGAAATATCAAAAGAGAAATTCTACAACGAGATTGACTCTAAAGTGAAGCTTTTTAAAGAGATGTCTAAAAAGATGTTGTACCCCAATTCTATAATGAGAAACATTTCAAGGTCAAGTTCTACGATAAGATGATCTCGAAAGTCACAGTTTGATGGTTTATACAATACATTTTTGTAATTAAAATATTTGCAAAGTTAACTTTTTAAATTTGATTATTTTAAAAGTCAAGTTTTGTAACTAGATGATTTCCAAAGTCAAATTCTACAATTGGATGATTTTAAAAATTGATTTGGGTGAAAGTCAAGCATACATTACGTCTAGGTCAAAGTCAAGCCTGAATTATACCTGTCTTAAAAGTCAAGCCTGAACTGAATTTCAGTTGGTCATGACCTAGCTCCACCTTACACCTGTAGAGGTCTTGCATGTCATTTATTTATATTTCACATTCTGATCACGTGCAACATTTGAGATTTGTAGTTCTTCCTGTGGAATATGATGCATGCCGTCACGCGGTACACAGTTCACGTTAGACATAATAAAGATTATTTGCGACAACAACTGAGAAGTAGCATTATCAGCTAAGCCAACTGTGGAAGAAGAAGAAGAAGAAGAAGAAGAAGAAGAAGAAGAAGAAGAAGAAGAAAAAGAAAAGAAATATTAGTGTTTTGTATGTTAATGTTATTTTATTAGTAAGCTCAGGATGTCCATTTAAACATGTCCAAAAAGACTACAGTGGTCAATCTGAGACTAGGGGAGAGGGGTGGAGAGAGGGGTGGAGAGAGGGGTGGAGAGAGGGGTGGAGAGAGGGGTGGAGAGAGGGGTGGAGAGAGGGGTGGTGAGAGGGAGGGTGAGAGGGTTGGAGAGAGGTGTGGAGAGAGGGGTGGAGAGAGGGGTGGTGAGAGGGGTGGTGAGGGGGGTGGTGAGAAGGGTTGTGAGAGGAGTGGTGAGAGGGTGAGAGGGGTGGAGAGAGGGGTGATGAGAGGGGTGGTGAGAGGGGTTTTGAGAGGGGTGGTGAGAGGGGTGGTGAGAGGGGTGGTGAGAGGGGTTTTGAGAGGGGTGGGGGTGTGGGAAGGTTATCTCCACAGAGCTTAATCAGAAATGTTGATGGTGGCGGCCGAAAATACTGTCTCAGTTCCTCGTATGTTCGGTAGTTTAGCAACAAGTGTTTAGCAACAAGTGTTTAGATACAAGTGTTTAGATACAAGTGTTTAGATACAAGTGTTTAGATACAAGTGTTTAGCAACAAGTGTTTAGCAACAAGTGTACAGCAACAAGTGTATAGCAAACAGATGTATAGCAGCAAGTGTTTATCCGTAACTGCATAAATACCATGGTTTCGTTCTTCATTCATCCTATCGTTGGATGCTGGGAAGGCGTTCTCTCAATCTGTTGTGGTCTGCATAGAGTCTCGCGATATCTCTTTGTTCCCCCCTCGTTTTGCGAATGCCATCAATAGATGTTTAGTAACTTTAGTGCTCTATATCCCATTAGTTTAGTAACTTTAAAGAGCTCTGTACCCCATAAGTTTAGTAACTTTAGTGCTCTTTACCCCATAAGTTTAGTAACTTTAGTGCTCTGTACCCCATTAGTTTAGTAACTTTAGTGCTTTGTATCCCATTAGTTTAGTAACTTTAGTGCTTTGTATCCCATAAGTTTAGTAACTTTAGTGCTTTGTATCCCATTAGTTTAGTAACTTTAGTGCTCTGTATCCCATTAGTTTAGTAACTTTAGTGCTCTATACCCCATAAGTTTAGTAACTTTAGTGCTCTGTACCCCATTAGTTTAGTAACTTTAGTGCTCTGTATCCCATTAGTTTAGTAACTTTAGTGCTCTGTATCCCATTAGTTTAGTAACTTTAGTGCTTTATATCCCATTAGTTTAGTAACTTTAGTGCTTTGTATCCCATTAGTTTAGTAACTTTAGTGCTTTGTATCCCATTAGTTTAGTAACTTTAGTGCTTTGTATCCCATAAGTTTAGTAACTTTAGTGCTCTGTACCCCATTAGTTTAGTAACTTTAGTGCTCTGTATCCCATTAGTTTAGTAACTTTAGTGCTTTGTATCCCATTAGTTTAGTAACTTTAGTGCTCTATATCCCATTAGTTTAGTAACTTTAGTGCTCTGTATCCCATTAGTTTAGTAACTTTAGTGCTCTATACCCCATAAGTTTAGTAACTTTAGTGCTCTGTACCCCATTAGTTTAGTAACTTTAGTGCTCTATACCCCATAAGTTTAGTAACTTTAGTGCTCTGTACCCCATTAGTTTAGTAACTTTAGTGCTCTGTACCCCATTAGTTTAGTAACTGTAGTGCTCTGTACCCCATTAGTTTAGTAACTTTAGTGCTCTATACCCCATAAGTTTAGTAACTTTAGTGCTCTGTAGCCCATTAGTTTAGTACATTTAGTGCTTTGTATCCCATTAGTTTAGTAACTTTAGAGCTCTGTACCCCATTAGTTTAGTAACTTTAGTGCTCTGTATCCTATTAGTTTAGTAATTTTAGTGCTCTGTATCCTACTTGTTATCTCCGCCATGGCCGGCCCTAAGCTAGGATGAGAAAGGAGGTAGATTGACCCTTTTGCCAGTTAGCACACCTCGTCAAAAAACAAACAATTGCTACAAAAACGACAATCAAAACAAACCAAAAGCCAAACCTGGGGGTAAAGGTCCTTTCAGCAGGGCCCATGATGCGGCTCAGCCAAAGCCGAAAGAAAGCTGGACTGCCGACAAGGAAGCCTTCCAGACTCGGCACCTGGAATGTTAGAACCATGTGGGAGGAGGGGAAGATAGGGCAGATTGCAAAAGGGAGGTAGCGATATGGCATTAGTATCCTTGGGCTGAGTGAGACTAGATGGGCTGAGTGAGACTAGATGGACTGAGTGAGACAAGATGGACTGAGTGAGACTAGATGGGCTGAGTGAGACTAGATGGACTGAGTGAGACTAGATGGGCTGAGTGAGACTAGATGGGCTGAGTGAGACTCGATGGGCTGAGTGAGACTAGATGGGCTGAGTGAGACAAGATGGACTGAGTGAGACTAGATGGACTGAGTGAGACTAGATGGACTGAGTGAGACTAGATGGGCTGAGGGAGACTAGATGGGCTGAGTGAGACTAGATGGGCTGAGTGATACTAGATGGACTGAGTGAGACAAAATGGGCTGAGTGAGACTAGATGGGCTGAGTGAGACTAGATGGACTGAGTGAGACTAGATAAACTGAGTGAAACTAGATGGACTGAGTGAGACTAGATGGGCTGAGTGAGACTAGATGGGCTGAGTGAGACTAGATGGACAGTGAGACTAGATGGGCTGAGTGAGACTAGATGGACTGAGTGAGACTAGATGGACTGAGTGAGACTAGATGGGCTGAGTGAGACTAGATGGGCTCAGTCAGGAATGGTGCTATTGGCAACAGGTGAGACTGTGGTATACTCAGGGCATGAGGAAGAGAAAATCGGTCCATATACAGAGGGAGTGGCCCTAATGCTCTCAGTGGTGGCCCAAATTGTGCTCGTAGAGTGGAGAGCAGCCGGATCACGAATGTTGATGGCTACGTGTAGAACAAAGAACAAGAAGGTTAAACTAAATATAATTCAGGGATATCTTCTTCTTCTTCGTCGTTCGTTCTCAATCTTCCACTACCAAACCCTGAAAGGGTAAGTAGCAGAATGTAGTCCAGAGAACGGAATGCGTTGTATTGTAGTTTACAGCTTGGCTGCGATATTTGCACTTTTCGGTCCAACACATCCGACTTCAGCAAGCATTTTTTGAGTACCGGGTTAGCATTCCCTCTTCGATTCCTTTTTCCTTAGCCATTCTGCCTTGCTGCAGCCTGTTATCCAGGATCACCGGGTGGAGGTGTAGAAGGGTCTTAGCAGTTATTGTTCGCTGGCCCTGACGCTAGCAGTCAGCTATGGGTCGCTGACCACTGCAGCTCATGCGCTGCTCAGCGTCTTGAATTCAGGGATGTGCCCTAACAAATAAAAAGGAAGACTCAGTTAAAGAGGTTTTCTACAGCAGATTACAGCAACTAGTGGAGGAGACATGGAGGAGTGACATTATCGTACTAATGGGAGACCAATGAAAAAATAGGACACGACAACGTGGGATAGAAGGAGATCATGGGGAGGGGGGGGGGGACTAGGAGCCCTAAATTAAAACGGAGAACGGTTTGCACATGTTTGTGCAGGAAACAAATTCCTCAAAGGAGGAAGTATGTTTGCACACAGAGGTATTCATAAAGCAAGATGAGTATTCCCATCTAAGACAACTAAGATTCAAACTGACCCCATCTGCGTGCACTCCAAGTGTAGTCGATCATTAGCAGATGTCAGGGTCTACAAGGGAAGGGGGAGGGCACAGATGTGGCCTCAGACTTCTTTTTAGTGATTGCGAAGGTACAGCTGGTTAAAAATAAACAGAACGACCGAAGTCAGCAGGCCACGGTCCTGTGTACAATACCTGAAAGAAGAAGATACTAAAAACTAGTTCCATATAACAATCAGGAATATATATCAAGCACTGGAGCAGTTAGATAATGTGGCCATCATTGAGGATACATGGGAACTGGTACAAAGTACATGGAGGAAGCGCTAGGAATGAAGAAACGGCAGCATAAATAATCGATAACAGCAGAACCAATCACTAAGATCGAGAAGAGGTGAAATTTAAATATTGGCCTTACTAAATAGTAAAATCAGAGACACAACAAGCACAACACAGAAAGACTTTATAGAGAGCAACAAGGAGGTTAATAAGAGTATCAAGGCAGACAAAAGACGTTACATTAATGGTCTGACTGAGGAAGCGGAAGAGGCTGCAGGGTCTTCTAAACCAGTATAAAGACGTTAAGTTAAGGCTGCAGGAAAAGGAAATATGAAAGGTCTAAATGAGGCTACCAAGAAACTATCGGGAAAGTATCAACAAGGTAGACCAATCAAAAATAAACTTGGGGAAAAGTAACCTTGAAGGACATAAGAAATGATGGGTAGACTACTTTGAAGAGCTTTTGAACAGACCAGCATCAGACTAGCCACCAGACATCCCACCAGCAGAGGAGGACCTGCCGATCAACTGATAATCCAAGTAAAGAAGAGATTAGAAGGGTAATAGAGTTTCTAAAGAACGGAAAAACAGCAGGACCTGATGGGATACCACCGGAAGCCATACAAGCAGATGTTAAAACATCTACTAACATGCTCCACAACTTAATAGGTGCCATCTGGGAATAAGCAAGCTTACCAACAGATTGGAGAGAGGGCTAGCTGCTGAAATTGCCTGAAAAACAAGATTTGTGGGAATGCAAAAACCGTAGAGGAATAATGTTATTATCAGTGCCAGGAAAGGTGTTAAATAGAGTAATACTAGAAAGGTGTTAAATAGAGTAATAATAGAAAGGTGTTAAATAGAGTAATACTAGAAAGGTGTTAAATAGAGTAATACTAGAAAGGTTGAAAAAGGCAGTGGATAACAAAACTAAGGGATGAGCAGGTGGACTTTAGACAGAATAGACAGCGCAGTGACAAGATAGCCACCTTGCGGCCAATTGTGGACCAATCATTGGAACGGAATTCGAGTGTGTATATTAATTTCGTTGATTATGAAAAGGCTTTCGACAGTTTGGACAGATATATACTCTGGAAACTACTGATGCACTATGGGATTCCCAAAAAAGCTCAAACATAATTAGACAGATGTATAAAGTATGCAATGTAAAGTCAAACACGAAGGACAACTCACAGAGCCATTCACAATTAAATCAGGGGCACGACAGGGTTGCCTAATATCATCTTTCCTGTCCACCTGGCAGTGGACTGGATTATGAAAACAACAACAAATGAGAGAAATGGAATCAAGTGGACCTTGAATAAACAGCTGAAGGACCTGGATTTGGCCCTTCTGTCCCACAGTCAAAGCAAAATGCTAAGGAAACTGGATAGACTTGATTATACCTCTAAACAAGTCGGTTGGAAGATCCATGAGTAAAAGGCAAAAATAATTAGGGTAAATACAGCGAACACAGAAACAATCAGACTGAGAGGAATGCGACTTACATACCAAGAAAGTATCATCAACAAGGAAGGAGAAACAGACGAGGACATACAAACAATGATACAAAAAGCAAGAGTTACATTCGGCATGTTGAAACTCATATGGGACTCCAACGAAATAAGAAGGAAGGGTTTTCAATTCAAATGTGAAGCCAGTCCTGCTGTATGGAGTGAAAACCTGGAGGATGACCAAAGGCAATGACAGGAGACTGCATGGTTTTGTTAACATATGCCTGGAGGATGACCAAAGGCATTGACAGAAGACTGCAGGGTTTTGTTAACATATGCCTGGAGGATGACCAAAGGCATTGACAGGAGACTGCATGGTTTTGTTAACAGATGCATGGGAAAGATTCTTGGTATAAATTGGTTCGACAAAGTTACAAACGACAGACTGTCGGAGAGAGCGGGACAAGGCAAATTGGAACAGGAAATCTTAGGAAGAAAGTGGAGATGGATGGGTCATACACGAAGAAAGCACTAGGACAGTATCAAAAGGCAATAACTGTCATGGAACCCCCAGGGGAGGAGAAGCATAGGCAGAAACAGGAATAAATGGAGACGAGATCTGGAGGCGAAAGTAAAGAAAGCAAAAAAATTTGGAAGTAAGTGGACAACAATCGCACAGGACAGAGCTGCTTGGCGAGTTTTGGCTGATGGCCTATGCACACCTGGGTGATAGAAGGCGAAAGAGAGAGACCCCCCCCCCCCCTTGTTTAGTAACTTTGACGCTCTGTATCCTCTTTGTTTACTAACTTTGTTGTTCTGTATCCCACTTGTTTACTAATCTTGACGCTCTGTATTCCACGTGTACAGTAACTTTGTTGCTCTGTATTCCACATGTACAGTAACTTTGTTGCTCTGTATTCCACGGGTACAGTAACTTTGTTGCTCTGTATTCCACATGTTCAGTAACTTTGTTGCTCTGTATTCCACATGTTCAGTAACTTTGTTGCTCTGTATTCCACGTGTACAGTAACTTTGTTGCTCTGTATTCCACGTGTACAGTAACTTTGTTGATCTGTATTCCACGTGTACAGTAACTTTGTTGCTCTGTATTCCACGTGTACAGTAACTTTGTTGCTCTGTATTCCACGTGTACAGTAACTTTGTTGCTCTGTATTCCACGTGTACAGTAACTTTGTTTGCTCTGTATTCCACGTGTACAGTAACTTTGTTGCTCTGTATTCCACGTGTACAGTAACTTTGTTGCTCTGTATTCCACGTGTACAGTAACTTTGTTGCTCTGTATTCCACGTGTACAGTAACTTTATTGCTCTATATTCCACGTGTACAGTAACTTTGTTGCTCTGTATTCCACGTGTACAGTAACTTTGTTGCTCTGTATTCCACGTGTTTAGTAACTTTGTTGCTCTGAATCCCACATGTACAGTAACTGTGTTGCTCTGTATCCCACATGTACAGTAACTTTGACGCTTTGTATTACATATGTTTAGTAACTTTGTTGCTCTGTATTCCCCTTGTTTAGTAACTTTGTTGCTCTGAATCTCACATGTACAGTAACTTTGACGCTCTGTATTACATATGTTTAGTAACTTTGTTGCTATGTATCCAACTTGTTTAGTAACTTTGACGCTATGTATCTCTCTTGTTTAGTAACTTTGACGCTCCGTGTCTCACTTATTCTTGTAATTATTCTCATCTAGCCTTCTGTTACATGGGTGTACCTCTAACTGTGTTACTTTCAGACAGATTTAAAAAGTGCACGTCTAAAGAATTTACAATAATGGGATGGAACATGTGTGGTATTATTATTAAAATTCTCTATATAAACTGTCCTGAAATACACAGTTTGTTTAGTTGCCTCTGGTTAAAAACGTGAGCATTGAACTTTTCTCTAGATAATGCAGAAGTAATTATAGACAGGAGAATACTTAACGAGACAGGTAAGATATCCAGGGTATATTACGGCATATTGATGTTATCTTGAGTTAGCTGACAGTAAAGACTGGTAATGAAAAGATTATATTCTCTCTCAATGAATCGTTCTCTTTCTACCATAGAGTGTATCCTTTTCAATTGTCGTTTGGCTTACAGTTGTTAAGTAATCAGTGGTCTCGAGGTAAGGTGTCCGCCTTGGGTGCCAGAAGTCGCGTGTTCGAATCACGGTAGAGACAGGATTTTATTTCACTTGAATCTTCAGGTAAAAATTCTCCTGAAATCTGGTTTGTGAGATCGGACTCCCGTGTGCAGTGTTGAGCATGTCAAAAATTCATTGGCAGTTGCAAATCGAAAAGAGTAGGCTTAACGACCGCTGCCTGGACAAAATTAAAATGAAAAATCTACCAAAGTTATTTGTACCTTTCTCAGGTGGTTTGTTAAGAGCAGCTATAGATGCACCTAAATGACTGTTGGTCTACTTAGCTCTAGTCTTGGAGTCTATGAAAATTAACTCGCATATTGATAAAAACCATTCTCCAAGAAACGGGTTGTATACAGACACTGTAGAGTCTTCTAACCCAGTATAAGGAGGTTAAGTTAAGCTGTATATAGTCGTCTCTTTAGCAAACATGGCAGGTTACAGTTGTGCACATAATTGTTCTGTATTTTGGTATTAGTAAAATGTGGGTTATATTATTTCAATACCAGAACAATTAATCATAAATAGTAATTCTGCACAACGAGCTATCATACATACATAAACAACGTACATATATACACAACGTACATATAAACACAACGTGCATACATACACAACGTACATACATAAACAACGTACATACATAAACAACGTAAATATATACACAACGTACATACATACATACACAACGTACACATATACACATCGTACATATATACACAACGTACATACATACACAACGTACATATATACACATCGTACATATATATACACAACGTACATATTTACACAACGAACCGACATCCGACACGAAATGTCAGGTTCAGTGCCCCGATAACACATGAAGTTATCAGACACTAGTTTCTTCTGTTTCTCATTAACAAACACGCTACTCTTCTCTATGATAATACAGTTTTGCAGATGATTGTTTCTTTCTTTCCTGCCACCCAACTTGCTTTTCAAAACTCCATTACACCGATTTCTACCTCAGCAGTTTATTTTTAGTTCTAGCAACGATGGATAACCTTGCAATGAAAGAAAACTTGCACTTTCTCTGACCTAAGAATAAACTCAGACAGCGTCAATCTATAAATCTGTCTGTTTGTCTATCTCGTTGGTTCTTAAGTTGGTGTCCACAGACATCGAGGATGGAAAGAGCGGGTCGTTGAAAAGAGTTGGTATTACGGATTCATATGTGGACATGAACGTAGATTATGAAAATACTTTCTAAATAATATAAATCTCTTATCGTAAACTTCGTATTTCCTTCAAATGAAAATGTAGTCAGCATGCCACATCCCTTATGTTTCCATCTACCTTGTTGTGATAGAATCGCGCACGATTTTGTAACATAAGAGCTTCGCTGCCGGTGGTATTGCTGCCTAGAGGGGGTCCCTGGTCGGACAGGTGGAAGTGTCAAGACTCGACAAAGCCAGATACTAACCTGTTGATATGGAGATCAGATCGAGATAGTCAACTAATAGGACATGCTGACCTCGAGATATTTCTCGGGGCATTTTACATGCTAGACCACAGATGTAACAAAGCAGAGACATGTCATCGTGTTTGTTGAGAAGCGTACAAAGCATATGATACTAACAGTAGCTGGTACTCTCTATCTAACAAAAGCCTTGATAACTATATTTAAATTGAGCTACTTAATTAAAAAACCTAATATCTTTTGTTTCAGGAATGGAAACAGATTATTCTGAACATCAGTCTTTAGACTCTACCAAATTACCAAAGATTTCAAATGTTTCTTCAGACTGTCAAAGATCCCATTCACTTCTTCAGACTGTCAAATATCCCATTCACTTCTTCAGACTGTCAAAGATCCAATTCACTTCTTCAGACTGTCAAAGATCCAATTCACTTCTTCAGACTGTCAAAGATCTAATTCACTTCTCCAAATTATCAAAGATTCCATACACTGTCAAAACTGTTACAGGCGTTCACGAGACTTGCAAAATAATCCTCATAGTGAGACTGATTGTCAAATGAGTACCTGACACTATGCAGGCTTTGAAATCCTTCTAACTAAAAGGTCAAAGTTGTGTTGGACCGTGAAAGAGCCATGTTATCTTAGAAACACCCATTCTCAACATCCGAATGTCAGCTTTAAGTTACTTTTGTAAATATATATCTAAGTGAATATTCTGGAAAATATCCTTTTACCGAACTGAGATGTTTTTTGGTGTTTTTTTACATACACTTATTTGAAATTTAAGAAATCATGCAAATGATGCTACAATATTTATGTCCTATGAAAGAAAAACAATATAATGATGTTCATGCAGAGAAACACAAGCAACTGCACAACTGTAGCAGTTTAAACAACAACTCTACAAATACATCGTTATACCCCAGAAAAAAACAGACAGCCAATATTTTTAAAAATTTAATTGTATATTAGTGTCCTTAACAAGAATTCATTTCTACATAAACTAACAATCAACATAAACTAACAATCAGCATAAACTAACAATCAACATAAACTAACAATCAACAGAAACTAACAATCAACATACACTAACAATCAACATACACTAACAATCAACATAAACTAACAATCAACATAAACTAACAATCAGCATAAACTAACAATCAACATAAACTAACAATCAACATAAACTAACAATCAACATACACTAACAATCAACATACACTAACAATCAACAGAAACTAACAATCAACAGAAACTAACAATCAACATACACTAACAATCAACATACACTAACAATCAACATAAACTAACAATCAACATAAACTAACAATCAACAGAAACTAAAAATAAACAGAAACTAACAATGAACATAAAATAACAATCAACATAAACTAACAATCAACATAAACTAACAATCAACATACACTAACAATCAACATAAACTAACAATAAACAGAAACTAACAATCAACAGAAACTAACAATGAACAAAAACTAACAATCAACAGAAACTAACAATCAACATAAACTAACAATCAACATAAACTAACAATCAACATAAACTAATAATCAACATAAACTAACAATCAGCATAAACTATCAATCAACAGAAACTAACAATCAACAGAAACTAAAAATCAACAGAAACTAGCAATCAACCGAAACTAACAATCAACAGAAACTAACAATCAACATACACTAACAATCAACATACACTAACAATCAACAGAAACTAACAATCAACAGAAACGAACAATCAACATACACTAACAATCAACATACACTAACAATCAACATAAACTAACAATGAACAGAAACTAACAATCAACAGAAACGAACAATCAACATACACTAACAATCAACATACACTAACAATCAACATAAACGAACAATCAACATACACTAACGATCACCATACACTAACAATCAACATAAACTAACAATCAACAGAAACTAACAATCAACATAAACTAACAATCAACATAAACTAACAATCAACATAAACTAATAATCAACATAAACTAACAATCAGCATAAACTATCAATCAACAGAAACTAACAATCAACAGAAACTAAAAATCAACAGAAACTAGCAATCAAACGAAACTAACAATCAACAGAAACTAACAATCAACATACACTAACAATCAACAGAAATAACAATCAACATAAACTTACAATCAACATAAACTAACAATCAACATAAACTAACAATCAACAGAAATTAACAATCAACATAAACTAAAAATCAACAGAAACTAACAATCAACAGAAACTAACAATCAACAGAAACTAACAATCAACAGAAACTAACAATCAACATACACTAACAATCAACAGAAACTAACAATCAACAGAAACGAACAATCAACATACACTAACAATCAACATACACTAACAATCAACAGAAACTAACAATCAACATACACTAACAATCAACATACACTAACAATCAACATAAACGAACAATCAACATACACTAACGATCACCATACACTAACAATCAACATAAACTAACAATCAACAGAAACTAACAATCAACAGAAACTAACAATCAACATACACTAACAATCAACAGAAATAACAATCAACATAAACTTACAATCAACATAAACTAACAATCAACATAAACTAACAATCAACAGAAACTAACAATCAACAGAAACTAACAATCAACATACACTAACAATCAACAGAAACTAACAATCAACAGAAACGAACAATCAACAGAAACTAGCAAGGCCAGATCAGAGCAGAAAAGCTTTGCTGAAATGATTGCATTGACCAAATGACATTCGTATGGGAAAAACGTGAATACATATCTGGTTACTATACGTATTACAGGTGGGTAAACTGGGACATTTCGAGGATAAGGATCAAGTACGATTCCATTGCTATGAGATGCAAAAGCTATACCGACTCTGCTAGTCGGATGCTCACAATTAAGTTAGGAAACCACAAGAAATATATTTAGTAAAGTCAGTTCCGCAAAGATCCTTCACAGCCCGGACGTCACTTTTGATTTGGCTTATTTGTTGACAGAGCATTCACATATTCCATCACCAGATCGGAGTTAAATTGTAATGATGTACGTGTCCATAAAATAACGCTGTCAGCATAACCTTACCAGCGGCAATGTGTGACTTGAAATTATTGGTTTCTGTGATCCGGGATGTTTCCTTTGCATGTCATCAGTTTTACTGCTTGGTTCAAAGTGGTGACACCATGATTCATCTCCTGCCACTATGCGCAAAAGAAATGAATCACCCTCCTCTTCGTTTTGCAGCAAGTGGTTCAAACTCCATCCCATGCGTTCTTTCTTATGGTGGTTGGTCAGCAACCGAGGTATCCATTGTGAACAGATCTTCCGATACTTCAGTTTTTTTTACTTACCCCAATTTGAACTGTACCTAGCGACACAGCAAATTCCTCGGCTAGCGAACGCAAGCTCCGGCGACGGTCAACCCGAATTGCTACATTAATTTCGGCGATGGCATCTCCTGCCGCAACAATATGCGCCTGACCTGGTCTCGGAAGATCTTTCGTTAACTCCCGTCATTTTTAAACATTGTTGTCTAGTTCTTCACTGTTGTCTTCGACACACTTTTCTCATCATACACTGCTTGCAATCTGCGATGAATGTCCGCTGGTTGACATCCTTCAGCAGAAACCGAATCACCGCTCGCTGATCAACTTTGGACGGATTCCGTATCACACCCGCCATGCTTTCAACGGTCTCCTGAGGAAACTTTTAGTAGGAGGATAATGAAATTTTGCAAATTTGACGGTCGATATGTGCTTTTCACACCAGAAATGACTTCATCATGTACATCGTACTTAACTTAAATTAACGTTTTTATACTGGTTTATAAGACTACGCAGAGTCTGTATATAACCAGTTTTATTTACATTACCTTGCTCTAAAAACAGTGCATATCCAATATATTCTTAAATGCATTAACTGTCCATGCCTCCACTACTTCCTGTGGAGATATATTCCAAGCATTCACCACTCTCTGACTAAAAAAAATATTTCCTAATATCTAAACTGGACCTTTCTTTAGTTCATTTGTAACTATGCCCTTTTGTTCTTGCAGGTTGTATTTTGGAAAACTTGTTAGTCTCATTTACCCATTCCTCTGATCATCTTATAAACCTGTATTGTCACCTAGAATTCTTCTCTCTTCTAGACACTGAAGGCCGGTTTTTCTCTTTCCTCATAACTGTTGTTTAGAATCCCATTTTCAGCTTTGTCAGTCTTTTTGTATCCTTTCCAGCCTATTTATAAACCCCTCTACGATAAGGACTCCACACATGTACACAGTATTCCAAACTAAGTCTAACTAATGCTTTATACCGTTTGACTATCACTTCCTTGCTCCTTTGTTTTAATTTTTCTTTTCAATATTGGATCTACCCATGTGGATGATTGTACATTTATCTACATTAAACTCAATTTGCCAGCTCGCAGATCATTCTCGAATTTTATCTAAATCCGACCTCAATATATCCACTTCTGCTTTAGATGAGACACTACTGCATCAACGAATTTTTCAAACATGGATTCCATATCAATTTCCAAATCATTTATATATATATATATCAAGAACAAAATTGGTCCCAAAACTGAGCCATGTGGCACTACACTTTTCACTTCACACCACTCAGAGTACTCCTTATTTATGTTCACCCTCTGCCTTCTTCCCGTTAATCAATTTTCAATCCAGTTGGCACTTCCCCACCTATTCAATGTGATATTAACTTTTTAAATAATCTTTGATGAGGTACTCTATCAAATGCCTTTTAGAAATCTAGATAAATAACATCCACTGGCTCCCCTTTATCTATCATTTTAGTAACCTCCTCCATGAATTCTAATAAATTTGTTAAGCATGATCTCCCTCTAGTAAACCCATACTGACTATTTCTGATTAGATTAAACATGTCTAAATGCATTACAAAGTTTTCTTTGATTATTGACTCCAACAATTTACAGACTATGCTCGTTAAACTCACCGGTCTATAAATTGCTGGATCTGATTTTTTGGCGTTTTTGAATAAGGGGATCACTCCTGCATCTTTTCAATCCCATGGAACAATCCATTTTCCAAGTGATTGAAGACATAATATAGCCAATCGTTTTACTAGTTGGTCTCTAATTTCGAACAGCAATTTTGGATGAATACCATCTTGATATAACCTGGCTATTTATCCACTTTCAACCCTCCAATTTTTTTTAAAAACCATCTAGTTTGTAATACAAATTGATCTTAATCCATCTGTATCTATGTCTCTTTGGAAAATATCTATTCGTAAGTTCATATGTTTCAGTTCGGTCCAGTTTCATTTGAACACGCTTCGTAAAAGCAGCCAACGACAATCAGAGTGAACGGGGAGAGGCGGAAGTAGTAGAGGTAGATTCATTCATATATCTAGGTAGTAATATAGACAATCCAGCTTGTTCACACACCAAGGATGTCTCTCATTACGTCAACCAATCGCAACACCGCTGGGCTGGTCATATAGCCAGAAGACAAGATGGACGATGAAGTACGATAAGCACCTTGTGGTTCCCGCGCGACAAACAGAGACTTCCGTGACGGCCGTCAACTCGCTGGTGAGATTCACTAGAGAAATACAACATTCATGACCCCACAACAGACAGACTACTATCACATTGGAAGACACGCGCCCGCAACAGAAACGACTAGATCCTGATCTGGGACCCGCTCAAGGGGGACCACTCCTTGACGAATAACGGGTCGAACTAAGAACTAATATGGACAAGGTCGAAGGTACTGATTGAGATGTCAAATTATAAATACAAAATACGCGCAGCGTTTTCATTGCTTTAGGGAATTTGTGAAAATCGAAAGAAATTAAGCCTGCTACAAAAATACAGATCTTCAACTTAAATGTCGAGTCCGGCCTGTCCGCTCTGTAACGTCGGGAACAAAGACTATTACGTGTACACAGGTTTAGGACCTATGCTCCGGAAGGAGCTGAAGGGTTTTAATGTGATTGATTTGACGGCAACTCCTCCATTTATTACCTGTAGTTCAATGTGTACGCCGTCTAGCCACTGATTTAGCATGCTGTCCCCGTACGGCAGAAGGTGTCACACCTTAATGGCAAGTCAAACAACATGTTCTACATTGTAAATGAATGCTCTTCAATACGAATCTAAAATCGGTTTAAACTTGGCCCTAAAAAGTGGTTGTTACTTAAAGTATCACATTCAAACTGTGGACCTTCACAAACGCTTAGTTCCTATAAGAGGTAATAAAGACCACGCCCTGGTATAAATAAAAGGACTCGACTTGCAGTTGGGAACGGTGTGGTCGACACAATGTTGTAAAAATACATATCTAGCTAACTAGCATGCAACGATCAGTGGTAGATCATACGATAACAACATGCAGAGAATACGATTATGAAGAGAAAGTATAGATGGATGAAACATTACATCAGGAAGTGCATCTAAATGTCAGACACTATCAGGAAGTACATCTAAATGTCAGACACTATCAGGAAGTACATCTAAATGTCAGACACTATCAAGAAGTGCATCTCAATGTCAGACACTATCAGGAAGTACATCTAAATGTGAGACACTATCAAGTAGTACATCTAAATGTCAGACACTATCAGGAAGTACATCTAAATGTGAGACACTATCAGGAAGTACATCTAAATGTCAGACACTATCAGGAAGTACATCTAAATGTCAGACACTATCAGGAAGTACATCTAAATGTCAGACACTATCAGGAAGTACAGATAGAAAGCGAAACGCCAACATGAATTAGAAATATATGGAATACTTGACCAGGAACAAACTTAACAATATAACCAGACTTGCGCTGGATTGGATCCCATAGGAGCAATTAAGAACGGAAAGTTAAATGGATCGGCTTCAGAGAACAGTGAAAGAAGAGACACGGCCTGGACAACATGGGTCCTAATGGTGAGGCTCAAGAAGACTGACCAAAATCAGGAATTATAAGCGTTCCTGCGTTATTGTTAAAAAACAAATATAAGATTTCTTATCCTGATAAATTTTAGAAGGGTAAGAGAATCAGATATGCATGACAATGGAAGCTAATTTTTTTAGAAAATAGTTCCTGTGAATTGTATCATTGACAAAATGTTGAAAATAGTTACCGTGAATTGTATCACTGACAAAATGATGTTGAAAATAGTTGCCGTGAATTGTATCACTGACAAAATGTTGTTGAAAGTAGTTACCGTGAATTGTATCACTGACAAAATGATGTTGAAAATAGTTATGGTGAATTGTATCATTAACAAAACTAGCGTGCTTACTTAACCCCAACACGGTCTATTGTCTGTGCTAATCAATGAAAGGAATGTTAAATTTCAGTTCGATCTTTCAGATTGTATAGGCATGTATATTTGTAAATCAATTGACTGGACAACTGATTGTATACAGACTGCAGAACCATTTAAACCAGTATAAAGACGTTAAGTTAAGTTCAATTGAAAAAAAGATGGGATTAATGTCCAAGACATGCTTTCTATGCACAAAGCTCTTGTGTGCCATGGTAACCAAAGAAGGAAGAAATAAACAAATTGAAATAAAGCCCGTATATTCACGTCAATCTCAGCTGATACACGCGACCTCTATAGTTAAAAATTTAGCAACTGGAATACATATTCTGTAAAAGACACTGCCATCGGAGTCCAAGTGTAAGAGACTTCATTTTTATAAAGCATCAGTTTATTAATTCGATAATCAGCTCCTTTTTTCGCTTCCTTGATTTTCCTTTAACTCTGTAAGTCAGGTACCAATTAACAGTTGAGTATACAGGAATGTGCTGAAACAGGGAACATAATCCAGAACATTCATTGTGATATGTAAGTGCACTAACCACTCCGCAACTCTGAAGATATATTATACATAAGACATCTCTAAAGATCTATTCTACATAAGACATCTCTGAAGATCTATTCTACATAAGACATCTCTGAAGATCTATTCTACATAAGATATCTCTGAAGATCTATTCTACATAAGACATCTCTGAAGATCTATTCTACATAAGACATCTCTGAAGATCTATTCTACATAAGACATCTCTGAAGATCTATTCTACATAAGACATCTCTGAAGATCTATTCTACATAAGACATCTCTGAAGATCTATTCTACATAAGACATCTCTAAAGATCTATTCTACATAAGACATATTGACGCTTGGTTCTAACAGTTGCTGAACTCAAGGTCCGACACATCTTATCATACGACAGTTTGAAATCTCTAGTTTCTTGAATTTGCTCCGTCGATGCAGGATTCTAGAGAGAGGTACGGGAGGGATGCAACTGGCAGCAGTGAACAATTTAATGGAAAGTGTATGAACATTCCTGAAGGTAAGTTCCCTCGGTACATTAAACCTTTCTGTGCGCATTAAACAGTTTATCTGTATTTTATGTGTGTTTGCTATTCAAAACATGAAGGCTATGTATATACAGGGTCAGATTAATTGTACCTGCTGCTCTAAGCACAACCAAACGATGGTGTCCCTTTCAACCACCTGTAATTCTCACTAACTTTAACAGGTTTTACAAGCAAAGTGACAAGCTGCTAACCGAACACAGCACAGGAGAGAGTAGCAAGCTACTAGGCTAACACGGTACAGAGGAGAGTAGCAAGCGGCTAGACTAACACGGTACAGGTGAGAGTAGCAATCTGCTAGGCTAACATGGTACAGGTGAGAGCAGCAAGCTGCTACCTAAACATGGTACAGGTGAGAGCAGCAAGCTGCTAGCCAAACACGGTACAGGTGGAAGTAGCAAGCTGCTAGGCTAAAACGGTACAAGTGAGAGTATCAAACTGCTACCTGACCACAGTACACGTGACAGTCGCAAGTTGCAACAAACAAGGTACATGCGATAGTAACAATCAGTGGTTTGGACATTCTTCTTCTTCTTCTTCTTCTTCTTCTTCTTCTTCTTCTTCTTCTTCTTCTTCTTCTTCTTCTTCTGCGTACGCAGTCAGACAGTAACCATTATTTTTTCGAAAAAAGCGGCGGTCATCCTGAGGCTCTCGCCACTGCCATAGAGCTTGTCTTGCAGTTCCACTGGTAATGGCCACATCTGCTCTCTCTGATCTTCGTATGTCGGGAAGTTCTGCAGCAGATGTTCAGCGGTCATTTTACCAGTACCGCACGGGCATTCGTCGGTACACCCTATCTTGAATTTGTTGAATAGGTGGTACCTCAGTCTGTTGTGGCCGGTGAGAAGTCTGAAGACAACGACCTGCTCTCTTCGGTTCAACTGGTAATAGGCATCGTTTTTGGTGTAACCAGTATGTTCGGTTTCCTATTTGGTCATGTATCTGGCTTTAATAAGCCGTTTTGACTCTTCGTACGTCATACTGGTATCTGTTTGTGGTAGTCTTGCCCCTTCTTTTGCCAGTCTGTCTGCCTCCTCGTTGCCTTGGATGTTGCAGTGTGACGGAACCCACTGTACCACTACCCTTTTTGGTGCGGACTGCTGGCACAGTTTGCAGAGTGCTGCTCTTAAGTCATTAAGCTCAGTGTTTTTCTGGCTTTTAGCGCTGTGACTATGGCGAGAGCATCTGTCAGCAGGACTATATGGCTCTCATTTTCACTGTGTGTCACCATTTCTTCCACTGCCGCCCTCAGTGCCTCTGCCTCCGCTCTGAAATTGCTTGTGTACTTACCAGTAGCGAATGACAGTGTTATTTTTCTGCCATTTGGTAGGTTCAGGAATGCTCCTTCTGTGTAGTGTTTGTTACAGAACCGTCGGTGTATGCATGGGTCCAGTCCATGCTTGGGTAGCTTTTCGTTATGAAGCTTAGGGTAGTATCTCTCCTTTCTTTTTCAGTCTGGCAGTTTTTGTTTGCAATACCTGGTATATTTTCTACCACCTCTGGAAATATATCCTGCCTCAAGGTAGGTTTTCGTACAGTAGTGATGCGTTTTGGTGTTGTTAGTGCGTTTATGGGATCTTCGTGCATCTTTGCTTTGGCTATTTCTGCAAAGTTTCTCCGCTTTAGTTTCCCATTTCCCAAATTGTTTAGTCTCTGGTGCATTGGGTTTGGACATTCGAGACTTAAGAGTTACCGGGTTAACGCAGAATACCGATTATTATTAAAATTCACGACTTTAATAATTATCTCAAGCATCACCTCGTATCGTAGGATCGCATTCTGTATTGACTACACATAATTATACATGACAGTGCCTTGCACCGAGACTCACATATTATGACATCATGGGGTTCGATCAGCCAATCTCCAGCGACATAGCGTGGTTCGAGCAGCCAATCCAATCTACAGCCCATAGGGCAGACAGACACATGCTTTAGAAATAATAGAGTATACAGGCTCTAGTGTAGATGATGTTGTTCACTGGTACTCCTGTTGAATTCATTACACTCTTAATTACGATTCTTTGATAGCGGTTTACATTGGATCTCGCTACATCCCGAATAGCGGTTTACATTGGATCTCGCTACATCCCGAATAGCGGTTTACATTGGATCTCGCTACATCCCGAATAGCAGTTTACATTGGATCTCGCCATATCCCGAATAGCGGTTTACATTGGATCTCGCTACATCCCGAATAGCGGCTTACATTGGATCTCGCCATATCCCGAATAGCGGTTTACATTGGATCTCGCTACATCCCGAATAGCGGTTTACATTGGATCTCGCCATATTCCGAATAGCGGTTTACATTGGATCTCGCCATATCATGAATATCGATTTACATTGGATCTCGCCATATCCCGAATAGCGGTTTACATTGGATCTCGCTACATCCTGAATAGTGGTTTACATTGGATCTCGCTACATCCCGAAGAGTACTAAAGAAGGTAGATCTGGGCCCTCCTAGCTGTGGTATAATACAAAGCTCACTGATTGATTCGCCCCTATGACAAGCACATTATCGATCCCCACCTTGCTGACCAGACGGCTGTAACATAATTCCTTCCCAGGAGAGCGACGAGAACGACGGGCCGTGCCATGGTTTACATGTCGTTAGTTGCCTTTCACAGCGCACAGGTAAAGCTAGTCCTATGCAAGCACTGCCGTCGGGATAGTGTTAAAGACTTGTCTGTACTAGTTTTATTCTTTGTCTGAGGTGGGGAATATGTCCACATCCTCGCTGGCTATCTTTCCGGAGAGAACGTCATGTATCTGTTTACAACTGGCCGTACAAGACTAACTCGTGTCATTGCAATCTTGTCCTCCATACATGACAAGTGTCGGATGAGTGTCTGGTGAGTGTCAGGTGAGTGTCTTTTGAGTGTCTTTTGAGTGTCGGATGAGTGTCTGGTGAGTGTCTGTTGAGTGTCTGGTGAGTGTCTGGTGAGTGCCTGGTGAATGCCTAGTGAGTGTCTTTTGAGTGTCTGGTGAGTGTCTGGTGAGTGTCTGGTGAATGTCTGGTGAGTGTCTTTTGAGTCTCGGATGAATGTCGGATGAGTGTCTGGTGAGTGTCTGGTGAGTGTCTGGTGAGTGTCTAGTGAGTGTCTAGTGAGTGTCTGGTGAGTGTCTGGTGAATGTCTGGTGAGTGTCGGATGAGTGTCGGATGAGTGTCGGATCAGTGTCTGGTGAGTGTCTGGTGAGTGTCTGGTGAGTGTCTGGTGAGTGCCTGGTGAATGTCTGGTGAGTGTCTTTTGAGTGTCGGATGAGTGTCTGGTGAGTGTCGGATGAGTGTCTGGTGAGTGTCCGATGAATGTCTGGTGAGTGTCTGGTGAGTGTCTTTTGAGTGTCGGATGAGTGTCGGATGAGTGTCGGGTGAGTGTCTGGTGAGTGTCTGGTGAGTGTCTTTTGAGTGTCGGATGAGTGTCGGATGAGTGTCTGGTGAGTGTCTGGTGAGTGTCCGATGAATGTCTGGTGAGTGTCTGGTGAATGTCTGGTGAGTGTCTGGTGAGTGTCTAGTGAGTGTCTTTTGAGTGTCGGATGAGTGTCGGGTGAGTGTCTGGTGAGTGTCCGATGAATGTCTGGTGAGTGTCTTTTGAGTGTCGGATGAGTGTCTGGTGAGTGTCTGGTGAGTGTCCGATGAATGTCTTGTGAGTGTCTGGTAAGTGTCTGGTAAGTGTCTGTGAGTGTCTGTTGAGTGTCTGGTGAGTGTCTGTGAGTGTCTGTTGAGTATCTGGTAAGTGTCTGTTGAGTGTCTGGTGAGTGTCTGGTGAGTGTCTGTGAGTGTCTGTTGAGTGTCTGGTGAGTGTCTGGTGAGTGTCTGTTGAGTGTCTGGTGAGTGTCTGGTGAGTGTCTGGTGAGTGTTTGGTGAGTGAGAAGTTCCAGCTGACTTGTTTGGGTACGGCGTTGCCTTCCCACTGCAACCACGATTCTCTTAGTCAGACTGCATTGGTGCAACTTGTTTCCAGGACCGCTGGTTGGAGACAGAATGTGGTCTTGGTCTTGTTTTTTTCACTGTGCTGCATCTTTGGCTCCGAGTAGCCATCTCGGTTTAGCTAAAACATATCCAGCACAGAGGATTGACTCATAATTACATCCACCTCGACAGCACACATGCTTAAATCCTACTGTGTGAGGTGGCCTTGTGGGTTTACTGAAATCCTTCTAAGGTAGAAGATTCTCTAACTCATAGTATTGCAAATCAGTATCTTCACACAGATCAAATGCCTCTTGAGTGTGGAGTACCAATTTGGACTCAGTTACATATATCATAGAGTAGAAGACACTCTAACTATTGACATTCGATAAACATATACATGCATGTACAGCTCAGTTACTGTCCTGGGACAGAAACAAAGACAAGCACGTTATGGTGAGAAAGTCTTCGACAGGAACTAGTGACACAAGAAAACAGCTAAACTCTACAGATTGGCTGCAGTTTTAACTAATGATTTGAGAGAACTCACCATCAGACGAATCCCACAACCAGCCAAGTGTTGAAAGCCTTCTAGATTTGACAGAACTCACCATCAGACGAATCCCACAACGAGCCACGTGTTGAAAGCCTTCTAGATTTTTAGAGAACTGGCCATCAGACGAATCCCACAACCAGCCACGTGTTGAAAGCCTTCTAGATTTGAGAGAACTCACCATCAGACGAATCTCACAACGGGACAAGTGTTGAAAGCCTTCTAGATTTGAGAGAACTCACCATCAGACGAATCCCACAACCAGCCAAGTGTTGAAAGCCTTCTAGATTTGAGAGAACTTACCATCAGACGAATCCCACAACGAGCCAAGTGTTGAAAGCCTTCTAGATTTGAGAGAACTCACCATCAGACGAATTTCACAACCAGCCAAGTGATGAAAGACTTCTAGATTTGAGAGAACTTACCATTAGACGAATCCCACAACGAGCCAAGTGTTGAAAGCCTTCTAGATTTGAGAGAACTGACCATCAGACGAATCCCACAACCAGCCACGTGTTGAAAGCCTTCTAGATTTGAGAGAACTCACCATCAGACGAATCCCACAACCAGCCAAGTGTTGAAAGCCTTCTAGATTTGAGAGAACTCACCATCAGACGAATCCCACAACCAGCCAAGTGTTGAAAGCCTTCTAGATTTGAGAGAACTCTCCATCAGACGAATCCCACAACCAGCCAAGTGTTGAAAGCCTTCTAGATTTGAGAGAACTTACCATCAGACGAATCCCACAACCAGCCAAGTGTTGAAAGCCTTCTAGATTTGAGAGAACTCACCATCAGACGAATCCCACAACCAGCCAAGTGTTGAAAGCCTTCTAGATTTGAGAGAACTCACCATCAGACGAATCCCACAACCAGCCAAGTGTTGAAAGCCTTCTAGATTTGAGAGAACTCACCATCAGACGAATCCCACAACCAGCCAAGTGTTGAAAGCCTTCTAGATTTGAGAGAACTCACCATCAGACGAATCCCACAACCAGCCAAGTGTTGAAAGCCTTCTAGATTTGAGAGAACTCACCATCAGACGAATCCCACAACCAGCCAAGTGTTGAAAGCCTTCTAGATTTGAGAGAACTTACCATCAGACGAATCCCACAACGAGCCAAGTGTTGAAAGCCTTCTAGATTTGAGAGAACTCACCATCAGACGAATTTCACAACCAGCCAAGTGATGAAAGACTTCTAGATTTGAGAGAACTTACCATTAGACGAATCCCACAACGAGCCAAGTGTTGAAAGCCTTCTAGATTTGAGAGAACTGACCATCAGACGAATCCCACAACCAGCCACGTGTTGAAAGCCTTCTAGATTTGAGAGAACTCACCATCAGACGAATCCCACAACCAGCCAAGTGTTGAAAGCCTTCTAGATTTGAGAGAACTCACCATCAGACGAATCCCACAACCAGCCAAGTGTTGAAAGCCTTCTAGATTTGAGAGAACTCACCATCAGACGAATCCCACAACCAGCCAAGTGTTGAAAGCCTTCTAGATTTGAGAGAACTCACCATCAGACGAATCCCACAACCAGCCAAGTGTTGAAAGCCTTCTAGATTTGAGAGAACTCACAATCAGACGAATCCCACAACCAGCCAAGTGTTGAAAGCCTTCTAGATTTGACAGAAAGCTCTCTAAACAATACACGAAATGTGACAGATGGAATATAATTGTAAATAAGTTGTTTCCCAGAGGGTAAGAAGTCTATGGAGAATATCTCGGGTGGAACACGCCAAGCTATTGGCCAGATAAGCACTTACTGCATCGTCTGAATGGCGAGACGAAAACTGAGCAACGTAATTCAAACACAAACACACAAATTAAATATATGACGCCTGACAGCAGGCATAGCAAGTGCGTGTTGAACAATCAGACACTCGTACACGGGAAATCCACGCGGCATCCTGTGCACTAGAACAATAAATCACAGTTAGCAGACAGTGAAAACTGTCTAATTGATAATTACACTAATTGAGTGGCGTACAGCGGGTCGAAGTCTATTCGAGCCAGTGAAACGCCCTAACGGAGCCATGTGTATCAATATTGACAGAACTTGTTCCGCCCTGGAATGATTGAGGGAAATATATCTGCTATTTTAGACCACACGAGGATGAAGTTCCTGTAATGTAACGAAATTTATAGTTTTCTATCACAGTGTTTTAGATAACTTTTGACTAGCGGTGGGGATTTAGTGTGTCCGGCTGCTGTTTCTTGTTCGCGAAGCAAGGTGGGAAGTTGGCACAGGAGGCAGGATATACAACAGAGAGAGGAAATGTTAGAGATCTCTACTCATTAGCAAAGAAAATGGTAAATAAATATATACATATAGACAAACTAATCAAAGATAGAGAAGGCAAGATTTTGACGTCATCAGAGGAACAACAGAAACGGTGACTTGAGTTTTTCAAAGAAAGTCTAAGCAGACCTCCACCACAAGAAACACCAAACATTCTACCAGCAGAGGAGACTGTGAACTTCAACTGCAACCCACTAAGTAAGATATCAATCCAAAGGGTCATATCCAAATTCATAAAGGGGACAGCGGCAGAGCCAGGTGGAATAGCAGCATAAACCATAACGACGTATAGAATATAGAAATAGTCATTGATACATTACATAGATTATTCGAGAAAACATGTGAAGATGATAGTGCCATCAGAATAGAAAGATGGACATCTCATTAAACTGCCTAACAAAGGAGACCCGACGGATTGTAGCAATAATAAAGGGATTACATTGCTGGTAGTGCCAGAAAGGATATTTAACAGAATAATCTTGGACAGATTAAATAACTGAATTAGACAAAAAGCTCATAGAGGAACCGGTAGGATTTCGCCAGTGAAAATCATGCACAGATCATATAGCTACGCTACGCATCATAGTAGAACAAATCATTGAAAGGAAATTATCCCTTCACGCAAATTGTATAGACTATGAAAAGGCGATTGACAGTGTGGATCGAAGTACACTATGGTAACTGTTGAGACACTATAGGATACCAGTGAAGTGCACAACCCTCATCCAGAGTATGTACAAAGACATAGTCATAGAGCGGTACCATAGAGCGGTACCATAGAGTAGTACCATAGAGTAGTACCATAGAGTAGTACCATAGAGTGGTACCATAGAGTAGTACCATAGAGTGGTACCATAGAGTGGTACCATAGAGTAGTACCATAGAGTGGTACCATAGAGTGGTACCATAGAGTGGTACCATAGAATGGTACCATAGAGTGGTACCATAGAGTGGTATATAGAGGAGCACTGACTGCCAGCCTCAATGTGCAAACAGAAGTGAGACAAGGATTCCTGCTCTCACCTTTCCTGTTCTTGTTGGCTATAGGTTGGATAAGAAGGCATCAATTGAAGGAAAAATAACTGGTATTCGGTAGGCACCATTGTCACAATTCGAGGATCTGGACTACGCAGATGATATGCTACTTTTGTTACACAGTCATAGCCAAATGGAAGAGAAACTTGATACGATGAAAGAAGAATCAGCCAAACTGGGACTGAATATCAACATGAAGAAAATCAAGCTGCCTAAACTCAACACTATCAGCAAACATTAATACATGCTGGAAGGACACTAGTTGGAAGCTGGATACCTATGCCTACTTTGGCAAAATAATTGACACATCAGGATTTACAGACGCAGATGTAAGGATCCGAATTGGAAAGGCAAAAGCGACATTCCTGACACTAAACAACATATGGTGATCCAGAGAGATCAAGATTCACAATAGAAAGCTACTGAGACCATGCAACAAAGACTCCAGTCCTTCGTGAACAGATGCTTACGAAGGATAATGGGCATAAAGTGGCAGAACATGGTGAGGAATGGGCATAAAGTGGCAGGACATGGTGAGGAATGGGCATAAAGTGGCAGGACATGGAGAGGACTGGGCATAAAGTGGCAGGACATGGTGAGGACTGGAGACTATGGGAAAGGAGCCAACAACAGCCATTGGAACAACAAATTAAGCGAAGAAAATCGAAAGTCGAGGTAGGCACAGTTCAACATAGCCAGACATGTTCTTACATTCAAGAGAATAAAGAAAGAGAGAGAGAGAGAGAGAGAGAGAGAGAGAGGGAGAACGACAGGGAGAGAGGTAGAGAGAGAGAGAAAGAGGAAGAATAAAAAATACATGGAGAAGAGAATGTGAGAAGGGAGTAAGATTCAATGATTACACCTGGAGACAGACAGAAGGGGCAGTTTAGGACCGTGCATACTGGCGGGGTGTGGTCGAAGGCCCGTGCATACTGGCGGGGTGTGGTCGAAGGCCCATACATACTGGCGGGGTGTGGTCGAAGGCCCATGCATACTGGCGGGGTGTGGTCGAAGGCCCATGCAAACTGGCGGGGTGTGGTCGAAGGCCCATGCATACTGGCGGGGTGTGGTCGAAGGACCGTGCATACTGGCGGGGTGTGGTCGAAGGCCCATGCATACTGGCGGGGTGTGGTCGAAGGCCCGTGCATACTGGCGGGGTGTGGTCGAAGGCCCATGCATACTGGCGGGGTGTGGTCGAAGGACCGTGCATACTGGCGGGGTGTGGTCGAAGGACCGTGCATACTGACGGGGTGTGGTCGAAGGCCCATGCATACTGGCGGGGTGTGGTCGAAGGCCTATGCACCGAGACGAGCGACGGACTGATTGTTTGGTTGATCGACGTGGGAAAATGACGTGTTTTCTTTCTTTGACCATTGTTTTTCATTTGCTATTTAAAGCTCAGATTTAAGAATTTCTGTTATGCATTCTACCACACCGTCGTTCTCGTGTCATGTAGCCAGGCCTTTCTGTTGTTGCTATAGGCGCACAGAAGTAGGTGACGAAGCTACATTCTCATGAAATGACTCACACATATTATTTTCCAAGTATTGTACAACTTAAAGTTGTCTATCAGGCTACGAAACAAGCTCACTGTCACAGAATGCAGTAAAGAATGGTGGAGCGGGAGTGTACATAGAATACCCAAACAACATTAGGGATACAGTCAGAGTACCAACTGTGAAATTCTGTCATATATATGATGCAGAAATACAGGCAATCAAGGCGGCAACTGAGAAACTGTTGAACACCAATGTCAGTTCACAACTTGTAGTATTTCTTACAGATGCACAATCAACACTCCAAGCACTTACATTTGAGAAACTGCCAGATCTACAGGCTCTACTGTCTGAACTGAGCAGCCAGCGCAAGATTGTCATGCAGTGGATACCTTCTCATTGTGGAGTACCAGGAAACGAGAGAGCAGATCGACTGGCAAAGGAGGGTGCAGCAGACGAGCAACCAGATGTGCCAGTTACATACCAACAGAAGACAAGGATGATCAAATCAATCAGAAAGCCACCAACAGTAACACCAGACGATTACCATGACATAAACAGACAAGAGCAAACTGTTGTGTTGCGCCTTAGAACAAGACACAACCGACTTCACAGCCACATGTACACACAAATGAATATTGACAACTCAGCCGTGTGTACATGCGGACAGGCGCCGCAGACAGCAGAGCACATACTACAAAACTGCCCCGAATATGATATACAGAGAAAATCTCACTGGCCCATAGAAACAACACTGGAAGAGAAACTTTATGGACCTGTATGTGAACTACAAAAGACAGTCAAGTTTATACAGGAGTCAACATTGCAGATATAGACAATATTTTCAAGTCAAGTTTATACAGGAGTCAACATTGCAGATATAGACAATATTTTCAAGTCAAGTTTATAAAAGAGTCAACATTGCAGATATAGACAATATTTTCAAGCGAACGAAAGAAGAAGAAGATGAAGCTCCCTATCTAAATTCCATACACGAACTGATATTCGCAGTTGACCAATGTCTCGCGTGTACAGACGAACATAAACTCCAAAATCACTTGATCGTGGTGGTCGCAATCTGGTGTCCTATCATCGCGACTAAGGCGACAGTTCTGGGGGTGGGCAGAACTAAGGGGCTGCTTGAGCATTCAGAATGTGGCTCCCAGCATGCTCGGGAGGTCTGGCACTTGGGAAGTAGTTGATCAGAAGTCGACAGGTGTGACAGTGGAATTAACACCAGATGAAAAATAGCAGCCGGGTTACTTATCAACTGGTTGTACTGCTCAAAACTAATCTTCTTCTTCTTCTTCTGCGTACGCAGTCAGACAGTAACCATTATTTTTTCGAAAAAAGCGGCGGTCATCCTGAGGCTGTCGCCACTGCCATAGAGCTTGTCTTGCAGTTCCACTGGTGATGGCCACATCTGCTCTCTCTGATCCTCGTATGTCGGGCAGTTCTGCAGCAGATGTTCAGCGGTCATTTTATCAGTACCGCACGGGCATTCGTCGGTACCACCTATCTTCAATTTGTTGAATAGGTGGTACCTCAGTCTATTGTGGCCAGTGCGAAGTCTGAAGACGACGACCTGCTCTCTTCGGTTCAACTGGTAATAGGCATCGTTTTTGGTGTAACCAGTATGTTCAATGTTGTCAATGGTTAGCCTGATCGGCCTGTGGTCGCTACCTGCCAGTTGGTTTAGCACCTGGCGGTCTATTTTATGGTGTATGTCCTGTGTGGAGAAGGCCAAATCTGGAGTCGAGGTGGTATGCCATGTTCTTGAATAGAAGCTAGGGCTATCCTCCGGCCTATTGATTAGGGAGAGATTTGCATCTATCTCCCAATCTTCCACTTCGTCACCTCTGCTGTCTGTGTCAGAGTATCCCCATCTCTCCGAGTGGCTGTTGAAATCTCCAACTGCTATGCAGTTCGAGTCTCTGACCTCCATATTCGAAAGCGATAGGTCTCTATTTGGTGGTCCGTACAGATTGAAAATGCGGAGCTTCGTCTCTTGAGCCATTATGTCAACTCCTACAATGTCTGCTTGTGCGGTGTGATTGACGGTTACCGCGCTACTCGGTATGCAGTTTCTGGTCAGTATCAGGACCCCTCCTGTGTGGCCTTCTCTATCTAGACGGAAGGTCTGGTATCCTCTGATCGAGAATTTATGATTATTGTTGAGGTGCGTTTCCTGGATACATGCCCCGTCAATCTTACCTTCATGCAGGGGATGTGTTAAGGTCAAAACTAATCAATTGATTGTACTTCTCAAAACTTATCAACTGCTTGTACTGCTCAAAACTTATCAACTGCTTGTACTGCTCAAAACTTATCAACTGGTTGTACTTTTCAAAACTTATCAACTGCTTGTACTGCTCAAAACTTATCAACTGGTTGTACTGCTCAAAACTTATCAACTGGTTGTACTTTTCAAAACGTATCAACTGCTTGTACTGCTCAATCATCCCCACATCAATTTGACGAGCAGTAACTGATTCCCAGCATGTCTCTACCAACCAAGTGTTGTCTGAGCTAAGTAGGGTTCATATCCGTCTCTGTATAAACTAGTGACTAACTGTCTCTGTCTCCCCTAGTGACTAACTGTCTCTGTCTCCCCTAGTGACTAACTGTCTCTGTCTCCTATTGTGACTAACCGTCTATGTCTCATATTGTGACTAATTGTCTGTCTCCTCTTGTGATTAACTGTCTCTGTCTTCTCTTGTGACTAAATGTCTCTGTATAACCTAGTGACTATTTTTCTCTGTCTCATTTAGTGACGAGCTGGCGGTAGTGAATGACCACCTATCCTCTTCCTCGTGTCTAATACTTATAACGGATAAGATTGATGTGAATACATATTTACCTTAGATCAGTGGTTCCCAAACTGTCTTGGTCCACGGCCCCCTTAGTGTACCAGAAATTGTCCAAGGCACTCCAAGTCAGAAAATAAGCCTACTTAACAACTGTAGTGGGCAGTTGATGCGGTCAGGTTGGTGAACTGAAAAACAGTTAATGAAACACGTATTTCAAATTCACGAACAGTTTATTCAAAAAGTAAATACGTTAATACCTTGAACGATAATATCATTGAATAATAGTAATAAGTGGGACTTTGAAGATTGTTGTTCGCTGCACATCTTCTCATATCTTGGAATCAAACTGGACACATTCACCCTGATTTCCTGGTCTACATCGATTTTAGCACGATTCTTACTTTTGATCAAAGGGACCGTCGAAAATCCAGCTTCGCACGCTGCACCTCCTGTCCTATGGTGGCAAGCTCCCGGGTGGCGGGGAATGCTGGGCGTACCATCACTGCAGATGAGCCGAGAAAATAGAGCGAGCAAAAAGATACCTCACTCATATGCATATGCTACGTTTCTGGCAGGACGTGACGATCCTGGGAAAAAGTCACACTGGACTGCCTCTCTTCCGGGATAGTACAAACTAGTACATAGTCCATCATATCATTGCCAAACGCTATAGACACGAGTAGGGAAGACTCGATAGTCCTGCAAGACAACTTCCCAAGAGAGACAACTCTGACCAAAAACAACTGCTGCCTTGCAGTTAGGCTGGGGACAGCCAAAGGCTAAGGAGGGCAACCCTACAGAAACGCCTGTTGAAATCGGATGCACTGAGCCACTGGCTAACAAATTAAATCAGTGCAACGTAAATATCGCTGTAAACAGCGTACGATGAAGAAGAAGAAGAAATGTACGGGACAATACATTACCACGAGAGAGCCATCGTGAGGGCTTGTAGTACAACAATGACGTGTAGTCCGCTCCCATTTCCTCGAACAATTTTGTGAAAACCCTGGCTTTGACTGGCCGAGTTCTTATAAAGTTTTCTACATTTGTCTTACATTGTAAGACCAGATTCAGTGGAGGGCTCAGATACCTTGATGCGAGTGTTTATACCTGGGAATGATGCAATGTGTCCATCCTGAATCCGGGAACTTTGCTTCGAATAAGCGCATGCAACCTTCCATAACGACCGGACATCGAACGACCACATCAGTGCACACACCAACTCGAATAAGCGCATGCAACCTTCCATAACAACCGGACATCGAACGACCACATCAGTACGCACACCAACTCGAATAAGCGCATGCAACCTTCCATAACGACCGGACATCGAACGACCACATCAGTGCACACACCAACTCGAATAAGCGCATGCAACCTTCCATAACAACCGGACATCGAACGACCACATCAGTGCGCACACCAACTCGAATAAGCGCATGCAACCTTCCATAACGACCGGACATCGAACGACCACATCAGTGCACACACCAACTCGAATAAGCGCATGCAACCTTCCATAACGACCGGACATCGAACGACCACATCAGTGCACACACCAACTCACTTTGTCCCATACATAGGTCCAGGATCTCAAACAAACCTTGAGATTTGAACTTGCAATGGTAACTTGACAAAAGAGGTCTTTAACAATGTCATTACCATCTATGAACTGTACATAGCAAATCAAATGTGCATTCTTGTTTCTGTCCCTGGCCTGATCCAGCTGTAATCCAATCTCCTTCCAATTTATTTGTTCAGTTAATTGGTCATTGATGTCCTCAGCCACGTGCTAGATTTTGCGACTGATAGTATTGTTTGACAAAGACACATTTTACAGCTAGTATTGTTTGACAAAGACACATTTGACAGCTAGTATTGTTAGACAAAGACATCTTTGACAGAAGCTTCCCCGCAGACTCACTCATCATAATGTTCACCAAACCTACAGCAGCCGGTACAATTAGTTGTTCTACGATGGTGTGGGGATTTTTACACTTGGCGACTCTATACGCAACATTGTCTGATGCTAGCAGGACTCTATACTCAACCTTGTCTGATGCTAGCACGACTATATACGCAACCTTGTCTGATGCTAGCATGACTCTATACGCAACATTGATGCTAACAGGACTCTATACGCAACATTTATGCTAGCAGGACTATATACGCAATATTGATGCTAGCAGGACTTTATACGCAATATTTATGCTAGCAGGACTCTATACGCAACATTTATGCTAGCAGGACTCTATACGCAACATTTATGCTAGCAGGACTCTATACGCAACATTGTCTGATACTAACAAAGTAGTGCTTGGTGTTGACGCCTACTGAGAAAAAGTATCTTCCTGCTATTCTAATTCTTTTAATATTTTTGATAAAATAATCGCGAGGTTTACCAACCATGTTTCCGTGATTGGTTTCTAATTGACGTTTTGGTTTACTTGGAATCATGCAATCTGGTGCCAAACTTCCCTACACAGTAACACACTGCAGTCTATCTTCATCGCTGAAATGTGTCGATGTCATATCAAAATCAAAATAACTGTCGTTGTATTTAGATGTCCACTTCTTCAGACCAACACCACTAGTTTGTGGTACGTCCTCTTTATGTTCACACATACAACGCCTATTAATGTTCAATAAAAATGTGTCCCTTTTTTAAAAAAGATAAAGAACAACTTGTCAAAGTTGACTTCTTCTTCTTCTTCTTGTTCTTACGCTGTCAGATGTCGACCTTTATTTTTTCGAAAAAAGCAGCGGTCATCCTGAGGCTGTCGACACTGCCATAGAGCTTGTCTAGTGTTGCCACAGGTGATGGCCACATCTGCTCTCTCTGATCCTCGTATGTCGGGCAGTTTTGCAGCAAATGCTCAGCGGTCATTTTCCCGGTACCACAGGTGCATTCATCAGTGCCACCTATCTTCAATTTGTTGAATATGTGGTACCTCAGTCTATTGTGGCCAGTGCGAAGTCTGAAGACCACGACCTGCTCTCTTCTGTTCAACTGGTAATAGGCATCGTTTTTTGTGTAGCCAGTATGTTCTGTTTCCCATTTGGTCATGTATCTAGCTCTAATAAGCCGTTTTGACTCTTCGTAGGTCACACTAGTATCTGTTTGTGGTAGTCTTGCACCTTCGTTTGCCAGTCTGTCTGCCTCATCGTTGCCTTGGATGTTGCAGTGAGATGGAACCCACTGTACCACTATTCTTTTTAGTGTGGACTGCTGGCATAGTTGACAGAGTACAGCTCTTAAATCGTTAAGTTCAGTATTTTTCTGGCTTTTTAGTGCTGGGACTACGGCCATGGCATCTGTAAGCAGGACTATATGGCTTTCATTTTCACTGTGTGTCACCATTTCTTCCACTGCCGCCCTCAGTGCCTCTGCCTCCGCTCTGAAATTGCTTGTGTATTTTCCAGTTGTCAATGACAGTGTTATTTTTCTGCCATTTGGTAGGCTCAGGAATGCCCCTGCCCCTCCATTCTGTGTTGTGTTTGTTATAGAACCGTCGGTGTATTCATGGGTCCAGTCCATGCTTGGGTAGTTTTTCGTTATCTACCTCAGGGTTGTATCTCTTCTTTCTTTTTCAGTCTGGCAGTTTTTATTTCCAATACCTAGTATATTTTCTACCACCTCTGGAAATATATGCTGCCTCCAGGTAGGTTTTCGTACAGTAGGGATGGGATTTAGTGTTGTTAATGCGTTCATAGGGTCTTCGTGCATCTTTGCTTTGGCTATTTCTGCAAAGTTTCTCCGCTTTCGTTTCCCATTTCCGAAATTGTGTAGTATCTGGTGCATTGGATTGTCAGTCAATCTTCGGAGTTTCTCTGATTGCTGCTGGGCTCTGCAGTCTCTTCTGTCGGTCATGGATTGCAGTTTTGTAATATTTTCAAGTTCTACAATTGGCGTTGACTTCATGCCTCCTGTTATAACTCTCATGGCTTGGTTTTGGAGTTTGCTAATTTTATAGAAGTTCGCCTTTGCTGCTGTTGTCCATGCCGCAATGCCATACTCGAGAACTGGTCTCACTCTTCCAGTGTACAGTTTCTGTAGTATATTTTCGTCTGCTCCCCAGCTTGTGCCAGCAAGTTTCCTCGTGATTGCCATTCTTTGTCTGGCTCTCATTCGGTTTCTCTCGATCTGACTTTTCCATGTCATGGGCCGATCAAATGTCACTCCCAGGTAGTTTGGGTTGTCGTTTGGCTGCAGGTATTTGCCGTTAAGACTTAATTTGGTGTTTTGGGGTTTGTTTAATAGCGAGAATATCGTACATGTTGTTTTTTCCTCGTTTATTTTGACCAGCCATGAGTTCGCCCACTCTTCCAGCGATGTTAGGGCCTGCTGCATCCGATTACTTGCTATGGTGAGATTCTTTTCAGAGGTCCACATAGCCAGATCGTCTGCAGACATTGAGCTATGGACTCTTCTTGGTATATTCTCTGTTATGTTATTTATATACACCAGGAAGAGTGTGGGTGACAGTACTCCCCCTTGGGGTACTCCCTGCTCAAGTGTCACCTTTTTGCTCATCTGCCCTTGTACTTGAACTCTGGCTTTCCGTTTTTGAGGTAGTGGCTGATCCATTTGTACATTTTCCCACAAATTTCACTTCTTCGTAGCTTGACTTTAAGTCCCTCTTTCCAGACTTTGTCAAATGCCTTTTCTAGGTTCACCCAAACAGCTACTGTGTGTTTTTGCTCCTGGTAGACATCTTCTATTTCCTGGGCTATGAGGGTGACCTGATCCTCAGTGGATCTGTGCTGTCTAAAGCCTGCTTGCTGTGAAATTAGTATGTGTTTCTCTTCCAGATGCCACATCAGTCTGGCGTTTATCATACGTTCCATCAGTTTGCATACACAGCTCAGGAGGCTGATTGGCCTGTATCCATTTGGATCTGTTTAACTTTTCCTTTCCTTGGTACTGGTACAAGTACTGCGTCTTTCCATGCCTGGGGTACAATACCCCTTTTCCAGTTTTGGTTCAGGACTGATAATAACTTCCTCTTTGCTGTTTGTCCCAGCCCCATCAGCATTTCGTTTGTTATCCCATCTTTTCCGGGAGATTTCCTTTTCTTTAACGTTCTCATGGCCTCTTCCATTTCATTCATTGTTAGTTTTGCCATCATGTGCTCTTCTGGTGCCATATTGATGTTGTCGTGCCCCTTTTGCTCTTCACTAATGTCTGTATGCCTATCTGCAGGGACATATATGTGGTTTGCTCTGGCATAGTGTTCAACAAAGGCATTTGCTGCTTTTTTTCCAGTGAGAATATTGTCGCTCTGCTTGATGGTAATTTGTTTGTTTGATGGAGTTTCGTCATTCATGGCTCTGATTAACTTCCATAGTTTCTTCCCATCTTTATCTAGATTGAGACTTTCTGTTTTGTTTTTCCAGCTTTCTCTTGTTGTTTGGTTTAAAGTGTATTTGTATTTCGCCGTGGTGGCTTTGAGGGCGATATTTGCCTCCATAGATTGTTCTCTCTCTGCCATGTTCCTAGCATTTGAGACTTCGTCTTCCGCTTTCTGCAATTCATCATTCCAATAAGGCTTATAATTTTTCCTTGCCCCTCTTGGGATGGTTTCAGTGGCTGCTTGCATTATTGCTTTGCTTAGGCTTTCCACCATGGGCTTCATTTTGTTATTCCGTGTGTTGATGGTTTCACACAGCCCATCTGTCAGGCTTGCAAATCTGTCCCAGTCGGTTCGTTTGTAATTCCAACGTGGGAGCAGTTTTATTTCCTGTGGGCCTACTTCTATTTCACCTTCTAGCCTAATTGGCCTGTGGTCGCTACCCGCCAATTGGTTTAGCACCTAGCGATTTATTTTATGGTGAATGTCCACCGTGGAAAAGAACAAGTATAGAGTAGAGGTGGTATGCCATGTTCTAGAATAGAAGCTAGGGCTATCCTCCGGCCTATTGATTAGACAGAGATTTGTGTCTATCTCCCAATCTTCCACTTCGTCAACTCTGCTGTCTGTGTCCGAGTATCCCCATCTCTCCAAGTGGCTGTTGAAGTCTCCAGCTACTATGCAGTTGGAGTCTTTGAATTCCATACTCGAGAGCGACAGGTCTTTGTTTGGTGGTCCGTACAGGTTGAAGATGCGGATCTTCGTCTCTTGTGCCATTATGTCAACTCCTACAATGTCTGCTTGTCCGGTGTGATTGACAGCTACCGCACCACTCGGTATGCAGTTACGTGTCAGTATAAGAACTCCTCCTTTGTGACCTCTATCCAGACGGAAGGTCTGGTATCCTCTGATGGAGAATTTATGGTTGTTGTTGAGGTGCGTTTCTTGGATACATGCCACGTCAATCTTACCTTCATGCAAGTGATGTGTTAGGGAAAGCTTTTTGTTAATGACTCCCTCCGCATTCCACTGTAGTATTCTGAGGGTTTTGTGTTTTTGGTCAATAGTTTTTGCCCCATCACCTTGTGCCTTGACTCCACAGCACATAGGTGGGTAACCACCAGTAGCAATGGTTGGGCCCCTTCGAGGCGTGAGGCCCGGCACTCTCGCTGCCTGGCGGGACTCCACAGGATGAGCGCCACGCTTTTTTCTATTAGGTCGTACTATCATCATACAGCGATATACGTTGCACTGTGTTACTTGTTAAGCCTGTGGCCCAATGCATCCGATTTCAACAGGCGTTTCTGTAGGGATGCCCTTATTAGCCTTTGGCTGTCCCCAGCCTATCTGCAAGGCAGCAGTTGTTTGTGATCACTGTTGTCTCTCTTATGGAAGTTGTCTTACAGGACTATCGAGTCTTCACCACTCGTGTCTATAGGGTGCGGTGATGATATATGAGATATGATATATGATATGGACTATGTACTGGTTTGTACTATCCCGGAAGAGAGGCAGTCCAGTGTGTCTGTATCCCAGGATCGTCATGTCCTGCCAGAAGCGTAGCATATGCATGTGAGTGGGGTATCTCTGTCAAAGTTGACTTGATCTCAACACGACTCAGCTGGTTCCACCTCCAATGAACGAGGATCACAGAAACAGCTATTTATATACAAACACCGAGGACCCAGATCGATCAATGACTATCTAGAACTAGAACAAAACATTTGGTTCCGAACAGGTGTTCAATTGACACGATCATAGAATTAAAGAAATCCTTTCCCTTTTGTCTGCGCTCGGCTAAATGTCCTGAGTTGTCCTTACTATCATTGCATCAACACATAGATGAACCGATTCTAAGACCACAAAGGCTAAGTATCATTTCGGTGAACAAATTGGAATGTTTGGCAGCAGAACGATAAACCAGACAGTTTGGGAACCACTGCCCTAGATAAATGTTTATCTTGCCTTTCGTTTAATCTCCTACATTGTTTTCTTATTGCCCTAATGTAATCTAATTAAAATGTTGTTCAATGTTCCATTTCGTATTATATTTTCCTTTAAAAACATTATGAAAACAAGCAACTGCTCAAATAAATTAATATAAAAACAATATTTAGACAGAAACACAACATTAGTTTTAATAACAGACGCAGTAAATCCTTAATCTGTCAATTATTTTATGAATTGTTTGCAGTTAAGCAATTACTATTGTTATTTAACACTAAAAAAATTCGTTGTTTAAAGATAAATTAGTTCCTGTCAAATATTTGGAAATCATCTGGGAAATAACGTATCAGCTAGAAGCGCCATGGCACTTAGCCAGATACTTTGTCGAGACAAAAATAAACGATTCAATATTAGCCGGATAGTCACATGACATGTATGTCAGTCAGTGAACTCAACAGCAAGTCTGACACAGCCAATGAAACACGTTTGTTACAGCAATAGGTAGGGACACGTCTTTTACAACCAATAGGTAGGGACACGTCTGAAACAGAGAATAGGTAGGGACAAGTATGATACAGACGAAAAATGTACAGATGGATCATCCACTACCTCAAAAACATAACAGCCAGAGTCCAAGTACAAGGGCAGATGAGCAAAAAGGTGACACTGGAGCAAGAAGTACCCCAAGAGGGAGTACTGTCACCCACACTTTTTCTGGTGTATATAAACAACATCATAGAGAATATACCAAGAAGAGTCCACAGCTACATGTTTGCAGACGATCTGGCTATGCGGACCTCTGAAAAAAATCTCACCGTAGCAAACAATCGGATGCAGCAGGCCCTAACATCGTTGGATGAGTAGACGAAATCATGGCCGGTCAAAATAAATGAAGAAAAAACAACATGTACGATATTCTCGCTTTCAAATAAACCACAGGACAACAAAGTAAGTGTTAACGGCAAATATCTGCGGCCAAACGACAACCCAAACTACTTGGGCGTCACATTTGATCGGCACATGACATGGAAAAGTCAGATCGAGAAAAACCGAATGAGAGTCAGACAAAGAATGGTAATCATGGGAAAACTTGCTGGCACAAGCTGGGGAGCAGACGAAAGTATACTAAAGAAACTGTACACTGGAAGACTGAGACCAGTTCTCGAGTATGGCATTGCGGCATGGGCAACAGCAGCAAAGGCGAACTTTGATAACATTAGCAAACTCCAAAACTAAGCCATGACAGTTATAACAAGAGGCATGAAGTCAACGCCAATTGTACAAATCTGCAATCTATGACCGACAGAAGAGACTGCAGAGCCCAGCAGCAAGCAGAGAAACTAAGAAGACTGACAGACCATCCAATGCATCAGAGACTAAATAGATTTGGAAAAGGGAAACTAAAGCGGAGAAACCTTGCAGAAATAGCCAAAGTAAAGATGAGCGAACACCCTATGAACACCATAACAACACCAACGCCCATCCCTACTGTACGCAAACCCACATGGAAGCAGCATATCATTCCGGAAGTGGTAGAAAATATACCAGGTATTGCAAACAATAATAGCCAGAATGAAAAAGAAAGAAGAGACATAACCCTGAGGTACATAGCGGAAAACTAACCAATCATGGACTGGACTCATGCATACACCGACGGTTCTGTAACAAACACTACACAGAATGGAAGGGGGGGGGGGGGGGTATTCCTGAGCCTACCAAATAGTAGACAAATAAAATTGGCAGTGGCAACTGGAAATTCTCAAGCAAATTCAGAGCGGGGGCAGAGGCACTGACGGCTGCAGTGAAAGCAATGCTGACAGGCGAAAGCAATGAAAGCCAGATAGTCATGTTTACAGATGCCCTGGCCGTGATTACAGCACTAAAAAGCCAGAAAAATACTGAACTTAACGATTTAACAGCAGTACTCTGTCAACTATGCCAGCAATCCACACCAAAAAGAGTAGTGGTACAGTGGGTTCCATCCCACTGTAACATCCAAGGCAACGAGGAGGCAGACAGACTGGCAAAAGAAGGTGCAAGACTACCACAACCAGATTCTAGTGTGACCCACGAAGAGTCAAAACGGTTTATTACACATGGCCAAATTGGAAGCAGAACAGACTGGCTACACAAAAAATGATTCCTACTACCAGTTGAACAGAAGAGAGCAGGTCGTGGTCTTCAGACTCCGCACAGGCCACAACAGACTGAGGTACCATATATTCAATAAACTGAAGATAAGTGGCACTGACGAATGCACCTGTGGTACAGGGAAAATGATCGCCGAACATCTGCTGCAAAACTACCCGACATACGAGGACCCGAGAAAGCACATGTGGCCATCACTAGTGCCAACACTAGACAAGCTCTATGGCAGTGTGGACAGCCTCAGGATGACAGCTGCTTTCTTCGAACACATTCAAGTTGACGTCTGACAGCGTACGAAGAAGAAGAAGTCTTATACAGACAACAGGTAGGGACATGTCTGATACAGACAATAGGTAGGGACAAGTCTGATACAGCCAATAGGTAGGGACAAGTCTGATACAACCAATAGGTAGGGACAAGTCTGATACAACCAACAGGTAGAGACAAGTCGGATACAATCCACAGGTAGGGACAAGTTTGATACAACCAACAGGTTGATACAGATAATGTATAGGGACAAGGCTGGTACATACAATAACTAAGGACAAGTCTGATACAGACAATAAGTAGGGACAATTCTGATACAGATAATAGGTAGGGTCAAGTCGGATACAGACAATGTGTAGGGACAAGGCTGGTACACACAATAGTTAAGGACAAGTCTAATACAACCAGAAGGGACAAGACTGACATAGCCAATATGTGAGAGACAGTTTCATTTAACTAATAAGCTCAAGATTTGCAAAGAAAGGACAAGCCCTACTGAACTGATTCACTTCGTAGTGCCGTTATTTCGGCTTGCAAACTCTCCTACAATGCTACAGAGCCGATTTAATGGCTTGAATTATTGCCATTCTCATTATTTCAAGTTTCACAGTTACAACATTTCTCAAATTTATCAATGTACTAGGCGTGTGCAAATGAAACCGGACCAAACTGCAACAAGTGAACATACGTATGATTGCGTCATTTCTGGTGAAACAGCACATACCAACCGTCAAGTTTCCAAAATGATATTATCCTCCGACTCGTCGTTTCCCAAGCTGACCGTTGAAAACATGGCGGGTGTGATATGGAATCCGTCTAGAGTTGATTCGGTTTCTAACAGCTGAAGGATGTCAACCAGCTCTCGAAAACAACAGTGAAGAACTGGTCAAGGCTTTTTTTAGAAAAGGACGTGAGTTAACGCAACAATATGCGCCTGACCTGGTCTCGGACGTGAGTTAACGCAACAATATGCGCCTGACCTGGTCTCGGACGTGAGTTAACGCAACAATATGCGCCTGACCTGGTCTCAGACGTGAGTTAACGTAACAATATGCGCCTGACCTGGTCTCGGACGTGAGTTAACGCAACAATATGCGCCTGACCTGGTCTCGGAAGATCTTTCGTTAACTCACGTCCTTCTTTAAACATCGTTGTCCAGTTTCTCACTGTTGTCTTCGACACACTTTTCTCAACATACACTGTCTGCATTCTGCGATGAATGTCAACTGGTAGACATCCTTCAACTGTTAGAAACTGAATCACTACTCGCTGATCAACTCTGGGCGGATTCCGTATCACACCCGCCGTGTTTGCAGTTTGGTCCGGTTTCATTTGAACACGCCTTGCACATATACTTGCTAACGGATGTTAGACATTTCGAAAATCTATGTGACCAGAAGCCCTACATCATCCAGAGTGAATAAGTTAACAAGACTTAAGTGACATTTACAAAAACAATACCCCCCCCCCCCCCTTCTCGTCCTTCTAACCCAAGAGCCCCCCACCTTCCCCAGCCACGCCTCTTCACTTTAGAAAACCTACAGAGAGTCAAGACTCACAGATTTAAATCATTCATCAATTAAACTTTTCCAGTCTCATTCTTTTTCATCTTCTTCGTCCTCTTCATCCTCCTCCACTTCTTCCTCTCCTTCTTATTATTTTCTTCTTCTTTTATTATTTCCTTCTTTTTTTCTTCTTCTTCTTCTTTTCTTCTTCATCATCTTCTTCTTCTTCTCGGTGGGTGCATCTCTGAAAGAATTAGAGCTGAGAGTGGCATACACGGCCACAAACTCCGGTAAGGGAGTGGGCACTGAGCGAGGCAGTGACTTCAGCTCTGAGGTGGCTCTATGAGAGTGGGCATTGTGCGAGACAGTAACTTCAGCTCTGAGGTGGCTCTCTGAGAGTGGGCACTGAGCGAGGCAGTGACTTCAGCTCTGGATGGCTCTCTGAGAGTGGGCATTGTGCGAGACAGTGACTTCAGCTCTGAGGTGGCTCTCTGAGAGTGGGCATTGTGCGAGGCAGTGACTTCAACTCTGATGTGGCTCTTTGAGAGTGGGCATTGTGCGAGACAAGGACTTCAGCTCTGATGTGGCTCTCTGAGAGTGGGCATTGAGCGAGACAATGATGTCAGCTCTGGAGTGGCTCTCTGAGATCTATTTGATGAGGGATGTCTATGACGTAAGTGGACAGCGGACATGTATGCCTCAAACCTTTTGGAACCATTGCAAATCTACAGTCCTGGGCATTTTCAGAAGTGAAGGAGCTAACATCGCGACCTCAAGGACAGCGAGGAGCAATGTTTAATAATGGGATTCTGAAGTTGATCTCCTTCTTCTTCTTCTTCTTCTTCTTCTTCTTCTTCTTCTTCTTCTTCTTCTTCTTCTTCTTCTTCTTCTTCAGTCGTTCGTCATGCTTTTTCCTGTTACGTCTACAAGTGAAGTCCAGTTCGCTGGATAAAAGTTGCTGTATTAGAAAGTTCTTCGGGGCTTCCAAACTGCTTTGAGTGGATATTCGTCTCCGTGGGCCAGTACTCGGTACGTAATTAGCTAAACATATAACAGTCTTGCAGATAAGTTCGGATGTCTGTGCTACCTGCCCATACATACACATGGGCGATGGAGTCAATTTTAGCCTGTGTAACTGGCTATTCAATCTGTTATGTCCTATTCTCTAGCGGAACAGTATCACTTGCTCTGCTCGATCAAGACAGTGATAGTTGTCTTTCGTTTGGTCAACTTTCCTTTTTGCTTGGATAAGGGTCTCCTTTGCTTGGAAGGTGATTGTTTGTTCGTTTTGTTCTTGTATTGCTCCCTCCTTTGCTTGGAAGGTGATTGTTTGTTCGTTTTGTTCTTGTGTTGCTCCCTCCTTTGCCAACTTATCTGCTGTCTCATTTCCTGGTGTACCACAGTGTAATGGTATCCACTGTAGCACTACCTTTCTTTCGGCTTTTAGTTCGCCAAGGCTTTCTTAAGCTCTGGCAGTTTATCATTGTTGAGGACTTGCAGAACTGACATGATATCTGTAAGGAATACAACCTGCTGACAGAACTGACATGACATCTGTAAGGAATACAACCTGCTGACAGAACGGACATGACATCTGTAAGGAATACAACCTGCTGACAGAACTGACATGACATCTGTAAGGAGTACAGCCTGCTGACAGAACTGACATGACATCTGTAAGGAATACAGCCTGCTGACAGAACTGACATGACATCTGTAAGGAATACAACCTGCTGACAGAACTGACATGACATCTGTAAGGAGTACAGCCTGCTGACAGAACTGACATGACATCTGTAAGGAGTACAGCCTGCTGACAGAACTGACATGACATCTGTAAGGAATACAACCTGCTGACAGAACTGACATGACATCTGTAAGGAGTACAGCCTGCTGACAGAACTGACATGACATCTGTAAGGAGTACAGCCTGCTGACAGAACTGACATGACATCTGTAAGGAGTACAGCCTGCTGACAGAACTGACATGACATCTGTAAGGAATACAACCTGCTGACATTGGCTTGTGCGAGCGCCTCTTTGATGAAAATTCTGCATTTGATCAACCAGGAAACTACCAGATTACAAAGTATTAAAAACATGCGCAGGTTCAAAACAGAGTGGCCAGTGAGAAGAAGAAGCAGGTGTGAATACAACTAGCAAGCTACGGGACACATTAGCATCTACACTCTTCGCCATTTGCTGAGAGGGGTGGGGGGGGGGAACTGAGTACCTATATGTCTGTCCGGGATGCAATGATGTCGATCGAAACCGAATATAACAGAATGGAGAGAAGAGAGGTAACTAGGTCCTCGTGAGGTAATCTAAACGAATCCACATAGATTTCTCCCATTAATCAGATAGAGAGATAGATTAAGAAACGTTGTTGGTTCAGTATTATATTTCACAGCAAAAGATTTAAATGTATTAAAACATATTTTTTATCAACTTCGGGTTTTAGATGCTAAATATATTTGCTCGAATGGTGTGGTTAAGAGTGTTTCAGTTGTGTTTTCTAGATCTATTCAAAGATATACACACATCTTTTACAAATAAACAACACACATAATTTCTAAAAATTTGCTCGGAAAGGTCCTGAAAGACGTCAGAAATCCCGTGGAAGAGAAGCCAACATTGAGAACCTTAGAATGAGACCACAAAATACAATTTGAAGCCCAAATCTTAGATTAACAATGCAAATTAACCGAGGGAAATCGGACCAACAGTCAATTATGTATGTATATAAAGAGTTTTAACAGTAAGATCGCTTGATAAGCACACACACAAATATCATTTTTTGTTTAAATCGACATCTTTACCAATCAGCTTTTGATAAACTTCAACTCAACCACTTGAGAAAACATCCAACAAATTCAACTCAACCACTTGAGAAAACATCCAACAAATTCAACTCAACCACTTGAGAAAACATCCAACTACATGTTAACCTGGACGAAGAAATACACGAATAATCAGGTGTGTATACTGACAAAAGATAACAGCCGTTAAAGAGGGCAATCAAAGTGTCGGAAAACAAACATCCAGTCACAGATTCACCAAACATATACATTATATACAATAAGCATACATGTATTCTGGTCTGCGTGAGCATTAAACATGGAGAAGGAGAAGAAGAAGAAGAAGAAGAAGAAGAAGAAGAAGAAGAAGAAGAAGAAGAAGAAGACGTGCAAGATTTATTTGTAATAATAATAATACTACTCAAGTTTTCAACTGACGATATGCACTCTAGTCAAATCTTAGATGTGACAGTTGACAAGATCTGATGAAGGTAGTAAGTCAGGGAAAGCCACGACATGGCAAGGGTTATATTTCAGAAACATTAATGGGCCAAGGGCAGGATGCAGCCACGTCAGTAGACATAGGGTAGCATAAAGTCACGTCAGTAGACATAGGGTAGTAGGCAATCACGTGAGCTGACATTGAATTGAGTTGTACGAAGTCACGTCAGCGGACATTGTTAGAAGACCAGGAAACTCTGTTTGGGGTGTATTGCTGGACAAGTACCTTCAATAATAACAAAATAATGAGTATATTCTCAGATGTGTTGGACTCAAAGGTGCAAATATCGCAGCCAAGCTGTAAACTAGCGACACAACGATTTCCGTTTTTCGGACTACATCCTGCTACTTGCAATGCCATGTTCAGGAATTGATAGTGGGAGATTTAGAACGAACTCAGAAGAAGAAGAATATTAAGGGAGTGGGAGGGGGGGGGGGGTGACTAGCAGTACCACACGGAACTACATCTTACTACGCGGATGTGCAACATGGGCAATGAGTAAGACGGTAGAATAACCAATTCAATCAGGCAATGATAACGTTCAGCTCATTGTAAGTCTTCATGAATGCACACAGTCGGTCCACAGTTGTCGTACCTAATATATTTGAGGCCTATCGTTTATAACGGATCAGGTGGCCGGCCCACTGCCCAACCGTTCTTAATCGGCTCTTACAATATATCTACTGACATACAAACAGATAAATCATAATTTGAAAATGAGAATTGTCAGGTGTTATGTAAACTCGTCACTACTTTATGGCGCAGAAACATGGACAATGAATAACAAGTTGGAAAAGAGTATTGAAGCCTTCGAAATGTGGGTGATTAGAAGATTGGGAAGCATTTCTTGGAAAGAGAAGAAAACAAATTTGGAGGTATTGGAAAAGTTCGGGGTTAAAGGAGAATTAATGACCGGAATCAGGGTTAGACAGTTTACGTTATTTTGGTCAAATAACAAGACATACCTCCTTGTTGAAGACCATTCTAGAGGGTAGGTGGCCCAAGAGGCAGGCAACGCTTCAAGGGGGTGGATAATATCAGGAGATGGACTGGAAAAAGCCTCACAGATTGCACCATTACGGCAAGAGAGAGTACATTGGAGATCCATTGCCGCCGATCTTCTATGCGGAGATGACGCTTGAACTGAACTGAAACATTATATCCCCCAGGTTTCTGGTTTACTGTTCCTTGTTCTTGTGATCAATGATTAATGAATAAAAGGATAGAGCAGATCGATCTATAGCAGCAACGCATATCTTGTTCAGGAATCAAAAATGGTGCTCCCAAAACACACGACAGAATTATAGTAAAGAGGGATCAAGATACCGAGTAGCGCATCCGCTGTGGCGGTCAACGATCTAAAGCTGACTGCTGGCGTGAGAGTCAACGACGCAGAGCAGACAAGACCCATCTCCCCCTCCATGTGGTGATCTAGGATCACAGGCTGCAACGGGGTAGACTGGCCAAAGATAAGGAATGGAAGATGAAAGGCTAACCCTGAACCCAAAAATGCCATACCGAGGACGGATGTGTCGGACCGAAAGGTACAAATATCGCTGTCAATTTATGAACTATGAAATAACGGATTCCGTTCTCCGGACAAAATCCTGCTACTTCAATGCCCCTTGGTAGCGGAGGTTTGAGAACGAACGACGAAGAGGAAGATTAAGAAATGTTAGAAACAACCTCGTAATGTCAATACTCATATATACTTTCAGAGAAGACTGCCACATTTGGCAGCAACAACTTACCAAGAACGGATGGAATCAAAAATACCATGTACAATAATATTATACCTTATTCAGGCTAATACAACGCCAAGAGAGTAAACAATTATCCGGATAATTAGTGTAAAATATGGAACAGTAAAACGTAAACCGGACATGTGTCAATCAATTTGAACAAACTGTTTTACAGAAACCAAAACAAATGATTAACATTGGCGTTCCTTGACCATCCCTTCCGTAATGTCACAGACAATACATGAGCACATCCAGATGGTACACTGACATGTAGCTCATTTCCTAGTCGTCTATTTTCGTTTATCCTGTGCTTGGTAACAGTTGTTGTAGCCAGAAGCGACGGCACCTGTCTGTTATTGTTCTTACCTAAAAATGAGTTTGAGGTAAATGACGTATGAGTTGGAGAAGATAAAAAAAACAAGGAAGCCAACTGGCCACCCCACTTCACATGTTGTGGCTTAGTACATGAATTGTGATCTTCATTCCCAACGGCCGTTGTTGTCATAGCATTGACCTTTACCTTTAATATCTTCTACGTCCATCTAGCACAATTTAATAATCCGTTTTGTCAGTATCCGTACTTGTGTTCTACGTCACAAAACAGCACAGGTGATATAGTATATTCCTATCTGGAATTATTTCCTGTACAGTCCCCACGTGGGACAACCAATGCAGTTGGCCACCTTGTAGTAAAACGGTGCACGCCTTCCTGTAGAAGTTGTTTATGTGGTAGTTTGTGTCAGATAGTGAGGTTGCTAGCTGTGTCTTTTTCGCCTCATAACGCATGATTGATATGGAGTAGTGCTGTCAGTGTTTCGCATTGGATTCTCGGTAAATATTTTGGTACATACTATCTACGGAATGCCGGGAATTATTCAGGTTTCATCCAATCAGGAACATGCGCGAGGTTTCTGTTCTGGTGGCACGCGGCGATACGCGAATGACACCAGGGCTTGAAAAACACCAAAAGGGAGAATATCAGGTATGGATGTGGGGGAGCCACTGAAGTCAATAAGCGACCTTATATCAAATAATGACCATGGAATCGATAAATTAGCAAAACACAGACAAACGTAGGTAGAGTAGCCTGCGAGGAAGGATGAGAGATATGTGCACCCAGCGAGCTACAGAAACTATTACTTTCCTTATCCTTCGCCATCTGCTGTAAGAGACAGTGGTATGTCCTATGTTTAGTGGCACAGGTTTTACGAACATTACAAAATATAATACAGGCAGTTCTTGAAGCCCCAACATTGTGTTGTAAGACCCACATAACACGATTTTAAATTACCCCAACATTATACTGTAGAACGCCCACAAAACGTCCTAACATTACCCCAACATTATACTGTAGAACGCCCACAAAACGTCCAAACATTACCCCACCATTATACCGTAGAACGCCCACAAAACGTCCTAACATTACACCAACATTATACTGTAGAACGCCCACAAAACGTCCTAACATTATACTGTAGAACGCCCACAAAACGTCCCAACATTATACTGTAGAACGTCCACAAAACGTCCTAACATTACCCCAACATTATACTGTAGAGCGCCCACAAACGTCCTAACATTACCCCAACATTATACTGTAGAACGTCCACAAAACGTCCTAACATTACCCCAACATTATACTGTAGAAGGCCCACAAAACGCCCTAACATTACCCCAACATTATACTGTAGAACGCCCACAAAGCGTCCTAACATTATACTGTAGAACGCCCACAAAACGTCCCAACATTATACTGTAGAACGTCCACAAAACGTCCTAACATTACCCCAACAGTATACTGTAGAACGCCCACAAAACGTCCCAACATTATACTGTAGAGCACCCACAACACGTCCTAACATTACCCCAACATTATACTGTAGAACGCCCAAAAAAACGTCCTAACATTATACTGTAGAACGCCCACAAAAATTCCTAACATTACCCCAACATTATACTGTAGAGCGCCCACAAAACGTCCCAACTTTATACTGTAGAACGTCCACAAAACGTCCTAACATTACCCCAACATTATACTGTAGAACGTACACAAAACGTCCTAACATTACCCCAACATTATACTGTAGAACGTCCACAAAACGTCCTAAAATTACCCCAACATTATACTGAAGAACCCCGTTAAGACGTTGGAATATTTTGCTATTTTTTAACATGTGCCAACGATACTAGAGTGGTGATCCTGTAGCAGATAATCTTAACATTGCACTACACCCAGGTGGACCAGACCCACATTCTTCAGTACGTCCAGGTGGACCCAGCCCACATTCTTCAGTACGTGCAGGTGGACCAGGCCCACATTCTTCAGCATGTCCAGGTGGACCCAACATTATACTGTAGAACGTCCACAAAACGTCCTAACATTACCCCAACATTATACTGAAGAACGTCCACAAAACGTCCTAACATTACCCCAACATTATACTGAAGAACCCCGTTAAGACGTTGGAACATTTTGCTATTGTTTAACATGTGCCAACGATACTAGAGTCAAGGTCGTGTGCAGCATATTGACGTAGGTCTCGTCTCACATCCAGTCCGTGCATGTGAAAACAGGTTGTTTTACGGCAGCACGGTCAACGAGGTGTAAATCTACACCGTGATTCCCATAGTGGTGATCCTGTAGCAGATAATCTTAACATTGCACTACACCCAGGTGGACCAGACCCACATTCTTCAGTACGTCCAGGTGGACCCAGCCCACATTCTTCAGTATGTGCAGGTGGACCAGGCCCACATTCTTCAGCATGTCCAGGTGGACCCGGCCCACATTCTTCAGCATGTCCAGGTGGATCCGGCTTACATTCTTCAGCATGTCCAGGTGGACCCGGCCCACATTCTTCAGTACGTCCAGGTGGACCCGGCCCACATTCTTCAGTACGTCCAGGTGGACCCGACCCACATTCTTCAGTACACTCAGGTTGACAAGGCCCACATTCTTCAGCATGTCCAGGTGGACCCGGCCCACATTCTTCAGTACGTGCAGGTGGACCAGGCCCACATTCTTCAGCCCGTCCACAGATATGAGAAGGGGTACTGTAACCTGGTATCACAAACAGTTTGTGAAGAGGAGACAACTAAGCACGAATAACCTCTAACAACAACAACAAAAACGACAACAGATAATACCAGAAGTCTCTGCTTAAAAGAAACGGGTTGTAACAATTTGTGTACGCAATTTTCTGTAGATGTCATTGAATTAGTTTTCTATGGTATTATTAGACTTGTGTTATCCAGTTATATTATCACATTCACACTACGTCTCTTTCCTAAGTAACTACTGGAGCATGGAAGTCGGGAACCCAAACCAGACCCACTTTCACACGTGCGTTCTGTCTCACAGCTCAGACCTCGTCTCTCTGTCTAACAACTCAGACCTCGTCTCTCAGTCTCACAACTCAGAACTCGTCTCTCTGTCTCACAACTCAGACCTCGTCTCTCTGTCTCACAACTCAGACCTCGTCTCTCTGTCTCACAACTCAGAATTCTTATGTCTATCTCACAACTCAAACCTCGTCTCTCTGTCTCACAACTCAGACCTCGTCTCTCTGTCTCACAACTCAGACCTCGTCTCTCTGTCTCACAACTCAGACCTCGTCTCTCTGTCTCACAACTCAGACCTCGTCTCTCTGTCTCACAACTCAGACCTCGTCTCTCTGTCTCACAACTCAGACCTCGTCTCCTTCTTGTCATTCCTCCCCTCGACGCCAGTTTATTGTAATCCTTAGGACGGGGAACTGAGACGCAAATCCAGTCAGGCACAACATACTGTCCAGGTCGTCGCGTCATGGTCAATAGACTCACCAAGACCCCAATCTCTCTTCCATGCAGTGTTTCCTGGGAACAGGCTGTTTTCAAAGCAGCCTAGGTGAGGGATCGACGTGATCCTCTGGTAGTGAGCACCACGTAGATGAAGCCAAGCATAGCACAACCTCCTGGAGGATCGCAGCCCACTTTCATCAGCACGCTCGGGATGTGATGAAAGCTACTACAACCCTCCACTGAACGTCCTTTTCAGGGCGCACAAAAAAGAGCAAACAACAACAGCAACTAATCCTTAGGAAAACGAGTTAACCATTCATTTATTCCTGTATCAAAATTGACTCATTTATTCCTGTATCAAACATGACTCATTTATTCCTGTATCAAACACGACTCATTTATTCCTGTATCAAACACGATCCATTTATTCCTGTATCAAACAGGACTCATTTATTCCTGCATCAAACACGACTCATTTATTCCTGTATCAAACACGACTCATTTATTCCTGTATCAAACACGACTCATTTATTCCTGTATCAAACACCATCCATTTATTCATGTATCAAACATGACTCATGTATTCCTGTATCAAACGACTCATTTATTCCTGTATCAAACACCATCCATTTATTCCTGTATCAAACATGACTCATGTATTCCTGTATCAAACACGACTCATTTATTCCTGTATCAAACACGACTCATTTATTCCTGTACCAAACACGACTCATGTATTCCTGTATCAAACATGACTAATTTATTCCTGTATCAAACACGACTCATGTATTCCTGTATCAAACATGACTCATTTATTCTTGTATCAAACACGACTCATTTATTCCTGTTCCAAACACGACGCATTTATTCCTGTATCAAACACGACTCATTTATTCCTGTATCAAACGTGGATACGGTTTAGAAAGATATATTACAACTACAATAGACTGCAACACTCTAAGCAGGATTCTGGCAATATTAATGATTTAGTGAACTAAAGTCATGAGTTAGGAAGTCTTCTTCCCTAGCCGGGTTAGACAACACTGTAAGTCACCTCGGACAACACATTCTCAGTGTAGCAGTGGGCCTATCCTGGACCCTGTTGCCGCACACAGAGCCCTACAGGAAACACTATGTACATCTTAATTTAAGTTAACGTCTTTATACTGGTTTAGAAGACTCTGCAGAGTCTGTATACAACCAGTTTCATTTACATTTCCTTGCTCTAAAAACTATGCACATTAAATCTATTCATAAATGCATTAACTGTCCATGCATCCACTATTTCCCGTGGCAATGCATTCCAAGCATTCACCACTCACTAAGAAAATATACCCTGATATCGAATCTGGAACTTTCTTTAGTTAATTTGTAGCTATGATCTCTTTGTTCTTGTAGATAGTTGTATTTTGAAAAGACCTGCTATATTCTAATTTATCCATTCCTTTGGTTATCTTATAAACCTGTATTAAGTCACCTCGAATTCTTCTGATTTCTAAACACAGTAGACGGTTTTTTTAGTCGTTCCTCATAAATGTAATTCTTGAATCAGCTTTCTTGCTCTTTTTTGTATCCTTTCCAGCATGTTTATATCTCTTCTGCGATAGGCCCCACACCTGTAGACAGTACTCCAATCTAGGTCTAACTAATGCTTTATACAGTTTGACATCTTCGACATACTGACCAAGAATAATACAATTTAAATTATTAATATCCTACCTGTCTGGTGACACTCAAGGCAAGAAACACGCTAATGCCACACATCTCAGGGCATGAAACACGCTAATGCCACACATCTCAGGGCATGAAACACGCTAATGTCACACATCGCTGGGCATGAAACACGCTAATGTCACACATCTCAGGGCATGAAACACGCTAATCTCACACATCTCAGGGCATGAAACACGCTAGCAAGTACAAACTAATATGATTGCTAATAAAAAATTGTTCTAACAAAATACTGAACAGATAATTCAGTCTCAATTTGTCCGTGAACAACAGAAAAGAAATGATTGAACCAATAGCATTACTTTTGATCCACTAATGCGTTTGGATACCGCAATGGCTAGTGGAAATCTCTTAGCCACTTGCGAGAACTCGGATGAGCTCGTCTATGAGTTTCTAGTAATGATTCTATCAGCTCGTGCAAGGTGAGCGCACAAGCCGCTAGACGCACGGACACAGGTGAAACTCAGTACGTAATCTCAAGCTCACGTCTCTGTCTCAAAGGGCGGAGCTTTGTCAGTCAATTTAATTTTTAGAATAAAATGAAGCAAACTTTCAGCTTCATTGATAATTACGTAGCTGTTAGAGCTGTACCTCTGATAAGTAATTCTATTTCACTTTATTGTACCTCCGAGTCTGAGAGATGTCACTCTGTTATTCTCGTAGACACCACACAATTAGAGCAAATGTCTACTGTTTCTCTGTTCTTCCGCACATAGCGACGTCAAAGCATGCGAATTTTTTAATTTTCATATTGATCAAGGCTCCATCTCAGGCCAAGTGGAGCTAGGAGTATTCAAGGCTAGGTGAACCATATTGTTCAAGGCTCTATCTCAGGCTATGGGGAGCTAAACGTATTCAAGGCTAGGTGAACCATATTGTTCAAGGCTCTATCTCAGGCTATGGGGAGCTAAACGTATTCAAGGCTAGGTGAACCATATTGATCAAGACGCCCTCCTCATGTGATGAGGAGCTAAGAGTAATCAGTTTCGTGTTAATTAGGCTGACCATGAGCCCTTCTGACGTCCGCGGCTTCCCTCTAAACACGCTGTGTCAAAGCAGTCTAGCCAATATGAGGTGGGGATCGAAACTATTTCCCCAAAATTGGGAGTTTGACGAGAAGCCACGCATTGCACTACATCCAAGAGGACCGACTTTTCAAGTACGATTGGGGCTGTAAGAATAGGGACTGTAACCCGCCACCGAAGAGGCGGCGCCAAGAGTAACTCAAGTACGGGCGGCTTCCACAACAAAAACCAGGCAGGTTTCCGATGTTTCATATCAACAGTGACGTGCCCGCACCAGGCCATCTTTCGTCTTTTGATAGCTGTGAACAGATCTTCAAACTGACGTATTTCTACGTTCGTGACACGATCTTTATATGTAACATTTAGGAGTTTTCTATAGCACCTCATTTCCATTGCACGTATTCTGCCCTGGATATCTGCTGCAATGGTCCAGGTCTCGTAGGCATACAGAAATATTGATAGCACCAAAGAGCGCATTAGTCTAACTTTTATGCCGAGGGCGAGCCGCTTGTCTTGCCATATAGGTTCCAGCCGAGTCAGCGCCGCTGTTGTTTGTGCTATTCTTGCAATTATATTATATTATATTATATTATATTATATTATATTATATTATATTATATTATATTATATTATATTATATTATATTATATTACATTATAATATATTATAATATATTATATATATATATATATATATATATATATATATATATATATATATATAAATATATACATATATATATATATATATATATATACACGTGTGTGTGTGTGTGTGTGCTTGCGTGCGTGAATGTTTGAGAGCGTGGAAATGTGACCTGCGTGCTATGTATCCTGATCGCTGCCTGTATATATTTCCGACAAACCTCCTGACCTCGTCATAAGTTACACTTACATCAGGTTGAAGCAGCTTTCCACCTTCCTTTGACAATATGTCAGCCTCTTCACGTCTGTCAGTGTTGCAATGAGATGGGGACAGCTCTTCGCAGGTGACATAACTCAGCATTGCGCTTTTACCTGTACTGGGAGAATATCGTAAAAGGCAACAAATGACTAGGTCTAACCTCTCTAGGTAAAACATTCCCTAACTTGAGGCAGCACTTCACACAGGCCTTCCCGGCTTGAAAGATAGCACTACAAACAATATCTCATGTGCGAGTGATACATAGGTAAAAGAGTGAAAAGATGACTGGTTCTCCACGGTACATTTAGTGTACCAAAAATCGTCTGGGAACCCCAAGTCTGAAATAAGCCTACAACAGTTACAGTGAGCTTTGATTGTAACCAGAATTACAATATTGAGGAAAGACTCAGAAAAACTGGAATACAGTTTCTAGAAAAGAGAAGAATTCGAGGTGACTTAATACAGGTTTATAAGATAATCAAAGAAAAAGTTAAATTAGAATATAACAGGTTTTTTTCTTCAAAATACAACTACCAACGAGAACAAGAGGGCACAGATACAAATTAATAAAAGAAAGGTCAAGATTGGATATTAGGAAATATTTTTTCAGCCAGAGAGTGGTGGATGCTGGGAATGCATTACCGCAGGAGGTAGTGGAAACAGGGACAGTTAATGCTTTTAAGAACAGCTTGGATGTGCATAGTTTTTAAGGCAGGATACTGCAAATATGACTGCTTGTCTACAGCCTCTGATGAGTCTTCTAAGCCAGTACAAAACATTCAGTTAGGTTAAAATGAAGAAAATATTGGAATGTATCCCGTCACAACTGTAAACCAGTTACAGCAACCTCCACCCCACTCTGATTCCATCCTGTCCCGGCTCTGATTGTATCCTTTTCCCGCTCTGATTGCATCTTGTCCCCACTCTGAATATATCCTTTTCCCGCTCTGATTGTATCCTCTTCCCGCTCTGATTGTATCTTGTCCCCACTCTGATTATATCCTTTTCCCGCTCTGATTGTATCTTGTCCCCGATCTGATTGTAATCTGTCTCCGCTCTGATTGTATCCTGTCCCCGATCTGATTGTATCCTGTCCCAGATCTGATTGTATCCTGTCTCCGCTCTGATTGTATCCTGTCCCCACTGTGATTGAATCGCGTCCCCGATCTGATTTTATCCTATTCCCACTCTGATTGTATCCTGTCCCCGATCTGATTGTATCCTGCCCTCGCTCTGATTGTATCCTGCCCTCGCTCTGATTGTATCCTATTCCCACTCTGATTGTATCCTGTCCCCGATCTGATTGTATCCTGTCCCCGCTCTGATTGTATCCTGTCCCCGATCTGATTGTATCCTTTTCCCACTCTGATTATATTACGTCCCCGATCTGATTGTATCCTGTCCCCGATCTGATTGTATCCTGTCCCCGCTCTGATTGTATCCTGTCCCCGATCTGATTGTATACTGTCTCCGATCTGATTGTATCACGTCCCCGCTTGATTGTATCCCGTACCCGATCTGATTGTATCCTGTCCCCGATCTGATTGTTTCCTATCCCCGCTTGATTGTATCCTATCCTTGATCTGATTGTATCCTATTCCCACTCTGATTATATTACGTCCCCGATCTGATTATATCCTGTCCCCGATCTGATTGTATCCTGTCCCCGCTCTGATTGTATCCTGTCCCCGATCTGATTGTATCATGTCCCCGATCTGATTGTATCCTGTCCCCGATCTGATTGTATCATGTCCCCGATCTGATTGTATCCTGTCCCCGATCTGATTGTATCCTGTCCCCGATCTGATTGTATCATGTCCCCGATCTGATTGTATCATGTCCCCGATCTGATTGTATCCTGTCCCCGATCTGATTGTTTCCTGTCCCCGCTTGATTGTATCCCGTACCCGATCTGATTGTATCCTGTACCCGATCTGATTGTATCCTCTCCCCGATCTGATTGTATCTTTACGTACAGAAGATGTGCATGTTTTTCAATGTATTTGACCCCAGCAAAACCAGTGAGCTAGATCAACCAACTTCGCCCCTGTTGTGATTCGGTTGTTTCCGTTATACATTTGCATAACTGATAGTAAATCTATTTCGATCATTAGTATGACCTAGATTGGAGTACTGTGAACAGGTGTGGAGGTCTTAAAGTAGAGACGATATAAACATGCTGGAAAGGATACAAGGAAGAGATACAAAAAATGATAGTCTGATTCCGAAATTATAGTTATGATGAAAGACTGTGAAAGACCGGCATACCATGTCTAGACAAGAGGCGAATTCTCGGAAATTTAATATAGTTTGACCAAATAATCAACGAGAAGAATACATTTTACTAATACAAGTTTTTTCCAAAGTTCAGCAGGCTACAAATTACATTTTTTTTAAAGGCCAGATTAGATATTGGAAAATATTTTATTTAGTCAGATAGTCGTGAATACTTGAAATGCATTGTGATAGGAAATAGTGGGGTCGTGGTCAGTTAATGCATTCACAAATAGATTGAATGAATTTAGTTGTTTTTATATAAAATTGAACGAAAGCAACTGGTTGCATGCATACTCTGTAGAGCCTTCTAAACCAGAATGAAAAAGATAAGTTAAGTCGAGAGTACTAAACCATCACCAGTTTCCAGAATTTCTGGAAGATGTTCAACTTTGGCCCTGAAGTGCACTGCCAAAGTAAAAGGAATATATTTAAGCGTTTTTATGATTTGAAAAATGAAATATGTGTTTCCATGAACACGAAAAGAAAACTTCTGCGCAAGTTGGAAAAGAAAAGATGGCTTTATAATCTGGCATTTCTTGTAGGCGTTACATCTCATCTTAAAGTCAATGCCAAGTTCCCAACTTAAGGTCATTTGGTATGGACACAATCAATCTTGTCAGAATAGACTTCCACTTTGGGAAAGTCAATTAAGGATATGCAATACGCCTAATTTTCCTCACACCTGTGAGCCACACCTATGATTATGACCGCAATTTATTTGGGGACGAGTTCAAGTCTTAGAATGAAGAAATCAACACCAGATTCAACGATTTCCCGAGCACAAGCAGCCAATTTACAAATCGTCGCTTCTCTATTTGTGTTAGCTTGAAACAAGCGCCATCTTCTTGACAAACGAAACTAATTGAACTGCAAGAGAACTCAGATCTGAAGACAAAAGTCTAGGATGTTTCACTAACATTTACCATAAATATTTCTATATTTTGTATCTGAAACTTACTTTTGCTCGGAAGAGAATAACGCCAATCGGAAGAACTTACACATGCAAACAATATTTTGTTTCTAGAATGAATATCGCTAAGGCGATAACGATTATGGTAATTGGAGATTCATATTTATAAAATACTTGAAATGTTGCAACGAGATATTTTCCCAAACATTAACGGTTTTGTGAGAGACACCAAGTCCCAAACATCCTATGGAATGCATCTGATTTATGTTAATTAATCGAACTTTTTTTCAAGAGCTTACTGTATAAAAAATATATTCATTACAATAAATATGAACTAGTAAATATCTGTACAGTAATCATGAAATATATGTCTGACTGTTAGTCAACTTGTTGGTAAGTGGCATGTCCTTCAGAGAACATCGCTCCTACAGCCGCGCCAACCTATTTGGCTGTTATAAGTTTCTTAGCAGTCAGGTTGCCGTTTCTTTCCATGCGCAGACCAGCGGTCGCACCGAGAAAATAATCTCAGTGTCTGCTAAACTGGACGTGGTGGGATTCGAACCCGGAGTTGGAATTGTGGAACAGATGTTTCACACCCCCCCCCCCCCCCCCCTACCCCCGGCCAGAGACCGCGCTACCTTCATATACATGATGACATACAGATTTTAAAAATTAAAAATTAAAGATTTGTTATCAAATAAATTCCAATATCTTTCAATTGTAAAATATCATACTGGTCCACTGATGATTTTTTTAAATGCTATCCGACCCGCCCGTTTGATGACGTTGCACATGGTTGATCTAAAACACGTGAAAATGTCCAAGTCAACACATGGCTGATCTAAAACACGTGATAATGTCCAAAACACGTGGCTGATCTAAAACACGTGATAATGTCCAAGTCAACACATGGTTGATCTAAAGCACTTGATAATGTCCAAGTCAGCTTTTCTCCTCGTATCTTGAAAGGTGATATTACTCCAAGAAGCGACTGGTCAATCGGTTTGATTCGTCAGTCATATAAATATAGTTTATGTGCCTAATTCACGAACATAGCAATTTATGTGAATATATTTTCCATAAGTATTTAATAAATATATGTTAATTTCTGGAGACTTCACTGACACGTTTGGCGAGACAAAATCTTGCAATTTTCCGTAAATGTACTTTTGGACTAAATATCTGTGCATAGTTTCGAAGGATTCACATTAAGGGGAACACGATTTTAAACATCTCAAGAAACGTAATTATCAATTACTTGGCCGTCATAACAAATGTATTTGTTTAATTAAAAAAGGATAAAAAATGTGTTTGCTGCAGAATATGTGATATTTCACACAAGCATGAATATATGTGTAAAATAATCACAGCAATAAATGTTTTACAAAGATGTATTTGTATTCAGTGTTTTCGATGAGCAGTACTGGTTCTACAATGGCATATCTGTCGTATCGTGTAAGCGCAACAATGTTACTGCAAGTTGTGAAGGAAATAACTTGAATAACTTTTTTTCTTAATAGGTCGACGAGGCTGAGAAACAGACGGATATCAGGAACAGGGGGGGGGGGGGGGGGGGGGGCGCTACTTATTTTACAAATCTAGATAAGGGGTTCTCAAACTTTCTAAGCTCGCAGTACATCCGTGCAGAAGCACTGGGCTTTTTCTTTTACCTACCGAGGTCGATCAAACGAATCGTAGTTCGAGATTTGGCTCTAACTCTGGAATCCTAGATACGAATATGCAAACAAGTCAACACTTGTGGCTCACTCACCTAACGCTGAACCCAAACCAGTCAACACTTGTCGCTCGCTCACTCACCTAACGCTGAACCCAAACCAGTCAACACTTGTCGCTCGCTCACTCACCTAACGCTGAACCCAAACCAGTCAACACTTGTGGCTCACTCACCTAACGCTGAACCCAAACCAGTCAACACTTGTCGCTCGCTCACCTAACGCTGAACCCAAACCAGTCAACACTTGTGGCTCACTCACCTAACGCTGAACCCAAACCAGTCAACACTTGTGGCTCACTCACCTAACGCTGAACCCAAACCAGTCAACACTTGTGGCTCGCTCACCTAACGCTGAACCCAAACCAATCAGTCATTAGCTACTGGTGGTTTATTTACTCTACTCTGCAGTTTCTTGTTTATTGTCTCAACAATTTGAGTCCATAATTTATTTTGTTTGTTTAGCTCAAAGGCTGAGTTACCAAAGTGAATATTGTCATTGTGAAAGTAGAGCTAGCAATTCAAGAAACAATTTATAAGGTACCTGAAATAATTGCCAAGGACATGCAACTACTTTACAATAGGTGAAACTTACCTCCCTGTAAAAACATCGTTAAATGCCTGTTAGGAAAGGCTGTCGAGAGACAGATATCACATGATTATGTCGAATGACATTATTTCTGACATCTAGAAACAAGAAGATGAAAAATGATAGGATGGCACCTTAAAAATGTTTTGTTCAAACGGATGAGTCAACAGACATTAGCCCAACTGGCCAAATATGAGTGACACGACATTAGCCCAACTGGCCAAATAGGAGTGACACGACATTAGCCCAACTGGCCAAATATGAGTGACACGACATTAGCCCAACTGGTCAAATATGAGTGACACGACATTAGCCCAACTGGTCAAATATGAGTGACACGACATTAGCCCAACTGGCCAAATAGGAGTGACACGACATTAGTAGGTGCTGAAACAATTCTTATCTTGCACGGAGTTAACTATGAGTACTTGTATATAAAGGTAAGTAGTACGTCCTTAACAGAACGTAGCTTCTTACAACCACCACCTATTTGGCTGTTAAAAGTTTCTTGGTAGGTGTGCAGTACAGTAGGTTGCCATTACTTTCCGTACGTGGTGGAGCATTCGCCCAAGAAAAACAAACCCATTGTCTGCGGTTCATTAGTAATATCAAGTCAAAAGAAAGGTTTCATTTCAATATTAAGGTAATATTTCCCATTCGTGACATACATTAACTGTGTTTTGTTTGTTTTTTTGGTTTGTTTTGTTGTTATCTTGAAGCTTTGGTAGCTAAAACGAGATGGTGATCACAAGTTGCGTACGTTCCTGATATTTTTTAACATTGAAATTTCCTTGATGAATTCACGCGCGTCTGCAGGAGAAGGAAGAAAACCTTTGATATCAAGCGACAAGCTACATTGGCTCTCGAGAAAAATGGAAACATGGAATGCAAAAGTTGAAAACAATAACCTTGAAATGTTTCCTCTCACAGCTGATACTGATCCAGAGATTACGTCCTGCTTGATATTAGAACACCTCTCGGTTTTTAAAGATAAAGTTCTTTTCTTCCCTCAATGTGACTGGAGACGGTTGGGTCCAGAGTTGCGTTGGCGTTATTGCTGCAGATACAAAACATCAAAGAGGCTCACACCATCGTGCTAATCAAACTTTTCCGTTCAATTTTAGAATTTCGAAAAAATAAAAACCGCACACAACAGTTCACAATAGTACTAGAAGCCCTATCTACACTACCAGTTTTATCAGCAGTACTAGAAGACTATCTACACTACCAAAGTTTTCTCAGCAGTACTAGAAGAAGCCATATCTACACTACCAAAGTTTTCTCAGCAGTACTAGAAGAAGCCCTATCTACACTACCATAGTTTTCTCAGCAGTACTAGAAGAAGCCCTATCTACACTACCATAGTTTTCTCAGTAGTACAAGAAGAAGCTATATCTAAACTACCATAGTTTTCTCAGTTGTACAAGAAGAAGCTATATCTACACTACCATAGTTTTCTCAGTAGTACTAGAAGAAGCCCTATCTATCCTACCATAGTTTTCTCAGCAGTACTAGAAGAAGCCCTATCTACACTACCATAGTTTTCTCAGCAGTACTAGAAGAAGCCCTATCTACACTACCATAGTTTTCTCAGTAGTACTAGAAGAAGCCCTATCTACACTACCATAGTTTTCTCAGTAGTACAAGAAGAAGCCCTATCTACACTACCATAGTTTTCTCAGTAGTACAAGAAGAAGCTATATCTACACTACCATAGTTTTCTCAGCAGTACTAGAAGAAGCCCTATCTACACTACCATAGTTTTCTCAGCAGTACTAGAAGAAGCCCTATCTACACTACCATAGTTTTCTCAGCAGTACTAGAAGAAGCCCTATCTACACTACCATAGTTTTCTCAGCAGTACTAGAAGAAGCTATATCTACACTACCATAGTTTTCTCAGCAGTACTAGAAGAAGCCCTATCTACACTACCATAGTTTTCTCAGTAGTACAAGAAGAAGCTATATCTAAACTACCATAGTTTTCTCAGCAGTACTAGAAGAAGCCCTATCTACACTACCATAGTTTTCTCAGTAGTACAAGAAGAAGCTATATCTACACTACCATAGTTTTCTCAGCAGTACTAGAAGAAGCCCTATCTACACTACCATAGTTTTCTCAGCAGTACTAGAAGAAGCCCTATCTACACTACCATAGTTTTCTCAGTAGTACTAGAAGAAGCCCTATCTACACTACCATAGTTTTCTCAGCAGTACTAGAAGAAGCTATATCTACACTACCATAGTTTTCTCAGCAGTACTAGAAGAAGCCCTATCTACACTACCATAGTTTTCTCAGTAGTACAAGAAGAAGCTATATCTAAACTACCATAGTTTTCTCAGCAGTACTAGAAGAAGCCCTATCTACACTACCATAGTTTTGTCAGTAGTACAAGAAGAAGCTATATCTACACTACCATAGTTTTCTCAGTAGTACTAGAAGAAGCCCTGTCTATCCTACCAAAGTTTTCTCAGTAGTACTAGAAGAAGCCCTATCTATCCTACCAGTTTTCTCAGTAGTACAAGAAGAAGCCCTATCTACACTTATACAGTCTTCAACTATCTACTTATACGAGCAGGAATTTTCCACATTGGCCAACATTACAAATTGGAAGAGAGTGATCTCTTTCCCTTGATCAAGAATAATGAGTGTGCTTGTCTGTCATCCGATCCCGCATTGAACAATTGTACACACATTGTTGTTGTTTGATGCCCACAATGAGTTGTTTGACTCTTTTGTGTGCTCTGAAAAGGACGTTCAGTGGCGGGTTGTAGTAGCTTTTTTCACATCCCGAGCATGCTGATGAAGGTGGACTGCTGTTCTCCAGGCGGTTGTGCTATGCTTGGCATCATTTGCATGGCGCTCACTACTACGAGAATCACATCGATCGACATCTCATAAGCCAGATTGCCTTGAAAACAGCCTGTTTCCAGGGAACGCTACATGAAAGAGAGATTGTGCCTTTTGTCAGTGTATTGTGCCTAACCTGACGCGACGTCCTGGTCAGTACGTTATGCCTGACTGGACTAGCACCTTAGTTCCCAATTGTACACAAGTAAACCAGTTCATATTTCTACTTGAATTATATAAATGTAGTCATAACTGAATCATTAATTATAACCTTTCCAGTTTGTAACGTTTACAGTTTTATTGTTCCTTGCGTATTAATAAATAACGGTTATTGGAAATATTTAATGTATATTTTAAATTTCCTCTTAATTTTCCGTTACAATTACAATGTTTATTTTATTTTTGCCTTCTTTTGGTGCAGTTGTATTCTGAGTCACACCATTTGAGAATCGGTGATCTAGATGATAGATACGACGTTTGGCTGTATGTCAGTGAAACGTAATGCCGTTAAGTTAGGCCTTTAAGATATGAGAATAATAAACAAGCCGTATTTGACATTTGGAAAGATCTAAAGCATTAAGAACCGTCTGCGTATTATTCAAACATGCCATTAATAGTTTGGCGAATACCAACATTATAGATTAGTCTACCGTGCAACCTTCATTCCAACCCTGCTTCCAACCATACGCTTGCGAAAGCTGGACTGTATACTCTGGACATGCAATGAGGTTAAACCACTTCCACACAGGTTGCCTGAGGCGAATATTCCACAAGATCGTGTCACTGACATCGAGGTTCTCTCGAGGGCTAACATGCCCAGCATCCATGCACTGCTAGAAAAAGCATGACTAGGATGGGCCGGACACCTCGTCCGTATGTCAGACGAGCGGCTCCCAAAGAAGCTTCTCTACGGCGAGCTGAGAGAGGGATGGCGCGAGAGAGGGCGCCCAAAGAAACGATTTAAAAACGGTCTGAAGGGCTTACTGAAAAGTTACCAGATAGACATCGACACCTGGGAATGTCTTGCGCAAAACAGATCTGACTGGAGAAGCGCAGTCAAATCGGGTGTAGCTACTGGCGAAGACGACCGTGTTGTGAAAGCCCAGAGCAGACGCGAGCTCCCCCTTCCCCAGTGAGTCACGGGAAGGAAACCACCCACAAACTTGCTACTAATAGTCAAATACTAGAATGAGATCATGATTTGAATTTCAGATGCATCCTCCCATCACTTACTATGTACTCAAATAATTTTTAATGAAGCTTGATTATTGTCCACCTGTAAATTAAATTTGATGTGCTACAGATTTACAAAGGATACTCTTGTGTGCTGTGTAGTGAAGATGGAACAAAGCACTGCTCTAAGACACTGTATCAAATCAATAGCCAATGTACTGATCTAAGACATTGGATCAAATAAATAGCCAATGAACTAATCTAAGACATTGTATCAAATCAATAGCCAATGTACTGATCTAAGACATCGGATCAAATCAATAGCCAATGTACTGATCTAAGACATTGTATCAAATCAATAGCCAATGAACTGATCTAAGACACTGGATCAAATCAATAGTCAATGTACTGAACTAAGACATTGGATCAAATCAATAGTCAATGTACTGATCTAAGATAATGGATCAAATCAATAGTCAATGTATTGATCTAAGATAATGGATCAAATCAATAGTCAATGTACTGATCTAAGATAATGGATCAAATCAATAGCCAATGAACTGATCTAAGATAATGTATCAAATCAATAGCCAATGTACTGATCTAAGACACTGTATCAAATCAATAGCCAATGAACTGATCTAAGACACTGTATCAAATCAATAGCCAATGAACTGGTCTAAGATAATGGATCAATTCAATAGCCAATGAACTGATCTAAGATAATGGATCAAATCAATAGTCAATGAACTGATATAAGACACTGTATCAAATCAATAGCCAATGAACTGATCTAAGACATTGGATCAAATCAATAGCCAATGAACTGATCTAAGACACTGTATCAAATCAATAGCCAATGAACTGATCTAAGACACTGTATCAAATCAATAGCCAATGAACTGGTCTAAGATAATGGATCAAATCAATAGCCAATGAACTGATCTAAGATAATGGATCAAATCAATAGTCAGTGAACTGATATAAGACACTGTAACAAATCAATAGTCAATGAACTGATCTAAGACACTGTATCAAATCAATAGCCAATGAACTGATCTAAGACATTGGACCAAATCAATAGCCAATGAACTGATCTAAGATACTGTATCAAATCAATAGCCAATCCACTAGATCAAATAAATAGCCAATGCACTGGATCAAATCAATAGCCAATCCACTGGAACAAATCAATGAACTGATCTGAGATACTGTATCAAATCAATAGCCACTGCACTGGATCAAATCAATAGCCAATTCACTGATCTAAGACATTGGATCAAATCAATAGTCAATGAACTGATCTAAGATGCTGGATGAAATCAATAGCCAGTGCACTGGATTAAATCAATAGCCAGTCCACTGGATCAAATCAATAACCAATGCACTTCCTGATAACCCCTTTCTTGACATGACCAAAAGTGTTGACATCATTTTAGCCCAATGGGATAAGAAATGTCCAGGGATCATCTGTTAATTTCTTAACAAACTTGTTTTTATATTTAAACTTAATTACTTGTTAATACCTACAACATTCAGCCCAGCCTCATCCCCTCTCCTACACAAAATATATTGTTGTTTGTCCATCGTTTGTCCAAAGAAGACCACATTGTAATCTGTCAATCCTAGAGTGGGTTCGTAGGTGGCTGATCAAACCATTCCGAGCCTGAAAGCATCTGTCACACTGAGGGCAGAGAAGCACTGTCTGACCGTAAGATGGGGACAACTCTTCTCTTGCCTTTCGTGTCGCTCGTTTCAATGCAGCTTCTGTGATTCTTGTCTGCTCCATATGTGCCGTGCCAGAAGAGATATTACTACGCCAGACAGAGCGATCAGCAGCAATTTTCTCCCAATTATCAAGGTCAATGTCGCAGTTCTTCAGTGAGGCTTTCAGAGTGTCTTTGTAACGTTTTATTTGGCCACCGCGAGCTCGCTTTACTGACTCAAGCTCGCCGTAGAATATTTTCTTTGGAAGCCACTCATCTGACATGTGGACAACATGGCCAGTCCATCTAAGCTGCAATTTTCACAGAGTTGTGTGAATGCTTGTCATGCCAGCCCATGAAAGAACTTCTACATCTGTGATTCTATCTTGCCATTTTATGTTCAGCAGTTTCCTTAGGCAGCCCAAATGAAAGTGGTCAAGCTTCTTCGCATGTTGGCTGTACACAGTCCAGGTTTCACAGACTTACAGAAGAGTACAAAACATATACAAGCATGCACTATTTCACAAACATTTTGTCCACAAATGTACAAGTGGGATTGTAGAGCAGGATATGTAAGAGATAGGACCTCATGGTGAAAGGCAATCACTGCCTAGCTAGATAGGTTGGCCTGGACTCTAGTTGGTTACCCCACTCCTGCCTAACTCACATATGGGTCTATGCGCCATCCTTCGGGCAACGGCTTTGACTGGCCAGCTAAAACTACATGAGCAAACATGGAGGAAACCCAGGGTGTAATTAAGCTCTGGTCAGGTGGCATATCCTGAGGAGAGGTCCCCTCTACACGTGCACTCGTAGCTACTGGCCGAATAGGAGAAGGATCAAGCATATTGACAATGGCTACCATGGCAAGAGCAAAAAAGGCCTGTTATGGGGCTTAGGATGCACCAGGGACAAAATATGGTAAGCGGCTTGAACCATTCGGAAAGTAACGGCAAACTACAGATTGTACAACTGCCAGGAAACTCATGACAGCCACAAATATTGAAACTCAAAGGAATATACAAGTTGAATTGGTCTGTTTTACTCACTATCATCTGGCGCAAGTTGATATGTATGCCAAATGAATCTATAGTTTTCTGCAACTCCCAATTACTGGAAATAAAGCACACTCAACAGCAATCAATAATACACTTTTTAATACAAAATTTGCTTTATATTGTGCAAATATGTGTTTGTTTAATTAAGCCAAGAAGAATGTTTGATTGGATGAACAAATGACATGGGCAGCAACAGGCTAAGTAGACACGAATACGAATAAAGAAGATTCATGGCACACAACAAGTCATTCCAGTGTTTTCTGCAACTTCATATACAGAACACAACCACACAGATTTTTTGTAAGCAGACAATATGTCATTCCTGGTCGGACAATATAGCACAGAGTTGCTCTAGACTCACTGATAACATGTAATCAAGAGATGTCTTGTAATTGAACACCTGGTCGGACAATGTAACACAGAGTTGCTCTAGACTCACTGATAACATGTAATCAAGAGATGTCTTGTAATTGAACACCTGGTCGGACATTGTAACAGTTACTAGTTGTGTAACAGTTACTAGTTGTATCTAGATCTCTGGTAAATACCTTCTAGCCAACAAACACAACATTTTGTTACCGTAGACCCTGTCATAGTCAGAACTCAAGACATCTCTTGCAACTTGACCTCTGGCACAAAACTTTCGACCAACAACGTATTGTTACCGTAATGAAAACTCTCTTGTAACTAAACCCCTGACTGATCAGGTGAAGACAACTCACAGTTACTGTAGATCATCTGTTATCCTGTTCTCTTCCAACTCTTACAACAACAATAACCAATCAACAGGGATCTGCTTTAACCTCCTGTTACATAGCCCTCAACAAATCAAAACCTCCACCTGCAAGTAACCTGAGATAATACATTTAAGTCATTATAGCTATCTCCCTTATGCAATGAGGCGGAAATGCTAGTCCCATGCACAATCCTCCATAACAAATTCTTCAGGATACAGGTGTTATTATTTGGAACCAGCCCACTCCTGATGGCAACAGGCCAGAAAAAAAAATAGAACCATGTAACCATCCAAGCGGTGGCAGTGTGGCAACTCACTCAATTTCACAATCCTAACACACTGTGTAAATTAATAAATCAATCAAGACCTTTTCAGCTGCCCAGGTCCATAAAACATAGACCCTCAACATGCCAAGACATCAAACACTGACCTGTCTCTTATCTACCAAGTGTCTGTGGCAACCAGCTCCATGCCCAAGCCTTATTTGTCACCTCTTATGACATGTCTAGCAGATTACAGCATTACGATTCTATGATCTCTATTCAGCCCCTGGTAGGACTGTGCCCATCTGAACAATATTATTTATAACTTGAGGCTACTAACTATTTTGTAACTCAGTGTCAAGTTCTGTTTGAAGACTTGTCTCACCAGAAGAGTTTAACAACACCAACAAACTCAGTGTCAAGTCTGTTTGAAGACTTGTCTCACCAGAAGAGTTTAACAACACCAACAAACTCAGTGTCAAGTCTGTTTGAAGACTTGTCTCACCAGAAGAGTTTAACAACACCAACAAACTCAGTGTCAAGTCTGTTTGAAGACTTGTCTCACCAGAAGAGTTTAACAACACCAACAAACTCAGTGTCAAGTCTGTTTGAAGACTTGTCTCACCAGAAGAGTTTAACAACACCAACAAACTCAGTGTCAATTTCTGTTTGAAGACTTGTCTCACCAGAAGAGTTTAACAACACCAACAAACTCAGTGTCAAGTTCTGTTTGAAGACTTGTCTCACCAGAAGAGTTTAACAACACCAACAAACTCAGTGTCAAGTCTATTTGAAGACTTGTCTCACCAGAAGAGTTTAACAACACCAACAAACTCAGTGCCAAGTTCAGTTTGAAGACTTGTCTCACCAGAAGAGTTTAACAACACCAACAAACTCAGTGTCAAGTTCTGTTTGAAGACTTGTCTCACCAGAAGAGTTTAACAACACCAACAAACTCAGTGCCAAGTTCTGTTTGAAGACTTGTCTCACCAGAAGAGTTTAACAACACCAACAAACTCAGTGTCAAGTCTGTTTGAAGACTTGTCTCACCAGAAGAGTTTAACAACACCAACAAACTCAGTGCCAAGTTCAGTTTGAAGACTTGTCTCACCAGAAGAGTTTAACAACACCAACAAACTCAGTGTCAAGTTCAGTTTGAAGACTTGTCTTACCAGAAGAGTTTAACAACACCAACAAACTCAGTCTCAAGTCTGTTTGAAGACTTGTCTCACCAGAAGAGTTTAACAACACCAACAAACTCAGTGCCAAGTTCAGTTTGATGACTTGTCTCACCAGAAGAGTTTAACAACACCAACAAACTCAGTGCCAAGTTCAGTTTGAAGACTTGTCTCACCAGAAGAGTTTAACAACACCAACAAACTCAGTGCCAAGTTCAGTTTGAAGACTTGTCTCACCAGAAGAGTTTAACAACACCAACAAACTCAGTGTCAAGTCTGTTTGAAGACTTGTCTCACAAGAAGAGTTTAACACCAACAAACTCAGTGTCAAGTTCTGTTTGAAGACTTGTCTCACCAGAAGAGTTTAACCTCAACACAAATATGTCTAAAAAAGTACTCACCTTCTCATTTCATCAAGTGCTTACTCCAGTCTCTCCAAATGTTACCATCCTATACTCTAACACTGAGTCCACGCATATGGAGATCATGTCTTCATTGTAACAAATTTACTTTTAATTGGGTGGTCAAATGGTTTGTACACTGTCTATCTGAAGGAATGGACATAAGTACAAAACCTCAAAACGACATATGGATGTTACTATCGGGTGTAAAATAGAAACCTTATATGTGCACTTTGTGGCACCTGTAAGCTGTAGACTGTTTGGTGACTGTAAGAACAAGATGCCTTATTCCTCAGCTCATAAATGATCCAGGTGGACAAGGATGAACATTGTAATTATAGTATTGTTCAATGTTATAAATCTACCATCGACGTTTGACTGCTTAATTAGTCCATGTAACACAAACAAGGCACAGGACAAGAGAATCCATGGGAAGGATGCCAAATAAATTAAAACTTGGTATTTCTTCTTCTTCTTCTGCGTACACAGTCAGACAGTAACCATTATTTTTTCGAAAAAAGCGGCGGTCATCCTGAGACTCTCGCCACTACCATAGAGCTTGTCTTGCAGTTCCACTGGCAATGGCCACATCTGCTCTCTCTGATCCCCGTATGTCGGGCAGTTCTGCAGCAGATGTTCAGTGGTCATTTTACCAGTACCGCACGGGCATTCGTCGGTACACCCTATCTTCAATTTGTTGAATAGGTGGTACCTCAGTCTATTGTGGCCAGTGCGAAGTCTGAAGACAACGACCTGCTCTCTTCGGTTCAACTGGTAATAGGCATCGTTTTTGGTGTAACCAGTATGTTCGGTTTCCCATTTGGTAATGTACCTGGCTTTGATAAGCCGTTTTGACTCTTCGTACGTCATACTGGTATCTGTTTGTGGTAGCCTTGCACCTTCTTTTGCCAGTCTGTCTGCCTCCTCGTTGCCTTGGATGTTGCAGTGTGACGGAACCCACTGTACCACTACCCTTTTTGGTGCGGACAGCTGGCATAGTTTGCAGAGTGCTGCTCTTAAGTCATTAAGCTCAGTGTTTTTCTGGCTTTTTAGCGCTGTGACCACGGCGAGAGCATCTGTCAGCAAGACTATGTGGCTCTCATTTTCACTGTGTGTTGCCATTTCTTCCACTGCCGCCCTCAGTGCCTCTGCCTCCGCTCTGAAATTGCTTGTGTACTTACCAGTAGCGAATGACAGTGTTATTTTTCTGCCATTTGGTAGGTTCAGGAATGCTCCTGCCCCTCCGTTCTGTGTAGTGTCTGTTACAGAACCGTCGGTGTATGCATGGGTCCAGTCCATGCTTGGGTAGCTTTTCGTTATGAAGCTTAGGGTAGTGTCTCTCCTTTCTTTTTCTTTAAATCTACCATCGACGTTTGACTGCTTAATTAGTCCATGTAACACAAACAAGGCACAGGACAAGAGAATCCATGGGAAGGATACCAAATAAATTAAAACTTGGTATTTGAAAGACAAGGATCTTAGCTGGGATACATGAAAACATGTCAGTCAGCACTGCCACATACCCATAAAAAGACATACATGTTTGTGTCACAATCAGATTTCATACCTGGCAGTCAAATCAAAACCACATGTCACACATAACAGGGCACCCACAATAAAACCTTGACACTTAATACTTGAAGATTCTCATCTAATAAGGTACTTAACAATCAGATTCCACATCTAACAGTTCACATACACGAAATTTAACACCTGCCAATTGACCTCATTCCAGAAAACCTGCAGTAAAATATTGATATGCGATCGTGCAGAGGTGCTTCATGTGGTCGATGTTTCAAATGTTCAGGTGTCCATGACCACGGTCAAGCCACCATTCATAACATATATAGTACACAATGAGGTCCTGCTATTTATTGCTCTCAAATATGAGGTTCTATGGTCAACATTAGGATCCATGTCAAACTTGATTTCTGACCAATTAAGTGTACTTAGATTTTGGTGGTAACCAGGAAGGGTAACTAGGACCTTCACCCAGACATCATCATGTTATAGTACACCACACACCCCAACAAACCCTCACCACCACCACACACTTCAACAAACCCTCACCACCACCACACACTTCAACAAACCCTCACCACCACCACACACTTCAACAAACCCTCACCACCACCACACACTTCAACAAACCCTCACCCCCACCACCACCACACACCCCAACAAACCCTCACCACCACCACACACCCCAACCCCCGCCACACACTTCAACAAACCCTAACCACCACCACACACTTCAACAAACCATCAAAACCCCAACAAATCCTCACCACCACCACACACTTCAACAAACCCTCACCACCACCACACACTTCAATAAACCCTCACCCCCACCACCACCACACACTTCAACAAACCCTCACCCCCACCACCACCACACACCCCAACAAACCCTCACCACCACCACACACCCCAACCCCCGCCACACACTTCAACAAACCCTAACCACCACCACACACTTCAACAAACCATCAAAACCCCAACAAATCCTCACCACCACCACACACTTCAACAAACCCTCACCACCACCACACACTTCAATAAACCCTCACCCCCACCACCACCACACACTTCAACAAACCCTCACCACCACCACACACTTCAATAAACCCTCACTCCCACCACCACCACACCCCAACAAACACTCACCACCACCACACACTTCAACAAACCCTCACCCCCACCACCACCACACACCCCAACAAACCCTCACCACCACCATACACTTCAACAAACCCTCACCCCCACCACACACCCCAACAAACCATCACCACCACCACACACTTCAACAAACCCTCACCCCCACCACACACTTCAATAAACCCTCACCCCCACCACCACCACACACCCCAACAAACCCTCACCACCACCACCCACTTCAACAAACCCTCACCGCCACCACCACCACACACCCCAACAAACCCTCACCACCACCATACACTTCAACAAACCCTCACCACCACACACCCCAACAAACCCTCACTACCACCATACACTTCAACAAACCCTCACCCCCACCACCACCACACACCCCAACAAACCCTCACCACCACCACACACTTCAACAAACCATAAAAACCCCAATAAATCCTCACCACCACCACACACTTCAACAAACCCTCACCCTCACCACCACCACACACCCCAACAAACCCTCACCACCACCACACACTTCAACAAACCCTCACCCCCACCCCACACCCCAACAAACCCTCACCACCACCACACACTTCAACAAACCCTCACCCCCACCACACACCCCAACAAACCCTCACCACCACCATACACTTCAACAAACCCTCACCTCCACCACACACCCCAACAAACCCTCACCACCACCACACACTTCAACAAACCCTCACCACCACCACACACTTCAACAAACCCTCACACCCACCACACACCCCAACAAACCATCACCACCACCACACACCCCAACAAACCCTCACCCCCACCACACACTTCAACAAACCATCAAAACCCCAACAAACCCTCACCATAAACCCCAAACAGACCCTCACCCCCACCACAGACCCTAGCAAACCCTCACCACCACACACCCCAACAAATCCTCACCCCTCACCACCACCACACCCCAACAAACCCTCACCACCACCCACCCACCCCAAAAAACCCTCATCACCCCCACACACCCCCTCACAGAATCATCATCCTCTACCCTAAGTAAAACATGTACACAGATAACCTTCCTTGGCTATACCTCCAGTGACTGTATACTGCGCCATCTGATTTCTGTATAAAATAGTTTAAGTAATATGGTTACATGTCCTGTATAGTACAAGCAATTAACCTAGACCCTGGAGGGCCTGTTAAGACCACAACATAGACTACATCACAAAACAGATCAAATAGTAGGGAGAACAAACAAATGATAATATGATTCGTATACATTATGCCACGGGTAAAATAGAGAGCTGTGGAGGTACATGATCATCTGTGCCAGGTGGAACAATAGATAGTAGGAGACTTCTAATTATGTTCCAACCGACACAGATGAGCAGCTGCTTCCATTACAAGCTTGAGAGAGAGAAGAGAGGAGAGAGATAAAGAAAGAGGGGTTGGGGGGAGGTCATTATAGTTAAGAGGTAAAGCACTGGCCTATCAAAAAATGAAAGAACAAAATGGTGGGGTGTTCGATGTCTGCTAGTTTCAAGCGTCACCTGGTCTCAACGGGAGATGAAGCCTAGTCCTATCGGAGGTGGATGATAAAACTCAGAGGTCCCATGTACAAATAAAAGAACTCTTAAAAATCGAAAGGGGCAACCAGTTAGCTGCTGTTCAGGGAAAATTGAAAAACATTATGAAATTCCCATCCAATGTGTACACAGACGTAGTAAATCCAGAGAAATAAATCTGCAACCCATAGTTGTCTTTACTAACATGTCTTGCCACTGGATCAAGGTAGCTCAGAACCATGAGAGAGTGCAGCTAATGATAGCACAAATCTTCCTCACTTAAATCTAACTAAAGTGCAATTCAGTGTCCGTTCATAGACGATTCACACAAATGTCACTATCCTCTACCATCACCACTGGAAATGGGCTCTTTTTTTTTTTTAAAGTATGAGATGATTCCACTATATAAAGTATGAGATGATTCCACTATATAAAGTATGAGATGATTCCACTATATAAAATATGAGATGATTCCACTATATAAAGTATGAGATGATTCCACTATATAAAATATGAGATGATTCCACTATATAAAATATGAGATGATTCCACTATATAAAGTATGAGATGATTCCACTATATAAAGTATGAGATGATTCCACTATATAAAGTATGAGATGATTCCACTATATAAAGTATGAGATGATTCCACTATATAAAATATGAGATGATTCCACTATATAAAATATGAGATGATTCCACTATATAAAGTATGAGATGATTCCACTATATAAAGTATGAGATGATTCCACTATATAAAGTATGAGATGATTCCACTATATAAAGTATGAGATGATTCCACTATATAAAGTATGAGATGATTCCACTATATAAAGTATGAGATGATTCCACTATATAAAGTATGAGATGATTACACTACATAAAAATACTCCAAAAATGATATAAAGGATGCACCCCCGTCATTCACTCAACCCATCACCATCGCGGCCGTGAAGGGAGTACAGCAAGGAGACTAACTGAACCTACTCTCTGCTTGCCTGGAGTGAACTATGAGGCACTGTGACTGGGACAACAATGGCACCAAGACAACTAAACCACCTCTGATTCACAGATAACAACATCCTTATCAGAGAGATGCTGTGACAACCATAAACCTAGAGAAAACAACAGCTATTTGCAACCGTTGTGCAGAGCCCAACCCCATACTCTTGAGTGGAATGCCCATAGAGGACGCTGGCAAATATGCCCATCAGGGAAGGCTCTTCAACATGGAGAACAACATAAAACCTGAGACCGCCAGATGGAAACGGACGGGCTGAGCAGCCTTCAACTCCAACATGATAGCAACAGACTCTACAAAAGACACCAGACTACGTGCGGACATCTTCGACTCGGTAGTCCTACCAGTGCTCTGCTACGGTAGCGAAACCTGGTCTCTAACAAAAGCAGCAGAGAAAATTACAGCACAGGCATCGCTTGAAAGACGCCTGGTGGACATAACTCTCAGACCACAGCGACAAAGCAAACTACACAATAGCGACATCCGGAGAATGTCACACATCAAGGATGTCATACAGCACACCAACCAATCGAACCACCCACAGAGCAGGAGGTCATAAAGCTAGAAGACAAGACGAAAGTGCAACGAAAAGAGAACTCGAGGACACCCCATAACTTGCTGACGTGATTCACTAGAACGGCACACACATACGACCCCCCCCCCCCACCCCCACAACTTGCTGACGTGATTCACTAGAACAGTACAACACATATGACCCCACAACAGACAGACTACTGCCCCACTGGACAATACGCGCCCATGACAGAAACGACTGGATCCTAATGTAGGACCTCCACAAGGACGACCAACCCTTGGCGAAGAACGGTTCGAACTAAGAAGTGATAACTCTATCACTGACGCCATATTTTATCAATGCTTTGATATCTAAGATACAGGAGATTTACCTAACAGGAAGACAAATATATATCAGCATTGTATGATGGGGCAAGATGAAATATTATTGCAGTCAATCTACATCCATAATAAAGCTTATTCATATTTCTGGAACCCTCTCCTGCTGCCTTCGTTCAACACAACATATTTTAGTTGCTTCTAGTCTTGATGTTGGTTGCGTAGCAGCACTTCCTCATCCATTACCACCTTAGATAGATCTGGGTTTTCCTTTGGCTCTCACTTTTCAGGGGTAACAAAGGTTGTCAGATTTTGAAAAACTATGCCAATATAGTATTGGCCAAATTGGCATTGGACATTCACTAGTACTGCAATCTGCTTTTATCTCCAATATCGCGGAACAATTTTGTGTTTTAAGGAAAATAAAAACGTAATCTCATGGGGGGGGGGGGGGGGGGGGGGGGGGGGGGGGTAGATTAAAATTAACAAAATGACATAAATATGTTGTAAGCCCGGTACAAGTTAGCTTAAAATCAAATAATTAAATATGCCAAATGTAGCTTGACTGCATAAAATAAATCAATATGCCAAATATTGCTTTACATAAAATAAAGCAAATTTCTTCGGTCAAACTTGGTTTGACTGCATAAAATAAAATAATTTCTTCTGTCAAATGTAGCTTGACTGCATAAAATAAAATAATTTCTTGTCAAATGTAGCTTGACTGCGTAAAATAAAATAATTTCTTCTGTCAAACATTGCTTGACTGCATAAAAGAACATAATTTATTGTCAAATGTAGCTTGACTGCATAAAATAAAATAATTACTTCTGTCAAACATAGCTTGACTGCATAAAATAAAATAATTTCTTGTCAAATGTAGCTTGACTGCGTAAAATAAAATAATTTCTTCTGTCAAACATTGCTTGACTGCATAAAAGAACATAATTTATTGTCAAATGTAGCTTGACTGCGTAAAATAAAATAATTACTTCTGTCAAACATAGCTTGACTGCATAAAATAAAATAATTTCTTCTGTCAAACATGGCTTCTGCATAAAATAAAATAATTTCTTTTGCCAAATGTAGCTTGACTATATAAAATAAAAAAATATTTCTTTTGCTAAATACAGTTTGACTAAATAGAATCAAACAATTTCACATGACAAATATATCTTGACTGCATAAAATTAAATTTTTCTTCTGCAAATATACGTTGACTGCATACAATAAAAATAAACGTATATGCCAAATGATAACTTAGCTCATCAAAATAAAAATCTCTATGGTGGAAACTTCTTCAACTAATAACTCTGTGGAGTTCTAGAAACAAACACAATTATGATATCGGAAATAAGCATGAACAGCCCATATCTGCCAGGAATCTTAAGAAAATTAAATTACATTTGAAAAAAATAATATGCCAAATATAATTTAATTCTCTTAAAAAAATAATATGTCAAATATAATTTAATTCCATGAAAAAAATAATATGCCAAATATAATTTAATTCTTTCAAAAAAATGTATATGCAAAATATAATTGAACAGCACAAAATTTTGTTTAATGTACATGTCAAATAAAATTTGACTTCCATAAGGTACAAGGTGAACAAAAATCTACATATTAAATACAATTTAACAGCAGAAAAATGTTTATTAACTGTACAGAAATAAATAGAATTTTGACTTTCACAAAGTTAAAAAAAAGTTTCTCAAGTGTCACATACTAATAATACTGATTCCACAAAATCAACTGTTAGTTCACAAGATTAAACCAGTGCTAAATTTGTCAACGCCAAAACTACACCACGATCATTGTGTTAGTTTATAGCAAACAACCAATTACATAAATTTATAACTGAACATTAAAACTGGGAAATAACTTTTAAAAACAAAAAAGGAATTTATTAAAAAATTAAACCTAAATAAAAAAAAATAAAAACCAAATGCTCAGCTCATCTGAGTCAACAAATTGTGGTAGTTTTAATTGTGTTTGGTCATCATTTTCAAAATGTTTCAAATGTTTAGAGCAGGAGTTGGCAACTTTCTCCTGGGCAGGGGATGGAAGCCATACCATTGATCTAATACTTTAAAGTAGTTAACTCACAGTGCTTATTCACCTTCCCCCTTCTGGATATCTATTGATATATGCAAAATGATCATAATCATGGTGCCTTACATTACTTGAATTATGTTTAGGACCATCAAGGGCAAATTATTTGTAGGACCATCGCAAAGGTAAAGTGTTTGACTCTTAAGAAACGAATGAATCAAAAAACAAGATGGATTTTGAATCCCACAAGTTTAGAGTATCCCTAGTCTCAAGGGAGATGACATCAGTGCCTAGTCCTATTGAAGATGGATGATAAACACGTAAAGAACTGATGGCAGTTTAAAATTGAGAAGAGCAGGCTGTAATCTGCTGCGTGGGCACAAATTCTAAGAGTATCAAAATTTCTACTCAATAGTGACCAACATGAAGGCAGCCCCCTCCATCATGCAAAGACATAATAAACCAATCACCTTTTTATCGATATACTCAATTACAAGTATATACACAAAAGGAAGTCTACACCCTAGGGGTAGAATTGAAGTTAATAAGAAAATAGGTTCTGGTATTGTGTGTGTATATTTTCTGCCTACAGGTCACAGATTTTGGTGTAGAGTAAATATAGTACAATGAGCTGAACCATGAACACAAGCCATTTGCTCCAAGAGGCAAATGTTCTAACCACTCAGACATGGTACAAAGCTATGAGGCTAAAAAGTATGAGCAACACAGAAATGGATATGGACAACTAAATGCGAGTCAGTAATGCTAAGGAATATAAACATATCAATTCTGCAGTATGGAATCTTTTAGATTCAATCAATGAAGAAAGATTTTTAAAAAAGAAAGAAAGAAAGGTTATTTCAACAACTTGATAATGTCTTACATTTTTATAAAACAATATAAAATGATATAAGAAAGATTTCCATGGGTTTGCATCATATATGCATAAGGCAGAGAGCTGGCAGGCTCCTATGTTTGAGCTAGACGAGCCTCGTGACATCATCGGTACCACAATTATGTACAACGACAAGAGATGACATCACGTCACACCAAAAAAAACCTGTCACAAATTTGTGTTTTATGAATTTAAATATGAAGTGTAATAATTATGGGTCACAACTTTAATTGTGTGGACAATTGTATGTCTTCAATCCCTTGACTATATAATATATGAGTTAGTGAGTTTCTCGGGGAGAGTAATTGTGGCAAGATTGACTAGATGCAAGGAAAGATAGAGGGGAAGAAGGTATGACAATGAGGTAATGAGAAGGGACAAGAGTTTGTAGTGTGACATTAGAATTGACATGTGACACTCAATACTGGGGAGAGACGTGGGACATTCATTAAGTAACAGCTATTTTATTGATAAATTATTTTTTACAAGAGTACATGCCAGAAATGTTTCTACATAGTTCCCATGAGTCAAGACATTTGGTCCACATATTCACTTGCTTGTTGATGTCCTCTAGAATTAAGTTTTTTGATGTGACCTTTAATAAATTTTGCACCGCCTCTATTACCTCGAGGGAGCAGCGTAGTGCAGTGGTTCATTCCCCAGTTGAGGCGGAAATGTTTTTTCAGACCGCAACAGCTCCCAGTCAACACATCTTTAAATGGGTACCGGTTCAGTCCGGGAAGTAAAAGCGGCGAGGGAGTGGGCTACCTCCCTAAAATAGCTGAGCCTTTGAAATGTGAGATTGCGAACACCTCACACCCCTATAGCAGTACTGCTATGAGTTACTTTACTATTACCTCATCTGCTACACACTTTCTTATAGCCTAGGCCATAGTGAACAATTTTTTTTCACAGCACTGTGACTCATGTTGAAATCTACAGCTATTTCATTAACTGTGATTCGCCTGATGCCACAAACTAGCTGGTCATCTGCTGTTTCACTCTGTCAGCTGCCAGACTTGTTGGTCTCCCACTCTTCTGACATTTTGTCTTCCATTTTGAAATCTTTCTAACCATGCTTACACTCTTACCTGACTCAAATAATTGTCGCTATACAGAACCTTTATTTAAAAAGGTTTCACATGCTTTGACCACATAAAATGAATAACGCCTGTTGATATTCCACAGTTCAAGTCAACAGTGGGGTGGTCATGTTGTATGATACATTGCTCATGCAGATATTGTTTGATCGTCACGACCTCTACATTGCTTATTGCTAAACAGTCATTTTCAATCCTGATATAATATTTTCCGTTGTACACACTCGCCCATGTACTTTATTATAAAATTGCTGTTGCTTAATGACTATCATTCGTAGAATATAATATAGGGATAGAAATCGCTGAGATGGAATGTAATACATGCAGCAACATGTCAAGGTGTAAAATAATTGTTGATACTATCTATTCCACAGGGAGATTGAAGTCAGGTATTATTAGGCGTCTGTGGTTAAAATATCTAGACATGCTGATAAACTGCTGGATAGCCAGTGCAGGCTCTAATCTCTGTGGTGTCTTTCTCCAATCTCTGTGGTGTCTTCCTCCCATCTCTCTGGTGTCGTTCTCCAATCCTACTATGTCCAGTACTTATCTTCTCGGTAATGGACATCTTCATCTTGTGTCTGGTACCTATTGTTGGTAACATTATTCCTTATTTCAACAAGCACAATTTGAAACGTATTTTCAGTTAACATATATTTTCCTGCAAGTTTTTGTTTGACAGGGTTCAAGAAGATGGTTTACAATAGGAATAGATGTAGAGCATTCGTTGCAGACTTATTATCCAAGGAGAACTAAATTGATGAATAATTTATTTCATCATTTACCTAGTTGTATATAGTTAGTTGTATATTATTAGCTATACCAAAAATTGTTTAACTTAGTTCGTTGTCGTAATGTGTGTTGTTTTTCTTTGTCCAATTCATTTTGTGTTGAATTGTTGGTGCACATCGGTTATAAACCACATGTTTAGCCATTCCTTAACCTAGCTTCCATTTCAATAGTAAGTTTAACTACAGGGTCTCTATGTTTGGTTTATAGTAAGAAAGTAATGCCATACAGTAATATGGGACAAATAATAATGTGTGTTTATAACAAAGTTGGTAGCTATGAATGTGCTCCTCCCACATAGGACATACACAGAGCTGTGCTCAGTCTCCACATAATATACACATAAACATGAATGGTACTGAATTAAGCCAGGAGGAGGCTGCAACGTTGCTCGCATCAGGATCATGTATAAGATACTGACAAACATCCTCACCTCTCACCGTACATCACAAAACAGGTTATGTGACAGTAACCGGTTCAATGAGGTTGGGGTAATCCCTGTAGTTCTGAGCCTGCTGAAATGCCTTGCATTGTGCAACGGCCAGCAGGGTCCGTGTTTTTTTCTCTTCAGCATGCCCTGAGATTTAAGATAAGCCATCACAGAGAATGTATCCAGAGTAAAACAATCAGCACAAATGGTTTCGAGGACTACCTACCGACAAGGAGGGCAGCGGTTCGAATCCCCGGTATGGTAAATGTTTTTTTTCTGTTGGGGGTGAAATAAACAAACATAGCCAGCACACGACGTGGTGACAGCAGTGGCGAAGCGGTCTGTAGTCCTCAGCCTTAAAAACCCCTCGACTACCCCAGGAATGGGAAAAATTTTTTCTACTTAAATCTATAGTTCGATTCGACTAACACATGCACTTCACTATGTTGCTTAGCTACAACGTTAGTTTTCAGAATAACCTCAACAATGTCGACATTTTCAGCACATGCGCTGCTTTCCTTTGTGTCCATATGTATGTCTTTGGAAAAGTTTTAAAGTAGAAACTTTTTGTGAGATGGAATTAGCACCTCACGAGGTAAGAAATTCTTTGTTTTTAATCAGGATATGATCATATATATTTATATATGGATATTCAAAACAAGTACGATTAAGTGTGACACACATATGAAATTTAGGCTGCACTGGAAAGGGTTAAACAACATGCCAGGAAGAATACTGCCAGTTGTGTGATGTGATCAAATGTGACTGTAAAACTTCCCCAGTGCAGTGTAAAACTTGAGTGCTATAGCCATGTCAGTTTTACATAAAACAATGATTATCATACAAAACACTGTCAACATAGTTTTAAACTGCTTTGTTTTAAAGTGGCTAAAAGGGGACGGCGTGGGCTAGTGGTTACGTGACACGGCTCACAAACAGAAGGTGCTGGGTTCGATCCCCATCACAGCACAGGCCGTTATCCCAGGGAAGCTAACCCTTAGAAAATGCAGGAGGAAGCAGACCCTTTCATTAAATGCATGCTGAAGTCGGATGCGCTGGGCCGACAGGCGCAAAATAAAAACCCCAGTGTAACGCACACCACATTGGGGAATAGAGAATAAAGGCTAACGCAACAACAACAACAAAAGTGGCTGAAAAACAAGCAAAGCTACAATACTGAGCTAACACGAGAAGTTATATTTATAGTCATTCTCCGATATAGTGGTGGGTGGTGCTTACTGTTGTCACAATCCTGATATTCATCTAAACATTGTTCCTCGCTGGATAAGTCTATTTTAACTATTTTATTTTGTATATTGTTTACACTTAACTCTTTTCAGCTCGGTGTTAGGTGTCGGTGGTGCTCAAAAAGATTCGTTCCAGTTCAAACCGGTAATGTCATCAGACCAATGATCACGCATCTGGATTACATGTGGATATTCAACACATGTCAAATTCAGACTTTGACTAGGACACAGAAGAAAGTGACTTCAGCAATGTTTTTGAGGCATTTAACACAGAAATACACCTGATGTACAACCAGCACCAACAATTATTTAGTCCCAGATTTTCCAGCTGGCATTAATATCCAGCAACACCGCCATCAGGAGTCAAACCTGCTTCACTGATGTCATAGATACGGCGTTGGTAAAAAAGTGCGGATGGGCAGGCCTGACAATAGATGGGCACGTAAAGTGACATCATGGTGGCCTTACACCTATAATCATTGTCCTGCCCCGGACGTCCACCAATGAGATGGAGAGGTGGCCTGCAACAAAACCTTGGTCCGGCACGGTACTTAGAGGTAAAAGACAAATGAGTTTATACAACATTTGGATATCTTGGATAGGGCACATAATGTGTCTGAATGACCACCAGGATTATAGTATAACAGCTAATACATAATGATCATTATGAATACTTTATGTCATAGATAGTTTCATTATGTGTCCTACGATGTTTACATCATGTTTTACATTTAACACTTTTATTTTGAATAAAACTATTTGACATACAGTTGTGGGCTGGCCCGACTGAAAGACACTAATCTGCAAAATTATCTAGGACTGGAAAGGGTTGAGATTGTTGTTTTTGTCTGTGTTATTTTTGTTTGTTAAGTCCATAATAAAGGTTTACACGGCAGTACATGTCAGTTGCTGGTCTCATGTAACACAACATTTGAACCTTGTTTGTTGTTCAGCAATATATGTTGTTGAGCTGTATATTATTGCAGTCCCTCGCATGTATGTTTTATATATGGCATTAACCTTCAGCATGCCGTAACGTCATTAAGAAAAATTTTACCTAATTAACTTAATTTCCCGCTATGGTCGTCAACTTTCAACATTTGTAACTTTTCTGTTTGTTTGTCAATAAATATGATTTTATTGTGTGTAGAGACACAATTGAATAAAAAACTTGTGGGTGTTACTGTTTTTGTTGTGTGTTTGTTAGTTTCTGAGATACATAAAGATGAAGTTGAAAATTTATGAAAATCTCTTTAAAAATTTGGACTCGACTACTAGGCCTAGTCGCTCCGATAGAAAACCATGGAAACCACAACAATGTATCGATACTGTGTTTACAATATTGACACAACTGTTAGTTTCCAATTTATACGTAATTCTTTTATCTAAACAAACAAAATAAACAGATCTACTTGATAAAGATCTTTTCCAACAACTACCTCCACCTTTTGCAAAAAGTCAGCTTGCTCCAAACGGCGTATTCAAAATTAAAACTGTTCAAAAGCCATTTGTAATCTAACATACGATACTTTAACCTGCAAAATATCGTGTGTAAATGGATTACATATTCAGCTTTTTTTTTAATGGCTGTCGTGAGTGACTCCGTAAAAAAAAATATTTTTTTTAGAATTCCGATTTTGTAGGCCGGGTTGGTCAAAATCATTTTGACCATAGTGTGCTGAAGGTTAAGTGGTAACAAAATAAGAACAAACATGTTTTTGTATGTTTTTATCAAGGTTAATCTTAGCTCACATTTTTGGTGGGAATAGTAACTTGATTACATTTTATAAAAAGGATTTGTAAAAATCTTTCCATTTTTGGTTCCAATGGTCTCCCATATTAAATATAAGTGACAAAAGTTAATGAAGCAAAGAAAAAGTAATTGTGCAAAAGCTAATTTTCAGTCACAGCATTAACACCATAGGAAAGTTGGCACTGAGCAAAACTCATTACTATATACACTGCTAATTCCTGGAAAAGGTATTAATAGCAACCTCTCTTATCTTAGAAGCTGCAATATTCAGGATGAGTTTTCATTCAATTTTATACCATACTGTAGCAAACTGCATGGTTGAACAACTCTCTCCACACACAAAACTGTATGGTTGAACAACTCTCTCCACACACAAAACTGCATGGTTGAACAACTCTCTTCCCACACAACTGTATGGGCAAACAACTCTCTCCACACACACAACTGTATAGGCAAACAACTCTCTCCACATACACAACTGTATGGTTTAACAACTCTCTCCACACACAACTGTATGGTTGAACAACTCTCTCCACACACAAAACTGTATGGTTGAACAACTCTCTCCACACACAACTGTATGGTTGAACAACTCTCTCCCCACACAAAACTGTATGGGCAAACAACTCTCTCCACACACACAACTGTATGGGCAAACAACTCTCTCCACACACAAAACTGTATGGGCAAACAACTTTCTCTACACACAAAACTGTATGGGCAAACAACTCTCTCCACACACACAACTGTATGGGCAAACAACTCTCTCCACACACACAACTGTATAGGCAAACAACTCTCTCCACACACACAACTGTATAGGCAAACAACTCTCTCCACACACACAACTGTATGGGCAAACAACTTTCTCCACACACACAACTGTATGGGCAAACAACTCTCTCCACACACACAACTGTATGGTTGAACAACTCTCTCCCCACACAAAACTGTATGGGCAAACAACTCTCTCCACACACACAACTGTATGGGCAAACAACTCTCTCCACACACACAACTGTATGGGCAAACAACTCTATCAATGATCATACCCAAAAATGTAAGAATAAATAACTCTGCACACTAGCTGAAAAATGTGAGTTCTCTCCACACCTGTATAGAAATATGTGAATAGGTTTTGATCTGAATGACACACCCTTTGTGGGATATAAATAGATCATAAAACAGGGCTCTGTGTCAAAAATATGTTCTCTGGATCTGTAGCTGGTGGCTAGCTAAGACAACTACTCCATGGCATCAAGAGTTTGTAGCAGCGACGTCGCTGCCATCGCAATCTTCTTGTGCCTGGGATGTCACAGGCTCCTGAGATTCCTCCTGGTTGGTGGAAGCGTCTCCGTTACTCTGGTCTTGACCAGGCTGCTGTTCTGGCTTATCACAAGGGCTATCCTTGTTTGTGGAAGTGGCTGTACTGTCCTCCGCAGTCGTGTCCGTTTTCTGTTCAAGACAGAAAAATAAATAATTTTATATATCAGTTTATGCTTTGAGATGCTCTGGAGACTTTCCAACTGCAAATATCTCCCCAGATTAAGTTCCAAAACAGATTTACAACATGCAGAAATTATGGAGTTATAAATCAATCTTCATAAATGTTAAGGAAGAAAAAGTCTATGTTAACACAGGAACCAAAGTTAACAAAAGAGTCAATGTTAACAGGTGGTCCAATGTTAATTGATGAGCCAAGCCTAGTGGTGTGTGGGAGGACATTGTATGTGACAGACTTGAGCAGCATAACCGCCACATTGAGATGTCATAAGATAACTGTATGTTCTAACATTTCAAAGGTAAAAGAGTGGCCCCATTCATGGGGTTGCACATCCTGTCACTGATAGGGGGCACAAATCTTAAGAGTGTGTGGGGTTGGTTGTAAGAAAGCTCTAGAAATAATATCTGATCTATGATTCAGGAATCAAAAGTGAATAACCCAGTTTTGTTTGGTGATTAGAATGAGAACAGATGGCTAAATGTTAACATGAGGGCAAATATTAACAGCAAGGTCTAGTAACAACAAATAAAACAGGTAGCCACAGAGCAGACACTGCCGTCACAAATAAAATGTTAAACTTTATTATACTAAGTTTCAGCTTTTTTGTGAGGTGGGGTGACTAGTTAGTTCTCTTCCTTGCTTTCTCTAACTGCAAATCAGGTAGCCATTTATAAATGTGTTGACTGGGGAGTGCTGAGATTCGATCTGGCCACTTGGCTGTGACAAACAACTGCTCTGTCACTCTATAGTCTAGGCAGACAAGACTAAAGGAGCACATTATGTCAACACCTGTTATTACCAAACACACTAACCAGTGAAACTTGAAATGAAAGAATTTCTAATGTGTTAAACAGTTGGGTAGACAGCAGGGGAGGAATCAAAGAGGAGTTAACTGCACGAAGGGCAGCAGCAGGTAGACTGTTCCATGCAATAAACAGAGGTTTCCTCAGTAGAAGAGAAATAAGCAGGAAAATAAAGATGGATGTATACTGCTCGACCTATGTGCCTGTCCTGATATATGGATGTGAGTCATGGGCAATGACTACAGCCCAAGAAAGGCAATTACAAACTTCAGAAATGAGGTACCTAAGAAAGGTGGTTCATGTGACGAAAAGGGACAGGATCCGTAACCAGACAATACGTAGCAATCTTGAAGTTCAACCCCTGCAGACACGAGTGGAGCAGTCCCAACTACAGTGGTTTGGCCATGTCTGTAGAATGGAAGAAGATCGGATACCAAAGCGGTCATGGGAGATCAAAAGTCAAGGACGCAGACCCCGAGGACGTCCCAAAGTACGTTGGGAAGACAACATACGACAGTCCCTAAGTGATAGAGGGCTGGATTGGAAAGAGGCCAGGAAAAAGACGGCGGATAGAGCAGTGTGGTGTTCTCTTTGGCAAACCTCTACACCTCACTGTAGAAGAGGAGCGACTAAGTAAGTAAACAGTTGGGGTAGATTTAACAAACACATGGGAGGAAGTCTAACGTCTGGTCAGGCACAACATACTGATCAGACATGTTAGTCAGGGTCAGGAAAAATATACTGGCCAAGACCCTCACCCTGGCTTTCTCGTAGCCCTCCCTGGAAACGGACTGTTTTCATGGTAGCCTGTCTAATGAGGTGAGGGATTGATGTGATCCCCGTAGTAGTGAGCGACATGTAGATGAAGCCAAGCATAGCACAACTGCCTGGAGGACCTCGGTTCACCTTCATCAGCATGCCCGGGATGTGAGGAAAGCTACTGTAACCCGCCACTTAACATCCTTTTCAGGGTGCACAAAAGAGTAAACCTACTTATTGTGGGAATTCCAAACAAACAAACATATACAATATTGTTAACTTCAAGAAATTTTAAAACCAAATTATATGTACGTACAATTAGTTTTACAAGATATCTGACTACCTGCTGAGTTGCAAAAGACAATTAATATGAAAAGCTAAACAAGATATCTCACATTACAATGTTGCCATATAATGTTTTCGTTGTAACAGATAAGCCCATTACATATTCGTTCAATACCTCGTACAACATAAAAGTAGATATGAATTATATTATTATGTAAAATGAATTGGATGGCATGACTTAATCATAGAATCTGTTTTATCTGAGCTGTAGAATAATATCCATTTTTCTTTGACCACAAGCAATCTATACCATTAGATATTTCAGATATATTAGATATAAAATATTATTTAGATATTACATGAAATATAATATAAGGTGTCCTATTTCCCATAAACTGCAATAATTGATCTATTTCATTTATAAACCACAACCCTCAGATGAATTTAGATATTAACTAAATTAATAAATATATCACATTAATTACTGAGGTACAATGAAAGATATCACACAACATTATTTTCTCATATTATTATTTCTAAGCTACAAAAAGTTATCCATTTTATCAATAGTTCCAACAAACTATATCAAATGAATTGGATATTAAAGTCATTCTTATGAAGAATGAGCTAAAGAAATTAGAAGAGGAAGCTATTAGAAAAGAAATATACCATGGAATGACAGATTTTTGACTCAACATGTATAAACTAAGAAGATAAACAATTGGATATTAAAGTCATTCTTATGAACAATGAACTAAAGAAATTAGAAGAGGAAGCTATTAGAAAATAAATTACCATGAAATTACATATTTTTGAGACTCAGCATGTATAAACTAAGAAGATAAACAGAGAATAGACCATAATTTTGAGACTCAACATGTATAAACTAAGAAAATAAACAGAGAATAGACCATATTTTTGAGACTCAGCATGTATAAACTAAGAAAATAAACAGAGAATAGACCATATTTTTGAGACTCAGCATGTATAAACTAAGAAAATAAACAGAGAATAGACCATATTTTTGAGACTCAGCATGTATAAACTAAGAAGATAAACAGAGAATAGACCATATTTCTTAAACAAACTCCATAATCTCAACACTATCAGCAAAGAAGAATCCTGCTGAAAGGAGAGCATTTGGAAGAAGTGGATACCTTTATCTAGCTGAGCAGCACAAATGACACACCAGGAGATACAGATACACATGTAAGGATCAGGAGACGCATTCTTGGCACCAAACAACATATCCAGAGAAATCAAGACTTTCCCTGAAGTTTGAATATTCAATGCAACTATCAAGTTGGTGCTGCTGTTTGGAGCAGAGACATGGAGAGCCAACAACATTCACTGGAATAACAAATTTATTAAAATAAATAGGGCTAGATAGCACATACGCTACAGAAGGAACCAACCAACATAGCCAGACAAGCTCTTGCATGGAATCTTTAAGGGAAGAGAGAGAAAGGTTTCCTGAGTGGTCACCAGGGGTCTTTGTGTATGACAAGATTAGCACCACTGCCTCACAGGGAGTATGTTGTACGAGGTGACTAACTGTGACATGGCATAACACCGGCCATGGTTAATTGGTTTGTTTAGAGCAGCATGGATGGCGCCTAACAGGCTGCGGGTCTACTTTGCTCTAGTGTTTGTTTCTATTGAGATGGACTCGCACATCGGTTAACTACCCTCCGTAAGTGCCTGTCCCAACGCAGCTAAGTATTAAGCTGCTTGAGCCTAGCCCGCTAAGCAGGAAACCCTTCTCCCGGCTACATCCAGCTCACACCAGAGCTGGGACCTGCACAGGGGCATCTACCCCTGTAGAAGTACAGGTCGGACTAAGAACTAAGAAGAGAGAAAGGTAGACCCAAAATGCACGGAGAAGAGAATTTAAGAAAGAACTAGATTAAATGATTATACCTGGAGAGAGGCCGAAAGAGCCGCCCATGACCATGCATGCTGGTGGGATATTGTCAATGACCTATTCACCGAGAGAAGCGACATGCTTTGTTTGAGACCATATTTAGAACGTCTATGACTGATACACTCAATAAGAAAATGTGGAACAAAAAAACTGAAGTCAAGGAAAGACAACAAAAAGCTTAGTGGAATACTGAAGCTACAAAAATCAACACAGATTATAAAGAAACTACAAGACATGGCTATGGGAAATATGAAGAGTATTATATTACTTAAACAATAGCAAGGCAAAATACCAAACAAGATGAAAATCACTGAAGAAGAATTGTGATCAAAATATGGGGAACAACTAGCATCTATATGCAAAAGTCACCAAAGCAATTATGTCAAAGTAATGAGGTCAAGAGATGATAGCTTCAATCCTACTATAATCAGTAATGGCAAAATTGAATCCCTGACATTTTACAAGCAAGTCAGACAAAAATTATGAAAAAGGTACTACATGAACTTGTCAACCAACAAGTACAATCAATTTATATCCCAAGTAACAAGGATCATCTGGAGCCTGATATGTTGAATCAAGAAATAGAAAAAGCTATAAAGAACAGCCATAGAAATAAATGACTAGGTACAGACGGCATAACAAGTGAAGTAATTCAAGCTTGAGGAGGACTGAAGTGGCTAGAGAAAGTTTTTACAACAGCATGAAAAGAAATAAGAGTACCAGATGATTGGAAACAAGCTACACAAATACCCAATCTGGGGAACAAAAATAAAAATGCACATAAAGAAACTGTGATGCATACAGAGACATAATGCTACTGAATCATACATGAAAAATTGTAAGAGAAAATACTTGAACAAGGAACAAAACCAATTGCTGAACCTCAGCTTAGCAATAATAGATTTAGATTTTATAAGTGAATTGAATGTACTGATGTCTTATTCACTTTAAGACAATTAAGCAAGAGAACAGTAGAATATGGCAAGCATTTCAATATTTCATTTATAGATCAGGAGAAAGCTCTTGATAGAGTTGATAGGAATAAACTCTGGTCAATATTAGATGACTATGGAACACAAGGATAACTCTGTCAAAGACAGATGTCTCGGACCTAAGGGTTTAAATTTCACAGTCAAGCTGTAAACTAGTGACACAACGCATTCTGTTCTCCGGACAACATCCTGATACTTGCAAAGATCTGTTCAGGGCTTGGTAGCGAGAGTTTGGGAACGAACGCAGAAGAAGAACAACAAAGATTTGATGTGAGAACATTGCACATTATCAATAAAAATGTAATAAGAACAAATGATGAAACCATATACTTTTTAAATAACCACAAAAGTATGACATGGATGTGTGCTGTTCAATATTTACATGACAAGATAACAACTGAAACCAAGAACAGAAGCAAAGAACTGAACTCAACACATGAACTACGAGGCGTGTTTAAATTAAAAAGGACCGAACGGTACAAAGTGGCCATACGTACGATGCGCATGATGACATCACTTCCGATAAACAGCACATACAAACCGTTAAGTTTGCAAAATTTCATTATCCTCTGACTCATAGTTTCCTCAGCAGACCATTGAAAACATGGACGTGTTATGCGGAATCCATTCAGAGTTGATCAGTGATTCATTTTCTAACAGCTGAAGGATGTAGACCAGTTGACATTCATCGCAGAATGCAGGCAGTGTATGGTGACAAATGTGTGGCGAACGTAATCTCCGGCGACAGTCCACCCGAAGCGCTGCATCAATTTTGGTGATGGCATCTTCTGACGCAACAATATGCGTCTGACCTAGTCTCTAAAGGTCTTTCCTTGACTCGTGTCATTCTTTAAACATCGTTGTCCAGTTCTTCACTGTTATCGCAAACACACTTTAGTCCCCATACACTGCCTGCATTCTGCAATGAATGTCAAGTGGTCGACATCATTCAGCTGTTAGAAACCGAATCACCGCTCACTGATCAACTCTGGAGGGATTTCATATCACACTCACCCTATTTTCAACGGTCAGCTGAGAACACTATGAGTCGGAGAATAATGAAATTTTGCAAACTTTACGGTTGGTATGTGCTATTTACACCTGAAGTGATATCATGTGTATCGTATGTATGTTCACTTGGTGCAGTTAGGTCCGGTTTCATTTGAACACGCCTCGTACATTTAGCAGCCAAACAAAGCCTAATATATGACGGCAAAAATTGACTACACAGTCATATTAAACCTCCGCCTGTGAAAGGCACATTATGAAGATTAGCACACAGAAGACAGAAACTCTGAAAATTAGCGGATCATTAGGTGCACTAAACATATGTATAAACAATGTCCAACTTAAACAGGTCAAAGAGTTCCTGAGAAATATATTTCTGGAAGCTGGCTGACTTGATAGAGAAATCAAAACTAGATGTCAGAAAGTTACTGTCTTGGCTTATAAACTGACACCACTACTTATACTCACAAATATCAGCTTGGCAGCAAAACAACAACTAACAAACAGTGCATTTATACAAACTTTGTGTTACTAATGTCAAACTTAGTCCTTATCATTGGCACATGTGAGGAAAATGACAGCTTGTGAAATGAAATGCCTAAGAAAAATATATCTTGTGATGAATATATATTATGAGAGCTCAATATGACCAACTAGCACTTCACACTTACAATGCAAGAAGATCTGCTAAGCATGAGAAAGTCATGTGGCAAACAGATAGATAACAGAGATCTTACAATGGAGTTTACAACAACCAATGCAACAGACTTGGCCAAAGAAAGGCAAGTTGAAATCCCCATGTCGCTTAACAAACACAAGTGGTTGGAAAAATTAATAAGGATGTAAGTGCTGGATGATATCACAAAACATGAAATGCTAACCTGGTATTTAGCTACGACCTGTATATTTGAGCCACCTTGTCACCTTTATCACAAAACATGAAATGCTAACCTGGTATTTAGCTACGACCTGTATATTTGAGCCACCTTGTCACCTTTATCACAAAACATGAAATGCTAACCTGGTATTTAGCTACGACCTGTATATTTGAGCCACCTTGTCAATTTTATCACAAAACATGAAATGCTAACCTGGTATTTAGCTACGACCTGTATATTTGAGCCACCTTGTCACCTTTATCACAAAACATGAAATGCTAACCTGGTATTTAGCTACGACCTGTATATTTGAGCCACCTTGTCACCTTTATCACAAAACATGAAATGCTAACCTGGTATTTAGCTACGACCTGTATATTTGAGCCACCGTGTCAATTTTATCACAAAACATGAAATGCTAACCTGGTATTTAGCTACGACCTGTATATCTGATCCCCATAAACACCTATACCCAGCCACCATTGTCTAGGTATAATATTGATTGTGTACACACTGACCACTCAGCATACATCTAATCTCTTACTTCAGAGTAATTACTTACTTCAGAGTAATTACAATTTATAGACACATTTTCTTTCCACCACCTTTCTACATTCGATTTACATAAAAAAATAAGTGGGTTTGATTACATCACTGATTTATAAACTCAAGAGCAACATAAAAAATGGTATAAATATTTATAGCAGAAAATACAAAAGTTCACACTTAGCTGGAATGGCATATTCTGCATGTATAATGGGACTGATAAAGAGCAACAATATTTTGACCAAAAAAAAAAAAGGATAAAATTTGTGTGGGATTTGGTGAATGGACCATGCATGCACCCAATGAAGGTGAAGGTCACACTTATGACAGCCTTACAGAGAAATGTGTGTACAACGGCAAAGTAATGAATAAAACATCATGCTTACAGAAGAATTGCTTTAAATAAGAGTTATATAGCACACAACAAGGTAACCATCTTGAATATATTCTTGATTAAATATGCCCCATGCCCCAGTCATATACCTTTAATAGAGGAGTCTGAACCACAAACCCCCAGGGGTGGGATTGCACGAAGGCCAGTTGTTCGACCAAATAAGGCACCAAGACAAGTTAATGGACCAAACACAGTGCAAAGACAAGTTCATGAACCAATGGCATCACACATTTTTGGACCAAAGGCAGAAAAAAGACAAGTACCAGAGACAACGGCAGGATAAGTTAATGAACAAAAGGCAGTACAAAGACAATTTTGTGGACCAAAGGCGGCAAAAAGTCCAGTTTATACACCAAAGATAGCACAAGGACCAGTTCATGAACCAAAGGCAGCACAAAGACAAGTTAATGGACAAAAAGCACATCAAAGCAATGTCACCATCCACGGATAGCATAAAGACAATGTTGATGATAATATCCACACCACATAAATAGAAGACAGCACCTTGTAGACATGTATGTGCACACATGAGCACTCTCCTCTCCCGGTCATTAAGTTTATTCCAGATATGCAAACAGACAACAGATACACATGCCTGAGAGTTCAATAAGTGATGCAGAGAAAGCCCAGAGTCTGATATAGGGAAGGCCGTGGAGAAGTTGGACAGAACTGGACAAAAAAGCACAGAACCAGTCTGCTCGGAGAGGGTTGGTTGATGGTCTATGCACCCCAAGGTGATAAGGGCGAGGAAGAATCCAGCCACATTTCACTCTTGTTTGACCGAGATCCACCAGTAGCACAGTAGGCTGCTTAATGTTTCCAAACATTCAAGATTTTTCTCTCATCCATCAGTTTCCTCTGAACGTGTCTCTGGAATACCTTGTCACCTTTCCTCAGTTCACCTGTCTGTTCTCACACATTTTCTAACCACCATCACGTGTCATTGACAAACAACTCTCGCTACAGTTGTTGGTTTTTTGAAAACTCTAGATAATCCATGTAGATAGGAGGAAGCAAAGAAAAGGCCCTGTGTCACCATCATATGATGTTCGTTGGCCACACGTGAAGAAGACCACTCCCGTTGTTCAGCCGTGTGGACAATCTTTTCTCTTGCTGTGTCCACTGAAAAGTGTGACTTGTGTGGAGTTTTGGATTACCATCAAAACATGTAGTGAAGGGTGACTAAACATGGTTGTACATGGGGCCAGCAAATTCATTGAACAACAAATTGTTATAGAAACCATGACTACAAGACCTTTGGAGCAGGTTTCCCATCATGTGGTCAGCATGCAGTGGTACTACTATGCTTTATAGGCAGCAAACACGGGAAAAAGAAGTAGATAACAAACTTGAAACAATAAAGTGCTTCTGCCCCTTGCCATACAATACCAGATTTTTCCACTTTGTCTGATCTTTCTTGCTGTCGATTCTTGCCAGATTTTCATTTACATACTTCTTCAAGAATCTATTCTCAACAATTTTGCAGTCAAAAGATGATTTGACAATAAAGCAGTTACTCTTCTACCACAAGACAGGGAGGTCATCATTTATTTTCCTATAGCTTCTACAGGGTGGAGTAGCCTGCCCTAAGTCAAACCTTCATTAGAAACTCCTCTTCTATACTAAGGTATAGGTCTTCATTGATTTTTTCTATAGCTTTTAGTGGTCTGTCAGGATCATTGTGTATGACAAGGACAGGAATAGCACCACTGCCTCACAGAGAGCAGGTCGTAAGAGGAGACTAACTGTGTGACATGGCATAACACCAGTCATGGTTAGGTGGTTTGTTTAGAGCAGCATAGATGGAGCCTAACAGGCTGCTGATCTACTTTGCTATAGTGTTTGAGTCTATTAAGATGGGCTCGTACATCGGTTAACCACCCTCTACAAGCGCTTGTCCCAACGCAGCAGAGTATTAAGCTGCTTGAGCCTAACCCGCTAAGCAAGAAACCCTTGTCTGGGCTACATCCAGCTCATACAAAAGCTGGGACCTGCACAGGTGCATTTGCCCCTGTAGGAGTACAGGTCGACCAAGAACTATAGCTTCTACAGGGTGGAGTAGCCTCCCCTAAGCGAAACCTTCATTAGAAACTTTCTTCTATTATGAAATACATAAATCTTCTAATTTTCATGATGGGGTACCAGCCCATGTCCACACTCCTTAGTTGCTTCTCACAACATGCCTCACAAGTTACAGTGTTTCTATTCTTTGTCCCCTTTCAGGCCTTGGTAACAGTAAAAAGACACATAGACCAATCTCAAAATATCATATAATCAAGCATTGAAGTTATTTAAAGAGTATTAACACTTCAATTTACATTTACACATTTCCATGTGTTTGCCAAACTTAGGTGACCCGAGGTATATTTTTGAAGAAATTCAGCAAGAGTGATCAAAGTGCAGACGCAGGAGACGTGATTAAAATACATAGCAGAAATCAAAGGAAATGCAGGAGAAAACAACATTTTAACAAGCAGTAATGAATTAATCCTCTTGAATTAAAACATCCATCGCTTACTAGACAATGAGAGGAATAAAATAATTTGTAAAAGAAATTTTCTGTTCTACCAATGTAAAACTGCTTATTTCAGTTCATAGTTAAAATGGCTAAATGATTCCAATACTGACATGTCCCAGCATGTAATATTTGTGAAAATGCAAAAGTTCAATATTCAAACAAAAATAACAGTCAAGTTAAAATGCAATTTGAGACCAATTTAACGCATTTAGGGCAATTAATTATTTTCCACTGACTCATTACTACCTAATTAGTCTGCTCATCTTAACCATTTCCACTGACTCATTACTACCTAATTAGCCTGCTTGTCTTAACCAATGTCCCATTACTACCTAATTAGCCTGCTTGTCTTAACCAATGTCCCATTACTACCTAATTAGCCTGCTTGTCTTAACCAATGTCCCATTACTACCTAATTAGCCTGCTTGTCTTAACCAATGTCCCATTACTACCTAATTAGCCTGCTTGTCTTAACCAATGTCCCATTACTACCTAATTAGTCTGCTCATCTAAACCAATGTCCCATTACTACCTAATTAGCCTGCTTGTCTTAACCAATGTCCCATTACTACCTAATTAGCCTGCTTGTCTTAACCAATGTCCCATTACTACCTAATTAGCCTGCTTGTCTTAACCAATGTCCCATTACTACCTAATTAGCCTGCTTGTCTTAACCAATGTCCCATTACTACCTAATTAGCCTGCTTGTCTTAACCAATGTCCCATTACTACCTAATTAGCCTGCTTGTCTTAACCAATGTCCCATTACTACCTAATTAGCCTGCTTGTCTTAACCAATGTCCCATTACTACCTAATTAGCCTGCTTGTCTTAACCAATGTCCCATTACTACCTAATTAGCCTGCTTGTCTTAACCAATGTCCCATTACTACCTAATTAGTCTGCTTGTCTTAACCTTTACCATGCGCTTGGTTTCCAGATGAGCCTGATAAATAAAATAGATTTCCTCAGTGAGGAAAATATTCTGTGTCGCTCGACTTGAAGGTTATTCCATGATTGAGGAGGATGAAGTTAAGTCGTTGCAACACATTTTTCTGAGGTAGATCTGTTTAGTTTGTTTATGTAAATGCAATAAATACATTTGTAGTGGAAACTAACCAATCTTGTTTGGAACACTATCAGTGCTTTATGGCAATTTTACAGATGTACTAGACAAGTGGCATTCCCAAAAATAGGTCAGTCTAAATGTCTGTGCTGTTTTTCAACGTTTTCACCTTCATGTATCTCAGAAACTAACACACACACTTATTTATTAATTTATGTCTCTACACACAAACAAGTCATATCAATAGACTGACAAGGAAAAAGGTTATAGGCTCTGAAAGTCAACAACCATAGTAAAACATGACGTGCTGAACAATATGCCGATTTGGGCCAATTTTTAATGAAGGGTGGCTATGGTTAATGACGGGTCTCTGTCAATCCTACCCGCAACTCATAACTATAATTGGTCATCTACCTTACATCTTGCAAGCAGTTATCTGTCGACCCCCAGCTGAACCATATCTACAATTTTTGTGTGTATCCTAACTCGAAAGTTTGTATTTGCCATTATTAAGAATGCCTACATGTTCTATTTACACATATCTGTTTATCCTACCTAAAACAATCTGTATGCCCCAACCACATCAGGCTGTCTACTATCCCATATCAACATGTGTCTACCCTTCATATTACTACCACCACTAATCACAAACTGTCAGCTTAATATACTCTTCCTGCACTCATTTATCATTTCAAGCAAGAATTATGTTATTTTCTATCATATCCGTAACTAGTATTTTTGCATATGATCAAACAAAGAAATAAAATATATTTTTTAATATTTTATTTTACACTTTTTTTCAATACGAAATCCACCCGATTCCTAATTAAATCCAGCTAAAATGATTGAATTATCCATCACAAAACTGAACAACTACTAGTACAAGAAGCAACAAGTCTTGGAGATTATATAGGAAATCCACCCGATTCTTAATTAAATCCAGCTAAATTGATTGAACTATCCATCACAAAACTGAACAACTACTTGTACAAGAAGCCACAAGTCTTGGGGTTTATATTAGTACCTGCTTTAAAAAAAAACAAAAAAAAACAGGTGCTTGAAAAAAGCCAAGCAAATTCACAGAGAAGAGCATAAATAATAGATTTAGTGAAGGCACCCAATAACACTGTATAAATAAGGTAAAAAGGTGTACCAAATTCCTAAATAAAAATGTCTGCTGACACTGAGTAGGTGGGTTACAAAAACCGCAATTATATTTGGCCCTTTCGGTGCACACGGTTTTTAAAATGTAGAAAAGCAGGAAATGTACGGCTCATGCAATACTTGCATTAATTTCCGCGCCTTTGGCTAAACCATGCTGCCTCTTCTTATGGTGGTGGTGGTGGTGGTGATGGTGTCTGTGCTGGCAACCAGACTTTTTTCCTTTAGAGACATTATGCACATTACTCTCTACCTTTTCTAGAACATTCTGTTTGTTGAAGGCTTCTCTCCTAGGCTGGCCCTCGTAGGCTCTGTGAGGCAATGGGTAAAGGTCATCTGAACGGGACGGTAGGTTGCCTGTCATGACATACTGCTGAAAGCAACGCAGATTGATCTGGCATTCCTCATCATCTCTGAATTGGCTGTTTGGGAACATCGCCTTCAACTTTCTCCTTTCCTATTCCGATCAAGAAATATAAATAAGGTTTTACATTATCATAACTTATACGCAATAATTATCAATAGTTTTTTCCTCACATCCTCAACAATAGAACATTCTTCAATTAAAACAAAAAATAAACAAAAATATAAGGAATCAAATAACAAATGAAGATATCTGAACACATAAGACAGCTAATGAAATCACATTTAATCAAAGTTGGTTTCTCCATTGTTCCTATATGTATGATGTTTATGATGAATGACTACATAAAACACAATTTTATCTTAAATATTAATTGTATAATAATACATAACTCTGCATTTGGGAGGCTATCAATGAATGCCTGAGCCTGAAAAGGCATCAGTGTCGAAACCAAGATAAAAGTGTATCGTGCAGTAGAGTTAAATATGCCTGCAAAACATGGACATTATATAGCAGACACGCCAGACAGTTAAATCATTTCCACAGGTGTTATTTGAACAGACTGCTCAAGTGGCAGAGCGAAGTACCTAACTCTGGAATTCTTAGCACGTCAAACATATTAGGCATCCACACACAGGACATGTTCTTGAAATGCCCGATAAGTACGCCCTTAAATAGCTGCTATACAGGTGAGCTCAGAACAGACCAAGGGGACAGAAATAACGTTAGAGACTCTTTAAAAATGTCTCTGAACAGCTTCAATGTTGGTGTCACCTCCTTGGAAATGCTTGCACAAAACCATTCCACCTGATATGCTAGCATCACACAATGTGCACAGATAACAGAGGGAAACATCATTGCCAGGGCTCAGAAAAAGCCAACCGCGTTGAAAAAAAACTAAACATGCAATGACTCCACAACAAACCCTATACATGTGTCCCGAGTGCAGCAGTATCTGATGTGTCCAGATTGGACTTTACAGTCATTCATTTGAGATCACATCTCACAGCACAAGTCTGATGTCCCGCAACCTTTGCTTGCGAAGGACAACTATTTTTATAACCAAAATTATATCAAAACTCCATCTGTGTATTCTTACATCGATATAATATGATTATCTATATATCTATGCTGTATCAGATCTGAAAAGAAGTGATTCTGACATTGTTCTGATAAATGTGTTCATTTTCAAAATGGGCATCAAGAAATCAAACCTCTTCCAGTTGTTCATTCTCATAATTCTGCAGCTGTTTCTGGAAACCAAAGTTAGGACTGGCCACACTCCGAGCACCTCGGATCGAGTTAAGAGAATCTCGCCAGCCTAAGTTTGTCACTGTCATAATGTATGCTGCGGTGATCGTCACACTCCTGGATACACCAGCTAGACTGTTAGAGAAACAACAAAACAATTATATGTCTCCTCCAAGTGAAGATCTGATACGTCTTCAAACTTGGTTTAACAGTAGTGAGGTCTAGTCTCAATAAATGTAACTAGGAACTTCATAGGTCTAGTCTCAATAAATGTAACTAGGAACTTCATAGGTCTAGTCTCAATAAATGTAACTAGGAACTTCATATAACCATAATTGATCCGATCTTCAACAAAGTGGTTGACCTTGTGCGAGTCCCAAATCGTGTGTCCACTCGTTACGGTCGCTGGCACAAGTTGATCAGTGGATGAGAAGTTTATTCGATATAGGATTGTGAATGTTGTTGTTCCTCTCTATTGAGTCTTACCATCTGGCAAGTGGCCGACCGCAGGGTCTCTTATTTTCCCGAGGATACCATAGAGCAGTTCTGGAACTCCAGTGCTCGTTTGTCCTTCTTGCGATGTGGCAAGCCCATCAGTGTTTTTATTGGCTTATATGCTGCTGAAAGTCTTTGACTTTCTTTGGATGTCGCTGCTGCCTGATTGTCAGTCCTACAAGACGGAGTTCAAGTGAGGTGTGAGCTGTTTGCAATTGATTCTCTAGTGCCTTCGTTAGTGGCTATATTTCGCTGCTGTAACACAGTGCCGGCAAGACAATTGAGTCAAATAAGTCTTCACGCAGTTATTTTTTTTTGGTAGCATCTGCCACTATCTTGATGGAGTTGGGGGTAGCCCAATCTGCTCGTCAGAAGATAAACAATTGTTAAAGTAATACCATAGTAGATAATGCCATTAAAGATGAAGTGTTAAGAGACTTTATTGTACAAGGTCTCAGCAGCCTTTTTTGAGGTGTGGCAAAGTTAAACTATAAATCACGTACACATTGACAGCTGATTAGACTAGAGCATGTCCCAACTGGGAAATGAACATAGTTCAGTTGTTGTCATAGGTAAGTGATTCAACAACTCTGCCTCAGATACTGAAACGAATGCAGCAAGATTTCATTTAAGACAATTGTCAACTTGCCAGTGAACTAATACTGATCCTCCTTCCAGTCGAGCTCTGTGTATGAACTTGTTGACTTGAGGAAAGAACTTGACTAGGTCCTGATCTGGAGAATCACTGGCTACAATACACAGGTACTCTTTGTCCTGGAGAACCACATAAAAGAAGGATAACAGAATCAAAACAACAGCTAATCCAAAGGCAGAAACAACTAAATAAGATGAAAACAGCAATTTTCTTCTTCGTATTCTCTTTATAATACTAATTCAGGGACACTAATGCGGTTAAACCCCTTAATGAGGCATGTATCAAAATGCTACACATGCTCCAAAAGTTGTGGAAGATATGTGCAGCAATATTTCTTACATGATGGCTCCATGCCTTACTCTTAGTCATTTTTTACGAATATTTGCAAAGTTACAATAGGTTCTATCTTCTGTTTCTAGCAATCGACGTCACTGCGCTCCGGGCACAACCATAGGTGCTCAGTCTCTCTCATCAAATGGCGTAAGGTATGGATGCTGATGGTCCCTGTAGCTCACTGGTTGTACACTCTCCTGCGCCCCACCATGCTCGAACCTCGATAATGTCAAAACTTTGAAGTCTGTGGATTGCTGCTTCTTCTATTGTGGTGTCCTCATCCAGCAGGTGGTCATTGATTGATTTCAAAATGTCACTTCTATCCATCACTAATGTGCCCATGATGGGAGCTTGTGATGCCAAGATATCGGCTCTTTCATTGCCATGAACCCCTGCATGAGCAGGATAGTAGATCCAGGTCAACACCTGGAGGTTTGAGGCCTCAAGAGCAGCTATCCACTCGTACCTAAGCCACCCCTTCTGTACATTCTGAAGTACGGCTTGCGGTGCTGTCACGATGACTGCCTTTGTTATAGAAGTCTCAGATATCCATTTCAGTGCGGAGGTCACTGCTTCCGTCTCCATTCTCATACTAGAGGTTGTTGACATGTATGCCCTACTGCTACTGTGCTCAGCAACGATCTCTCCTCTCACTCTAGCCGAGAAACCCAGGCCTGATGTCCGACTGCGCACGACTTATCCGTCAGTGTATATGACAGCGTCACTCTCCTGGGTGTTCTCAGTTATCAGCTGATTCACCTTGTGATCTGCTCTCTTGTTGCTCCGTTCTCTGCATTCCTTGCCTAAGGTTATGATGACTCTCTGGTACTTTATCATTCTATCACCATTGTGGACCCATTCTTCCCCTTTGGCTATCGTCTCTGCTGGAGTGACGTGTCCGATTATTGTCTCAGCCTGTGCCAACCATAACGACCCTCTCTTGATTTTTGATCCCTTGATGTCTGAGATACTACTATGCAGAGGGTGCCGCGTGTCTGTGGTGACACGCATATAGGCTTTGACTTGTGCCAGTTTAAGTCTCGATGTCACCAATAAAAATCCCAACATGTACGGCATCATCACAATCGGGGTATCTCTAGTGCAGCCCAGAACCAGACGCATACCTTCATTCTGGATGCATTTCAACCTTTCACACTGTGTTCTTGATAGTGTGAGGATGTCTAGTCTGTAATCGATGACAGACTATTCGACCTGTCGAAACAGGATGAACAGGAGGCGTTGGCAGCTGTCATGGTCTTGAGTGCTCCTAACCCTCTCTTACATCTTTGTATGATGTGTTCAACATGGCAGTTATAGGAAAGACTTCGATCAAAAGTCACTCCGAGGTAGTTCAACCTGTCAATGGTGCAACCATCAAAAGTGATGCCTGGGAGCTCGGCCTTTACTATGGAATTATTCAAAGAGCACCACATCATGCAGGTCTTGTTCAGAATGATCTTAGAACTTGAGTCGCTAAACAGCACCGGTCAGAGCGGAGACCCTTGAGGCAGTCCTGGACATATTCACCTCAGTTCTGATGTCCACGATCCCACGTGCAGCGCAACTGTTATTTCCATCAGGGCAGCTGATATCCAACTAACCAGCCACAGGTTTAAACCGTACTGCTGCAGACAGGACTGTTTCTTGCTTTGACTGAAACCCCTCACACATCATACACTAAAGTTCCAGCGTTAGCACAGGTCTCCTTCGCCGTTCTATATCTGCCCAGCGTATCGGGTAGAATCTGCTCCCATTCAAGGTGGGCCATTATTTTCCTGACCACTATCTTCTCAAGTAATTTTCCATATACATTTTGTATGATGATTATTCAATAGCTGCCGAGAAGCATGTAGTCTTTACCAGGTTTAAGCAGTGGGCATAGATAACTATGTAGCCACTCCTCAGGCACATATGCCTTCTCTATAGTGTGGTTGAACTCCTTCACCATATTTCTTATCTCTGTCTCATCCAACTGCTTGATGTGACAATACTGTACTCTGTCAGGACCTGCGGCAGTGGTTTTGCTTGTACGTAGGTTATTTACGACCTCCGCCTCGGTGATAAGGTCTACATAAGCCTCTCCCCTGATAGCTGCATCTAAGATGCATTTCTGAGTTTCCTGACGTGCATCTCTGTCGCCTTTGTCAGTCTGGGCAACATATCAACTGAAAAAACTCAGACCCTTGTCTTCAGGAGCCTTCCTGTGGTGTCTTGAATGTTGGAGATAAGCTGGCTTGTAGTCTTTCCATTCATCTTTCGATGCATCTGCCAGAACTTCTGGAGGGTATCATCATTACCCACTCCTGTGATGAACTCCTCCCATCGCTCGCTTTTGGACTCCCTAGCTAATGCTTTAAAGGAATTGGTAGCTTTGCGTTTTACCTCCTTCTTCTTCTAACCGACCAATTACATTGTGCTGTTTCGTTAGGCCTGTGGACAAGTGCATCAGGTTTCTACAGCCATTTTGTAAGGTATGCCTTCCTTAGCCCATGACTGCAAAAAGTCTATCTGCAGGGCAACAAATTAATGTCTCTGCTTCTTTAATTAGCTATTATGATCACATGTGCACAGCTCCTCTACCACTGCAAGGTGTAGACATGACAGAGGAGACATAGGATATTAGTCTCTAGGTAGCAAATGTCAGCATTTTATTTCATGTATCAAATGGAAAATAAAACTTAAATGATCAAATGGAATATTAATCTCAAATAATCAAATAGGATAATAATCTCTAATAGTCAATCAGGTATGAATCTTCAAGAATCAATAGATATTCTCAAAGAATCAAATGTGATAATTATATTTTCTATTGTTGTTTGCGAATGCCCACAATGAGTAGGTTACTCTTTTGTGTGCCCTAAAAAAGGCGTTGAGTGGCGGGTTGTCGTAGCTTTCCTCATATCCTGAGCGTGCTGACCGCGGTCCTCCAGGCAGTTGTGCTATGCTTGGCTTCATCTGCACGACGCACACTATTATGAGGATCATGCCGAACCTTGTCTTGTTAGCCAGACTGTTGTCCTCGACAACAGCCCGTTTCCAGGACGACCAACGTGGAGATCAGGTGAGGGTCTTGGCCAGTATATTTCTCCTGAACCTGGCTAACATTGTCTGATCAGTGTGTTTTGCCTGACCAGACGTTAGCCTCATTAACCTTATATTTTCTGCAAAACTAGCAAAATTTACCTCTAACAATTTCTTGGCGTTGTCATGAATAGACACAATGTGTGTGATGTTGTTTTCTGTGAGCTGTTTTTCATCTTTAGCATCACGAAAGTTTCCTACGTACAGGCCAGATAGAATCTGCAGGGACAATGACTGTAATATTAGGTACCAATCATATAAATGCTTCATTCATAGAAAATTGTGTGCATAATTACTAGTGATTTACAGTCACCATGTCCATAGAATGGTCATCGTCCTCCTTTGTTTGGTAGAAGAATGGTCTCACCGCGGCAGCTTGATCAGGTGTGATGTTTGTACACTTAACCCTACCAGACCGCTGTCCCCATTTTTCGGTAATTTCCTTAACTGCCGCTAAACCGCTGGACCTAATTTTCGGTAATTTGGATAGTACGTCATAAAATGCGTCAGAATCTAAAAATAACCAACCAATCGTGGTCAATCCTCATGTTTAGTCATTGCAAATGGCTGCCCCCATGTTTGAATTGATTTTGTGGGGTTTAACATTAACAAATTCGGAAAATTACAATGAAACGAACGGCTGATGAACCAAGCACTTCAACAGGAAAGCAAAGTAAGTCTAGGCTTATGACAGTCCAACAGGTGATCAATAATTTGGTTGATTCAGACTCTGTTCAAGTGAAACAGACAGTGAGAGCTCGAGTGATGAGATGAAGGCTTTTCTTGGACTGAGGATCTATATGGAATACTCATGTATAAAGCCCAGCTATCAGGATTATTGGACAAATGAGGGCTCTTTGTTGTGTTTACTCCCGGATTTCGAAATGTTTTATGACTCGAGACAGATTCTTTGCCTTTTGCTGGGTGGATTGGCACACAAAGGTGGAATATTGACGCTAGATGAAAGGTAAACCTATTTTCTACAATGTCTCCAAGTTACATCTTATTCTAACCACTTGTTTGCATGTAACTAACATTTTTCTATACCATGTTGGTTTTTTCTCTTTAATGCTCTGGAACCCAGGAATGGGGGACAGTTGGGTTCAGGGCCTTAGGTCTGGTAGGGTTAACAACTGCTGTGTCTGACATCTTCTGAAGCAGTTTGTTTTACAGTTTGAAGTTTCTAAGAATTGATGTCACTACACTCCGGGCATACCCATAGGTGCTCAGTCTCTCTCAGCAAATGGTGCAGGGTCTGGATGCTGACGGTCCAAGCAGCTCACTGGTTGTACTCTCTCCTGCTATATCCTCTCATGTACTCCACCCTGCTCCGCTCGAACCTAATTTGATGTCAAAACTTTGCAGTCTGTGGATTGCTGTTTCATCTATTTCGATGTCATCATCTAACAGAAGGTCGTTGACTGATTTCAAAATGTCACTCCTATCCATGACTAGCGTGCCCATGATAGTTGAGGTTGAGCTACAAACAAAACCCAAACAGGCAACGTAATGTGGGCAGCATCTATGTGGTAGAGTGTTTAGATGTTTAGAGGATATCACTGCTTCCAAAACGCCTCGAAACAAAGTTTGATGTTGAATTTCTTCATTTCAGATCTTATCCCGTATCTAAATTTGTGGCATGTGTTGTTCCATTGCTCTCTGAGTTACTCTGAGTTTCTCAGCGTCTGTTTTGAGCAAGTTTCACACTTCACATTTGTAAATCATTGCTGGAATGACCATGGAATTGAAAGTGTGTCCTCTTGCCCTGGCGTCTTTCATCTCTTGTATTGGCATTAAAGAAAAACCAAGCTGCTTTTTGTCATCAAGAGATTTTGTGATAATGAAATAATGAGTTATGTTGCTTCCCTAATTTTCCAACATACTATAACTAAATATGAGAAAAAAAAACGTTTTAACACGCAGTAAATCCTGATGATCAGATCATAACATTGTGCAGCACTTTAGAATTTTCAGTAGCTTAGCCCAACAAGAAACTAACACAATATTACATGGAAAAATAGTACAAACAATGTTATGCCATGTATTCTACATACAAATTATAGTCATAAGTTGATTATTATGAAATTTTGAAATCAAAATATGAAACAAATGAATCTTTAGCTACAATGGCTGTGATAATTTACGGGGTCAGGGCTTAAATTTGCTATTTCAATATTTTTTACCATCCAAAATGTTTTGTTTTTTAGATATCTGAAGAAACTTATTAGAACGATAGATATTTAATTATTTAATCCCAATTGTATTGATATTTTGGGCTTACATTTTATTCAGAATGTGATATGATGTTACTATTTTAGTTATCTTTTTTCTTCTGTTGTGTGTTTTCATGGGATCATTCATTGATAAGGATCTTAATGTGTTAATGTAAAAATGTCTTCAATCTTTTTGTTCTTTCAAACTACCACTGGTATTTAGTTTTAATGCAGTATCTCCAAACTTCCCCAGTTTTTAATACTGTGTCAAGCTTTTAATTAATCAATCAAAACCTTTAAATTCACCGTGGAACACACATCTTCAACAATTACACACACTGTACTTCTGTATTGAGCCAACCATTTCTAGGTCTACTATATCTCTTTTACACATATCTCAAGCTCTTTTCTCAATGCATGTTCTTGTCACCTTCTATTTCTCTTACACTGGTAATTCCAAAACAGAGAATGTCATGTAAAACTTAATGTATGTCCTTATCTTGTTCAAAATTACCACATTCTGAGACATTCCATCTTCTAAAACTAACCTTATTCATTCCATTGCCCATGACGACACTTGCTGAAAACACCTCCTGTAATGAAACTTTGGCCGTCTTGCTACCAGGTAACTGTTTTGTGTTCAAGAACTATATATAATATCATGTGATGCATCTGTGACTGATTCCCAGGCTTATCACAGATTATCTAAGAAATATGCACGTCAAATCTGTTAAAAATAAAGTCATTCAAATACATAAAAACCATGTTTTGGTACTGATTTGGTCAACAAAACGCACATAGAAAATGGTTCAGTGACTGCATAAGGAGAAAAACAAAATGACATCTACATCTCAGCCACAAAGAATGAATGCAAACAACCAACAAATTACAACAAAAACAAGACAATTCATTCATTTCTGCACACATATATTTCTATATGAGTGTCTCTTGATGTTGGTTTATTTTTGTGATTTGTTCATGTTTCATGCAATCATATTGACCATTTACTGTTCGGTCCACTCTATTTCATAATAGCATAGTGCCTCACAGTTTCCTGGCACTTCCTGGTATTTTGGTGAACTTTAAACCTCTCATTTTACGTCATGTCCTGTTTTTTTGTTGTGATTCGTTATTTGTTTTTGTTCATGATGAAGGCTTGAGGCTGTAAAGAAAGCACTGCTTTGTTTTTGTCCTGGTGACTCTACAATAGAAACCATGACAACAAAGTTTATTTGTGCTAAATGTAAAATTAAATTAATCAATTACCACATTTATTGTCATTTCACTGGGTTTTAATAATTAGGTAAAATAAAAGTGGCCTGAATAAACTGCCATGCTAACCTCTGTACCTTAACTTTTAGAATCTACTTGTACGTTTATTCTTAAAAGGATGTTTATTACACTGTTTCATAGTTTACAGAAAAGCAGTTTCAGAACTGCATTTTTGGGACCAGGTTAGTCATCCCTTTTCAATATCTATTCTCAGCCAGGCTGTATGTGTTTAGTCTGTTTCCAGGACCACCACTGAAGGTGGAAGAGAGATTTTGCAAGCTCTGATTCATAATTGTAATTCAATGATACCTCACTAGTATCTGTACATCAATCCTGAAAGAAGTTTTGAATTTTTAAGTGAAATAATTTTATATCAAAGGGGTTACAGAATAAAAATAAAACCAAAGTAGCAGGTTGTCACCAGAAGGTGATGACAAAGCTATATTCAATGACAAAAGGTGGGTGCCTTGTCAACCTCATCAAATGTCTCCTGCAGGATAGGTGGCTATATGTCACTTGGGGTGGATGTGTGTGTGTCGATGACAAAAACCAGGAAACACCTTTGTTATGTAACATATAAAAACTAACGGTCATATACACACAGATATGACTAAATTCATTTATTTCGATGGCACAGCAGTCACTGCCCAAAGAAATGGATTTGAAGAGGTTGAACACAAACTGACAATCATCCGTAATGCCATTGTCACATATTACTACAAAGATCCCCTCGAACCAAACCCCAGTAAAACGTATATACTTTTCATGTCATAAACCCAAAGGAAGCAAAAGAAAAACTACAGGTCAAATGGCAATAACAGGAGCTGGAGCACCTGGAATTAAAAATGGATCACACGCTGTTCTACACCACACACTGTCAGAAAACAAAATTGAAGATACATGCGAGAAACAATATCATTCAAAAATTGACTGGCACAAAATGGGGAGCACAGTCAGATGTCTTTCAAATGTCAGCACTCACCTGAGTACACCACACCAGTTTTGGAAAAGCTCTGCACATGCCAAACTTGTATTGTTGTTATGGATCCAGCAGTGCCCAGGCTCTCGCCTTTCTACCCAATGCCATGTAATAGTATCTGTATGTATTTTGGTACCATACAATGTCTTCCATGTATCTAGCCTTGGAGGAAGAAGCATTTTTCTAAGATCGTTGTGTGCTGAGCACTCAAAGAGATGATGATCAACAGTTTTGTATGGATTTGTGCACAGCTGGTACTCTGGCTGGATTCTATTCAGATGCTTGTTAAGTGGAATGTGTTGGGTTCTTAGTCGGAAAATGGTACTATGATCCTTCCTTGACAGTTGATTTATACTGTCATTTGGATTGAGGTTTGCCACATATCTGTAGACCTCACTCCATGTGTTTCCTATGGTCCATCTGTTCAGCAAGTTTCTTTGTTTGCTGTCTTTTGAGCTGTTTGTTAAAGCAATTGTTGTGTATGACTGATTTTGTCTTAACATCTTCTTTGCAAGTGAAGTCTCTCTGCTTTGTGATTGACAGGTGTATTTGAGTGTCCAGGGATCCACTGCATAGCTATTTTGATGACATGGGAGTTGATAATGTGGTCAAGGTCTAAAGATATTTGGATCAGGCCAGGCCTACAATGTTTAGCGTCTTCTAATGATTGAAGGATTGACATTAGGTCTGTAAAAATAACAATGTTTTGAGCCTTTGAAGAAATGGCATCCAAAACCATTATCAGATGGTACAAGGTGGCTTCAATTGCAGTGATTTCAGCTTCATAGCTGGAGCAAACCTCCCTGCAAGCATCAGACCGCTCATCAGAGAATGCATCCAGGTATTCTATATAAATGCCATATCCTGTTTTGATGGTGACCTTAGATGCAGATCCATCAATATATACATGTATCATAAGATGAAGGCATCAATAGTTCTTTAAACTGCCTGCATGAGATTATTTGGATCCAAACTTTTGATTGTATCATCTATTAATGTCAGTATTTCTGGTGTTTTAAGGAATGTTTTGGTGGTACTTCTTTTACTACTCTCTGTAGCTCTTGTCTTCTTCCTGGGAGTTGGTATCTGTCTTTGGTTTCATTAACATGGTGCAGTACAGACTTTTGTTTAATTCTGCATATTGGCTTTCGGATGATCCTGGTTCATTCTGCTACTTTGTTCATAAGCTTTTATATAAGCTTTTTCACTGCCCATCTTAAGGGGTTCCATATTTGTGTAGATTTCACAAGCTGCCATTGGTGTTGACCTCTTTGCACCATTAATGAAACGTAGAACACTGTTTTGCACCAAGTAAAAGAGATTTCAAGTTAGATGTTGAACAAGCTGCAAGAAGTGCATTATTATACTCTATTGCTGAGCGCACATAATCATTGTACATGCCTCCTTGTCTGATCCCCATGATGTGCTGGCAAGCCTCTTTTAAGAGCTCTAGATGTCTCACAGCTTTATTCTGTACATTCTGGATGTGATGTTTGAGACTGAGTTGTTGGTCAAGCGTGACCCCAAGATATGTGGAGTGTTTGAGACTGAGTTGTTGGTCAAGCGTGACCCCAAGATATGTGTGATGTTTGAGACTGAGTTGTTGGTCAAGCGTGACCCCAAGATATGTGTGATGTTTGAGACTGAGTTGTTGGTCAAGCGTGACCCCAAGATATGTGTGATGTTTGAGACTGAGTTGTTGGTCAAGCGTGACCCCAAGATATGTGGAGTGTTTGAGACTGAGTTGTTGGTCAAGCGTGACCCCAAGATATGTGTGATGTTTGAGACTGAGTTGTTGGTCAAGCGTGACCCCAAGATATGTGTGATGTTTGAGACTGAGTTCTTGGTCAAACATGACTCCAAGATATGTGTGATGTTTGAGACTGAGTTGTTGGTCAAGCGTGACCCCAAGATATGTGGAGTGTTTGAGACTGAGTTCTTGGTCAAACATGACTCCAAGATATGTGTGATGTTTGAGACTGAGTTGTTGGTCAAGCGTGACTCCAAGATATGTGTGATGTTTGAGACTGAGTTCTTGGTCAAACATGACTCCAAGATATGTGTGATGTTTGAGACTGAGTTGTTGGTCAAGCGTGACTCCAAGATATGTGTGATGTTTGAGACTGAGTTCTTGGTCAAACATGACTCCAAGATATGTGTGATGTTTGAGACTGAGTTTTTGGTCAAACATGACTCCAAGATATGTGTGATGTTTGAGACTGAGTTGTTGGTCAAGCGTGACTCCAAGATATGTGTGATGTTTGAGACTGAGTTCTTGGTCAAACATGACTCCAAGATATGTGTGATGTTTGAGACTGAGTTCTTGGTCAAACATGACTCCAAGATATGTGTGATGTTTGAGACTGAGTTCTTGGTCAAACATGACTCCAAGATATGTGTGATGTTTGAGACTGAGTTGTTGGTCAAGCGTGACTCCAAGATATGTGTGATGTTTGAGACTGAGTTCTTGGTCAAACATGACTCCAAGATATGTGGAGTGTTTGAGACTTAGTTCTTGGTCAAACATGACTCCAAGATATGTGTGATGTTTGAGACTGAGTTGTTGGTCAAGCGTGACCGCAAGATATGTGGAGTGTTTGAGACTGAGTTCTTGGTCAAACATGACTCCAAGATATGTGTGATGTTTGAGACTGAGTTGTTGGTCAAGCGTGACCCCAAGATATATGTGATGTTTGAGACTAAGTTGTTGGTCAAGCGTGACTCCAAGATATGTGGGATGTTTGAGACTGAGTTGTTGATCAAGCGTGACTCCAAGATATGTGTGATGTTTGAGACTGAGTTCTTGGTCAAACATGACTCCAAGATATGTGTGATGTTTGAGACTGAGTTGTTGGTCAAGCGTGACCCCAAGATATATGTGATGTTTGAGACTAAGTTGTTGGTCAAGCGTGACTCCAAGATATGTGGGATGTTTGAGACTGAGTTGTTGATCAAGCGTGACTCCAAGATATGTGGGGTGTTCTTCTCTAATTAGTTAACGTTATTCTAATTTCACAATTATATTTTCTTTTACAAATGTGTGGCTCTTGGTGAGGATGGTTAACAATGTATTTCCACAATTTATTTTTAGTTTCCATGTTTCGCAGCAGTCGTGTAGTATCCTGAGGTCTGCATTTAGCTTTCGCGCTCCATTCTCAATATCTTCATGGCTCAGCCATTTTGTCAAGTCATCAGCATACAAAACTTTGTCACCTTTTATCTGGTCCGGCAAGTCATTGATGTAGATCAGAAAAAGAGTATAACTTAATTTTGAGCCTTCTGGTATTTCTTTTCAGAAGAGATCGCAACCTTCATCTTCATCAGTTAGGAAGTACTTTACCCAGTTCCAGAGCTTACAGTGAATTCCTGTGTTGAACATTTTTATCAGAAGACTTTTTCAAAAAAGATGGCCATTGCTTATTACTCTGGAAGTCACCATTTATTCTTTAGGTTATCCTAAAAAGCTTTTCTTTGGTGCAACTGCTGATTCTAAATCCTGCTTGTTCCTAGCATAAGGTTTTTGATTTCTCAAGGAACCAACATAGACCTGTTTTCATCATTCTATCTGCTAATTTGCCCAGGCATGATGGTAGAAAGTTGGCCAATAGATGTTAGGTTCATCAGGGTTTTGTTTTGTTTTTCAGTTTTGGAACTGTTAAAATTATTGATACAGTAATAAGTTAAACAGGCCAGATAGTTATAGGGTGTCTAAAACCTACTCTAGCTGAAAAAACAAACCCCATAAACAGCTCTAGAGTGTTGCATCATAAAATTGAAAGAGAGAAATAGATAAACAGCCCAAGGCATCCTTTGTTTGGACACCAGTTGGGTGCACAAGACTGTAATCTAGACAACGTTTCTTAAACTCAACACAGCCTCCACAGACTAGTTCTAGAAGACGCTGCATAAAAAATTGGAATGAAATTATGTAGGTCCTCTGGATCAAGCTGCGGGAGGAACCTGAACACCACTTGCCTTACACAACTTGGGAGTGATTACATATTCTCTGAACTAGTGTATCATGATGCAGGAACAACTTAAAGAGATGAGACATACAACTGTAGAGCAACACAATACCCAGACCACCTGTCCAAGCCTTCTGGAACCATGCAATATAGATGTGTTGAGCAGCAAGACATGACACTGAAAAAATTACAACTGAAGCATCCAGGACACAAAAATGACAACTGAAGCATCCAGGACACAAAAATGACAACTGAAGCATCCAGGACACAAAAAAGTTATCATTTGTTATGACCAAAAACCTTCATAAGTGTCGTGGAATTATGTGTCTGTATTCGCAATTAACTAATATTCATAATTTATCTTGAAGTGTGTTTTATTCACAAAATTCCATATGAGTCAAACCCGCATGCAAGTAGGACATTTATTATAAATTTGTGTGTGGGTATAGTTTTTGTTACTTCTGTTTTTCATGCTTTTTGTAATTGATCCTTATATCAATTTATGTTTAAAAATATGTATGTGATGAATAATATTATGTCTGACATTAGCTGCAATAATAGCTTAACTCTCAAATCTAATTAAAAATGTCGGACAGTACGTGTCGTGGTACAACATCAAATTTGGTGTTAATGCTGTAATTAATTTCAACAAACGCTGTGAGCTTTTACATTTACTAAACAGATGTATTTTAAGGATGGTGAATGAAAATATCCTTGCCATTGCCACAATATTGTCATTGTTGCTGAATAGAGATATAAGGTGACAAACTGCCCACTTCTTATGACATGCTTGTTAGTTTAGGCATGTATCATCCAATTTGCAAATTCAAAACATCAAACCTAGATCCATTGATTCTCAATTTACCTAATCTGATCTAACTATATTATGGAATGGGGATTCATTGGGTGGAACAACATTTTTTGTAAAAAGACAGTTGTATAATGAATGGTTAAAGTTAAATATGGACTGAACAATAAAAAAGGATCTCACATCATATGAATATATGACAACAAATCTAACAATGTTATGAGTTTGAAAGTTTCATATAATTTGTTGCTGGTAAACAATTAAACAAACAGAAAGCTACACTAGGTAACATCTGAAAGTGAATGATTGTTGTGTATGAGTACTTTGTACTATGAGTAGGTTTATTCAGTAGATTATAATTCACGCCTTCACCATTATTTGCTTGAAATTGAAAGATACTATTCTAATCTGACTCACTGTCTGACTGAGAACCAATGGATCTGTCAGGAGTGCAGTGATGTCGACTCTTAATAATAGCAAGCAAATAGCAATCATGATAATATTTTAAACTCTTGAAACTGCGTATACATGTTTAAGTTAAGATGGTTAAAGAATAAAGGTAACGATAAAAAGATAGTGAACATTTTTTACCTACATTCGAGAGAACTTGAGCTGGAAGATAGTTAATACTAATAATAGAATAAGTTTTAGTTATCTTTATCCTACACTAGTACAGGGCTACGCCTACAACTAAGTCTACACTTACAGGTAACCTAGGCCAACAAATATTGTCCACAAGCCAGTTCTGATGTTTGTGCCCATTATGTCATCTAATGTTAAGATTTATGACGTGTTAATCTGTTCGTCTCGAGTACCTTTCGTGTTCGCCAGGTTTGCAAGGACAGTCTCACACAACAAACTGAATCACTACATCTCACTCAGTGAAACAGAATGACACAATTCTATTTAATTTTAATGATACTCAACTGTGATAATTAACTGTTGCTATCACCTTTGGCAAACTGAATTCTTAGTTTATTTCCCCTATTAGGTTTTAAGAAGATCCACAATACTAAGTCTATTCACATTTATGTTCGTTTGTCATGAAATGCACTTAAAAACGAATTACCTTCTGTTTGTAGTGTAATGAAAACCTTGATATCGTTTTTATCTTCTCCTGCCTCTCGTCTGCAACGAGTTACTGCACCTGGCTTAGGCAATGGCCACTTCCGTTAGCCGAATGCCAGGTTGTCCGTGTCAATTTTGACGAGCTAACTGAACCGAATGGACAAAACGGCATCGTTTAATTTGATACTTTGTTTTCCTGTATGCTTTTTATGTTTATTCAGCGCTTGATATATATATATTTAAGTAGAACGTTACTGAGCGGGTGGTGTAAATCTGGGTTTGCAATCCCAACTTACCGAGTTCGAAATCCCTCTGTGTCTTGTTTGACGACATATCCGGTATTTTTCTCGGTATGACCACTTCTTCACGTAAGGAAAGGATTGGCAAAACTACTATCCTGCAAAACTACTATCCTGCAAAACTGACATAGTGCACAATAAAAACAGATACAAATACGCATCTACACACTTGTGCACAATACAAACAGATACAAATACGCATCTACACACTTGTCAATGCGCCCTGATATCGCCCAAAGGAATGCGGTCTGGTGTGGAAATAGACATGCCTTCGCCTGTAGATTCCAGAAAGACATAAATGTAATCAAACCAAATCTATGTCCAAAAAAAAAAAAACATGATTTTCAGCCTTGTTTGTATTATTTAGCAGTTATTGTCATCATAAAATTAAGTTACGAGAGAGCTGAAAGCTAGATCTATATCTGATTAGTATCTTACTTGTAACATAATTAAGATCAATGCATAAAGTATAGACAACAACGAAGTAGCAAACATATGTGCGCGTGTGTGTATATTTGTGAGAAAAAAGACATAAAGGGTCATTCATATAAGACGTCACGCAGGTAGAGAAGACACGAGATGTCATGCGATCAATCTTTTTTAGTCTCTTTTAAATATTATTAATTTTCTTATCTGTTATTGATACCAGTGTAAATGTTAGCCATGTTTGCGGAATTGTTATCTGCACACTGTCAATGTCACAGTGTGAAAGACATGAACATCCAGAATGAAAGAATGCCACTGGTTCTAGGTGCACAAAGGTTACCCTTTCAGTCTCACGATCCACACTGGAGATGAAATGATAGCTACATCAAAGTCATCATCACTCTTGGCAGGGAATTCAGCGAGCGGTGCAATAGGGCAGCGATGCTTGAGGTTGAACTGTTGATAAGTGATACTACTATTCTATAAGTGTTTACTAACATGCCCACCAAATGAGATGGAGAGATTGCTGAGTTAAACCCTTGGTACAACTTTCTCTTTCGTTTGTTGTCGCGCCACTTGATGATAGTCATGCTTGAGACACATGTGTGATTTGTCTGTGTAAGCTATAAAAAAAACTCACATCCTCCGCCACTCTCACTCTCTCGCTACGTACTCTCAAATCTCAAATGCGAATTGCATCCATAAGTGAAAGTAACGTACACATGAACATAGCACACTAACATATACCTGTATATATATATATATATATATATATATATATATATATATATATATATATATATATATATATATATATATATATATATATATACACGATAACCCAATACAATCTTCATACAAGCACATGCACTTTGTTACTGTCACGCTTACATAAGTTTTACTAATCTAATTGTTTGTTTACCATCCGTCTATTCCAAAGATTGAATACCAGATGTGGAGTCGTTCATCTATTTTGTGAGCAATGTCGACAAACTAGGTGGTTCGGAAATGGATATCGACTAAATAATTCAAAAGTGCTGGTCAGGGGTTTACAATTTTTTCAGGACCTTTATGGTTTTCTTCGGTGATTGGTTTCAATACCAAATTAAGTATTTTCAATTATAGTGTTATATGGCCCTGAGTCATGTATGAATTAATTACCAAAGCCCTGGGAAATGTGAACTAATTACCAAGGCCCTGGAACATGTATGAACTAATTACCAAGGCCCTGGGACATGTATGAACTAATTACCAAGGCCCTGGGACATGTATGAACTAATTACCAAGGCCCTGGGACATGTATGAACTAATTACCAAAGCCCTGAGACATGTATGAACTAATTACCAAGGCCCCAAGACATGTATGAACTAATTATCAAGGCCCCAAGACATGTATGAACTAATTATCAAGGCCCCAAGACATGTATGAACTAATTATCAAGGCCCCAAGACATGTATGAACTAATCACCAAGGCCCCAAGACATGTATGAACTAATTACCAAGGCCCCAAGACATGTATGAACTAATTACCAAGGCCCTGAGACATGTATGAACTAATTACCAAGGCCACAAGACATGTATGAACTAATTACCAAGGCCCCAAGACATGTATGAACTAATTACCAAGGCCCAAAGACATGTATGAACTAATTATCAAGGCCCCAAGACATGTATGAACTAATTATCAAGGCCCTGAGACATGTATGAACTAATTACTAAGGCCATGAGACATGTATGAACTAATTACCAAGGCCATGAGACATGTATAAACTAATTACCAAGGCCCCAAGACATGTATGAACTAATTACCAAGGCCCTGGGACATGTATGAACTAATTGCCAAGGCCCTGACAAAGAAGGTGTTCATCAGTGATTGTCTGCGCCAGATTGATTGGGCGAGATGACACCAAAAGGTCACTAATGCCGATCTATTAATACGAACTAGGGAACTGCTGGTAGAGCGAGACATTCGATGTCACCGATGTGACGCCACAGGCGTCCCCCCTGATAGCATTGGAATACAGCCTCTGTTTATGGGTCCCGCATCAAGAAGACGAGAGGCAGGTCACGGCATATCTAGACAAGTGGACTCGAAACCAACATCAAGAAAACGGGGAAGTCGCGGGATGATCTGGCTTAGTTTGTTTATGATAGGTCCGTTTGGCAGTTGTAGTTGAAGGAGTATGTTCCTTTGGGAAAGGAAACGTTATTGATTGATTGATCCGCATATTCGTTCATGCTTGTCACTACTAGACTTCTAGATCTGTTTCATTTCTAGCTATCCATATACATCCTGTTTGCTTATTAGTTATTATCATTTGTTAACTTGGACTTAACGTAAATTTGTTTCAATATGTGGCCCACAACGAACTGTACCATATCTTTTTATCAATACATGCTCAAACAAGCATGGATCTAGATGTGTGTAGAGTGCTCTTAACTTCAGGAAAGTCTAATTCATATAAATATAATAATTATAGCAACATTATTTTGGAAATAAAACAAGGGGATGGTTTAACGTTCAGTCCCTTTCCATTACACTTAATTAACCAAAACGCCTTAGTAACAGATTTCACAATTTTTTTTTTTTTTTTTTTTTTTTTTTTTTTTTGGCGTTCGCCTTATTTCTCTAATCCCCAAGGCGGTGTACGTTGCACTGTGGTTTTTATTTTGCGCCTGTTGGCCCAGTGCATCCGACTTCAGCATGTATTTTATGTAAGGGTCTGCTTCCTCCTGCATTTTCTAAGGGTTTGCTTCCCCGGGGTATCAGCCGGTGCTGTCATGGGGATCGAACCCAGCATCTTTGGGTTGTGAGCCGTGCCACTTAATCACTAGGCCACGCCGTCCCCTGATTTCACTATTGAATTTATAGATAACCAAGCTGTACAAGATAAAAACTGGCGAGGAAGGGCAGAAGAAAACGAATAGATCATTGATAAGAAAAGGAAAGACACGTAAATATTCGTCAAATAATATATCATTTGATTCTATTTACATAGTTGTTTCAGCGGTTACCATGGCAAATATGACGTCAGTTGGTTAGTAAAATAGCCACATTGTTCCGTTTAGTATTATGTAGATTTCATGTTTTGTCAAACTGTTTTTTTTTCGAAATAAGAAGTTGTATTGATTTAAACCGAGCTTTGGCGGGGTAGTTATGTTGGTTGTATTTGTGTTGTGTCGATTGCAAACATGTAGTCAATGTTTGACAGTGGCAGCAACTGTAGTGGTCGAATTTAAAGCATCAAAAGTTGTAGCAGTAGTTATATTGGTGGTAGAAGTTGATGCAGAAGTGGTAGTATTAGTTATAGTTGTAGTAGAGTGATAGTAATAGTACTGTCGTAGTAGTATATAGTGTTTGTGATAGCAGTAGTAGCTTTAGTAGTGGTAATAGTAGCAACAATCGCAGTAAGTGCAAATAGAGAACACATCAGCCCCTTTCCTCCCTCTTCCCCCTCCCACATTTATCCGACAGACTAGGACCCAGAGCAAAATTGATTAGCAAAAATCGTCGGTTATTGAGACAAAGCATTTATTTAGCTTGTAATGGCTGCTGAAAAACATCAATAACACTTGTGAATGCGTGCAAAGTTAAATAAACGATCTCTTACTTTCTAGCTCTCTCTCTCAACCCCCCCCCCCTCTCTCTCTCTCTCTCTCTCTATATAGATATATATATATATATATATATATATATATATATATATATATATATATATAAGAGGCACTGACAGGGTGACCGACAAATGGAAATGACAAAGCAGAAATAGATTGTGTAGATGGACTGAGACAGAACGAACTAACGCGGGGTGAATTGAGAGTTGATCTAAGAGGTCGAACATCGAACCATGACGAAATAGGAAGTATGTTACACGGGCCACCAATAAGATGGAGAGATGGCCGGCTTCAAAACTTTCGTCCAGCATTGTACAAAAAGGCAAAGATGAGTTTAAAAAACATCTAACTACCTGGCATAGGGCATATAACATGCCTGAAGGAACACCAGAATTACAGGACAGTTCTTCAACAAATTCTGTTAATTGTTTCCCAGCAGCTGAAACTTCAGCCATGACCTGTTTTATTTTAAGTTTGTGTCAAACTCCGTTCTCCAGGTGTGCCTTGGTCTATCCCCGCGCCTCTTGCTCTGTGGTTTCAGAATAGGGACTGTCTTTTAATAATGTGAACGGGCTTCCTGAATGTTTGTGTGTGTGTGTGCACGCGTGTGTGCGCGTGCCTGCATGCGTGTTCGCGTGTGTGTGTGTGTGTGTGTGTTGCAGTCTTTGTGTACTTTCTACGTCATTCATAAGCTAACAACTGAAGATGACGTCAGAAATTATTGCGGACAGGAATTACTGAATTGGACCCAGGATTTGACATTTATTTAATACCTATATTTGTGTCGTTTAGCTTCTGTCCCCATACAGTTATCAGATGCACAATAAAATAAGTATTTAAGATGTGAGGTCACATACATTAGAGCTGAGAATACATGGAGAGAATGAAAAGATTATGAGAATAAATGCAACTAATATCAATACGATTGGGCTGGAAGGCACCCCTACATGATGTGAAATCATTCCTATGCATTGGAAGCGATATAGAGAAAGTGGAAGGTGCATATAACGATATGACATTAAGACTACACAAGACAGGACGCGGTTTCATTGCATTGTAGAACCTATTACAATAAATTAATATTAGGGATCAAGATGATCAGCAGCGCATGCGCGGTAGTGGTCAGCGACCCATAGCTGACTGCTAGCGTCAGGGCCAGCGAACCAGAGCTGCCAAAACCCGTCTACACCTCCACGCGGGGATCCTGGATAATAGGCTGCAGCAGACTGGCTAAAGAGAAGAAATTGAAGAGGGAATACTAACCCGATACTAAAAAAAATGCTTGCTGAAGTCGGATGTGTTGGACCGAAAGGTGCAAATATTGCAGTCAAGCTGTAAACTACGAAACAACGCATTCCGTTCTCTGAACTACATTCTGCTACTTAAGCCCTTTCAGGGTTTGCTAGGAGAAGATTGAGAAAGAACGAAGCCAAGCCAAGCCAATTTATATTAAATCTATCACGAAAATAAACATTATCAACTAGAAAGTAAAGTCTGTTCTGTCGTATGGCTCTCTAGCATAGAGAACAGAAAAGGAACAACGAAATAGCTACAGACTTTCATAAATTGGTGGCAGCAAAGTATAAAGAAACTAAAATGTAAAGTAAGATCATGAATATGGAGGTGCTATGCCAGCACCAAGTGAGAAACAGGCCCTGGAGTTGGGTAGGACACAGTTTAATGTAATTAGTTAACAGTATTACAAGACAATCTCTATTCTGGAACCCTTAGGGTAGAAAACGTAGAAACTGACCCACAACAAACTCGATGAAGAGAGACCGAGGCAAAAACAAAGCACACAAATAAAAGGCATGGACAGAGCTGGAAGGGGTGGTCCGAGCTAGAAGGGCGTGACAGGTTTCTGTTGAAAACCTATGCTCCAAATGGAGCTACATTGTTTTGATTAATTGTTTGAACTGTTTTCTCTGGTGTAGTTCTTGTTTGAACTGTTTTCTCTGGTGTAGTTCTTATTTGAACTGTTTTCTCTGGTGTAGTTCTTGTTTGAACTGTTTTCTCTGGTGTAGTTCTTGTTTGAACTGTTTTCTCTGGTGTAGTTCTTGTTTGAACTGTTTTCTCTGGTGTAGTTCTTGTTTGAACTGTTTTCTCTGGTGTAGTTCTTGTTTGAACTGTTTTCTCTGGTGTAGTTCTTGTTTGAACTGTTTTCTCTGGTGTAGTTCTTGTTTGAACTGTTTTCTCTGGTGTAGTTCTTGTTTGAACTGTTTTCTCTGGTGTAGTTCTTGTTTGAACTGTTTTCTCTGGTATAGTTCTTGTTTGAACTGTTTTCTCTGGTGTAGTTCTTGTTTGAACTGTTTTCTCTGGTGTAGTTCTTGTTTGAACTGTTTTCTCTGGTGTAGTTCTTGTTTGAACTGTTTTCTCTGGTGCAGTTCTTGTTTGAACTGTTTTCTCTGGTGTAGTTCTTGTTTGAACTGTTTTCTCTGGTGCAGTTCTTGTTTGAACTGTTTTCTCTGGTGTAGTTCTTGTTTGAACTGTTTTCTCTGGTGCAGTTCTTGTTTGAACTGTTTTCTCTGGTGTAGTTCTTGTTTGAACTGTTTTCTCTGGTGCAGTTCTTGTTTGAACTGTTTTCTCTGGTGTAGTTCTTGTTTGAACTGTTTTCTCTGGTGTAGTTCTTGTTTATCCAATCCTTGATGAAAGTGGGTAGAAACGTTCGTTACCGTTTGCTGCTGCAAAGCATGTATAACTTGTCTGTTTAGGTTTGTTTCTATTTCAGCCGTTAGTGGTAGTAGTGGTGGTTGAAACGTTAGTGGTAGTAGTGGTGGTTGAAACGTTAGTGGTAGTAGTGGTGGTTGAAACGTTAGTGGTAATTATTGTTGCTGTTGCTGTAACAGTGACAGAATTGGTGATATTGTTTGCAAAGTTATAGTCGAGGTAGTATTAGTAGTTGCTGCTGTAAATATGGTAGCAATACTAGTTGTGATCATAGTCGTCGGAGTGGAAGTTGCTGTGCTGGTAGTTACTAGAAGATTCAGAAAGATGGGGATAGCCAGATATACTGGTACAAAACACGACAAACTGAATAACAGCGGACACGAAGTAGAAGATGAATAATGTTAACAAAACAAAAGAAATGAGAGAAACAATAATAGACGTAAGACCCATAAAGATAAATGTACAGATAATTGAATAAGTGCACGGTGTTGCCTAGTTGGCAGGAGCCATGACAGAGATGGAGGAGCAATAACTTCACCAGATTTGTGTTGAACTATTTCTGTCCAATATGAAACTCTACAGTTTTTCAATCCACTTACAAATAAACTATTGTTATAGATTATAGACCGTTGCTTTCGTCAGGGGGTTAATTAAAGGCTCAGAGAAAAGCGACGCTTGCCAAGACAGTCGAAGTATAGTGTTCAAGCTAGGTTATTATTTGTCGGTTGATAAGAAAAATATCTAAATATTACTGAGGTTGGAATCTGTGTCTTCAGACTTTCAGGTCGGTATCTAAACTATTTGGCCAAGCTGTTCACCAACAATGTGAAACTAGTACTATTTTGTATTATGTGAAATCAGTAGTACTTTGTGACACGTGAAACCAGTACTACTCTGGGTTATGTGAAGTCAGTAGTACTTTGTGACAAGTGAAACCAATACTACTTTTGTGTTATATGAAATCAGTAGTACTTTGTGACACGTGAAACCAGTACTGCTCTGTGTTATGTGAAACCAGTAGTACTTTGTAGCATGTGAAACTAGTACTACTTGTTGTTGTTGGTTCTTTGTAACGATTTGCAACAATCATAAACTAAAAATAAAATTTAAACACATTAAATGAACTACTGAATTGAGAAACATGATGGTTTATCTATTTCACTTGAAAATTAGGCTGTAGTTTTTTGTAAATTCCAAAAACAATAATGATAAACGATTTCTCATATTGACTTTAATAAAGATGGATGCACGTGCTATTATAACAAGTAAAAAGAATGGAATATGTGTATGTCGTTATGTATATTGGAACTCATTTATCATTTACATACTTTTTTGAGATTTACATTGTCAAGTTACCATCAGTTTCTGTAATTTTTGCAATTAAATCTTTTCTATTTGTAATTATCAGGTAATACATGTTAGCAGATCCGAAAGGGGAGCAAAGAACTGTAACCTGGTATGCCGTAAAGGACGAGTTGTGAGGCTTAAGCATTTGGCTGATAATCTCACCTTGAAGAAACTGTAAGCACACATCTTCAAAAAATATGGATAGGTACAGTTTTCGTAACGTGGGATGTGTATGTTGAAGAGAAAAGTTCCATAGAAATAAACAAGTTTTTGATTGATAGATTATAAGTCTTAGTGGCAAATATTTGCCGCCAAACGACAACCCAGACTACTTGGGTGTCACATTTGATCGGCGCATGACATGGACAAGTCAGATCGAGAGAAATCGAATGAGAGCAAGACATAGAATGGCAATCATGAGGAATCTTGCTGGCACAAGCTGGGGAGCAGACGAAAGTATACTAAAGAAACTGTACACTGGAAGAGTGAGAGCAGTTCTCGAGTATGGCATTGCGGCATGGACAACAGCAGCAAAGGCGAACTTCGATAAAGTTAGCAAACTCCAAAACCAAGCCATGAGAGTTATAACAGGAGGCATGAAATCAACGCCAATTGTAGAACTTGAAAAGATTACAAATCTGCAATCCATGACCGACAGAAGAGACTGCAGAGCCCACAAGCAAGCAGAGAAACTAAGAAGACTGACAGACCATCCAATGCATCAGAGACTAAATAGATTTCGAAAAATGAAACTAAAGCGGAGAAACTTTGCAGAAATAGCCAAAGCAAAGATGAGCGAAGACTCTATGAACACCATAACAACACCAAAGCCCATCCCTATTGTACGCAAACCCACCTGGAAGCAGCATATAATTCCAGTGGTGGTAGAAAATATACCAGGTATTGGAAACAAGAAAAGCCAGACTGAAAAAGAAAGAAGAGACATAACGCTGAGGTACATAACGAAAAACTACCCAAGTATGGACTGGACCCATGCATACACCGACGGTTCTCTAACAAACACAACACAGAATGGACGGGGAAGGGGTATTCCTGAGCCTAACAAATGGTAGAAAAATAACACTGTCAGTGGCAACTGGAAAATTCTCAAGCAATTTCAGAGCGGAGGCAGAGGCACTGAAGGCTGCAGTAGAAGCAATGCTGACAGGCGAAAGCAATGAAAGCCAGATAGTCCTGTTTACAGATGCCCTGCCCGTGGTTACAGCACTAAAAAGCCAGAAAAGTACAGAACTTAATGATTTAAGAGCAGTACTCTGTCAACTATGCGAGCAGTCCGCACCCAAAAGAGTAGTGGTACAGTGGGTTCCATCCCACTGTAACATTCAAGGCAACGAGGAGACAGACAGACTGGCAAAAGAAGGTGCAAGATTACCACAACCAGATTCTAGTGTGACCTACGAAGAGTCCAAAAGGTTTATTAGGGTCAAATACATGGCCAAATGGGAAACAGAGCATACTGACTACACAAAAAATGATGCCTATTACCAGTTGAACAGAAGAGAGCAGGTCGTGGTCTTCAGACTTCGCACAGGCCACAACAGACTGAGGTACCATCTATTCAATAAATTGAAGATAGGTGGCACTGACGAATGCACCTGTGGTACAGGGAAAATGATCGCTGAACATCTGCTGCAAAATTGCCCGACATACGAGGACCAGAGAAAGCACATGTGGCCATCACCAGTGGCAACACTAGACAAGCTCTATGGCAGTGTCGACAGCCTCAGGATAACAGCTGCTTTCTTCGAACAAATTCAAGTTGACATCTGACAGCGTACGAAGAAGAAGAAGAAGAAGAAGATTGATAGATTATTTGTTTGAGTGATAATTTCATAAATACCTATTTGAATTATCCAATCATCGCATTAACTATTTTACACCACGAACTATGCCTACATTAATGTATAAGATATATACAGAACGGTAGAACGATATTTATTTCAAAGGAACACTTCTAGGGGAGCGGAATATTAACACGGTTTTAGAGTAGCAGACTCCCCGACACTTGTATTGCACATTTCTTTGAAAACGGAATAAAAAATAGCGTGCCATAGAAATCTATAGGAGCAACTTCGTATATATGGCATTGGAAACAAAAGAGGGAATACCCGTTTTTCCTTGTGCTCAGATGAAGAAGCTATAGAAATCGCATTTCATTAGCACATTTAATGATCAGATGTGCCTTACATCTATAATAATTAATAAGGTGGACAATAAATCAATTATGTAGATAACAAAAGGCGATGCGTCAGGTGTTTCACACTTCCTGTTCATACATAAACGGAGGCTGCAAATTGCAAACCAAACATCGGGAAGATACTAGGGAAAGCCACAGTTTTATGAGACAATTATTGACAAACAATTATTATTACTTACTTAGTCGCTGGGCAGGGGGAAGTTAGCGTCCGGTCAGCTGGGAAGAGGAGACTAACGTTCGTCAGGTGGGGAGATGATGCTAAAGTTCGGTGAGGTTGAGAGAGGAGACTAACGTCCGGTCAGGGGAGGAGAGGAGACTAACGTCCGGTCAGGGGAGGAGAGGAGACTAACGTCCGGTCAGGGGAGGAGAGGAGACTAACGTCCGGTCAGGGAAGAAGAGGAGACTAACCTCCGGTCAACTGGGAAGACCAGAACACTGTCTGACCAGATGGGGAGAAGGGGGGGGGGAGACTTTTGTCCTCTCAGGTTGGGAGAGCAGACACATGTCTGGTCAGGAAAAACATATTGATCAGACTACGTTAGTCAGGGTCAGGTGAAACACACTGATCATACTATATTCTTGTCAGGATCAGGTGAAACATACTGATCAGACTATGTTAGTTAAGGTCAGGTGAAACATACTGATCAGACTACGTTAGTCAGGGTCAGGTGAAACATACTGATCAGACCATTCTCTTGTCAGGGTCAGGTAAAACACACTGATCAAGATTCCTACCTACCATCCAAGCAGTTTTACCTAGAAACAGAATGCTACTTAACAGTTTGACTAACCAGGTGTGGATTGGCACTGTGATCCCAATAGTTGTGAAGATAATGAGAGGTCTCACATTGCACTAAAGCCAGTAGAACACCTGCCCACCTTCTCAGCTTACGGCTGGGAATTTTACGAAAATCACTGAAACTCGTCACAAAAGAAAGCCGTCAGGAATATATAACTAAAGTACGAGTGACATTAGCAACAACAAAACACCGACATCAGTTAGAAGAGAGGTCATCGAAATAGCACACATAGAAGAATGGGAGTAACTTTCAGAGAAGAGCAAAGAAGAAGACAAAAATATGGAGATTTTGAAACCGCGAAGGGTGACAAGAGAAGTAATGAAAGAAACTATAGTCAGTTAAAATACTTTGGTCATATAAAATGACATGGTATCTTGTAACATCTTACTGAACATAATAGAGGACTGAAGAGCAGATGACACATTTGTCAGAGGAAGACAACTACATACGTGGAACGATAACATCAAGTTGGATGTGGAGCTGACATCTAATCTGATCTGATCTGATCTAGCTTTTAAAAAGAATGTCACAATTAAATATGAGCAAAGACCTGAAGGCAGTTTGTTTCCGAATTTCACAGATCCGCAGGAAAATCGATGTTGAGTTTTCATACCTCCCACCATGAGAATCGATGTCTTGACGTATATGAGAGTATTTACGGTATACCTAATCGATTTGAATATTCCTCGTTTTCTGTCCTCTTCCACTCCTGGGCGGATTTACTTATGTCGTGACTATGAATGAACCTGTAGGCTATTTAACATGTGCCAACCCTAATTCGATCAGAATGTCAAATTGTGTGTTGGTTTAAATCGATTCTGCCACGCAAAACTTTTGTCTTCTTTGAAAACGCCACTAAAACGATCAATATTGATACTAATTTGTGTGTCTATAATTTAAAAGTTGAGATTTACTGTTGGGTCTGAGGCTTTAAACACGTGATCACCGGACAACATGCAGCACGTAAAGCCGTCTTACATGGCCTGCTGAGATTGCGCCAAAAGGTTGTGACAGACAAAGTTAAAACTTGAAAGGAATGACATTTACATGTACATGATTGCATCTATGTGCTCACCAAGCAGAAACAATGTACAATGCCAAAGACAGACCAACCTTTGCATGTGAAATTAAGGTAAAAGGTAAGTGATTAAAATGGTCAATACATTTACAACGCATTGAAAACATCGTAAGAGATGACGAAGATGAAAAACAGCAATTAAGAACTTATTCTCTCATCCTGATGCAATCTTTCAGAAGGGAAAAACCGCAACAATAAACCAACACAAAATATCTCACGAATAATACAAATCAATCAATCAATCAATCAACCAGCACGTCGCTCTTCTCAATACAAAGGCCATTGACACCATCTCACATGATACACGATCATTGGCTGAATTTCTGTCTCAATCTAGGTGGAATCATTTAATCTTAGTTCCTTCTCACATTTTCTCTTTGCGCATTTTTGGGGTCTACCTCTCTGTTTCTCTTTCCTTGAGGATTTCATGCGAGCATGTCCGACTGTGTTAAACGGTGCCTTCCGCACCGTATGTCTTGTCAGTCCAATTTTCTTCGCTTAATGTATTGTTCCAGTGGCTATTGTTGGCTACTTTCACAAAGGTTTTTCCTTCTCACCATTTCCTACTAATTTAGGCCAATGTTATCCCATGGTGCCAGTAAACCAATCGAGTCAAGCTGGAGAGACCTATTCTAATTTCAGAACTAAAGTTTAAAAAGCGGTCATTGTACCAGACTCCAGGAGAGTACTCCAAGCCATATCAAGCCCCAAACGAGATACTCTCACACGAAATAAAATATACCATCGGGTTGCTGTCCCGCGAAACAGATCTAGCCCTACAGTGGATTCCGAAGCGAGAAGGACGATGAGCTTGAAAAAGGTGGAAGTGGCAGCACACATACTCGCCATCCACAGAGCTATAAACAAGTGGCAGCACACATACTCGCCATCCACAGAGCTATAAACAAGTGACAGCACACATACTCGCCATCCACAGAGCTATAAACAAGTGGCAGCACACATACTCGCCATCCACAGAGCTATAAACAAGTGGCAGCACACATACTCGCCATCCACAGAGCTATAAACAAGTGACAGCACACATACTCGCCATCCACAGAGCTATAAACAAGTGCCAAGTGACGGCACACAGACTCGCCATCCACAGAGCTATAAACAAGTGCCAAGTGGCATCACACAGACTCGCCATCCACAGAGCTATAAACAAGTGGCAGCACACATACTCGCCATCCACAGAGCTATAAACAAGTGGCATCACACAGACTCGCCATCCACAGAGCTATAAACAATTGCCAAGTGACGGCACACAGACTCGCCATCCACAGAGCTATAAACAAGTGCCAAGTGGCATCACACAGACTCGCCATCCACAGAGCTATAAACAAGTGAAAAGTGACGGCACACAGACTCGCCATCCACAGAGCTATAAACAAGTGTTACGTGGCAGCCCTGGAAACAGGCTGCTAAGAAAATAAAGATCACAGCGTGAGGAAAATCGGGTCTCAAAAAAGGCCGTGCTAAAACAGGTTGTGTCGTACCGAAAGCTGCAGATATTAGAGCTCCGTTCTACATTGCGAAACAACGCCATTTTCAGGACGGACTCGGATGAAAAGAAGAAGACGAATTCTAGATAATAACATAGATATGGGTTGTGTGGACGATGTTTAAAAGATGTGGTTTCTGCTGTTTGCTAGTACATGATGATCATTGCTTGTATGTGTCATAGGCACAAGTACCATACATCGATTACAGGCAGAACGTAATATATGGGAACGGTAACGTATTAGATGGCCGTCCAGGCTAGTGGATGTCATGATGTGGTGGGAGGTGACAATAGTCGGAGTTAGTGAATAACAATAGTCGGAGTTAGTGGATAACAATAGTCGGAGTTAGTGGATAACAATAGTCGGAGTTAGTGGATAACAATAGTCGGAGTTAGTAGATAACAATAGTCGGAGTTAGTGGATAACAATAGTCGGAGTTAGTGGATAACAATAGTCGGAGTTAGTGGATAACAATAGTCGGAGTTAGTGGATAACAATAGTCGGAGTTAGTGGATAATAATAGTCGGAGCTAGTGGATAACAATAGTCGGAGTTAGTGGATAATAATAGTCGGAGCTAGTGGATAACAATAGTCGGAGTTAGTGGATAATAATAGTCGGAGCTAGTGGATAATAATAGTCGGAGCTAGTGGATAACAATAGTCGGAGTTAGTGGATAATAATAGTCGGAGCTAGTAGATAACAATAGTCGGAGTTAGTGGATAATAATAGTCGGAGCAAGTGGATAACAATAGTCGGAGTTAGTGGATAACAATAGTCGGAGCTAGTGGATAACAATAGTCGGAGTTAGTGGATAACAATAGTCGGAGTTAGTGGATAACAATAGTCGGAGTTAGTGGATAACAACAGTCGGAGCTAGTGGATAACAATAGTCGGAGTTAGTGGATAACAATAGTCGGAGTTAGTGGATAACAATAGTCGGAGCTAGTGGATAACAAAAGTCGGAGCTAGTGGATAATAATAGTCAGAGCTAGTGGATAACAATAGTCGGAGTTAGTGGATAACAATAGTCGGAGTTAGTGGATAACAATAGTCGGAGCTAGTGGATAACAATAGTCGGAGTTAGTGGATAACAATAGTCGGAGCTAGTGGATAACAATAGTCGGAGCTAGTGGATGTAACGATGGGCTACAAGATAACAATAGTCGGAGTTAGTGGATGTAACGATGGGCTACAAGATAACAATAGTCGGAGTTAGTGGATGTAACGATGGGCTACAAGATAACAATAGTCGGAGCTAGTGGATAACAATAGTCGGAGTTAGTGGATGTAACGATGGGCTACAAGATAACAATAGTCGGAGTTAGTGGATGTAACGATGGGCTACAAGATAACAATAGTCCAGGCTAGGGGATGTAACGATGGGCTACAAGATAACAATAGTCCAGGCTAGTGGATTAAACGATGTAGTGCGACATAACAATGTTCGTACTCAACGTCAAATTAGAAAGGGATTATTTTGGAAGGCACAGAATCAAGAGCAGCATTGGTTGAATAAAAACAATAGAAAAAAAAACTTACTGGTAAATGGCACAAATAATATACAGCGTGGTACAACAGACATCTCATAAGAGTACAGCCTTGCTGGCTAAGGGATCCGAACTTTTGCAAGTTTGGTTGCGAGTCGTGCCACTAACCACTTCTCTACTCCACATCCCATAATTAGGAGTAGGTATCTGTTGTACTACACTGTATGGTGAAGTGAATGTAATGTTCCATGACACTCAACACGAAATCTAGTAAAATGAACTTCTACTAAGTAAATAACGTGAATGTAACAAAATATTACTAATTACAAAGAGCAGACCAAGTGGTTACATTCAGACCGCGGACTCATCATCATAACAAAATCCTTGTATTCAATCGGGCAAGTGTGTCTGGTGCCAGTTAGCCAAACCTTTAGTAAACTTATTTCGCAACCATGTTGGGCCCACGGCCTCCATATTGCCATCTCTCCACTTCCCTTTCGGTCGCCCGTGAGGGCAGTTAAAATTGTATGGCCACCACGACGTCACTCTACGCGTGAACTAAACCGCGAACTAGATATTGCTTAAACACACACTTATTTAAAGAAAAGCAAGATATGATGACCGAAGCTTCGAACAAGTTGCCAATCGCAAAGCGATGATAGTCACATCAGCCGACAATTTTGCCTTGATGATATAACTTGCGTTGAATTTTGATTATAGTGCGCAAGCAACGCACTGGTCACCAAACTCACTCTCTAGTACCGAGCAGCCTTGGACCAGTGGCAAGACATACATCAAGACGATTGCAGGCACTCTGGTCCCCACTCCCTTGAACCTGATGTCGCTTGAAGCTTGCAGGTTTCTATCGCGCACTGTTTCCGTTCATCATTTTGAGAGACGAGTGTCTTTCCTCTCGACCTCAACGACCGAAGCAGACTCTAGGGCTGAACAAAACAGCACAGAAAACTACTTAGCTGTTAAAGTAAAAAAAGTTGAAAACTGAGAAAAGTCATTAGCCAAGAAAGATATTGGCGATGAATTGACATTTTCTTCGTCAATCTCTTTTTGAGTTTACCATTTTAATTACTCATGTAGGTTAATTAACTAGTGTTTTCTGTTGTGCTTTTGTTTTGTCCCGTCTTTGATAAAGAGCTAAGGTGTTTGAAATGTCGGCTCATCGTCTGGCACGGTTTGTTTTGTTCAACTGCAATGACAGTTTTTTCAGTTTATCAATTAACATTTTATTGAACGGAAAAGGGAGCGAAGTTGCAGGAACAGCGAAAGAATCACTCAAGGTCATGACGAGGAATGACATAGAAACTATTTTCAACTCGCTGCACCGTTTCCTTCCCGAGTTAATTAATATTAACGAAGTTAAACTATTTTCAGCGAGTGCATTATAAAAAGATATCAGAGTTACCAATGGTTGTACCAGGCCATACAACAAGAACAACGAATGTGTAACATGGTTGTAGAAGAACTGGTTTCAAGACGGAGGTAAGACATGAAGACAAACAAATTAGGATTGTGAAAAGTTTATATTGAAGATTTCTATCATGTTCAGAAAGTAGTTTTTACTTCGATTCAACCAAATGATCAATTTTAGGGTTGTAAGAGCTTGCCTCTGCAAAAAGAAGCACCATTTCACTGAACTGCAAAGACCACAGCAGACAGGAGCCATCGACAGAAAACAAATACATAATACCAGAGGCAGGGTTAACGCCAGAACTATGTAATATACAGTAAACTTTACAAGAACAATGGCGACAATCCATAAAATGTTCCAGTTTATCGAGTTTTTGTCAGCGTCCTGGAGGTTGTACATATACCGTACTTTCCCTCTTAAATTGAGCACGCAGATGCTGAAGTGTATTTGAAGTCAGTAACGCTGTCAAATAGCACGTCTTTCACAGCGGACATTCAAGATGCGTAGTGATGTGGCATCTCATAGACGTTATTGTTTAGACATTTCATGTTGTATTTATTTCCAAGAGGAATAGAATTTAGTGGAATTATTTTGTTGTTATTTATTACAAGCACATTCGAGAATCGTGTCCCAGGTAAGTACGTGTGTGCTGTTGTGTACTAGTTTTGTGACCAGTATTGGTGATTTAGCAGCTGTTGGAATTAAAGGTGCATGGTTATATGTATCACAGGCTGTTTTTGTTGCATTGGGGAGTGCCTGGTGGTAGCTATCACAGGTGGGCTGTTGTGCTGCATTGGGGAGTACCTCTTGGTAGCTTTCTCAGGTGGGATGTTGTTGCTGCATTAAAGAGAGCCTGGTGGTAGCTGTGACAGTTGTACTATATTGAGGAGAGCCTGGTGGTAGTTGTCACAGTTGTGCTATATTGAGGAGAGCCTGGTGGTAGTTGTCACAGTTGTGCTATATTGAGGAGAGCCATGTTATGGCATTGGATAGCTGATATTTTTGGGAACCTTTCCTTATGTCTGATGCTTCTATTTTAGCTGTTGATGAAGGAAACAAGCTGAAGCTGTTTTATAAAATATTATTAACAAAACAATTTTCAGGGGGCAAAACGAAAATAATGTAATGCAGACGGTGCGCTTGGGCTATCTTAGCTGTAGTGCAGGGTTATTCTTCTTAATATTCTTAATAGCTTCATCAGAAGGAAGATCACGGTTCCAATCACACCACTTTTGCCATGCCACCACAGCGCACTTTCTTTTTTCAGTTGCACAGACTGAACGTAAATGGAGCTTTTGTCAATGCGATCCACCAGCGCGAGCGAGTCAAGCACCAAGAAAGACACAAGCTACATTTTAAATACTGAAAATAGCAACCAGAAAGAGTAGCAATAAAATTTACTTAAGCATCATTATTAAAAAATAATATAGGTAAATATTTATGTAAACAAATAATGCAGTAAAATGTAGGTAAATATTTATGTTAACAAATAATGCAGTAAAATGTAGGTAAATATTTATGTAAACAAATAATGCAGTAAAATGTAGGTAAATATTTATGTAAACAAATAATGCAGTAAAATGCATTGAAATATTAATATTAACACATTCGGGAGTAAAATGTAGGAAAATATTATCATTAACAGGTACTGCATGAAATGTGGGAACTGACTGCAATTGAGGAACATCTCGTATTGAGGTTAACTGTAAACATTGAACATCAGGGATGGACTAAACAAATGTAAATGACACCGACAGAGAAACCGGAGAGTTTGGTGTTGTTTTTACTTACTGAACACATTCGTAGGTCTTTACATCATCATCATGTGCCGTCTCCACATTGGACGTTGACGGCAATTGATCTTCTGCTGTCACTGTCCCACGCCAGGCTGGTACACAATGTCAAACTGTCCCACCGGGATCAAGACGCTGAGCAGCGCATGAGCTGCAGGGGTCAGGGACTCATAGCTGACTGCTAACGTCAGGGCCAGCGAACCAAAGCTGCCAAGACCCTTTTACACCTCCACGCGGTGATCCTGGATAACAGGCTGCAGCAGGGCAGACTGGCTAATGAGAAGGGATCGAAGAGGGAATGCTAACCCGGTACTCAACAAAATGCTTGCTAAAGTCGGATGTGTTTGACCGAAAGGTGCAAATATAGCAGTCAAGCTGTAAACTACGACACAACGCATTCCGTTCTCTGGACTACATTCTGTTACTTAAGCTCTTTCAGTGTTTGGTAGTGGGAGATTGAGAATGAACGAAGCCAAACCAAGCCAAGCCAAACCAAACTGTCCCGCCCACATCCTGATGTTATCTGTCCGTTTGTATCTCTGTCGCCCTTTGGTTTTCTTACCCCCTACTCTGCCTCCAAAATAACATTCATGAAACTTTCATGTCGCTTGACTTGACAAAAACATTCAATGTTCTGCATTTTATATCCGGGCCAGAAGTGTCTGTTCCACCTGGAGTTGATCCAGAACCTCATTATTGGTTTTCCTTTCTTTCCAAGAAACTCGTCCAAGTCTGAATGCCCACATTTCCAAAGGCCTCAATACACTTCTCCAATTTCTTGGTGAGGGTCCAGGCTTCTACTCCATACAATAAAACTGAATGCACATAATATTTAATGATTCTCATTTTTTACGATGTGAGATATCTGCTTTGACAGAAGTGTATCTCTCATGTTATTAGATGTATTTTTGGCCATTGTAATTCTTTTATAATGATCTCCCTTTCGCGTTTGTCATAAACTGAAATGACTTGGCCAAAGTACGCATGGCTTGCCGTCAGGAGCTGACACATTTATTGATGATCTAGAAGTTGGTACACACATGCAGGGGCAGGACATACTTCTGGGTGAAAAAGATTTACCGTATTGAG